>JAPPVO010000019.1:135427833-136103550 GCA_030407325.1 Camellia japonica
GTCGAGTTCTGTGCATCCCAGCTGGCACAGCTGGCATGCACCAAGCTTGGGGGGTGCAAAGGGTTCAAACCGGCCAGAAGATTCGATCATTGTCCAAAATAAAGTGCCGGTCGGCACTCTTTTCTGCCGGTCGGCTAAATAGAGTGCCGATGGATGATTCCTTGGTCAAAACACGGCCGGTGGGTATGCAAATCGAAGCCCCGGAAGTTAGCTTTCCAACCGCGCAAACCTTGCATTAAAATTCCTTCTATGCAAAAAGTTATGCCCTTTTCCGTGAAGTCGCGCAGACTCGATCCAACCGGAATGATCCCCTACTTCAACCAACCATATCTCCCCCACCCGAACTTGGACGTAAAAGATTCTTGAGTACAAAGTGAAGCCCCGGAAGTCTTCTTTCTAACGATGGTGGCCTCATAGCTTAACTCCAAGTGTGCAATTGAATAAGCCCGATTCAGCGAGGGCTGCTCGATTCTCTCCTACCCGGATTCATGCTGAACTTCTCCCAGACCAGTTTTCTCCCCTTCTCTCCTCTTTTCTTCAACTCCAAACCCCCTAAACAAAGTGTTTTGAAGGGTTTGCCTCTCTCCTTGCCGAAGGAACTGAACCTGTGCCCTGCACATCTCTCAACACCGAGCAAACCATCAGTAATGCCCAAGTCTTGAGGGCGGTCAAAAATGGGGTGTCTACAGACGCCCTTCGTTTAGCCAGATGCAACTCCATATCATGAGCTTTAATGCATATATCGTTGAATCCTTCAAAAGTTTGAGCCATAAGAGCCGTAGAGAGCTCATGTCGGAAGTTGTTAAGGCACATCCGAATTAACTCTAATTGCGTAAACTTTTGAGGGCAGACAAATGTCAAAGCTTGCCACCTTGCAATGAAATTTGTAACAAGCTTATTGTCACGTTGCTTGGTTTCAATTAGTTCTGGTACTCCGACTCGCCTTTGCTTGTTGAAAAATTGTATAAGGAACTCATTCACCATGGAATCCCAATTTTGGATTGATCCCTCAAGAAGGTTAGCGTACCATGTAAACGCAGAACTTTCAAGTGATTGGACAAATAGCTGCAGGCAAAGGGACTCATTTTGGGCTATTGGCTCGCATCTTGAAAGAAAGTGAGCCACATGTTGTCTTGGATCTCCTATCCCATCAAACATTTTGAAATCTGGTTGGAAAAAACGAGAAAGAAATGGAACAGCATCTACCCATGCTGGGTAAGGCTTTGTAATTAATCAAAAGTTCTCATCGTCTTTCTCCTTAGCTTTCTTTGTTTCCTTACCATATCATTAATCATGGCAAGGAGCATCGGATTCATAACACCACTGGTTAGATTAGAGAAGCAAGGACCATTGCCCCCCTAGGGCTAGTGTGCTTTGTACGCTTGCACATGTCCCCACTATAAGTTGTGTCATTTGTTTGGGTGCACTTCCTGTTCCTGTCATTTGGCCTGCAACAGTTGCATTTGCTCCAACATAGTAGCTATTTCCTGTTCTTTTCTCTCAAGTTGTTCTTGTAGGACCACCATTTTTTCTTTGAGACCCTATTGGTCTATTGGACCTGCGAATTTTCACTTTTCTTTTCAACATCAGTCATCATAACTGCAACAACTTTGTTGACATCTCTCAAATCATCGTTTTCAATATTCGTTGAAACAGATGAGTTAGATGAGACAGAATCATCTTGTTCGTATAAAGGATTATCAATCCCTACAACATTACTTACATTTGAAGCATTTGACTGCGATGCTTTGTTCTAAGCCTCACGGATCGTAGACCTTGTCACAGGCCCTTTTCTTATTTCCTCCATAGATAGTTGGATCAAGGCAGAAATATTTTCCAAGGGTCGTTTACCCTCCGCCTTTGAGAGGCTTGACTTTCCAGTCGAGTCCATTCCATAATTCTTCTTAGTGTGAAGATAGGACTTTCAATTTGTTTTTTGCATTTATTTCTCGAGAAAGCCTTTTCAACAGCTCCTATAACATTTGTCGCCACTGTTCTTCGTTCTAGTTTCTTTAAGGCCTTATTCTTCCTTTGCCTTTGTCTTTTAGAAATTCGGCCATCTAATGACATATCAAGTTGAGCCCCTAGGGGCATAGAAGGAGTCGTTTATGTTTTTGCAAATTCCTCCAGTTGATGTTGATTCGAACCTCGTTGGGCCAACGAGTGCTCATTTTTTTGGTTTGGCCCCTCAGAAATAATTGGGTTCTGAATAGGCAAACTTTGCGCTTTGAATAGAACTGTTGGTTCGTAGGCCGCAATTGTTTTTTTTTATCAACAAAGGCACTCTTTTTTCCATCAACAGGAGTTTAGGTCATTACCCTCCTTCTAATGGCCCTAACGATGGCCATGTTTTCAGTAGAGGCCCTCCTTTGGGTAGGCTCTGTCATTTTGATGCAGTCTTCTACTCTTGTGAGTAGCTGGGCCACAACATTTTGTGTTGCGCTCGTTGAAGCTGCAACAAAAGCCATAGTTGCAACTCAATTAGCCTCCCTTGCCTGGATTAGAAAGCTCATCGTTCGAGTTATGGCCATCATCGTTGTGTACGCTTCGACGCCTTCACATAATCTTCAGCAATCTTTTTCAAATTTTTAGCTTTCCGAAAAAGGGTGACCTTCTTCATGACACCAGTTACCTTTGGAATAGCCAAGAGCATTCGCTCTGTAGTCCCTTGGGCGATAGGTACTGGGGAAAGAAGTGCATCTTTCCAAGATTTCGATGGTTCTACCTTTAGGACCGCCAAGAGCATTCACTTCGAAGCCCCTCAGGTGACAGGCATTATCTCCATCTTTTGTGATCTCAAAGCCACCGGAGTGTAAGTTTGCCTCTTGACAGTTACTTCAGCATTCCTATAACAAAAGAATACGTCAGTGCGTTTCAAATATATACATATTATATATATATATTTGTACTTCAAAAGATGGAGGAGAAATAGGTCCCACTGGGCGTGCTAGAATTTGTAGACATAAATTTTGAAATGTGAAGTGTTTCAACACATTTCAAAATTCATGTTATAAATGTCCACTATTTAATTTTTGGACTAAATAGTGTTGATTATTTGAATAGCAGGTTCATATTTTCAATATGCATTTCAGATCGTTAATTACATATTTTATTTAAATGAAACCACGGATTAATGAAGAACAAAAAAAATGAATAGAAGACAAATTAAGGAAAATAAATATTTTATTGAAATTGTAGGGATTTAGAACCCTTAGGTACAAAATACAATAGATAGGTTTGGAACCCTTTACCTAACGCTTCTATCGTATCAGATGCTTGCAGTGTAGTGTAAGCTCTTGACTTTTTCTTTCTTATAACGACTTCTTTAGCTCTTAATTTCTTTCTTTCTCTTTAATCTTCTAATTTCTAATTTTTCTCCCCTTTTGTGTGGTGATCCCTCATATTTATGATGGGCCATCCAGGTGATAAGAGGGTCTCATCGTCAATTTGAATTTTGAATTTCAAATTGAATGATAATGCCATTTGAATTTTGAATGATAGAGCCATCTAAATTTGGGCATAATCAAATTTGATTAATCATATTGCTTCTTTGGATTTCACTCTGTGTGGTGTCTTTGTTGTAGGCTCTACAAGTGTCATCTTTCGTAAGCTCCACGTGTTATTTGAATATCTTAAATAACATCACTGAGATACGACGTTGTTTTATTTATCCACTTCAATGGATCAAGTTAATCATTTTAAGAAGTGATTACCTACAACAATCCTATCATAGGCTCTACGTGTGTCATTAACTGATTGACTCTATTTGAAACTTGGTTGAAATTTATTTGACAACAAGCGTAGCTAGGGATTTAAGCCAATGGGGTCATTCAATAAGTATCATCAATGTCATTATGTCATATTTAAGTTCTACACAACCTATCAAAATTAAGTTTCACATAATACATTGTAATTTTATATATTTTCATTCACATCGACAAAAGTAATTCAAATTGGTCAAATTACATATAATTTCTAAAAACAAAAGTTGGGAAGAGGTAGAATCAATGACAATAACCTAAGAAGTATGGATATGGATACAAGATACGAATATGATACGATACGATATGGATACGGTGATACGACAAAACTAAAATAGGATACGAATACGATTAGGATACATTCGTGAAAAATATATATATTGAAATTATTAAAAGTGAGTTACACATAAACTAAAGAATGTTAAGAAACCACAACATAATTTTATAATACAAAATACTAACATTTAAGAATTGGCTATTAATTTAAGATAGTAAGCTTGTTTACTTTTTACATTCTCAATAGGTCTTACAAATATTTCATTTTAATATCAAGTCTAATATATTTATATTACAATAATAGAACAATTCACAACTTATCCATTTGCTTTTCCCTTTGGCACTAGTAAAAAATCTTGTATGCAAGATTACTTTCTTATTTATTTAATATTATTATATTCTCTTAATAATCCTTAGTTTCTATGTAGTTACAAGGGACCTACATGAAACAATTAAGATACATTAATTTGACAATTTTTATTATTTAATTCATTATGTTCTTTCTATCAAAGAATTAAACAAAGTACTAGAAAAATATTCTTATATTTATGCTTACAATTATATTATATTATAATACTATGTAAGAAATGTCACAATTTTAATTTCGTAAAACAAGTAATATGTGACTTGAAATATCGATACTTCAAAATTAAATATCTGATACTCCAAAATTAATGAAAATTTAATTAAGAAGTATCCGATATATATCCGCAAGTATCTAAGAAGAATACGATACGGATATATTACCCTATTTGAAATATCCGTACTTTATAGACAATAACATTTGCAATTTTTTTCACCACTTTTCTATAAATGCACTCTAAAATGTATATTCTAATATGCATTGAGATTCGTGTCATGTATAAATTTAAACACCACAAATTTTAGATTGTATTTATAATAAGTGGAAATAAGAATAACAACTCTTTTTTTGCCCTCTAATTTCATTGCGTTCAATATGTAAAACCTCAAACACTTTGAATAAATTTCTACATTTATTTAAATAAAAATTAGGTAGTGGCCCTAACTAGGATTGGGTCTTGGCTATCAAATAATAATAATGACACCACTCAGATTAGGCAACAAATTGCCATACTTACCCATCCCTTCTTCCCAAAATACGCATTACATAATTATGAAATAATAATAAAAATGCATCCTCTTGCCCATTCTACACTAGACCTAGTAAGTAGAACACCACATAGATGCAAGAAAAAAAACTCTTAATAGAATTCTAGACTCATAGAATTAATAAATACAAGGCAAAATGATTTCATAGCCAATAATCAAAGAATAATTTTGAACACATATTTAAAAATTATTTGGGATGACCTATATAAGTGTATTTTTTGACTTTTTGAGTAAAAAGTTGAGAAAAAAAAAGATAATTGTTTGAAATAATTTTTTAACTTTTTACGAAAAAATATATATTAAAATAATGTATAAAATAACAAAATTATTTTTTTATCCCTATGCATACTGACATTAATCTGATCATTTGGCAACCGTGGTCTGCACTATGTCTGCATACTGACAAAATTTATTTATTTATTTTGTTTTCCAGCCGTGGTCAACCCAGGGTGTGTTTTGAAAATATTGTTTGTTCGTTTGTTTATTTGCTTTTTTTTTTTTTTTTTATGTTTTTTTATTGTATAGGAGTGGTGCACGTCATGTCTAGTGAACCTATTCCTATGCCTATGAACCTTTGCCTATGCCTAGTTAACTTATTTTTCCCACCCCTTCGCTTTTGTAAATAGTGTTAATTTTTTTACTTTTTTAATAACTTTTTGACTTTTTATCTTTTATAGAGTATTCCAAGCAAGCACTTACTGTGAAACAAGGCTACTGGGTGTGTTTTTGTAGCCAATCAAAGCCGATCAATGAAGAGTCTTGCCTCTCCTATTTTCACATTGTAAACCACAACCAACTTCTTACTTTGAAGACCAGTCATCTAAATAATGAAGACCAAGGATAGGCCATGATCCAGCCAACCAACAGGTGCGGAAGTATCATACAAAATTTTTTGTCCATCTATTACTTCTTTGAACTTGTAAAGTTTAACCCATTCATTACGACGTAAGTCCTTCAATATGCATACATAAACCTCTTCCAGACGTGTTGTGATCCAGACGGTTCACAACACAAGATATACCTATTCTCAGCTCAAGGAGCCAATAAAAACTCCCAACAAATCCAGTTGGAACTTGAATGGAGTGAGAAGTTTCATCATAAAGGTCAATAGCAAAAATATTTTTGCTCCTTTGGGACCAATAAATAACCCCTCCAACAGAGACTGAAGTTACAATCCCAGGATCAAGATCATTTCCTTTTAGCAAAGTCTCAAGTTTTCTCCATGACATGTTATTACCCACGGACAATACAAGCCACCTATGTTCTCCACTCAAGTTTACACAATGGCATAACACCTTGTACTCCCCAGTGCAAGAAATGAAAGCAATATGACGAGGGGAAAAGCTCCTTCTCCACAATTGAAAAAGGTAAGCTTTTATACTGCATTGTCACATGATACCCAACATAAAGAAATCGTTTAGGATGTGAGCTACAAAACAGTGATAAACCCCCACAACTAGAGACCATTTGTCCAGAACAATCTAGGTGTTTCATTTTGAAGTCTCCCTCATTAAGCTCAAGGTAACCAGAATTATATGGCATACCAAACTTCTGGATGAACAAACCACCTTTTGATTGAAGGAGGTGTGCTTTGATAAAAGAAGAGTTAGATATAATTTTTGACCAAGCCCTGCACACATATCTCCCACAGTTATGCAGAAACTCTGCACAAAGGAAAATAAGAATCTGAAAAAAGATTTCCCGGGAAGAAATGGAATGTCATTTTCAGTTTCTTCAGTTTTTTCATTTTAGAAGAAGCAATCCTACAAAAATGTAGAGAATACTGTAAAATTTTGAAAAATGATGAGCAAAAATAAGACCAACAACATTGTTCATGCATCTATGGAATAAAAAACTAGAAGTCTGGACAAGAAGATATCTTTGGCATAAAAATGAAATACATAAGGGGAAGAAAAACATACAAATAAAAAATCTTAAACCAACTAACCAAAATAGTAAACTTATAGTGTCTACTTATTATTGTAATTTTTTTCTTTTATGTTTCATTTGTTTGGATAAACTTTATAAACATTCATGCCCTAGCTAAGTTCGGGAATTTCAAAAAATAGTCAAAAAGCTAAAAATTCACTAAAAAAACCAAAAAGCCAAAAAACTATACCAAAAAGTGTAAGATTCCATTTCGTCTTAAAAAAAAAAAAAAACCCAAAACATCATCCCAAGCATACTAATTTTTCACCTCATATTTTAGTCAAAAAGTTACTAAAATAACCTATTCCCAAAACAACCCTTAATCTTCATTTTAGAATAGCAAGGTGGTACCCCATTTTCTACAGTTTCAAATTATAATATCTTCATCAACTTAGAGTGAGATATGTTTATTGGAAAGATAAGTAGGTTAACAAAAATAATTTTGAAACTGTGAAGTTTTTCCTAGTTCAAGGTCATTAGTTTATTTTCCAAAGCTTTAATTTGACAATTTAATTGCATCAAATAGTAGGGGAGAGAGAAGAAAAGAAACAATCTAAACTTGCTACAGACTAATCGAAAATTGCACCTCTTGAAAGCAATAAAATTCATTTAACAAGAAAATTAGCAAACGGAAAACAAACTAATGACAACTGTAATCACAATTAGAAGCAAGCAACAGGTGCAAGAAAATACATGTTTGTTAGAAAGAACAACTCGAATCGATAGAGGAAAGAAGAAAAATTACAAATTTACTACAAACTAATCAAAATCAAACCTCCCAAAAGCAATGAAATTCAGAAAGTCATTTACAAGGAACTACTCGAATCAATAAAACTCAAGCAAGTCATTTAAAGATAAAATTAGCAAAGGGAAAACAAATTAATGACAAGAATAATCATAATCAGAAGCCAGTGCATCTGTTTGCATCTTGGAATAAAAGAAAATACATGTTTGTTAGAAGAAACAACTCTAGATCTAGGGTTCAGTGATTTCGAACTCTAATTGTCAGCGCTTTGCTACACAACCAACCCTTCTTCCTCCTTGTTTCACTACTTGTCAAATTGTCCTCAAATCCCTTGGATCTTCATGAGGATTGAGAATTGAGGGAGAAGCAAATGAGAAGGGAAAGTGAGGTCTGATCGGCTGGTATGACTAGCGAAGTACGATTTCTTTTTGTTAGATAGTTCAGTGCGCTATGTTGGCTTCGGCCATGTGAAACGGAGGATGGGTTTGATCGTCTTACCATTTTTTTCTGTTTCCCAAAATAGCCTTTTTCATGAATTTTCATTAATAACAGTACTCATGATTTTAATTACCAAACGAAAAAAAAAGTTCTTTCTAAGCATGGAAATATAAGCAAATAACACTACCTCAAATAACAAAGAACCCCAAACAACGAAACACAAAATGGCAAAAAAGGTAATAAGATATAATTTCTTGGTTACAATGGTATATTCCTAACAAAAGTAGAAAAAAAATTAATTATTTTGGTTTGGAGTGGTCCTGATATGGAAACAGCTAAAAAATTTGCTAGCTAGTGCCCAAGTGTCAATGAAAGACGTAAGCAATGTCAACTAAAAAGTACAGACACAGACACGGACATGTGACACGATATAGACACGTGGACAAGTAAATTTTCAAAAAATGCAGAACACGATACGTTAGAGACACATGCAAAACAAATAATTTTATATATTTATTATATGTCATATTTTTAAATATTTAATAATGTATTTTAAGTTAAATATTTAATTTTTTTCAAATTTATCAACCTTAGGTAGGTTATTTTAATAAAAAAAAATTAAATTTAAAAACAAATAAAAAATAGTCCTCAACGTGTCCCTATAGTGTCCCAGCATGTCCATAGTGTGTACCAACGTGTCCAACTCTTTCTAGCATGTCTAACACGTGTCCGACACATGTCGGACAGTTGTAGGCTGTACATGACCTCCGGAGAGGTGTCCGTGTTTCATAGAATGTCAATTTAAGGCAACAAAACCAACCTGGCCAGTAAACCCCTTATGTTGATAATTTATGTTCTGAATAACAAAAACTTTATATAGAAAATCAAATGAATATTGAAATATAAAATGGTATAGACGATTAAAAGTGCACTAACATCTAGTGAAGCTTTTAATATGAAGAATAAAGGATATTACTAACATAAAAAATTGATTTTGACCAGCAGACTGTTTTTGTCATCTCAAAACTGTAGCTTATATTAATAAGGATGTTTTTGTCATCTCAAAATTGCAAACATGTTTTCAGAAGTTACAGTGAATTGTGTTTAAGTATCGTGCATCATTGTATTACTTTGATATTGTGTAGCATATCATCTCGTGTATTCAAAGATACATTAACAAACACGAATACAGATTTTTAAAAAAGTAAGCATTTTTGCATATTATATATAAATATATTACAACAATAAAGAACTATATTATACCATTATTATATAACCAATGCGGTGAAAATTTATCTCTAACAAACTTACAAATTGGTCAAAGAGACAAATATACATTCATAAAAACCCAACTCACAAGATATAGGAATAAAAATGAAAATTGTTTATAGCAACAGATAAATGACATTTCACTGCAAATATAAAAAATAAGAAAAAAATTCCAATCAGGCCCTGCTACGTTGATCTTTGGTCGCATTGTTGTTGACTTGAATTATGTGAAATGTTTATATATCGTACGACTTGGTCTTGTATCTCAATTCAATGCATATCACACTAGTAATTAGACTTTACATTTTTATTCACCTTTGGCTCTGTTAATAATTTTTTATTTATTTTTAATATAAATCACAATGACCAATTGATGTAGAACGGAGAGGGAGAAAAGGGAGAGGAAAAATTGAAGGGCCATGACCCAAATCACACAAATCTATTAATCAACTTCGTCCAATACAATTACCGAAGCTTCTTAGTTGTATGCTAAAAAACCCAATATTAAAAAGGAAATAAGAATTGCTAATAAAATGGGAAACCAAATATACTAATAAGACTCCTAATAAACTATAATTTAAAAATAAAATAAAATAGTAAAGACATAAAATTAAAAAATTTCCATATCAAATTGGTCTGCCAATACTTGATGAATAGTTATGAACCATATTCTTAGAAAACCCCATACAAAGAATACCAAAATCTAAATAAACTCCCGAGCAAAAATGACTCCCCCATTCCCTTTCCTACAAGAAATTGAATCTCTCCCATGCATCTAATTCGGGTAAAAGAAACACAGAGTTTACACACAAATTGTAGGATTTGAGTTTAGATTTAGACTAGAGCTTTGAGCCAAAAGGCCTAATGGGACCTTGACAATAAACCATATAACAAGTATGTTTGCTACTAATATCCAAACAAGTATTAAAGAATATCTTTGGTTGCAAATCATGACCCAGAGAAACACACACAAAAGACAATAACTTCTGTCATAGGACTACAACTCACTGTCAATAAAATTCAAAGAAATGAAATTTTAATTAGTACTGAAGCTAAATACAAGATATAAATTCAAGTAAAAAGTTTGTACCAATAAAAATGGACCAAAAGGTCACGTTTTATTCCTAAGGAATGTTTCCATAATTTAAAATATTTAGCCACAGAGAATAAATATAAGTTGCATTCAATCTCATAATCTACATGATTATTGAACTCAGAAACAGGTCTCATGTTTTCATACAACTACTGGTTACTGAATATCAGTATCTAGATCAAATTCTACCTGAAGTGTATTGATAGGTTTGACCTATAGCTAAAAGTAAATTAAATCATTTTGACCTAATTGATTCGGACCACCAAATAAAAAAAGCATGCATACATATCATGATGGTGCAAATGTCTTCACTAAAGAGTACGTGCCTGAGTTTGCACGTTCTAAATTTTAGTCAAATAAACCTCGACCTCCATGTATGAAATACATAGATTCTACTGCACAAATTAAACAGTGTTTAGAACTCATAAAACAATTGTGTGTGTGTGAGTTTGACACAAGCTACCGGCATTTTAGTGCCATATAGAATAGTTCAATAACATAATACTTGAATACAGACCTATTAAATTAATTAGCGTGTGAAAAGGAGAACTACATGGTATTATTAATCATGCTCCAGGTGCAATTGGGAAGTGAAGAAAGTAAAGATACTGTCAGTCTGTAATGATGTGACCAATGAAGGCAGGACCAAATGTCAATTTAAGGTACACACAAGACAGAGCTCCCTGACAAACACATTTCATTTTTTTATCAGCTAAACTCGGGCCTCCTATGTACAATGACTGTTGAATCTTTTAAATCAAGAGTGACATACATTATGTCAAGTCGATTGAGCAAGCATCCTGGGAATGCCGTCACATAGTCATATACATCATTTACCTTTGAAAACTGATTCAAACAGAAGTGGTTAAATAATGATGGTTGGTAAAAACATAGCAAGTGGAATGATGGAGAGAAAATTGATTGTGCTAAAAAATGCAGAGGAACCATCCATGGAGAGAAATTTGATTGTGCTATAATATAACATTTTGACACTGTTCATTGCCAAAATATAACGATAACTATCCATATAGCTAGACAACCATTGGCGATGCTCTTGCATTACAATTTTAAGGATTATACATTGTTTTATGCTTTGTGCTCACAACATATTTGTTTGTTCCATCATTATATTTATTTTTGTAGCTACTGTTAAAGATGTTAAAAATATTACGATACATTATTCAAAAAAATACAAAGACAATACACGATTCATATTCTAATTTGACAACTACGCATGTACACTATTATTTTAAGATTTTATCTATGCTTCATAGCTTATATGTTTAATTCAAGCCCCAACAATTCAACAGAAACATTGTTAATATTGGAAAATAGACCACTGAATTGCTAAAGATCCTTTATACAGCTTTTAGAGCATTGACATTTTAATAAGAGAACTTCTAACTCTTCTCTGCAGTATTTAATTTTTGCCTAACTATATATTTTTTCTAAGACTGCATACATTATTTGTC
This sequence comes from Camellia japonica, assembly GCA_030407325.1. NCBI lineage: Eukaryota > Viridiplantae > Streptophyta > Magnoliopsida > Ericales > Theaceae > Camellia > Camellia japonica. The sequence goes on from JAPPVO010000019.1 coordinate 135,439,948, forward strand.
TTTCTGGGATCAAGTGTCAATTGCTATAGGTTTATATTTTTTTTAATGTGATTGCAGTGACGCATCTTTTAATTATGGTTACTTTTTGTTTAAGGATTTGAATTTCGAGATTGATCTAGATAAGCTGCACTGCATGTAAGGAGTATTTTCTAACGTGGTAACAATTCTGGTTTTGAATAATGTTTGAAAATGTTGAGTGCATATTCTTGTCATGATTCTGTTTATTCTACTTGCCCGAACCAACATATTCATGATGCCATGGTGAACTGCTGCTGCACAGGTGCCCCCCGCACAAGCCAAATGAATTTCATAGAGCTTATATAATGTAATCTTAAAATATATTTGTGCAAATAAAAGCAAGCAATGGTTAAAACTCAAAAATACTGAGCCAGTGATTCAGCTGAGACCTATCATAAGTATATATATATAGGTCAATTTTTGGCACTATAGTTGGTAAGACCACATAATGAAAACTGCAGCATATGTACTGAATCTGCATCGTAATGGTACTAATTATAGTGATGAAGATCATGTAAAGAAGAAAAAGAGCAAATCTACAATTTCACACGAAGCACATTTAGGGCATCAAAAATTAAACATTTGGAATAATTTCGAGCGAGTCTTCATGTCATTATAGTAGGTTTTAGTAATTAAGGGTATAATGGTAATTCCAATAATTCTTGGACATGGGTAGTAGGGGTCGCAAATGGGTTTTATTGTTGTGGGTCAAGTTATTAAATGAGTCATTATATATGGGTTTTATTATGTCTAAAATAACCTTCGTAGTCAAAAGTCCAAGTTTCCTATTTTAAAATTGAAGTAGAATTAGAAGTCATTAACGTTTCCTATTATGATTGAAGTAGAATTGGAAACCATAGTTGGTCTAGAATATTAGTAGTTGCTAAATCTGAGTTATAGTCTTTAAAAAATTGGGAGTCTTTAACCTATAAATATGTGTAATCTCAATGATTGAGGAGAAGAGTTAACATGCCTTGTGAGGGTGAAGCACCTCTTTCTCTCGCTCTCGCTCTCGCTGTCGCTTCTTCAATCCAGCAAGGTTACTATTCACATCATTGTTCATATCATAGTTTTCAAATCGAGATTCGTATCGTGAATCGAAATGACCTTGTACTGAATCACAAATCGAATCGAATCGAATCGTGAATCGTAAAGATTCGGTCACTTTTTTAAAATTACTTTAAAATATATTTTACACATTTAGATGCTAAATATATCTTATGAATATGAAATATTTAGACTTAAATCAATGAAAATGTCATTTTGAGTGATAATCACGTAGTTTAATAGATAAGAAGTTAACAAAGATTCTTATGTAAGATCGCTATCTTACTTTTTTTTTTATTAGATATTTCTTATCAACCATTCTTAATAAAGATAATAACCAAATAGACAAATTATCAATTTCCAAAATAACAATAATTAACAACGATATTGATATTTGGACAGTAAGCATACATACTTTTCTAAGTAACAGTGAGCAAATAATAAGAAAGAATTATTTAGAATATTTTATTTTAAAGCCTAAAACATTTTCAAAGGTATAACTGACCTCACATATGTAATATTCAATTATATTCAATTTAATAAAATAGCAATAGATAATTCATAGTGTAACTTTAATCTTAAACATCTTTAGAAGATATATTATGATTTTTTAAAGGGAAAAAAAAATGAGAAGAAATGTTAAAAATATGTTAGGTCTGACTGAATCTGATTGGATTCTATTAAAAACTTCATGATCACTAAAATAATAACAAATTATGTATATATGTTGGTTATTTTGGTATTAAACGCTATTAAAAGTTGTATTATGTCATTTTCACTAAAAACATGGAGAAAAAAATAGTTGAAAATAAGTTGGACACAATAATTTAAAAAATTACATGAATTATAAAAAGTGAATTGAATCATGAATCGATTGTGAATCGTGTGATTCACTAGAGATTTACTTCGAAAATAGATTTACTTATAGATTCGTATCGATTTTGCAAAAAATGTGAATCGAATCGTGAATCGAATCGCGAATCGTAAGATTCTGATAAAAGAGATATTCACCTATAGATTCGTATCGATTTTGCAAAAATTGTGAATCGAATCGTGAATCGAATCGCGAATCGTAAGATTCTAATAACAGAGGTTCATATCACTATTCACAGTGCTCAGAACAACCACTCAACAGCACCTAAACACTTATATTTTTATTCCCAAAACCCTACCATTTTACAAACCATTAAACTCCTATTTTTTAAATACTTTTGCAGTAAAAACTCCCACCAAATCCAACCCTATAAGTCTGTTGTTACTACTACCAGTATACTTAACCTGGGCACACTACTTGTAAGAAAGTAATCCCTACTCGTCCTACATCATATAGTTAATATGGATTGCTATGGAAACTATGAAAGCACTTGCAAGAGTACCATAGCTGTAGACACCCCATTTTTGACCGACCTTAAGACTCAGACGTCACCGATTGAGCGCTCGGTGATGTTGCATACTGTGCTCGTTCAGAAGTCTCAGAGTCGCGGCCGTGCGCCCTGCCTCCGGACTTCCGAACTCTCTTCTGTGCCTTGTCTCGGTTTGCGAACCAAACTCGGTTTTCTCTATTTTCTTTCCTGAGGGAAGGGAGTAGTCCTGTAGACTATTTCTCGGTGGCCGTGGGCTACTTTTCGTGGCCATAGGCCATTTTTCCCATTTCGGAGCCCGGTTCCGGTTTTCGGAGCCGTCAGGCCGTGTGCCTCGGTTCGGGACCGCCCAACCGTCTCCGATTCCTCCGGTTCTTGGCAGGTACCTCTGTTTTATCATAACGAGGCACACTGGGGTCTTAGATACCCACTTCGTGGCTGAATGCCACTTTCGGTGCTTACAGCCGGTTTTCGGGCCCCGAACCTCGCGGTTCGGCCCCCGAGCATTCATTTCGCATCGGTTTTTGTTCAATCTTGGCAGGTACCTCTGTTTTAGCACCAGGAAGATCACTGGAGGGTGGGAGGCCAGCAATTATCTCAGATAACCAGTTATGCTCTTCCGGCGCCCGTTTTGCTCACTTCCGGGCTAATGTTGAACACCCTAGAGCCATTTTCTTCCAACCACAACCACATATCTGTGATGAGGGAACATGGGAGGACACCAAAAAGTGGTGGTCGGCCAATAATTGTTACTTTCATTTTTGAGCCTCTCCTTCAAGTCCAATGTTGTGACTCCTGTTTCAGAGTTGTCAAATTCCAACCTTGGAACCTTGTTCTACACACCTGGGAGGACACCAAAAAGTGGTGGTCGGCCAGTAATTGTGATTTTCATTTTTGGCCATGGCTGGCCGGCCATGGGGAGTGGCTGGCCGACCAGTTGGGGTGGCTGGCCGGCCACCTTCAAGAAATCCACCTGGCCGGCCAGCTTTCTGCTTTTGAACCCTTTACAGCTGTCCAGCTGCTTTTCAAAATATCCCTGTCCTCCGGGGGATATTTTGGGAGGGAAAGCTTGGGTGCATTTCCCTCCCCTTTTACACCCCTTTCTTGTCCATTTAAGGGGCTGACCTCCTCCTTTGTTGAGGTTAGAAAATTTCCTCTCAAGACTTCATCTCCCTTTGCCTCCATTTTCATCTCCAAAAGCTCCAAAATTCCTTAAGTGTTAGCCCCATTTGTTCATCAACACCAAGCCTCACCATCACCACTTCCATTCCAGCAGCAAAGGAAGGTTTTTCAAAGGCTAAGAAGCAACAAATTCAGGCCAAGAAGCAACAAAAGCCTTGTCTTCACGGGTGAGTGCTATTTCCCCCCTTTTGAGCACATTTTTGCTTCAATTTTCTACCCTATTTGTTCACTGTTTTGGGCTCTGACCCCTACTGATTTTAGGCTTATTTTGAGCCCCTCTACAACATTGTAGAAGGGCTCAACTTTGTTTGGTACCTCTATCATGCTCTTCCTTCAATATCACCTCTTATGCCAATATTTTGCATGCTTTGTCTAGCTTATGAGTGATCTGATTTTGAGCATGCCATTAACTGAGATTGAGATTATTTTGTGTCCCTCTACATTATTGTAGAAGGATCAACTTGGTTTGGGGTCTCCATGTTACACTTGCCTTTATATCTCTCTTTGACCCCACTTTGCATGCCTTTTTAAGCTTATTTGGATTCTGTTTTCAGCCTTCATCAGGCTTAGAAAGTGTCTTAAAATGACCCATTCTTCATGTTTTGTTAAGGGTCTTAGGCCATTTGGTGCATGCTTTTGGTACTTCATGTAATACTATCTTTAATTCCGTAAAATTACATGCTTTGTTAGGCTTTCTTGGATTCTGTTTTGAGTCTTCATCAGGCTTAGAAAGTGTCTTAAAATGACCCATTCTTCATGTTTTGTTAAGGGTCCAAGACTGTTTGATGCATCCTTTTGGTACCTCATGTTATAGTCTTTGTTGGCTCATTATTTTGCATGCTATGTTTAGCCTATCTACATACTGAATTGGGAGATGTCATCTCTTGTAAATGTGCATATATTTTTGGCCCCTCTTTAATATTGTAGAACTGTATTTTTCAGTTTGAGCATTGTACATATCACTTGCTTTATTATTCCCCTCTTTTTCCCCATTTTTGCATGCTATTTTTGCCATACTTGTAATTGTTGTTTGGCCATTCTTTGTACTGTAAAAATGCTATTTTTTGGGCTTCCTAGCATCTGTCTTTACATGTCGCGTCCATATTGTGCATGTTTAGTAGGGCTGTAGGCCATTTCGGGTGCATTACATCGCATTTCGGGCATCGGGTGTAATTTTGTCATAATTCGGGAGCTATTTGTGCATCATTTTAGCTGCTGAAATTGGCATTTTCCACATGCCATATGTCACATCTCATTCGCATGTCATTTCTGTGCCTTAGGCCCATGCCTTGGTTTGCGTGCCCGTGTGCACGCATTTCGAGGCACTTCATTTTTTTATCCGACGGCATCTTATGTGAGTGCGGCTGAGGCCCTCTCATGTTAGTGTAAGCCCAATTTGCATTTTCATGCCATTTCATGCTTTTATGACATTGCCTCGGTTTGCGCGCCCGCGAGCACGCATTTCGAGGCAGCTCATTTTCATCTTACGGCCTCCCGTATGAGAGTGGCTGAGGTCCTCTCATGTTGGTATAAGTCCATTCTGCATTCCGTATGCCATTTTCGCATCATTGCATTCCGTATGCCATTTCCTCGGTTTGCGTGCCCGTGGGCACGCATTTCGAGGCATCTCATCTCAGTCTCATTCCATTTGCATTGCGTATGCCATTTCATGATTTCATATCATTGCCTCGGTTTGCGCACCCATGGGCACGCATTTCGAGACATCTCATTTTCACAGCATTGTGTATGCTAGGATTGTATATTAGCGACATTTCATGCATATCATGCATATCGCATCATGTTCGGGATAGGAGATAGCCCGGGCACGGGAAACGAGGCACGTTTCGTACTCCGAGTGACGGAACGGGTCTCAATTCCCAAGTCACCGACACTCCGGATTACCCATGATGGAGTTAGGTTTTGTTGTCGCATTCATCTGCATTGCACCCTATATTGAGTTGTGCAATCCGATTCCTCGGCCATCATGCATCGTTATGCGTGATTGGTGGCACGAGAATCGAGGCATGCATATATTTGTGAAATACATTGCTATGCCCTTTTCCTGCTCTCTGTTGCAGCAAAATAAGGAATCAGCAACTTTTCGGAGTCTGGCGCGCTTTTCGAGAAACATTGCAAACAGAGGCTAAATTGGGCATCCCAGTGAATTTCCGCGCAACGCAGTCCAGCATACATCATTCATCAGAAGCGAGGCAGCCCCTGGCTTGCATGCCAGTTTAAAGCTTTCTTAGTTTAATTTGTTAATTAATTAGAAATATGTATATTATTCGGACTGTATTATTCTTTTATTCGGACTGTATTATTATTTATTCGGACCCTCTGCGCGAGGGCATAATTGTAATAAGTGTGGGTGAGTGTGATGCATGTCTTCCAACCCCACGTCTTTCTTCCCTTTTATTTATCCGCTTATGATGGTTAGATTAGGGCATATTTTAATTAGCATACAGTATGACAGCATGTTTGCATCATTCATCTGTTTTGCACGCACCGGGCTCGGCGCATCATACAAACTGCATTTGTATTTCAATTCCAAGCTGAATGCATGATAGTTGTAGCATTTCATATCCCATGTTTAGAATAGCCGAGCCTGCTATAGCTGCATCTGTGCATGTGTTGCATTAGGCATTTCTGTATAATTAGGATCATGCATAATTTCTAATGTAGTTTCTGTTTTAGCTTGGAGTACTCGGTGAGTTTTATGCTTTAGCATCCTTGCATGCGTGTGAGTGTTGCCATGAATAGCATGCTTACCATGAGGCTACGTGCTTATGTGATATAACTGCCTGAATGCCTGTGAGTGGAGGTTGAGTTACTTGAATTGGGATAATGCGTTGACTGTTTGTTTTAAGCCCACTAGATAGTGGCAAAATCATGTTTTCTAAGCCCACCCGAGGGTGGCAAATCCGCGTCTTAGCCTACCTGCGGGTAGCATCATCAAACCATTTTCAAACAAACAAACATGAAATGTTTTGTTCCAAGTCAGATGACTCAGTCTATACTTGTTTGCTGCGAGCATCACATAGTAACCTAGGCTAATAACCGGAATAAGAGCATACAATGTTTTCAAAATCAGATATCATGGTTAGTAGAGGCCGGTCTTTGACCGGGCGAGCGGGGGTGCTCACGAAGTGACCTTCCCCAATCGTACCCAAGTTCCCGAGCCGAGGCAACTTTGGTGATGACGGACACGTGGCCTTTGGCACCGAGTCAGGGTTTCCTAAATTTCCCATTAAAAAAAATTTAGGTGGCGACTCTGTATCTGGCGAAGCAGTCCATGTTTGGCACTTCTTTCAAAATCTGTTTTCAAAACGATTTGCCGGATTTGGACTCTTTGGTTCAAGATTAAGAACCGTGACATTTTGAGTCCTTCGAACTGTAGTGACCCCAATATGAACAGAACGGGACTTAACCCTCCCGGGGCGTTCGGGGACGTCTACAATAGCTTATTGGGTTGAGCTCCTCTCATGTTGGCCATCTCAACTCGAGAGAGCTTTTGGATTTGGTAGGTCTACCAAGCCCAAATGCTCTCTCAAGTTGAGATGAAAACTTGAGAGAAGCCAAATCCTAGCTTAAAACATACCACACTTCCATTAAACAAACCACAAAAAGAAGGGAAAAAATTCCTCATATTACTAGCATCTTTGTAACATCAACGAGAACAATATTCAAAACTAAAGTAGCATAACTTTGGTTGTTTCCCCACACATATCCGTTCATGAAGTCCAAGGGTTAACAACTAATTCTGAATTACAAGTCTAGTAGTCAGTTTTTATGAAAAAATCTTTATTTTATTACACATTGTTTCTATATACATGTTTTTGGGACTCAAATGTCAAAAACCTAATAATGTATAATCCTCAATAATCAAGGTAATAAAAAATTTGGATGTTGCACATCTCATTGTATTACTTAGTAGCATCTTTGTAACATCAACGAGAACAATAATCAAAACCGAAGTAGCATAACTTTGGTTGTTTCCCCACACATGAAGTCCAAGGGTTAAACAACTAATTCTGAATGACAAGTCTAGTAGTCAATTTTTATGAAAAAATCTTTATTTTATTACACATTGTTTCTATATACATGTTTTTGGGACTCAAATGTAAAAAACCTAATAATGTATAATCCTCAATAATCAAGGTAATAAATTTTTTGGGTGTTGCATATCCCATTGTTTTATTTATTTATTTTAAACGTGTAGTTTAGTTTAATTTGAGTTAGAATTATAATTTTATGAATTTGCTTTTAGATGTTGGGAAGTACTTGCATTGCAGGTGGTTCTTCTATACAAATTTTGGTGTTACACCTTTTATACAACTAAGATAGAATTATAACTTTGCAGATATGTTTTCTCAAGGCATAACTATTGATTTGTCGTCAATTATTGTATGTGTCAATTTATTTTGTTCTAACATTTCAAAAAAGAGTTATTCATGTTGTTATCTAGATGTCTATGCTAACTTAGTAACTTACTTATTATTTTTGTGTTTTTTTTAGATGTAATTTATTTTCTCTAGCCTAGTGGGACATTTGATTTGGAGTTTTCTGAAGGGATGTATATTCTCAATAGCAAAAATTTATACAAAGGGACACTGGATAGTAATATTCCAGCTATTTTATCACATTCATCCCGACAATAAGGATATCCATTATTGGTATCAATTTGGAATGGGGCACAATAACCCTTATTTGCTTAGAATGCTGGGCAAGTCAAACTGCGCAGTAGATGGAAAACTATTACTATTTACTGAAGTGGTTGATCAAACACTAGAGGATTGCACACAACACAATCATCTCGTTGATCATCTCAATCGTTTAACCCCTTCTTTTAGGGGCATCCTATCGTGAGTGCATCTCTCCCCACTTATTTTTGTTATTAATTTCACAAAATGTTCATTAATTTACTTTTTCAGATTAACTTACTTAATCTTATAAGTCCATCTTATTTAATTAACTCAAACTAAGACAATTAAATAAAAGAAATAGTCCAAAATCAATAACTGCCAACCGGGCATCAATAACCAGCCAACAGGGCAACAAACCCGGTCTCTCCAACACATACCGTGTCCAAGCCGTAAATAAGTACGTAATAGGTCCTACCCTAATAACGCCACAGGATCCCTCCGAGCTGCGTGTCAGAAAGAAACTTCATCCTCAACCATCGGAGGCCACTACTCCTCTAAACTGCGCAGTGCCCAGGTTTCTAACCCAGAGATAGTTGTATCCACTACCTCCTCAAGCGTATTGGACCACAATATTGGCTATAAGCTTACAACTCGGGCCAAGCCCATAAAATCAAGAGTTAATTACTCAAAAGTCCTATTTGTAAGGTTGGTACTCCATTAAGTCCTACTTGATTACTTTTTATCAATAATGTCCCATGTTCAAGATATATATGATTGTTTTACCCTTATTAAAAGGCTTAAGGAATTGAAAGGCGTCAATTCAACAAATGCTAATAAAAAATTATTAGGTGCTCCAAGTGTACTATATGACAATATTATCCACCAATCACTATGTTTCATGCCCCAACACAAAATTTAAACTTTTATTTAATATAATTGAGTCTTAATTAAGTTTTATTAAGATCACGAGTTTCTCTATTCATTTCAATTTAGACCTTTGTCGGTTAATTTTCAGCACAACCGATCATCTCGGTTTGTGTGCTTTGATTCCAGAGCCAATCTAGGACTCAAGGAACAAACTCTCCAAGCCTAGGAGAGTGTGTTAATATGATCATATGGTCAATCCTATTCAAATAGGATTTAAGTGTTGAGAAAGGTAGTGCAACAAGTGTCTCGATTTGAGTGCATCTAAGCCAAAACTGACATGATATTTGTGTATTTTATTTATTTTAGTTGACTTGACGAATTTTGTGCGATTGTAGTACAGAAAGTGTATATAAATTGTGTCGTTTACACAGAAATTGAGTTATTTAGTAAATGAAAACAAGGAAATCTGTAAGTACAATACAAAATTACATAGAAAATCCTTCTATTCAGCAATAAAACCAGCCCTCTCTTTTCAATAGGATTTTCATGGTTCGGTGGTTCCAAATTTCATGGAACCGTAAATAATGGTTTGGTCTTGGTTCACTCCTAAACCGAATCAATCCGAACCATGCTCATGCCTACTGTTCATGAAGTCCAAGGGTTAAATAACTAATTCTAAATGACAAATCTAGTAGTTAGTTTTTATGAAAAAATCTTTCTTTTATTACACATTGTTTCTATATTCATATTTTTGGGACTCATAATAAATTTTTTGGGTGTTGCATATGTCGTTGTTTCACTTATTTATTTTAAACATGTACTTTAGTTTAATTTGAATTTGAATTGTAATTTTATGAATTTGCTTTTTGATGTTGAGGAAGTACTTGTAGGTGGTTTCTTTTGTACAAATTTTGGTGTTATGCGTTTTATATAACTAATATAGGATTAAAACTTTGCAGATATGTTTTCTCAAGGCTTAAATATTGATTTGCCGTCAATTATTGTATGTGTCAATTTATTTTGTTCTAACATTTCAAAAAAAGAGTTATTCATGTTGTTATCTAGATGTCTATGCTAACTTATTTATTATTTTTGTCTTTTTTTATTAATTTAATTTATTGTCTCTAGGGGTGAGCATGGTTCGAATTGGTTGGGTGTAGGAGTAAACCAATTTAGACTGAACCAAATCATTACTTACGGTTCCATGAAATTTGAAACCAAACTGAACCATAAAAATCTTGGAACCAATCCAAACCAAACCACTAAAATGCGGTTCGATTCAGTTCGGAACGACGGTTTTTAGAAATATTGCTATCATTTATAATATGATCACAAAATATTGTTCACAACCTAAACATTGTTTAGATGAATGTTCTACTACTATATAGTAACAATTGTAAAAAGGGACACTTACCAATTAGTCCTATTAACTAAATTTATTTACCTATAGATCCTGATTGATAAATTTATCATTATAAATTTATTGATAAAAACAGGAAACTAATAAATTTATCAATAGGATTTAATGAGTAACAAGTTTCAAAAGTAGGACCTATCGGTAATTTACCCATGTTAAAGTAGACAGACATAACTTAGGTATATATATTTAATACTAGTAAGAAATTTGAGTGTTTACTGTAGTTAACAAATTATATATATATATATATTTAAACGGTCCAGTTCGGTTTCAAACGGATTTGTAACTATAAAACCACAAACTGAACGATAAAGTATGGTTTGCCTATTTTAAGAACCAAGCCAAACTGTGTAGTGAGAAAACCAAACCAAACCAAACCGAGCAGTTTGGTCTGGATCGGAGTGGTTTTCGGTTTTTTCGATTTTTTTACACAACTCTAGTCTCTAGCCCAGTGGAACATTTGATTTGGAGTTTTTTGAAAGAGTGTATATTTCCAATAGCATAAATTTATACAAAGGGACACTGGAGGAGGGTAATATTCCGGTTGTTCATCATCTTCATCCAAGGTTTTTTCGATTTTTTTACACAACTCTAGTCTCTAGCCCAGTGGGACATTTGATTTGGAGTTTTCTGAAGGAGTGTATATTTCCAATAGCATAAATTTATACAAAGGGACACTGGAGGAGGGTAATATTTCGGTTGTTCATCATCTTCATCCAAACAATAAGGATATCCATTATTGGTATCAATTTGGAATGGGGCACACTAACCCTTGTTTGCTTAGAATGCTAGGAAGGTCAACCTGTTTAGTAGATAGAAAACTATTACTATTTACTGAAGTAGTGGATCAAACACTAGAGGATTGAACACAATACAATCCTCTCATAGATCATCTCAATCATTTATCCCCTTCTTTTAGGGACATTCTATGGTGAGTGCATCTCTCCCCACTTATTTTTGTTATTAATTTGACAAAATGTTCATTAATTTACTTTTCTATCTTAGGGATATTAATTACTTTTTGTTTTCTATTATAAGGATATATTGCACGGGATGATATATTTTTGTCAAACACTAAAACGTCCACATGGTGACATAACCATTTATGTCATTGATGAGAAAATAAAATTGGCTAACGTAGTCGATTTAACATTCAAACCATCTTTTCCTCATGCTATCAACCGTTTTTGCAACATGGTAGTCCTAAACTTCTGCTTCCATTTGAGTTGCATTATCTTATTTGAAACTTGAGCAAAACAATTGAGTAAGTTTTGTGTTGTCACATATTTACCTATTTGTATTATTCTTGTTGGATTTTAATATGTGATGGACTTTTTTCTTTGTTTTTTTGGTGTACAAATTGCTCAATTCTATTAATCATATTGTTTGATTCAGTGCACAAGAAAGAGGCAACTATAGGCATTGGACATGGGCGGCACTATCTTATTTGAAAGATAAGATGTGATTGAATTATGAGATAAAGAAGCAATCCACACCACTTTGTCCATATCTAACAGAAATCTGGCAGCATGTCCTATTAGTTCTCCTAGTCTGTGTTACATGGACTCACCAGTTCAGGGGAGAGTACCCGTGTCAACACGACACGACACAGGTGCGGGTGCAAGATCTGTGTTGGACATGGATCTGTTATCTAGGATGCGTCTAACTTCAAGAAGAACTCCATACAAAAGAATTTTTAGCTAACGAGTGTGAAACTTGTTCCATACCTCTGAAAATTCGCCAGACAAGAGAAGAAGGTGTCGCAGGTGTAGCTCTCTGCATCATCAACAAGCAACTCTCTCATTCTCTCTCTCACAATTCACAAAATGGATTTTTATATTTAATATTTGTATATATATATGTAATACAACACAAATATGCACAACTTTTTATGATTAATATGCAGTGTATCACGTGCATAAAGCAATCTGCAGTGTATGTTATGTGACATAGACTAGGTACAACTTTTTATGTTATAGAAGTATATTAGTATTATATAATCAAATAGAGACAGCTGGGGTTTTTTTAGTTGAGAATGTCATCAGGTGTAACATCTTATTTGCACTTGGAATTATAATTTGATGATATGACACCACTTTCTTTGCCACTTAACTTTCAATTTGCAAGCAACATCAGCTACATAAATTTAGGTATAGTTTCACTTGCACAAAGCTTCAAATGAACATCAACTTACAAAAAGCAATTAATTCCTTTAAGTATTATTTTCTTTTTAGTATTAATTCATTTCCAACCCATCCCTTCTAATTCAACAATATGCAGAATATTTAATTTTAATGTATATATTAATATGCCGTGTCCCCGTATCCATATTAAATTTTTGGATACTTTTTAGCTGAGTCCCCGTATCCTATAATTGAGAGAACATGCGAATCCAACTTCTGGACACGTACCCAAATCCGACTCTTACCGAGTCCATGTAACATAGCTCCTAGCACAAAACATAGATTGAGTATATTGCTACATCCAATTTAGTATGCACCTAGAGAACAAGGAGTTGAGACAATAAATCGCCATGAGATGAAACACATTTAAGTGGTAAAGCTACAATATAGATTTGTGCATTCCAAACTGATCAATCCAAGGAGAGTTTCATCTCCAATGAAGATTCTCAAAGGGGTCGAAGGGTATATATGTATATGTAAGCATGAACAATACTTCCGAATTTGACAACCGGGATGGATTTCACATCACAATTGTGTGAAAGCCATGTAGGAGGTCCTAATAATTGCTAAGAACAACAGGACAATGCATTCGACTCCCATCGCAATCTGATATTCTTTGTTGCGACAATCAAATCTCAACTTAACTAGAATAAGAACCCGCCACTCGTTTGAATTCATCTTCAAAGAAGAAGAGAATTTTGAACTGAGTTTGAGAATACATTTGAATGGTGTGGATCAAATAGTATCTCACTACTCCTGAGCAGTTATGCCAACAGTTGGGATAATGTTTTTGCCTTTCAAATTTTCCAATTTAATTATAGTGAAAAGTTGAATGAATAGTCACAATAACGTTAGGCATTGACATTTGCAGTAGATAACTACTGAGCTCATCATGAGCAATTTCTGGTTAATGTGTTTCTTTTATGGCACCAAGAGTCTATTGCTAAATGAATAGTGCTGTTTCTTGTAAGTAATTAACATACATGTTAAATTTTGGATTGGTTAGGCTAAGTTTAGGCTGTTTTGATAGAGGTGACTGGGATGACATTCGGCAGTGGGCACAACAGTTATGGTCAAAGGCTAGTGTATGAGCTATATGTGCCCATAGGGCGTAGTGGCCATGGTCAAATTTTCTTCTGAACCAAATCAACTAATTGTCATTAGTGAAATCATGAGGGCCACACACAGATAATAACTATAAAAGAGACAATAATTAATTGTAGTAATTACATCATAGAAAGCAGGTAAATGACAATTTGTGTGTAGGTTAAGTCGGTAAAGAAAAGATCAAGATTAGTAAGGGGACAACTCCAAAGATCAGTGCTCTTAACAAAATTACCCAGCAATTCACTCCAGATGTTAGGGTTTTAACACCAAAAATAATGTTAGCATTTCAGGTTTCAAAATGAATGAGAGAGAGCGAGAAAGAGAGTACCTGATATTGCAACGACGATGATGGTTGACGGTAATGTGGTAGCGAAGGGGTGAGGACCTGAGATGAAAATAGGTTTTAGGGTTTTAAAATTGAAAAGGAGATACAGAAATCAAAGTCAAATAGAAAATTTCACAAAATTACCTCATCAATAGCGGAGCAACAGGGGATGGTTGATATGGTGGAGTGACGGTGGACAGTTAATATGGCAGTGACACTGGACTGTGCTCTACTGGGTCTTGAATTGGTGGTGCTCGTGTGCTGTAATCAATGGAGAGAGAGAGGTTGTGCATAGGTTAAGCCTTCTGTGACAAAACACTTCGTCGCCTGAATTAATTTGGAAAGTTAACGACATCATTCTATAGGAACAACCTTCTGCAACAATTAAGCATTGGTCGCCAAAATGTTTTCAAAATGCACCAAAAATTTTCATAACTGCTAAACTAAAAATAGTCATTTGGCGGCAAATATTACTGGTCATTGTTCCTAGGGTGTCACTTTGAGACAAACTATTAGTTGTCATAGGTTACTGTTTCATCAAGGACACAATTCCCTCATTATGGCAGCCAAACTTGGGGCGCTTAGCACCAAGCCTTTGCGGACTAAAGCTTTAATTTGGTTGCCACATATTGGACTTTCTGTGACAAGATGTATTTCAGTCGCCAAAAGCTGACCTTTTCAGTGATGGAATTTTCTGAGTCACCAATAATGGTCACTGAAAGTGCTTTTCTTATAATGTTACATGCTAGCTCCCAATCATTTTCGAGGCTTGGAAGAAAGGCCATTTTGATGTAACAAGGATGTGAAAAGCATCAAACAGAACAAGAGGAATGTAGCAAAAACTGGGCATTAACAAACTATACAAAGATTGATGTTACAATAAAGTCATTAAAAATGTAAATGGTACTCAAAAGCCAACTTTAGGTACATAGAATTTGAATTCATCCTTTGAATTCTGCCATGTTAGCCAACAGAAGGGCCAAAATTGATAGAGGACCCTGCATCTAACACTAGCATTGGAAAATGAATGGTCAACCATCAAACTCATCTATTAGAAAATCCACATCTGTAGGTGGTCCGATACGAAGTTTTTCCTGGAGTTCCAACTGTTTGGGTAGAACAAGTTCAATTTCATGGCCAGACAAGGAAAAATATCTCTCCAGCATCATCTGTAACCAGAAAAATTTGAGAAAAGAAAAGAAAAGCTGTTGTAATTCAACAATGATACTAGACATCACTTTACTTTTCATACTTGTACTTCACAAGATCAATAAGCAGCGCTATGGATAGAACTTATAACAAGCATAAATAATTAGGACTGCATTTAGAATAATCCTTTTATACAGATTAAGGATGATACATTAGAAGCAAAAAATAAAAGCTAAAAAACAAACCTGAATGTAGATGCTTATTGTTAATTTTATGTGTTTAATGAAAGCCATTTCACTGATGCCAACATGCTCAATTTGATGGTCTACAAATAGCAAGAAAGGAAAACTTATATCCTGCAAATAACGCATAAAACTCAAATTATGAATTCTTTTCCATGTTTTCCTGTAAAAGTAAATGACATGGTTTTATTAGCTCTTTCAATCAAAGCTAAATCCTCAGCTCTTCAAAACTAGAGAGAGAGAGATTACATATTTGAGTATCCACTATAAAAGTTGGAAACCAATTTACTCCGTAGTTTTTAACATGGGATTTGGGAGTGTATCATGTTTTTTACATCATTTTTAACAAGTCTCATTCTTTTATGTGAGCATGGAGATGTACCTATCCAACCTAACAAATTGTGTGATGAAACTAAATGAGAAACAAATTGGAAAAATTCAACCGCCAAATTCATAAAAAAAGACCCCCCTAATAATGAACCTTTCAGTACATGACAGCCTAGCAAAGTGAGGTTAATTCATTCACAAAAGGACAAAGATATGAAACATAACCTGCCGTTTTTGAAATCTACTCAAGAAGTGACAAACATCAAAATAATTAAGATGCATTATAGAAAAATTACCTATCAATCATTAGATTCATGGCTTCAGTTGACGTCCCGTGTTCGTCCTGAAGATAGACTCTCCAACCCCTGCATTTTTAGAACTGAGATCAGTAAAGCTGAAAAGGCAATACATCCATGAACAGTACTGTGGTCAAGCATATGTCAAGTGGTATTAACATTCCTGATCCTTCAAAAGGCAATAATTGATGGAGTTTAAACACAAAATACTTCATCAACAATAACTGCATAGTGCATGAATTAATTGAAATCCTATACAAAGCTCGTCAGTCTTACTAGCATAGTTAGCCACAAGAATACTTGCGGAAACAGTTTGACAAGCATAGAGCTATGGGTAAGCTTACAATAAATAATCAAAGCAGTATTTGTTTAGTAAATTTGAAGATGTTTTTGCACACTTAGAAAGGGTTCATAAGCAAACCGAAGTGCTCAAAATAAGAAATCCATTTTGAAGGTGGTTTTGCAGACATTACATGACTTACGGAAAAATATTAAATGCAATTACTCATTTGCATTGCAATAGTTTTATGGAAAGGATGCATATAAAATGTAGAGCCAAAAGCAATGAGGCCATTGCAGAATCCCGACTAGGAGACTAAAATAGAAGTTCATATGATAAGCAACTCAGGCAGATGCCACAAACATTTGGTAAAAAACACCATTTTGCCAAGGCAAGAATCGAAGACTATAGCTTAGAAGCCACTGACGACATCTTCTTAGACCACTCCACAAATTTAATTGGAGGAAAACAACTTACAAGACAATGACTACATTTTCTTATCTCCCATGTATAGAATCGTCATCTCTAGTTCAGACTACTATAGTTGGGAAATGTATTCATATCCACTTTATAATTTATACTAACTAGAGGTTCAATGTCCTAGGACTCACCTGTCCAAAAAGGGCATCAACATCCCCTTCATAAAAGACAGAGTCCTTCAAAGATACAAGATGACTAAGAAACACCAAAGTAATTACAAATCACATTATAACACTAGATATACTAACAACAGAAGGTTTATTTACTTATATTTTAATCAGAAAATACTATAGGTATAAGTGGTCCTACTACAATGTTACATTCACCAAATGCATTTGTGTTTGAGGTGCCCTACAGGCTACATGTGAAAACTTGTAAGTGGCTTCCTTATGAAATATGAACAGTTGTTATATGATTAAGAAGAATGGCCGTGATGTTTTGAGTATATACTTAGCTAACAAGCAGCATGAATTGGCCTATGTTGAACCAAAACACTTCATGACTGAAACTTCAAACCAACATGAACAGCTGGTGGCTATCCCAAATATCTAATTCCCGGGATATTGAAAGTTTGTAGACCTTAGAGAATATAAGTAGATTTAGCCTTCAAATTCTAGTCTTAACGAAACACCAAATTTCAAAGGATGTTCATCTTAAGGTCTCCAATACAGCATATGCATGTGATTACCTAATTTTAAATCTTTCAAATGTCACTTAAGGTTGTGTTTGGATCAAGGATTTAATGGGGAATTTGTGGAGAAAAAGGAAAAGGAAAGGGAAATAAAAAATAATAATAAAACTAAAAAGCTTCAATTTCATTCATTTTTCTTTTTCCTCCCCAAATCCTTGATCCAAACACGCCCTAATGTCTTTAAAAACCCATCAATATATCGAATGATATTTTTTCTCTATTTTGAGTTAAAAAACTAAATAAATCAAATCAAATCAATGAACTACACAAGAACACAATCAAGTCACCAACACAAATGGATGCCCTCATTGAACATCAACAAATGTTATAAATCAATCAGATTGAGGACAAGCTCAACATAGCTGAAAAAATATTAATATATCTATTTGTAAACCATCAATATAGCTCAAAAAATCTATATAAATAAAATTAACCACATACACAAAGCTTGAACCACATTATAACAATCTCACCTCTCTGCAGCCTGGACAGCAAACCTACCAGCCACACTGCGAACTTTGTTGGATTGCTGTGTCTCCTTTCCGTCACAAGACTTAGGAAGCCCAATTATAAACTCATCAACCTCCTGGATTTCAATCAATCAATGTTATCGAATTAAAATCACATTCATGATAATAAATCACTCAATACTTATTTAATAAAAAAATTACCAATTCCACAACTACCATGCATCTATACTATCTATAATATTATATAAAGCGCACAACTCTTTGAAGCTTCAATATTTTTATACCTACAATAATTTCCCTCCTTCAAACTTAGCAACCATCATGATTGCTCTAACTGTTTCACACACAGTGTTATGTGTGTGCCCATAGTATACCTCTAGTACATTATATATACTAGCCTCATGGGCACACACAATGTGTGTGGGTAACCACCAGATAACAAAACGGATAATTCTATTCGCACACACATCTTATCTCAATACACAATATTTGTACCATTGGGATATCAACTTCCCAACAAAAATCAAATGTTCCGATATCAAATTGTGAACAAAAATCAATTGTTTGAATATCAACTATTAAACGAAATATGAAAACAATTCATTTTTTTGTAATGAGGATTTATTTGGTACGCAAATAAAATTACAAAGGGAAAGCTTTAGAAACCTTTGAACATTACATTTTTACCCTTTGAAACCTTTGAAAAACAAAGAAGAACTCTTTCAAAGATAATTTTTTTTCTTTTTTTTGACACTACTTGATCTTTGAGTTTACACAAACTGAGGTGTTCCTTAGTAAGTATAGCTAGTCCAAAATATTGAGAGAGGTAGAGAATTGACCTGTCGTTCGGCAATTTCAATAAGTCGAAGCTCAAGCTTTTGCCCTCGTAGTTCAAGAACCTAGGGCACCAAAAACCCTAACAAGTTAGAGAGAGAAAGTGAGTGCAGAGAGAGAGAGAGAGAGAGAGAGGACAGTTTAAGAATACTGTTAGGGGACGAATAAAGAAGCCCTTGCTAAGGGCAAGTCCGGTGCGAGACATGCCTAAATCTACCCCTAGACTGAACCCTCCTCTCCAGTTTGGGTCACGCTTCCGGCGGAGGGCATTTGGGGGAATCTCCTCTGAGGATAGTGCCCTTATTGTAGGACACTTGCACATGTGAATCGTTGAAGGTAAGTGATGAGGATTAAGGGCACTAGTACCCTTTCGAAGGCAGGGTGTGTGAGTGAGGATAAGGGTACTCCCAAATGCAGTGCCATTCATGGTCCCTCTCGCTCGCAGCAAGTGCAAACTGTGGAGTGTTTTTTAAATCTTGCAATTTAGGAATGGGATGGCAAGACAGTTCGAGTTTGTGTGATCCGTCTTCATCTGTTTTTGGATGGAAACATTAGTGAAATTATTCCATATTTTTTGCCTAATGCTCAATTATATGGGGTGAACATGATCCAAATTGGTCCGGATTGGAATAAAATCAAGATCAATCTGTTAAAAAATTGAAACCGATCCAATCCGTTTAAACACGGATTAGATAGGTTTAGGACCATAGATTCACATAATTAAATAACCAAAAAAAATATAGAACATTTAAAAATAATAAACAAAAGAAATAAAACTGAATTCACATTACACGAAGCAGAGTTATCCTCTGTATTCTCCTCTGTATTAAAACTAAACATAGCATCAAATAAAAGCAATAAAAAAAACTGGTTTTAGACAAACAAAAGCAACAAAACTCCATAAACACAAGCAACAAATAATTGGAAATGATTAAACAATATTATCTATCTCAAGACCATGAATATGATATACGACATGTCAATCAGTGGCCAACAACAAACAAAAAGATAGAGATAATAATAAAGGTATGATTCAATTATAAAACATGCACCTTCTTTTTTAGTGCTCTAATTTTTTTTTTATCAATATCTGGAACAGGATCTGAAGGAGTTGAACATTGTGTTGAGTTTGAGGGAGGTGCAACCACAGCAGAATTTGCAGAGATAGCAAGGTCATTCAACTGAGATACCTCTGGCTCAACAGATCCTAATCCCTGACTTGCATCTTCATCCGAGTTCTTACCCTTGTCAAGAGCAGCCTGCACCAGTAACAGAGTGTCGCCTTTTAGCCTCTGTTAATGGGTTACATTTTGAGATGAGATGGAAACCAACAGTGTCACCGAAAGAGAAAGAGAGAGCTCGCCGATAGAGACATAGAGAAAGAGACCAAGCCGCTAGCGATCTGATCTGAGATGGAAATCCACCTATCTGATCTGAGAGGAAATACAAGAATAGAGAGAGAGAACTGAGTCTGAGAAAGAGGAGAGAGAGCACCAAGAAAGAGATTGAGAGGCCTGACAGGTTGAATTAGGTTAGGGTTTACCTTGTATACGTATCTAGTGGTAACCCTGCAGGGGAATTTATAAATTTTTTTTAAAAAAATTATTATGGTTCTTTTGAAATAATTTAATATTTTATTTTATAATACACATAAAATTTATAAGTTAACTTTTACGTTTATAATTTTTTAAATTATTAATTTAAAAAATTAAAATACAAATTAAATGGAAAGATATGAAAATATGTAAATTTAAAAATTATAATTAAAACAAGTATATAATTTTATTATTAAATATGAAGTGATATTTGATAATAATTAATATAATATTTCTATTATTAATTCAATAATTTAAGTTACATTTCTTTTGATTTCAATTTTATAACTAAAAATATAATATGAATATAATATACATACGAATTTCTAATTTTTATGAATAAGAAGGTTTTAAAATATTTTCAAACTTTCATCATTTTCTTTTAATTTTTTTTTTATCTAATTGGATTTTAAATTTGAATAAAATTTTTGATTTGATATGAATTATTTTAACTTTTTCATTAAATTTTTATCAATTTTCAAAAGAACTTTCATTCTTATAATTTTTTTTTCTTTTCACCAATTTTGATGGAAAAAACATAATTTTCAACGTTTCATCTTTTTAAATTTTTATCAAATTATAATTTGATAAAAAAAATATATTAAAAATTGAAGATTCTCTTAATTAGAATTATAGTGAAATAACATCTTAAAATAGTCAAAGTTTGAGTATGTAGTTGATTGAAATATATAATTTAATTAATTCTCTTCTCATATCTGTATAAAAATTGACATTTATGACTATATCATTATAAGTTAGATTATGGAAAAAAAAAATTGGAGTGTCAAACATTTTCTATTTGTAAATATCATACATATTAAAAAATGAAAAAAAAATGAAAAAAAAAATGTGTAGCTTTTTAATATGTGTTTATCATTTATTTTTATGGGCATAAACAATTGATGTTTCAATTTAAAAAATTAAAAAGTAAAAAAAAAATAGATTGGGCTTTTTAGAGATAAAAGAAACCATCTAACTCTTCTATACTACTATTAAGATGGACTATTTTAATCATATAAAAAAATAAAAATTATATTTAAAGATTATTCCTATACATTATGCTATTATATATAACTATAGCTATAACAAATTAACTATAATATATATGAAAAGTTATATTAAGCTTTCATTTTCAATTAATTGAATTATAATTAACAAACTAATAAATAGCAGTACTGGTTTAATAGGATAAAAATTTAGAACACAATGATATTTAAAAGTTTGAAATTTACCTAGTTATACAAAAATCTAATATTATAGTAAAATCTTGAATTCTCAATAAATTTTCATGTTTTTTTATAAAATAAAATGACAATAAAAAATAAAAAATTTGATACCCATTTTTTTTACTTCAATTTTAAGGTCCTCATTGAAGAAAATAAAATTTGATCAAAATCCTTGGCATAGAACGAACATAGATATTTCGATTGCAACTACAATCACCAATAATTATTGTCTACCATGTGAACCTGTAAACAAAAACATAAATCTCACTAAAACTGAAACCAAAAACCAAACCAACAATAAAGAAAGAGAATCACACAGGGAAAAAATAAAATTAAAAAATAAATAAATTTATAGAGTGGGAGAATGTTATCTCCAACAACTTAAACATTACCTAACCCAATCCGTTAGCTCCTCTGCCAGTGTTCCCGAAGTTTAGGAGTTGGGATGACTAATCAGATTAAATTGATTAATTTTTCTCATTAGGTGATTTAAAAATTTGATATATATACATCAGAAAAATAGATAATTATATTACTAAATCATAATTCAAATTTAGATATTGTCATATATATTTTTTTAAATTCATATCTAAATTCATATCTTTTTTATTTTTGTGTGGTTTCTATTCGGAGTTTTTTTTTTCAATTTATTTAAGATGGAGTTGTGGGTTTCTATTTTTTTTTTAAATTTAATTTATCTGTGGTTTCTATTTGTTTTAATTATTATTATTTAGGTAAGTTATGATGTGAGTTAGATATGTGATAGACATGTGAGTTTTATTGATTTAAAGTATAATGGTGGGAGATATTTTCAAATTAGATTTGTTTAGATAAACTTTAAAGATTTTTAAAACTTAAAATTGGATATTGAGATGCAAAAGAAAGATTTTAACTGAATAAATAAAAATCTAATTTATTAATTTTATCTGTTTGTATATCTGATTTTTAGTTTTTTTAGTTTTTTTTTTTTTTTTTTGTTATGTTATAATATAATATATAAGATATAGATAGATATCTACTACTTTCATGAAAAATATTATCTAAGTTTTTGGGAAAAGAGAAGGAAGGCAAGTTTTAATACTTTTTTCGGAAATCGATATGAAAGATTAGAATGAAGAGGTTATGAAATATTTTTGTTATTAAATAAATAAATTAGTCAATAGTTTTTTTAATCTATTTTATAAATTAAAAAATCAATAATTTTAGAAAATTGATTAATTTGTCTCATTAAGTGATTTAAAATTTTGATAGATATAAATAAAAAAATAGATTATTATATTACTAAATCATAATTCAAATTTACATGTTATATCTTTTTGAGTTTCATAGCTAAATTCTTATCTTCTTTATTTCTATGTGTAACCATAGTATATAAGAGAAATTGAAAAGGGTACTGCAGTAATTATGAGAGGAGTCAAAAAGGTTTGTGGGTTGCGAGAAGTCAATAAATGCTGAGTTTTTTTTTTTTTAAATCAAAAAATTAGGATTAGGATATTGGAACTCTCACAAAGCTTGTAGATTAGAAACCCCATTTTTCTTATATAATATATATATATATATATAGATAAGGAATAAGAAATGACATTATGTGGGAGGGTGTATAGTATAAATATAGACTATTTATATATGGTTCAGATTGATTTCAATTCGGAACTATGGGTTCAATCCGAAACCGATTCGTGAACTACGGATTTTTAAATTTCCAGTCTGGAACCGAACCACGGATTCAAAAAATCAATCCAAACCTATCGAATTGGACTGAACCAGATCGAATTACGAATTATACGAATTCCTTACTCAGCCCTACAATTATATTAACTTATTAAATCATCTCTATCAAATTAATTATTTTTATTTTTTAATTAAAATAGTGAATAAATTGCTAAATTTTATTTTTATCAAATCAAGTTTGTTATTTTAGTTTTTGTGAGTTTAGCTTTAACAAATGTTGTTAATAGTTTAGACTAGTTAAACATTAAAATATAATATATTAATTTGATGTTTTGAAATTAATTGTGTAAAGTTATAAAAAAAAAATTAAATTAAAATTAATAAAAATGATGTTTAAATGACATAGCAAAAGAATAGAAAGTTTTGTTGTAGAGTGTATTTGAAATGTAAATAGCCAAAATATAAAAAGTAATTTTTAAAACAAAATTTAACAAAATTTTAATTAATTTGATGAGGAGGACACACCATACTCATGTAATTTGAATAATTAAAAATAAAACAAAAAATATTACATATTATGTGACACTCAAATGGCAAATGCATTATTTAGGTAGTGTTTGGTAATGTTTACATTTTTTGTTTATGTTTACAAAAATTTTATAAATTGGTTTTTGTTTATTTCTAGAAAAACAAAAATTATAAAAGTGTTTGGTTTGAACAAAATGTTTGAAAATTTTTAAAAGCATAAACTAATAAATATGTTTGTTCAGACCTAAAATATTTATATTTATTTTTTATTATTTATGACAATGGGATCATACACATTATAATTAAAAAAAATTAATTGGAAAAAAATTAATTGAAAAAAAAAATTGGAAAACAAATTATTTGAAAAAAATTAATTGAAAAAAAAAATGTTAGTCAAAATTTTAAATATCTGTTTAAAAACCAACGTAAACTTATGTTTTGAGTTTACATTTTTTCCTCAAATTTATAAACTGAGACAATCATTTATAAACCAAAAAAATTATCAAACAAGTGTTTATGACTGTTTTTAAATTTTTGTAAATATAAACGGAAAACGAAATGATTACAAACAAACCCTTATTAAATTTGAGGTGTTGTTAGGTTTGAATTTTACCCTCTTCTCTATTTGTTTTTTTTAATGAGAAATCCACTTAGCCTGTAAAGAGGTCAAGGCTTCAAGACACCAATATATATATTTATTTTATATATAACATAGATAGATAAATTTTAATACAAAAATGACGAGTCATACAATTGAAAGCTAGAGGATTGTCCCCATATGGATTCACTATAGGTTTGTTTTAATGGTTTGAATTGTTTTATGTGTAAATCGTTTATATAAAAATTTAAATTGATTCAATAATCGTAATTATATAATTTTATTATATATATATATATATTTAAATATAACTATTATTTTGAAAGTCCACCCTTCATTTTTTTAAGAAAAATATAATAAAATTATATAGTTATCGTGGAAGGGTGAATTTTGTTCTCCATAGGGAAAGCGAAATGAGCTGCTCCTTCCTTCACTTTGTAGAAAAGACAAATACCAAAGCGTCAGTGATCTCTTCCGACCGTGTTGGTCGGAAGGACCCTCCGACGATCAAATTAGAATCTTGTATGAACATATCGTTTTTTTGAAGGAAAATATATTTCTTGTGCTTGCCCTTAAACGATTTTCTTTTTTCCTTTTATAGTGTGATACCTGGTATCGTGACCATTGGATGGCTATACCGATCCAATGGTATTTTATTCGTGCAGGCATTGGTCGGGCAAGTGGACAAGTGATCTTGATCTGCCATTGTCAAAGTTACTGTATTATAGGTGGCCTAGATTTAGTTCGGGTTTGGGCTCTTATTTTTGATCGTTGGATTTATCTTATCAGATGCTCAGGTTGTCAGAATTGGTTGATTTTGTATCCTTTCTTCTGTTGGTTTGATCTCTATCGTCGATTTCTATCTAATCCAAGGGTTTTCCTTCATGTTTTAGGATCTCTTTTCTGGAAACGATCTCGTTTTAATCTCCTATCATGTGACTTTGTTTTCTTTACAATTGCATTTTCTAAGGACTTGGGCCTGGGCTTTGCCTCCGCCGGATAAAAATGCTTTGGGCCGCGTTTTATCTTGCTTGGGCCTTGGGCTTGAATTTTTATCCTTCATAATTGGCCCCCCTTCAGCATTTTGTTTTAACAAATTACTGAAGGTGCCCTAGTCCACTGTCGTAGGTCCCTAGGGAAACAATGCCATTTGTGACACGCGTCCATTGAGTATCCTTATTTAAATAATGACGCTCGTCATTTCCTTTTTCAATTTGTCGTTTCGCCTCTGACATATTTAATCGAAGGTTTGGCCCCCCTTTTTTGTTTTCATTGCCCATCGCATCACATCCTCAGCTCTTATATTCGTGTCCTCATCCTTCAACTGAAGTTCTTTGTAAGTTTATCCATTTTTCTCTTGCGATTTCTCAATTTTGTTAGCTTTTGTTTGACTAAAATGAATTGATTAAGGTCATTCTTCGAATCCGAAGAGAGCATTGCTGAGTTCAGGGCCTCGTATAATATCCTTGAAGATGTCGACGTTCGCCTTCCTACCTCCAATGATAGTTTGTCAGAGGGTTTTGAAGAACGAATTCCTCTTCCCTTGATAGATATAGTAGAGGGAGGAGCTAGATTTCCTCTGCATCCCCTCCTTCGAGAGGTGCTTCACTTTTATGGGGTACCTCCTTCCTAACTGTCCCTTATTTCTTTAGGATAGTGATGAGAGTAGTGGCCCTGAATGATATCCTTGGAATCAATTTAGGTCTGTCTAAGATTAGGTACTGCTATAATTTTGTTCCCACTACCAAAAAAAGAACAAAGTTTTACCTCAAACCCAGGTCGGTTAAGCGCCAACTCGTTCAAATGCTTTCTGATTCTGGTAAAGGTGTGAATGATGTATTTATTATAATAAAGGGGAATTGGGAATTTCCTCCTGGAGTTAATCGGATCTGACCTGTCCCTAAGGTCATTGGCCGTCCAGGTTATAAGTCACATTTGTTTGCTTTGTCTTTGTATCCGTCTTGTCATCTAATTTTACTAACAATTGCATTTATTTGCCACAGCTCCTGAAGTCTTTACTCATCTTAACGAGTGGAAAGATCAAGTAAACCTCCCTCTCTTGTGCCGAGCTTAGTCGTACATGGGACCGTCAGAGCAACAAAGGCAAGGTCGGGCGGCTCATGTCTTGCTCACATACGTTCCTTATTATGGAACCGTAATAGCCACTGATGGCATAGATCTTGGTGCTGACAGTGGTTTTGACTTTTACATCCTTCCTTATCTACGAGAGGACGTTGAAAAGTTGTTCCAGAAGAAGAATCCCAAGAAGCATTGTCTAGTTCGGAGGCCACCATATCTGATAGCATGCCGCCGAAGAATTTCTTGGACATTGCTGCGACCTGAAAGCGTAAAAAAGCTGCGACGGCAACGTCGGCTTCGCAGACCTCTTCTGGCCCTACTACTGTTGATCGGCCCCAGCAACTATTAGTTGTCATAGTAGGTGATTCTCCCCATAATCCTGTTGTGGTTTCTGATGGGCCAATCCCTTCTGTCCATAAATTGAGCAAATGACCGTTCGACCAATAGACCAAGGTTCAGAAGAAAAGCCGTACTGATCCTTCTACGGCTGCCACGACATCATCGCCAGCCTCTGCTTCGGAACCAGTGGCTGTTGTTTCTCTGATCACTTTAGTGCCTTTTCTAAAGAATCAACAGTTGACAAATGCAGATTCGGCCATGGTGTAGCTCGGCTTTTCGCGCTCCTTTTCGGAAGAATGAAATAGCCCTTACAGTTCGGACTCCACTTGCGTGTTGGTTCTGATTCTGATTTCACAAGTGCAATGTGAAACAGTGGAAACACAAAAAGAGTCCAAATCCGGCAAATTCGTTTGGAAAATTGATGTTTGAATCAAATACCAAAAATTGACTGCTTTGCCAGATATCAGAGTCGCCACCTAAATATTTATTTTTGGGAAATTTAGGAAATCCATGACTCGTGCCAAAGGCCATTAGTCCGTCGTTACCAAAGTGTCTTGGTTCGGGAACATAGGTATGAGAGGGGAAGGTTAATAATTGAACACCCCACTCACCCGATCAAAGATCGGTCTCTACTAATCATGATGTGGTTTTCATGTACAATATATGCTCTTGTTCTATATGTAACATACAAGTATAGACTAATTTCACAAAAAGTTGGAACGTTTGATTCCATGTTTGTTTTAAAAAAAATGTTTTGAATATGTATCACTGAAAATGGTGATCTCATATATACATGAATCAAAGTATCCCAATTCAAGTGATTAGCCTTCATCCACAGGCATTCAAACATGTATATCAAATAAGCAGTTAGCCTCATGATAGTATGTTTGATATGACAGCAATCACACTTATGCAATATGCTAAAGCATAAAAACTTACCTTATGTCCGAAGGCGAGTCAAAAGAAAGTAGATAGTTAGAAAAAAAATGCATGATCCTAATTAATGCGATATGGCTAATGCAACACATACAATGTGCAAGTCATAAGTTCAGCTACTAACATGACATGCGAGTCAATTCAAGACATGTGATAGAGCATATATTCAAGTAAAGAGTTTGAATTTGACATTTGAATAATATGATGAGCCGAACTTTTATGCATGAAAACAAATGGATGCAAATCATAGAAAATGCTAATTAAACATGATGTCCCTAATCTAACCATCATAAGCAGTGAAATAAAAGGGAGAAAGAATGGGGGTTGGAAGACATACAACTTATTACATATTTGTCCTCACAAAGGAGGGTCCGAATGTCCAAATGCGCCCTCACGCAGGAGGGTCCGAATGTCCAAGTGTCCGAACAAATAATTATTACAAAGCCGAATGAATAATAAATGAAAGGGGGCTATCTAATTTATTACAATAATTGATGTAAGGCAAGCCTTGACACAATAAATTCGGTATAACGTCCGACCGAATTCAATTAATCATATTGGTTCTTTATGTTGGTTGTAATCCAATTTTAACCAATTTTATTAGCCTTTTTTATTACCTGTCCATTTCTTTATCTTTTCTCCTGTTTGTGCAAAAGTGATATTTACGTCCACTAAGTCCAAAATGCAACAAAGAGAAACAAGTATCAACTTAACCCGAGAAAATTTTCTTCGGGGGAAATTACAAAGGAAGAGTCAAACTTATTTACAAACGATAAGGGATTCCAAGTCAAACTCAAGATGTGCAACAAGGACTAGTCAAACTCAAAAGAGTAATAATGACTTAGAAAAACCCAAACTTGAGTAATAATGACTTGAAATCCAAACTTGATAATAAGTGATAATGACATTGTCCTTGGTGATTTCCAAGGGTCAATTAGTCTCTTAAAAGTAAACACACTGATGAATAAAGAGAAATGAAAAATAAAAGATTGTGCTTTACTATAAGAACATGTATACATTTGGGGTAGTGAACCTCCAAAGAATTTAAACCGTTAAGTATAGAACGTTTTATGCTTTTGGTGGTAAATCCCCTAAGAGATTAAATCAGTAAGCATAGAACGTTGTATACTTTTGGTGATGAACCTCTTAAGCATAAAACGTTTTATGCCGTTGGTAATGAATCTCCAAAGAGATTAAACCATTAAGCATAGAGCGTTTTATACCTTTGGTAATGAACCTCCTAAGAGATTAAACCATTAAGCATGGAAAAGTTCCTTTCTTATACTTGAATCACAATCTTAATTTTTCACAACTTTTTAATCGAAATAAGCAAAGAATGGAGGGAGGTTGCAGAGATGATTATGCGACATTGATTAATTGGTTAGTACAAACAAACTTGATATTTAAAATATAAATCATTGAAATAAATTAAACAGCCCCCTAAATAGCATATAATAGTGCTGGAATTAAGCTATAGAAAGCGAGCAAAATTAAATAGCCGGAGGTACTATTCACCGGCGGAGGTACTATTCATCGTTGGGGTTACTATTCACCGCCGGAGGTACTATTCACCGCCGGAGGTTACTATTCACCGCCGGGATAAATTATTTAAAGTAATAAATTACAACAATTTATATATAATATTTAAATTACAGCAGATATGTGGGTGGTGCAGCCATCCCATTAAAACGATAAAAAAAAGTTATAAAACGAAGTAAATAAAGTATTTAAACAAATTATATCACATTTTTAAATTAAATGAAAATTTACGAAAACACTACACTAATTAATTAACAATGATTAATTAATTAAATTCTAATTAACTAAACTAATTAGCTATTTAATTACACTAATTAATTCATTATAAAATTCTAATGTACTAACTATTCAACAAAAACTACTTACTTAATTGAACTAAACTAATTAATTAAACAAATTATATTACATTATAAAATTAAATGAAAATTTGCGAAAACTCACCTTTTGGGAAAATGATGAATTTTCTGAGTCACAAACTTTCTTTTGACTACTCTCAAGTCTGTGGAATGTGTTCTCAATTCTCAATCCAAAATTTGGAATTATAACTTTAGTGGTTGGTTTTTGAATGGTGTATTGATGAAATAGAAATAAAAATATCAAAGAAAATATTTTATTTTCCCTCTCTCTCTCTTAAAAAAAACTAATTTTCTTTTTTTTTTCTTCTCCCTTTTTTCTTTCCCCCCAATTCCTTCTACTCCAGAATGCTGAGCCTCTCCCCAAATTCCTCTCTCTTTGAATCCTCTCAACTCCTCTCCAGCATCCTTGCCTTATATAGGCAAATGGCATAGTAATAATAATAATATAATAATAATAATGTAATAATATACATATAATAATATATATATATATATATATATATAAATGTGCGCCTCAGTTGATGTTGCCGACATCAACTTTTTTTTTTTTATTATTATTACATTTTTTATAATATATATAATAGAATATATAAAATATCTAAAATATATAATTTATACCAAAATACATAACATATAATATACTAATATAATTTTATATAAAATATTAAACATCTAATATATTAATTTTAAACACATAATATAATTTGTTTTATTATTTTCTTTTATGTAAAATACACCAAAAATATGAACAAACACATAAAATTATGAAAAATTACAAAAATACTAAATTAATGAAATATTCAGTATTTTAAAATAATTTGGCCATAATGGTGAATGTTGGGATTAAAGTTCAAATTCCATCTCTTTTACTGAGAATTCTGTGAGAAACACATTCTAATTGTCATCATCGGGTAATCAAAAGAAAGCGCTCAAGTCTTAGGGTCGGTCAAAATGGGGTGTCTACAGTTGCCCCTCTTTGACAGAGCTCGAAGTCATTTTATGACGTGAGTGAATATCAAAGCCCGAAGACGACCATTTTGACAAGGCCGTAAGACTTGGGCAAACAAACAAATGTGCAAATGCAATTGGTTGAACCAGAAGGTTGCCAACGTATCCCATTGTAAGGAATCAAACCAGCGTAGTTCAAGGGCAATATGTAGAATGATATATAAAACATAACTTATGATCACGCAATGAAATGCAAAACACAACTTATGATCATGCAATGAAATGCAAAACAAGACAGTGATGTGACACTGAATGAACGCATAAATGTTGGATGTAGTGAATGTGAGATCCAAACGCTTCGTCCGCGAGAGGAGGAAAGTGAACTTGAGATCCAAACGCGTCCTATGCGAGAGGAGTATGTGAACTTGAGATCCAAACGCGTCTTACGCGAGAGGAGTATTTGAGATTGAGATCCAAACGCGTCTTACGCGAGAGGAGTATTTGATATCCAAACGCGTATTACGTGAGAGGAGTATTTGAGATCCAAACGCGCGGTACGCGAGAGGAGTATTTGAGATCCAAACGCGGGGTACGCGAGAGGAGTATTTGAGATCCAAACGCGCGGTACGCGAGAGGAGGTGGCGTGGTGTAAACAGACAGGTGCACCTGCTGTTTTTAACCGATTTGCAATCCAAATGCGTCTTACACGAGAAGAAAGGGGGAAGGTTTTAACTTGGTAAACATCAAATCTAGCATCATTCATATGAAAGGAGCGAAGGTAAATTCGAAGTCCAAACGCGTCTTACGCGAATGGAAGAAGGTATGATAGAATGATTTCTTGCTGACAAGGGGTAACCTTCACAGATGCCTCTTTTCTTCCTGATCATATTCACAACTTTCCCTATTCTCCAACGGGGTGACAGACTAGGTTGGTTCAGTATCCAGAATTGAGGTGCATATACGCTACCTCAACCTATGGGGCTACCATACAGATTTCAAGCCGGGGATACACCCCTGGGTATTTAAACCAGACTTTAGTCTCGGAAATTCCAAACCTTTGGCGTTCTAGGCTTTGCCATTCGAACTCTAGTTTCCACCGTCACAGTTGGTCTCCTAGGAACTTATTGCGAACACACGCAGGTGGTTATACCAGACCACCTGAAGTCGTTCGGGCACGACAAACACCAAAGGAATTGCACCTTTAGAGGAATTAAGGTCTCCTAGACCTCTGAAGTCGTTTGGGCACGACAAACACCAAAGGAATTACACATTTTGAGGATTTAAGGTCTTCTAGACCGGAAAAAGAACACTAGGCGCACCTGTTGTTTTTAACCTATTGAATGGGCATGGATGCCACTTTACTTCCTGATCATATTTACAATTTTCCTTATTCTCCAACGGGGTGACAGACTAGGTTGGTTCAGTATCCAGAATTAAGGCACATATACGCTACCTCAACCTATGGGGCTGCCATACAGATTTCAAGCCGGGGATACACCCCTGGGTATTTAAACCAGACTTTAGTCTCGGAAATTCCAAACATTTTGCGTTCTAGGCTTTGCCATTCGAACTCTAGTTTCCACCGTCGCAGTTGGTCTCCTAGGAACTCATTGCAAACACAGGCAGGATAATACACAGATATTTACATGCACACAGATATTTACTTCAATATAATAAGTTTCATTTTTTGCACATCAATGGCGTGACTGACATATCACTTTGAGTTTGAAAACATTTTTGTTTGATTGAATTTGAGAGTGATTAAATTTTGAATTCTGAATTGAACATTGATTCTATACTGATTTGAATCAAAGAATGACTTAACGAAAGAAGAACGAAGCAAAACGTTCCAAACACACTTATATACACTGACTAGTATAAATACACCGACTGGTATAAATATACTGACTGGTATGAAAGGAACACCCTTATATACACTGGCTGGTATGAATACCCTGATTGGTATGAATACACTGACTGGTATGACTACACACTTATATACACTGACTGGTATGAATACACACTTATATACACTGAATAGTTGACTCGAGCGGTGGAGAAGACAGAATCTCTAACTCGACTATGGCCCTAGTTCATTGCCTTGACCCTTTTTTGTTTCTTGATTTTTTTTTTTTTTGTAAACATGTTTTGATCAACATAAGAGTTAGATTAGCATACTTCTTCCATTTTCTGTTTTGAAATCATGTAAGTTGGGCTGTGAGCATTGAAAATTTTCCCTTTTTAAATCCAAAGAATGGTCCAAGTTTTGCAAAAATGGAATAATTTTTGAGAAAATCAGTCAACTTCATTCAAATTAATCAAAACCTATTTTTGCAAATGGTCACTACTCAACTAACATGGAATCAACCATTGGGGTGCATAGTCCCAAACCAGATAATCAAAGGTGATATTCGAACCAAGCCAACCCGAATCGAATGAAGCCAAGCAGAACTGGACCGAACCGAACCGCCGAACAAAACCGAACCGAACTGAACCAAGTTGACTCGAACCAACTGAACTGAACTGAATGAAAATATACTAATCAAACACGGATAGGACAACCAAGTCGACTATAGATACACCAATCAAACATGGACGAAATGAATAAGTTAAAAAATTATTGGGGCCGAACTTCAAGATGAAGCTACCTACGTATCCTCAAGATAGGAATCAGGCCATCGTAGTTCCGGCCAAGGTTCACTCGGGTATTAACACTCTCCTTTTTGTTCATCATCATTTCATTTTTTTATTTTTTCTTTTTTTCTATATATTTTTTCATTTTTTTTCTGCTCTAACTTTTGTCTGGGTCGCCCTTCCGGGTTTTCGGCCCAACGAGCCTCTCAAGGGTTACTTTCATTTTACTTTGTCCATGTTGATTGGGTGTGAAATCTCTACGCCATCTATAAGAACAACTGCTACACTAGACCAGTAGGTATGATGATATAGGGACTAGGCTGAATTTGCCCTTAGTGTTGCCCCTAGTGTAGTGGATAGGAACTCGACTATCCTTCAATAATAAAATTCATTCCCTCACATTCTGGGTTTTGCCTTTCTAGGCTGTCTTCATTAGGAAACAATTCAGTTTTAACTCTTTGATCACCTCCAACCTTTTGCCCCTAGTTCAAGGGCTGCTTCAAATCTTACTCACATCTGACCTTCTTGTCCCTACTTTAAGGGTTGTTTCCAATCTGAATCACAGGCTCTACATAATTCTGACTAAGGTTCACTCGGGTATTGACACTCTCCTTTTACGCTCTAACTTTTGCCAAAGCCGCCCTTTCGGGTTTTCAACCTTGCGAGCTTTTCATTTTTCTTTTTATTTTTCCTTCTTTTTTTTTATTTTTTATTTATTTATTTATTTTTTTGTGCTCTAACTTTTGCCTGGGTCGCCCTTCCAGGTTTTCGGCCCAGCGAGCCTCTCAAGGGTGGTACCTTATTGCCCCTAGTTCAAGGGCTGCCTCCATTTTAGGATATGTAAGCCTCACACTTTCGCCCCTAGTTCAAGGGTTGTTTCAAATCTGGAATCACATTTGACCTTATTGCCCCTAGTGGAAGGGCTGCCTCTATTTGAATCACATCATTGCCCCTAGTTCAAGGGCTGTTTCCATTTGAATCATATTCGACCTTATTACCCTAGTTGAAGGGTTGTCTCCATTTGAATCACATCATTTCCCCTAGTTCAAGGGTGTTTCCAATTTGGCTATGCAAGCCTTACACTTTGGTTGATCATTGAATACTTCGAATCATGGTTTGAAAGCGAAGGAGCTAAGGAGGTCGGACCTTGAGTCAAGAGGGACCCTCTGCTGTATAATCAATTCCAAGCATGTTTTCGTAGGACCACGCAAAAATAGTTTTTTGAAATCTTTTCACAAAGTGACTAATCACTCGTACTTTTACGAAGAAAAGATAGAACCAATTTGGACCAAGCCAGGATCCTTCTCAGTACCCACATTAACAAAAATGATTTTATTCATCAAGGGCTTAGTACACCTCTCTTCTTTTCAGTTGATCAAAATTTGCAAATCCCGAGGAAATTCTTCCTCTTTGTTTTTATTAGAGTTTTGGAAAAAGTTTTGAAAACTTTGGTCAATGCAATGATTTAAAGGCACAAAGAAGTAGGCAGACTCTATGGCATTTTGTTTTGTTTTGTTTTGTTTTTTTTTTTTGTTTTGTTTTGTTTTGTTTTTTTTTTTTTTGTGGTTTATTGGAAAGAGACTATAACTCAGCAATGACAACAGACTCAAAAGAAAAAGACAAAGAAGATCTAGACAGGACATAAATGTCTAGATTTAGCACTCTTGAAATCAACAGACTTTGACTCACTAGAATGACTCGAGTCTGATCCCAACTCTACAAACTTGGTGGAATCAAACTTAGACTCAATACTCAATTCAGAACTCAGAATAAAACAATTCTCAAATTGCCAGTCAAAGTGTGGACCATCCACAACATTTAAAATAAAGTCCGTGCAATCAATAGGTGGTCATTCCTCAATCACAGAGATGGTTGGATACCCTACAAGTTTTATTTATTTACACCGGTGGACCTTATAAGATATCAGATTTTTTTTTTTTTTTTTGAAATGATGTTTGCAAACTACCTTGCAAAAAAAAAATGGAAACCCCCAATCTGAATTTTAGCAGCGTTTCGACTCAACTGATCACTGATTATTGCTAACTCATGCTGACACACTGAACTCAACCCCACAAATTGAAATGCCTGAACCACTGTTCGGAATTTGAGAACCTCTGTATAGATCCAATACATTGCACATAGCAAGAAAGAGAACAAACACCCCTATGGAGGGTAGGGTTATCCTGTCCTAGCTTTTTGAAATGATCTAGGGTTCACTATTCAAACAAGTGGCTTCATAACATCCTGTACGGGTAGCATCCTGTCCTAATTTGAATGGTCACTAGAGCGTACTATATGCATTAGGTCAAATAGTCACAAAAGGTACCTCAGCAAGACTACCTAATATACCTCTCACACCTAACACCGAAAAGTGAAAGGAGGATCACGCGGTACAGCGGTAATCAAGATCCAAGGGTTGTGTTCCCAACTTGACAGAGCCCATGACCGGTCAGCCTTTTGGCAAGCTTTGTAGGCAAGCCTCCAGCAAACCGTCCAGGAATAACAGATGGCAAACACAGGGACTTAGGCGCACCAATGCAAATGCAATGCAAAGAACATATAAATGTAGATAAAAATGCACATCATGAAGTTTGAGTCAAGTTCTCTAATTCCCCAACAGAGTCGCCAGAAACTGTAGCTCGGCTTTTCACGCTCCCTTTCGGAAGAATGAAATAGCCCTTACAGTTCGGACTCCACTTGCGTGTTGGTTCTGATTCTGATTTCACAAGTGCAATGTGAAACAGTGGAAACACAAAAAGAGTCCAAATCCGGCAAATTCATTTGGAAAATCGATGTTTGAATCAAATGCCAAAAATGGACTGCTTTGCCAGATATCAGAGTCGCCACCTAAATATTTATTTTTGGGAAATTTAGGAAACCCATGACTCGTGCCAAAGGCCATTAGTCCGTCGTTACCAAAGTGTCTTGGTTCGGGAACTTAGGTATGAGAGGGGAAGGTCAATAATTGAACACCCCACTCACCCGATCAAAGATCGGCCTCTACTAATCATGATGTGGTTTTTATGTACAATATATGCTCTTGTTCTATATGTAACATACAAGTATAGACTAATTTCACAAAAAGTTGGAACGTTTGATTCCATGTTTGTTTTAAAAAAAATGTTTTGAATATGTATCACTGAAAATGGTGATCTCATATATACATGAATCAAAGTATCCCAATTCAAGTGATTAGTCTTCATCCACAGGCATTCAAACAGGTATATCAAATAAGCAGTTAGCCTCATGGTAGTATGTTTGATATGACAGCAATCACACTTATGCAATATGCTAAAGCATAAAAACTTACCTTATGTCCGAAGGCGAGTCAAAAGAAAGTAGATAGTTAGAAAAAAAATGCATGATCCTAATTAATGCGATATGGCTAATGCAACACATACAATGTGCAAGTCATAAGTTCGGCTACTAACGTGACATGCGAGTCAATTCAAGACATGTGATAGAGCATATATTCAAGTAAAGAGTTTGAATTTGACATTTGAATAATATGATGAGCCGAACTTTTATGCATGAAAACAAATGGATGCAAATCATAGAAAATGCTAATTAAACATGATGTCCCTAATCTAACCATCATAAGCAGTGAAATAAAAGGGAGAAAGAATGGGGGTTGGAAGACATACAACTTATTACATATTTGTCCTCGCAAAGGAGGGTCCGAATGTCCAAATGCGCCCTCATGCAGGAGGGTCCGAATGTCCAAGTGTCCGAACAAATAATTATTACAAAGCCGAATGAATAATAAATGAAAGGGGGCTATCTAATTTATTACAATAATTGATGTAAGGCAAGCCTTGACACACTAAATTCGGTATAACGTCCGACCGAATTCAATTAATCATATTGGTTCTTTATGTTGGTTGTAATCCAATTTTAACCAATTTTATTAGCCTTTTTTATTACCTGTCCATTTCTTTATCTTTTCTCCTGTTTGTGCAAAAGTGATATTTACGTCCACTAAGTCCAAAATGCAATAAAGAGAAACAAGTATCAACTTAACCCGAGAAAATTTTCTTCTGGGGAAATTACAAAGGAAGAGTCAAACTTATTTACAAGCGATAAGGGATTCCA
This sequence comes from Camellia japonica, assembly GCA_030407325.1. NCBI lineage: Eukaryota > Viridiplantae > Streptophyta > Magnoliopsida > Ericales > Theaceae > Camellia > Camellia japonica. The sequence goes on from JAPPVO010000019.1 coordinate 135,477,408, forward strand.
AGTCAAACTCAAGATGTGCAACAAGGACTAGTCAAACTCAAAAGAGTAATAATGACTTAGAAAAACCCAAACTTGAGTAATAATGACTTGAAATCCAAACTTGATAATAAGTGATAATGACATTTTCCTTGGTGATTTCCAAGGGTCAATTAGTCCCTTAAAAGTAAACACACTGATGAATAAAGAGAAATGAAAAATAAAAGATTGTGCTTTACTGTCACGACCCAAACCCGCCCCTATGGGTTTAGCACCGTAACCGGCCAGTAATCCTAGATTACCGAAGGCCTGCTTAACAGTAATACAATATAACAGAGTACAGGGGCATGGCGGAAGCCAATACAGTAAATAAACAATGTCCAATGAGCTGTGACAGTCTGTATGCCAAAAGATTTTCATATAAATATACAGAACAGTACAAAACAGTATGCATTTATATATACAACCAGTCAGAGCAGGGACTTAATCCCTGATGAACAGTACAGTGCAAACGTTCAGTCTATATAGTGAAAAACATAGTACAGTAAGGGGGAAAACTAAAACACCCCTAAGCCTAAGCTTGGCAGGTTTGGAACCTCGCAGTGAGGCGCATTGGTTGGCTTGACAAAACTGGGAATCTACCCCAACGCTTCTAGCTTTGATCCGGTGCCTGTACACCTACATATATATATGAGCAGTGAGCTAAAGCCCAGTGAATAACATAAAGCGTAAAGAGGTTTAGAATGAATGTCCTTACAGTAATGAAAACAATTCATTTCAATCGGTGTAACAGTTGTTCAGTACAGTAAAAGTCATATGTGGTACATCCATTAGCATAGCAGTAACAGTAGGTCTTAAAAGACCGAACAGTAATGATGGCCATCAGTCAGTAAACAGTAGTGGTTCCACGAGGGAACCAACAGAGATCTCTGTAACAGTAACAGTCAGTAACAGTAGTTGCTAAGGATGCCACAATACAGTTCAGTATTCAGAAGATAATCATTTTGAACATATCTTTACACGATTGTTACTCACAGAGTTCTGGGCTACAGTGAACTAGAGCGTCTCCAGTCGCCAACCCTACACAGTTTACAGATTGAACACACACTAAGCTAAGCAGTTGGGAAAGATCATAACTTAATCCCTAATTTGCCTTGGTGTGCTCTACATCTAAATCCTCATTAAGATGCCTTAAACTAGGCCTAAGAATGCCTAGGATGGAATGAGGATGCAAAGATGTACTTAGAAACATTTTCAGAAATTTCAGTGAAACAGGGTCCCGCTCGAGCGCAGGTTTCCCTGCTCGAGCGGAAAAGCAAACAAAGGTCCACGCTCGAGCGTCCAATTCACCGCTCGAGCGGACCAAAAAGTACTGGATAGGTGAAATCTCCGCTCGACGCCCACTCGAGCGTGTCACCTAGTCCTCCGCTCGAGCGTAACTTCCTCCGCTCGAGCGGACTGATGCACAGTGCAAGATGCTGGGAGCTCGATTTCCCCGCTCGAGCGGCACTTCCTCCGCTCGAGAGGACAACCAAAATCTGGAAATTCCAGATTTGAGCTTTAAGTTCAAATTCAAGGTTAAATGCACTAAATTCGATCCTCTTGGGCCAATTTCCTGGAAAACTCTTTTAAACACATAGAATAACATATTTCAAAACTCAATTTAAGAAATCAAAACCCAAGGGTGTTTAATTCAAACCCAATCTTAAACCATTTTTCAAGAATGAAACTCAAACACAACATGCACGACTTAAATTCATTTAAGTCTTCAAAACATGCTCTAATGAGCTCATTCTTTTCAAAACAAGGTGAAATCGTGGTTCTTAACATTAACATGGACATGCATGTGAAAATCTTTGAAGAATAACCTCAATAATGTAAAATAAGTACATGCATGCAACAATTGAGTTCCAATTCAACATGTTTGAACTTAAAACATGACTTAGCTCTACAATGAAGCATGAATCATGCAAGAATTAGCTTAAACACAACTTTAAGAAGGTAAAATCCTTACCTAAGTCTTGTAATCTAAGTGAGGAAGCTTAAGGTTGCAAAACTCCTTCAATTTCCAAACCAATCAAGCCAAAAGAGATGAAGACTAACTCTCTCTCTCTCTAGCCAGTTGTGTGCTCAAAATGTGGCTGAAGAAAACTTTGATCAAGTGTATAACAATGCTCCATATATATGAGGTAGTGGGCCACTAAGTGGCGAGATGGTAAATAAGGCAACTTATGCAATTTGGCTTATTTTAATCTAATTTAAACATACCTAATCAGTTTTCAGATAATTATACTATAAAATCACATAAATCACGAAGATCATGAAACAGTAATCGCTTTCTGATTTGGCCGCCAATAAGGCCTTCGATGTGCAGTTTAAACATAAAAACTCAAACAGATAATCAATTGATCAAACAGATAGAATATGCAATACAATAGATAAACTCAATCAATTCAGTTTCAATTTCAGTCAGTCAGTTCAGTAATTTATTTAGTTCACTTATCAGTCATAATCAGTTCAGTTTATCGGTAATCAGTGCTCATTCGGTAAACAGTGACGAGGGTTGTTACATTTACTATAAGAACATGTATACATTTGGGGTAGTGAACCTCCAAAGAATTTAAACCGTTAAGTATAGAACGTTTTACGCTTTTGGTGGTAAATCCCCTAAGAGATTAAATCAGTAAGCATAGAACGTTGTATACTTTTGGTGATGAACCTCTTAAGCATAAAACGTTTTATGCCGTTGGTAATGAATCTCCAAAGAGATTAAACCATTAAGCATAGAGCGTTTTATACCTTTGGCAATGAACCTCCTAAGAGATTAAACCATTAAGCATGGAAGAGTTCCTTTCTTATACTTGAATCACAATCTTAATTTTTCACAACTTTTTAATCGAAATAAGCAAAGAATGGAGGGAGGTTGCAGAGATGATTATGCGACATTGATTAATTGGTTAGTACAAACAAACTTGATATTTAAAACATAAATCATTGAAATAAATTAAACAGCCCCCTAAATAGCATATAATAGTGCTGGAATTAAGCTATAGAAAGCGAGCAAAATTAAATAGCCGGATGTACTATTCACCGGCGGAGGTACTATTCATCATCGGGGTTACTATTCACCGCCGGGATAAATTATTTAAAGTAATAAATTACAACAATTTATATATAATATTTAAATTACAGCAGATATGGTGGGTGCAGCCATCCCATTAAAACAATAAAAAAAAGTTATAAAACGAAGTAAATAAAGTATTTAAACAAATTATATCACATTTTTAAATTAAATAAAAATTTACGAAAACACTACACTAATTAATTAACAATGATTAATTAATTAAATTCTAATTAACTAAACTAATTAGCTATTTAATTACACTAATTAATTCATTATAAAATTCTAATGTACTAACTATTCAACAAAAACTACTTACTTAATTGAACTAAACTAATTAATTAAACAAATTATATTACATTATTAAATTAAATGAAAATTTGCGAAAACTCACCTTTTGGGAAAATGATGAATTTTCTGAGTCACAAACTTTCTTTTGACTACTATCAAGTCTGTGGAATGTGTTCTCAATTCTCAATCCAAAATTTGGAATTATAACTTTAGTGGTTGGTTTTTGAATGGTGTATTGATGAAATAGAAATAAAAATATCAAAGAAAATATTTTATTTTCCCTCTCTCTCTTTTAAAAAAAAACTAATTTTCTTTTTTTTTTCTTCTCCCTTTTTTTCTTTTCCCCCAATTTCTTCTGCTCCAGAATGCTGAGCGTCTCCCCAAATTCCTCTCTTTTTGAATCCTCTCAACTCCTCTCCAGCATCCTTGCCTTATATAGGCAAATGGCATAGTAATAATAATAATATAATAATATAAATATAATAATATATATATATATATATATATATATATATATATATATGTGCGCTTCAGTTGATGTTGCCGACATCAACTTTTTTTTTATTATTGTTACATTTTTTTATAATATATATATAATAGAATATATATATATATATATATAATATAATATATAAAATATCTAAAATATATAATTTATACCAAAATACATAACATATAATATACTAATATAATTTTATATAAAATATTAAACATATAATATATTAATTTTAAACACATAATATAATTTGTTTTATTATTTTCTTTTATGTAAAATACACCAAAAATATGAACAAACACATAAAATTATGAAAAATTACAAAAATACTAAATTATTGAAATATTCAGTATTTTAAAATAATTTGGCCACAATGGTGAAGGTTGGGATTAAAGTTCAAATTCCATCTCTTTTACTGAGAATTCTGTGAGAAACACATTCTAATTGTCATCATCGGGTAATCAAAAGAAAGCGCCCAAGTCTTAGGGTCGGTCAAAATGTGGTGTCTACACATGGGCAGCGCTGAAGTTGCTTCCGCAATTGTTCGTAGTTCGATTTTACCGGTTGACACCGTACGCCTAGCCGAATAGTCAGACATTGCTATTTTTTCTCAAGCGCTGCATTCTTCTTTGATAGTAAGTGGCTGTACTACCTCTTTATTGCTTGATTTATGCACCAATATTTGGTTGGTTGACTGATTCTGCTTCGTTTGAATTGTAGGGTGTGTTTTCCACTTATAGGCCATGGTGTGTCATAATAGACTCGTCAGGGCGGACAAGTTGAAGTCATCAAATGATCAATTGTTTGAGACGACAAAAGAACTTGAGCTGCGAGCAGTAACTGCGGAGGGCAAAGTTACAAAGCTTAATTCAAAGTTTCAAGCCATGGACTCAAAGTTGACGTTTATGGAACAAGAGATTAATGCAGGAGGTGTGCCTAGTGCGTGTGTTTGATAGGCAAATTTTGTTATATTTATTTTGTCTAGGAATTGACAAAGGGGGAGATTGTTAGGTCTCTACTTGTTGTCAATTCCACGAACAAACTTGTTGTATTGAGTCATAATTTTGGCAATGTTTTTGGCTTGATCGCTTGAGTGACGAAAGCGTCGCTTGAGCGAAGATGCAAGCCTCTCAAAAGTTTGACCTATTTGCAAAAATACTGGAAGTTGAGTTTTCACATTTGAGCGAACTTGCCATTGCTCGAGCGTTATCACTTTTTTAGCAACACGCATTTGAGTCACACTGCTCGAGCGATCATTCCATGGCTCGAGCGGTGATAGCGAATCTGTCTACTATAAAGCTACGAACAAGTGCAATTCTAGGGCACGACTTCCGGATCTTCTTCTTAGGTAGTAGTGTTTTCTTCTGGAGCTTATTTACTTGTTTCTTTTGATTATTGTGTGAGTTTATCTCATGAATTAAGTGGTTCAAATCAGAGGGTTTGTGTTTGGTCATTAAATACAAAAGAGTTCTTTTTCGATGGATTCCGAGGGTTTGAGCGTGAAGTCTTTGAAGGAGTTTGAAGCAGCTTGTGGTCATGGATTCGACGTGGATGTTGTGGATTCGACATCAAGCAGATCAATTCCAAGATGAAGGCATTGGTGAAAGAGGAACAAATTGTCGAAGACAATTTTACAGAGTTTGGGTAAATTGTTTGGTAAATTTGTATTCTTTCATAGCTCATAGTGGATTGATTTGTGGCATTTCGCCCGTGATTTTTTATCATAATTGGAGGTGCTCCAACTATAGTTTTTTCCACGTAAAAGTCATTTGTGTTGCTTTATTAATTGTGAAACAATAATCTAAATCTCTTTCGTACGTGCTGGATGATTTAGATTGTCAATTTTAATTGTTTGGGATTTGTTGCAATTAAATCTATTACAAATCACGAATCACGTAGGTTTTTCAGATATAAAGGAAGACATCATACTAAGGAAAGATACATGCCCTGTTTGTGGGTAAATGTTAGCACCAATTTACAAAACTCATCCATGTCATAATGGGAATAATTAACTACTAATCAAGGAAAGATCCATGTAAGAATGATATTGATAGTCAAATTGATATGGAAGGATTTTATAATAATAAACAAAATAGTATAGCAATTTATGTGTGTTACTGAGATAATAAACATGAAAACAATATTTCTAATTAGCCCCCAATAATAAGGACACATCAATGCTAATTGCAGGCATTTTTACAAAGGCCTGTTAAATGCTCAGATATGGAAAATTTAAAATATTTAGGTTCTTTTGCTTAAGGCCTAAAATACTAAAATGCTCCGATATGGAAGGTAGAGGCCTCTTCAATCAAGAAAGATCTAAATGCATGTGAGGTAGATAATCAGAATAATGTATAATCATTGCCTTGCGAACTTTGGGTTCTTTTGCTTAAGGCCCAAAACAACAGTCAAATGAAAACATACACTAAGGAAATGAAAGAAAAAATGAAAATAAATATTGGCCAAGGAAAAAGAATAAAAAACATGAAAGAGAATGTGCTCAGACTTCACCATTCAAAAATCCATGCATAACACAATCTTAGTGAAACAAAACTCATTTACAAAACACAATCCTAGTGAAAGATATAAAGGAAGACATCACACCAAGGAAAGATACATGTCCTGTTTGTGGGTAAATGTTAGCACCAATTTACAAAACTCACCCATGTCATAATGGGTATAATTAACCACTAATCAGGGAAAGATCCATCTAAAATGCTCAGAAATCTTTGGGTTCTTAAAATCTAATTATCTACATAGGCTTTTTAAATGCTCAGATATGGAAAAACCCTCAAAATCCATATGGAAAAATCCTCAAAGCTTATATGGAAAAATCCATGAACAGTACTATAACCTATATGAAAAATAACTCAAATTTTGAACAATTTAAACTAAAGAATCAACCAAAATTTTCAGCAATTTTTTAATAAAAAAAACACTAAAATTCTCAAGCCCATTTCAAAAAGAACATATCAAAACTCATCACCAAACTTAAGCAAGAACCAAAAATACACATAGAGTCCAAAATCTCTAAAACCCAATAAAAATCCTCAAAATCCATAAGAACCAACCAAAACCCATGAAAAGTGCTGTAACCCAAATCCAAATTATGATTGTTGAAAAATAAAGCCTTTAGCCCTTTCATCTACAACTAAATCAGATGAAAAGGGCTAAATCTGCACCATCCAAAGTGAATAACACATATTGATCTCAACCATTGAAATGTCCATGTAGGACAAATGTGAGGAATACATTTTCGAACTTTGCCTTGTTTTGTTATGTATATTCCCACCAAAATTTTTGGGTTTTATTACCGACAAAATAAATTTAGTCACTAAAAGTAACCTTTTCCGACCGAAACTTTTGTAGCCATAGATAAAAGTCAAATAATGTTAATTATTTGGCGACAAAAATATTTTAGTAGCCAAATATTTTTATACGACGACTAAAAACTTTTTTTCGTCACCGAAAATAATTATTTACTGACAAAAGATTGGTCGCCAAACATTAATACCAAACATTTTGTGAGATTTTTACCAACTACATATATTTTAGTAGGCAAAAACTAGTTTACGGCGACTAAAAAAAATTGAGTAGACAAAAATCAAAACTAACGCCGACTAAAATGTTCTTTAGTCGCCTATTATGGCAGTTTTAGCGACTAATTGTGTTTTTAGTCGGCAATAAGTAATCTACGTTGACTAAAAAAATTTAATAGCTTATATTTGAACCAATGCCAACTAATACCAATTTTAGTCACCATAGGTATGACTTTTGGCGACAAAATTAATATTAGTCGCAAAATGTGCATATTGTTGTAGTGAATGCGCTCAACAACTTTAGTACTCGAATTTTTTTATCAACTCGCACTTTAGGTGGGGGAGATCAAGAGTTTTGTGTGTTAAATGTAAGAAATGTAGAGAGATAGAGAAGATATTTCGAGGGGAGAGAGAGAGAGAGAAGAAAAGTGAGGAAGAAGGAAAGGCAAGGTGGAACTAAAAGTGATCTCGACAAGGCAATCGATTGTACTAAGGAAGTGATTGATCAATCTCAAATGGATCGATCCCTTTTTTATCTTTACATTCTGCTTGAATTCGTCTAAAATAATATGAATAATGATCAATAGACCCTTAAATGCGATCTGTGGGAGCCGAATATTGTGGGGGCAATAAAGCCGAATAACGGTATAAGGACAGTCAAGGACAGAATTTGTATTCGGCTCCATCCTGGACGATCACAGGGCCGAATAGACTAATCGGCCGTAGAACCAGTCGAACAAAACCCGAATAAATAAACTTGCAATAGATTAAGGGAGGGCCCGACCTTGTGGCCCAAGGAAAAATATAAATAAAGAGTATCAACCAAAGAAAGGTATGTGAGAACAAGTAAGACTAACTTGAGATATAAGCAACCAAGAGAGTATACACTGACTTATCCGTCGGAGTGCTAATTCTGGCACCCCCGACCAGAGTGTTTATTCATTTTCAGGTGACTAGCTAAGAATCAAGAGCGTCCTACAGGATCCAGAGAGTATTTCCAAACCACTTCTCCACAATTAGCGCCGTCTGTGGGAATACTCAAGCACATCCATGGCGGGCGTGATGGAAGATCCTCCGGTAGTCGCTGACGACCTTATGCCATGAGATGATACCAATCCAAGCAACATGCTTGGGCCAGAGAACATTGTCGCACGAAGGGCCTTGAACTTCGACTCAGTTGCCCAGACCTCACCCTCGACATCAGCACATGAGGCAATTCAAGCGATTATGGATCAGGTGAAGTAGAATGAACAGAGGTTGGAAAACATGATGACTGAGAACGAGCGCCTTCGACAGGATTTGGCCTTGGAGGTGGCAAAATCCCAACAGGCCGCGCGCCAAGATCTGGGACAACCTCTGAGAAAGGATGGTCGACGACCTCGAATTTGGAGACATGATAGTGGTAGTGATTCTGACTTATCATCCCCAGAATCCAAAAGAAAAGGACGAGTCGAAGTCTCCAGTTCTTCCGAAGGAAGTCTGCGTGCACGGAATAAGCGAAGAAGAAATGATTCAGACGAAGAGGATCAACATGACCCCTTTGTGCGACGGATCGCAAGGGTAGTGCTACACAAAAAGTTCAAAGCTCCATCGTTCACCTTATACAATGGAAAATCAGACCCCACTGACCACATTCGTCATTATAAGCAAGCCATGACACTTCATGTAGACGGCGAGGCCCTCACAAAATGGGTCGAAGCGAAGGCACTAACACACATTCGAGATACTGATGTTAGGCGTTTTGTATGGAAGAACATCATAACATAATTTGGCATTCCAAGAGCACTCATTTCAGACAACGGCACCCAGTTTGATTGTGCTGTCTACCGAGAATTATGCAGCACGTATGGTATTCGGCCCTATTTCTCCACCCCGGCTTATCCACAGAGCAATGGTTAAGCTGAAGCCTCCAACAAAGCCATCTTGGATGGCATCAAGAAGAGGCTGGAGAAAGCTAAAGGCAGATGGGTCGAAGAATTGCCGAGTGTGTAGTGGGCTCACCATATTACTCCGCGGCGATCCACTGGGGAAACGCTGTTTGCTTTATGCTTTGGAACCCAGGCAATCATCCCCCTGGAGATCGGCCTCCCAACCTTGAAATTGAAAGTTTTCGATATGGGCCGAAATGACATGATGTTGGCCTTGGATTTGACTCTAATTGAAGAATGACGAGACCGTGCCCTTGCATCCATGGCACGGTACCAGCAACAGCTTGCTAAGTCGTACAATCAATGTGTTCAGTTACGGCATTATACACCAGGAGAATTGGACCTCAAGAAAGTACTTCTAGCTGCCAGGAATCCGGCTAACAGAAAACTGGGTCCTAACTGGGACGGCCCCTATCAGATCTATTCAATCGCGGGAACAGGGGCTTATCGGTTCAAAGACATGTTAGGGAGAAGTTTGCCACGTCCTTGGAATTCCACGCATTTGCGTAAATTCTATCATTAACCCGATTTATGGGGCATGATAACTTGTTTTGAATGATCACTGTGTACAACTTTCACTTTTACAATTTAAAGTTTCTTATTTCCTTACTATATGAAATTTGGTTCATTAAATTTAGAGCCTCTGAATTCGGAGCCCCATCCCTGCATGACACATTTGGGCCGAATAAGACTCCAATTCGGAGCGCCCTTCGTGGATATCACGATTGGCCAAGTTAAAAGCCTCATAATTCGGAGCCCTATCTGTGCAAGACACGTTTGGGCCGTATAAGCCTCCAGATTCGGAGCGCCCTTCGTGGGTATCACGATTGGCCAAGATAAAAGCCTCCGAATTCGGAGCCCCATCAATGCATGAAACGTTTGGGCCGAATAAGCCTCTGGATTCGGAGCGCCCTTCGTGAATATCACGATTGCCCAAGATAAAAGCCTTTGAATTCGGAGCCCCATCCGTGCAAGACACATTTGGGCCGTATAAGCCTCCGGATTTGGAGTGCCCTTCGTGGATATCACGATTGGCCAAGATAAAAGCCTCAAAATTCGGAGCCCCATCCGTGAACAACACATTTGGGCCAAATAAGCCTCCGGATTCGGAGCGCCCTTCATGGATATCACGGTTGGCTAAGATAAAAGCCTCCGAATTCGGAGCCCCATCCATGCATGACACGCTTGGGATGAATAAACCTCCGGATTCGGAGTGCCTTTCGTGGATATCATGCTTGGCCAAGATAAAAGCCTCCGAATTCGGAACCCCATCCGTGCATGACACGTTTGGGCCGGATAAGCCTCCGAATTCGGAGCGCCGTTCGTGAAATTCACGATTGGGCCAAACAAGTCTCTAGATTTGGAACGCCCTTCGTGGGAAATACGGTTGGCACGAAAGTGTATCCGAATTCGGAGCCCTCTTCATGAATATTATGATTAACACGCATAAACACAATTTATAAACATAGACTGAAATAACATGCAAACATTTAAAATAATATGTTTCATTAAATTAATCGAGAATACATAGTTAGCTTCCAATATTATGTTAAAGTGGTACAATACGTTCAGTTTTATTCGGTATCACCCTCGTCGTCACTCTTGACTTCGAAAGTCGCGAAGGGAAAATGATGACCCTGATATAATGGTGACGCCGAGTCAGCACCTGCTGCCTAGAGAGCCTCCACGGCATGGAGAGCCTTGACCCATCCATGCTTAAATCCACGATTCTAGCATCGACAGACCTCCTCGGCGAGCTTTTCCTTCATCTTCTCTATCCTAACTTTTTCGACCCTTATGGAAGCCTTGTTCATAGGCCCTGGTCTTTGCAGCCTCTATTGCAAACATGCTTGCCATATCATAATCGGCAATCGCGTGACTTATAAGCCGTTGGGTCACCCGTTCCTCCACAATCGGGTTAGCTTGGCCGGCCGACTGAGTCTCGGTGGTTTTGACTTTTCTTAACTCCCGCTCGGCTTTCTCTGCGTGAGCCTCTAAATTACGAATGCGTTCATCTTTCTGTTCTATCTCCCGCCACGCGGCACATAAGTGCATGCCGATCTCATAGACGGTGTATAGTCCTTTCATCGCTCCGTGAACACCCTCTCAAAACACTTCAAAATCTGGTCGACCAATCATCGACTACTGGACTTGTGGCGGAAAAATTTTTCGTGCAAATTCAACTGCCACGCTTGGATCTCAGATGATCGAATCTGCTTCCGTCATCGGTTTGTTCCCGATAAAGACTAAAAAACTTAACGGGCGCAGTGGCCCACTGGCCTCACTTCGGGAATGAGGGGAGTTCCCCCGCTGTCGCTTCTCCCTCCTAGGTGACCTAGTTTGACGACATGGAGAGTGACGCCTCTCCCGCTCCCCAGACGTCCTACTTCTCGTTCGTGAAGGTTCTTTATCTCGACTCATCGCTGAGTCCAGCTCAGCCAATGTCCTGCCTTCTCCTCTGCTGTTGAAGAATAGTCTACGTAGCATTCACACTTACCTAACCTTCTTCTATGGACTGGTTCGAGTTGAGTTTGAACACACTAATGGGACCTATTTGCACGAAGCAACCATCATTTTATTACCCGCAGGTACACCGCTCCCAAAGCGATCTCTTTAATGCTGCCCCAGCTAATTCTTAAATGGCTGATAATCGGCTGCCACGTTTACTAATCCGCTGGGGCAAAGGGCAGATTAATTAATCTATTCGGCCTAATATCAATCCTTTGAGCCGAAAAGATAGGCTGCCCCAGCCAATTCATAAATGGCTGATAATCGGTGGCTACGTTTATTAATTTGCTGGGGCAAATGGCAGATTAATTAATCTATTCGGCTTAATATCAGTCCTTTGAGCCGAAAAGATAGGCTGTCCCAGCCAATTCATAAATGGCCCATAATCGGCGGCCACGTTTGCTAATTTGCTGGGGCAAGGGTAGATAAATTAATCTATTCGGCCTAATGTCAGTCCTCTGAGCCGAAAAGATATGTTGCCCCAACCAATTCATAAATGGTTGATAATCAGCGGCCACGTTTACTAATCTGCTGGGGTAAGGGCAGATTAATTAATCTATTCGGCCTAATATCAGTCCTTTGAGCCGAAGAGATAGGCTGCCCCAGCCAATTCATAAACGACCCATAATCGGCGGCCACGTTTGCTAATCTAGGGCAAGGGCAGATGCCCCAGTATATTTGGCTTGACAAAGGTACACAGTTAATTTAGCGCCGAATTAATTTCATAGTTTCATTAAAACTTATATCGTGATTTTACATCTTACTTGGTTGTTAACACATACATTCAATAAACAGAAAAGCAAAGTGTAGACGTCCCCGAACGCCCCGGGAGGGTTAAGTCCCGTTCCGTTCATATTGGGGTCACTACAGTTCAAGGACTAAAATGTCACGGTTCGTAATCTTGAACCAAAGAGTCCAAATCCGGCAAATCGATTTTGAAAACAGATTTTTTTGAAAAGAAGTGCCAAACATGGACTGCTTTGCCAGATACAGAGTCGCCACCTAAATATTTTATTTTTGGGAAATTTAGGAAACCCTGACTCGGTGCCAAAAGCCACGTGTCCGTCATCACCAAAGTTGCCTCGGCTCAGGAACTTGGGTACGATTGGGGAAGGTCACTTCGTGAGCACCCCCGCTCGCTCGGTCAAAGACCGGCCTCTACTAACCATGATATCTTGTTTTGAAAACATTATGCGTTCTTATTCCGGTTATTAGCCTAGATTTACTATGTGATGCGCATAGTATACAAGTATAGACTGAGTCGTCTGAATTGGAACAAAACACTTCATGTTTGTTTGTGAAAATGGTTTGCTACTCGCAAGTAGGCTTAAAATGCGGATTTTGCCACCCTCAGGTGGGCTTAGAAAACATGATTTTGCCACTGTCTAGTGGGCTTAAAACAAACATTTGATGAATTGTTCCAATCCAAATAACCCAACCTCCACCCACAGGCATTCAAGGCAGTTATATCACATAAGCAGTTAGCCTCATGGTAAGCATGCTATTCATGGCAGTCACTCACACGCATGCAAGGATGCTAAAGCATAAAAACTCACCGAGTACTCCAAGCCAAAACAGAAACCGATTAGAAATCATGCACGATCCTAACTATACAGAAATGCCTAATGCAACACATGCAAAAATGCAACTATAGCGGGCTCGGCTATTCTAAACATGGCATATGAGATGCAACAGCTATCAAGTATTCAATTGGAATTGAAATACAAATGCAGTTAGTATGATGCGCCGAGCCCGGTGCATGCAAAACAGATGAATGAATGCAAACATGCTATCATACTGTATGCTAATTGAAACATGCCCTAATCTAACCATCATAAGCAGGAAAATAAAAGGGAGAAAGACGTGGGGTTGGAAGACATACATCACACTTACGCACACTTATTACAACATTGCCCTCGCGTAGAGGGTCCGAATAAATATACAGTCCCGAATAAAAGAATAGTACAGTCCAAATAATACAGTCCAAATAATATACAAATTCCTAATTAATTAACAAATTAACTAAGAAAGCTGTAAAACTGGCATGCAAGCCAGGGACTGCCTTGATTCCGCTCCGGGTGATGAATGATGCATGTTCGGGTTGCCTTCGTGCGGAAATCCATGACGATGCCCCAATTAGCCTCTGTTTGCACCTGTTCTTGAAATGCGTGCCAAGCTCCGAAAAGTTGCTGATTCTTCATTTTGGTACAACAGAGAGCAGGAAAGGGGCATGGCAATGTATTTTCACAAATGTATGCATGTCTCGATCCTCGTGCCACCAATCACGCATATCGATGCATGATGGTCGAGGAGTCGAATTGCACAACTCAATATGAAATGAATGCATATGAAAATACAACAAAACCTAACTCCATGATGGATAATCCGGAGTGTCGGTGACTGGGGAATTGAGACACGTTCCGTCACTCGGAGTACGAAACGTACCTCGTTTCCCGTGCTCGGGCTAACTTCTATCCCGAACACAATGCAATATGCATGATATGCATGAAATGCAACTAAGATACAACCTAACATGCAACATGCTATGAAATGGCATACACGATGCACGAGATAACATGGCATACACAATGCACTAACATACAACCTAGCATACACAATGCTATGGAATGAAATGGCATACACAATGCAATATGGACTTACACTAACACAAGTGGACCTCAGCCATACTCACATAAGAGGCCATTAGATGAAAATGAGACAACTCGAGATGCGTGCATGCGTGCACGCAAACCGAGAACCGAACCTACGGCACGGAATGCCACTCTAACAAGACATGGAAAGCATACTATCATGCAAAAAACAGAGGTAGAATGAGATGCAAAACAGCCCCGAAACCCGGTAAAATGAAACCCGATGCATGAAACGAGTCCCGAAACACGGGTTTTGGCGCATGAAATGTCCTATAACTATACAATGCATACATAATTTGAATATGAAATGAAAAGACAGAAGCAAGGCAGCCCTGAGACAAGCATTTTTACAGTTTAAAGCATGGCCAAACAGTGGGCCCAAGTAGGGCTAAATTAGCATACAAAAATGGCTCCTCAAGGGAGGTAATGAAGCAAGTCACAAATGCTGGCCCCAAACAGAGAAGGGGCCTTCTACAATATTGAAAAGGGGCCAAAAATATGGTGTATTACAGTTTATGACAAACTCCAAAAACAATACAAGTATGCTCAAAATGCTATGCAAGAAATAGGCCAACAAAGGGGCAAAGAAGCAAGTGGTGCATGGAGGCCTCAAACAAGTGAGGGACCTTCAACAATGTTGAAGAGGGACCCAAAATAAGGCTTTTTACAGTTTATGGACGAGCTCAAAACAGTGTACAAATAGGCTCAAAATATCATGCCAAAAATGGGGACCAAAGAGGGGTACAATGGAAAGTGGTACATGGAGGTCCCAAACAGTGATGAGCCCTTCTTCAATGTTGAAGAAGGGCTCAAAATAAGCTTAATTACAGTTTATATCATGCTCCAAAACAGATTAATTATAGGCCAAAAATACTATGCAAAATTATGGCATAAAGAAGGGTAATGAAGCAAGTGCAAGATGGGGGTCCCAAACAGGGTAAGACCCTTAAACAAAGATGACAAATGGCTCAAAATAAGCCTAGTTCCATTTAGGGTCGGAGCCCAAAACAGCAAGCAAAATGGCTAAAAAAAAATGATACAAAAATAAGCTCAAAAAGGGGAAAATGGTGCTCACCCTTGAAGACCAACTCTTGGCTGCCTTTTGGCTTGAGAAATGCTGCCTCTTAGCTATTGGAAAGCCCCTCCTAGCTGCTGGAATGGATGGTGGAGTGGTGCTAGGTGGTGGTGTGAAAAGGGGGTAGGACTTGGTGTTTTGAAGCTTCAATGGAAAGAGGGAGAGGAGATGTGCATACAAGGCTCAAAGGGATTTTTTTCCAACCCTTGGACCAATGTTGGAGGCTGGTTATATGGACCAAAGAGGGGGAGAAAAGGAGGGAAAAAGGGGGGGAAAACAAGCCAAGTTTCCCCCCAAAAAGTTCCCCCCCGGATACAGATTTTGGGGGGAAAAAAAGTATACAGCTGTAATGTACTCACCCTGAGGAGCAAGGCCGGCCAGGTTTTGGAGCTGCAGGTGGCTGGCCGGCCACCCCCCATGGCCGGCCGGCCAGGGGTCAAAAAGGCCAAGGTGAATTAATGGCCGGCCACCACAAATTGGTGTCCTCCCAGATGCCCTCAACACAGCCCTGTGGTCCAAAATTGGAGGAAGTGAAACATGAGAGAGAACAAGCCATTTTTCAAAGGGGTTCAAAAGGTTCAAGTGGAATTACTAGCCGGCCATGTGATATTTGTGTCCTCCCAGGTGTGTACAACACAAATATGTGGTTTGGAGCTGAAGAAAGTGGCCTTAGGGTGGTCAACATTGACTTTGAAGTGAGAAAAACGGGCGTCGGAGGGCGATGAAGGAATATAACTGGTTGCTGAAACAATTGCTGGCCTCCCACCCTTCTATGACCTTCCTGGTGATGAAACAGAGGTCCCTGCCAAAAATGAACGAAAACCGATACAAAATGAAGGTTCGGGGGCCGAAACGCGCAGTCCGAGGCCCCAAAAACCGACTGTTAAGCACCGAGAGTGGTATTCGACCACGAAGTGGGTCTCTCAGACCACAGTGTCCCTCAAAAGGGAGTAAATAAGATGCATACCAAAAACCGGAGCAAACGGAGGTAGTTAGGCGGTCCCGAACCGAGGCACACGGCCTGACGGCTCCGAAAACCGGGAACCGGGCTCCGAAATGGTTAGAATGGCCTACGACCACGAAATGTAGCCCACGGCCACTGAGAGATGGTCTACGAGACCTCTCCCTCCCTTTGGGAAGAGAAACAGAGAAAATCGAGCTCGGTTCGCAAACCGAGGCAAGGCATAGAAAAGCCCGGAAGTTCAGAGGCAGGGCTCACGGCCGAGACTCTGAAACCTCTGGACGAGCACGATATGCAACATCACCAAGCGCTCAATCGGTGACGTCTGAGTTTTAAGGTCGGTCAAAAATGGGGTGTCTACAGTTGCCCCTCTTTGACAGAACTCGAAAGTCATAAGAATGACGGGAGTGAATGTCAAAGCCCAGAGACGACCCATTTTTGACAAGGCCGAAGACTTAGACAAAGCAGACAGGATAGACAAAGATGTGCCCACAGGCATGCCCGCAGGCAGGGGCAAAATGCAAATGATATGCGGAAGATTTTGATAATTGGACTTACACGCTACGCGAAGCTGGTTTGAAAATTGGACTTATACGCTACGCGAAACCGGTTTGAAAATTGGACTTATACGCTACGCGAAGCCGGTTTGAAGATTGGACTTGTACGCTACGCGAAGCGGTTTGAAGATTGGACTTATACGCTACGCGAAGCCGGTTTGAAGATTGGACTTACACGCTACGCGAAGCCGGTTTGAAGATTGGACTTACACGCTACGCGAAGCCGGTTTGATAATTGGACTTATACGCTACGCGAAGCCGGTTTGAAGATTGGACTTATACGCTACGCGAAGCCGGTTTGATAATTGGACTTATACGCTACGCGAAGCCGGTTTGATAATTGGACTTATACGCTACGCGAAGCCGGTTTGAAGATTGGACTTATATGCTACGCGAAGCCGGTTTGATAATTGGACTTATACGCTACGCGAAGCCGGTTTGATAATTGGACTTATACGCTACGCAAAGCCAGTTTGAAGATTGGACTTATACGCTACGCGAAGCCGGTTTGATAATTGGACTTATACGCTACGTGAAACCGGTTTGAAGATTGGACTTATACGCTACGCGAAGCCGGTTTGAAAATTGAGGATTCATGCAATGCACTGTAATGTAGTGGCTAAAATGCAATGTGATAGCTAGGAAAAGGGAGGTACCTTACAGGGGCAATTGGCAATGACTTACCTCGGCAATGTCCTACCTTATGCTGATGTGAGAATCTTCCGCTTCTTCTTGGTTGAACCACAGGTACTACTTTTCTCCCTGACTATGGTCGCAGCTTTCCCTATTCTCCAACAGGGTGACAGACTAGGTTGATTCAGTATCCAGAATTGAGGCGTATACACATGCTATCTCAATCTATGGGGCTGCCATACAGATTTCAAGCCGAGGATATACCCCTGGGTATTTAAACCAGACTTTAGTCTCGGAAATCCCGAACCTTTGCGTTCTAGGCATAAGCCATTCGAACTCTAGTTTCCACCGTCTCAGTTGGTCTCCTAGGAACTCACCGCTAACACAGGCATGTGGCTATACCAGACCACTGGAAGTCGTTCGGGCATGACAAACACTAAAGGAATTGCACCTTTAGAGGATTTAAGGTCTCCTAGACAGAAAGTGCACAAGACGGTGCGATGAAATGCAAGTAAATGCAAGTACGATGCGCAAAACGGCGCGAATGATGATGCAGGATTTAAGGTCTCCTAGACCGGAGGATTTAGGTCTCCTAGACCAGACAGTAAAATAGATACAATGCAATGGATGTAATAATATGATGCAATGGATAATAGATGCGGTGCAACCGAGAGTACAATAGATGCAAAAAGGCGACATACACCAACCACGCTGGACTCGTGAGTGGAGGAAGAACAAAGAAAATCAATTAGGAGTGCGCTCCACACAACCTAAGATAAATTCCAAACACGCTTGAATCGTGTGAGGAAGGGGACACTCAAACCACGCTGAAAGCGTGAGGGGAGGTCCAAAAACAACCCGCCCAGCACGTCTACATGCAACCGGAGAAGGTTTTAACCGGGAAGATAACAATGGTGTAACCAACAGGCGTATCTCAACGTATTTCATACGAGGAGAGGGAAGGTTTTAACCGGGGAGAATAACAATGGTGTAACCAACAGCATATCTCAACGTATTTCATACGGAGAGAGGAAGGTTTTAACCGGGTAAACAATGGTGTAACCAACAGGCGTATCTCAACGTATTTCATATAGAGAGAGGGAAAGTTTTAAATTAAACCGGGTAAACAATGGTGTAACCAACAGGCGTATCTCACGTATTTCATACGGAGAGAGGGAAGTTTTTTAACCGGGGAGAATAACAATGGCATCCTAACTGTTTCACATGAAAGGAGGAAAGTGGATTCGAAATCCAAATGCGCCTCACGCGAGTGGAAGAATGGTAGAATGATTTCTTGCTGACGGGGTAATATCTATATGTAAAAGCCACGGATGTCACTTTTCTTTCTGATCATATTCACAACTTTCCCTCATTGCAACAAAAGCCAAGATGACCCTGCGGAGGAACTGGTACTCAAGAGAGCATTTCTGATTGCCATTTGAGGCAGACTTGATCTTGAGCTTGAGGTAGAGGCACACTCATACTTTGGAGCATTGACAAGGCCTGACAAGGTGCATACGGAATGTGATCTCGGAGCTTACTGAAGTTGGAACAAACTCAGATGCCCGATGTAGATGTCCCCGAACGCCCCGGGAGGGTTAGGTCTCGTTCCGTTCGTATTGGGTTTACTACAGTTCGGACTCTAATTGTCACGGTTCTAAATCTGAATCAAAGAGTCCAAATCCGGCAAATCGTTTTGAGAAAACAGATTTTTGAAAAGAAGTGCCAAACATGGATTGCTTTGCCAGATACAGAGTTGCCACCTAAATATTTTTTAATGGGGAAATTTAGGAAACCCTGACTCGGTGCCGAAGGCCACGTATCCGTCATCACCAAAGTTGTCTTGGCTCGGGAGCTTGGGTACGATCGGGGAAGGTCAGCTATGAGCACCCCCTTTCGCCCGGTCTGAAGACCGGCCTCTACTAACCACGATATCCAATTTTGAAAACGCTATGTGTTCTTATTCCGGTTATTAGCCTATAATTACTATGTTATGGCAGCACGCAAACAAGTATAGACTAAACCGCCTAAATTGGATAAAACATTGCATGTTTATTTGAAATGGTTTGCTACTCGCAAGTAGGCTTATTAAAATGCGATTTTGCCACCTCATGGGCTTTAGAAAGATGGTTTTGCCACTGTCTAGTGGGCTTAAAACTCACAGTTTTAATGCATTATCCCATTTCAGCAATTCGACCTCCATCCACAGGCATTCAAAGCAGTTATATCACATAAGCAACTAGACTCATGGTAATCATGCTATTATGGCAACATTCACGCATGTGATATGCTAAAGCATAAAAAGCTCACCTAGTACTCCAAGCCAAAACAGAAACAGTTAGTAATCAATGCATGATCCTAGTTCATGTTAAGTGGCTAATGCAAACACAGCAAAGATGCAATCTAGACAGGCTCGGCTATCCTAAACATGGCATGTGAAATGCTATCAATAACCCTAGTAAAAAGATAAATAAAGCGTATAAATAACAGACAATTGGACAGCACAACGGCATAAAATAAACATACAACACACGGTTGGATATCATAACACACTGCTGGTGAACTGGATACACTGTTCCTCAAATACTGATCACTGTTTTGAATCATTGCCCCTATGTCTGAATCTGGTACCCACAGATAACTGATTCCCCAAATACTGTTACTGGTGCCCTCAGGCCGGATACCAAAACTTGCAAACTGATATGCGCATTCCCTGTAGAGACACACTCTAAAAGCACATAGCACGTAAAAGAGAGCCAATACACCCCTATGTTGGGGTAGGGTTTCCCTGTCCTATTTTGTCAGGAGCTAGGGTTTCACTACGCACGCAGCGGTTTCAAACAACCTAAAATCGGGTAAGCAACCTGTCCTAGTTTGGAATGGTCACTATGGATCCGAATATGCACTAGGTCGAATGGTCAAAAAGGGTGCCCCGGTAAAACCGGGGTTTGTGTTCCCATACTGGCAGAGCCCGCAACCGGTCAGCCTTATGGTCATGCCTTGACAAGACAAGCCTCCAGCAAACCGCTCAGGAATAGCAGATGGCCAACACGGTGTCCTAGGCGCACCAATGCACATGCAATGCAAAGAGACACATAAATGTAGTCAAAACAGGACATCAGAGTTCGAGTCAAGCTCTCTAAATCCCCAGTAGAGTCGCCATAAACCTGTTTTTGCGCTCGCAGCACCTTCCATCCACATGCCCGCAACATTCTCGGTTCCTGTGCACACAGCAGTTTCAACTCCCACATGGGCCTTCGCCTTCCTGATTCTCTCGGAATCTTCAAAACTTGCTTGTTCCGACATAACTGACTGTTCAATAATCCCCGTACTCAAAATATTCCAATCTCGGGCGAAATTCTCGACACCGGCGCCCTCCGGCGATGTACTCTGCTCTTCGACCCTCCCGGCCGTCACTGACGTTCTCAACTCTGCTGAGCCCTGTTCCGACTGAAACTCTCCTATCACATCAGGTTGATCGTCCAACCACCCAGAAACTTCTGCTGAATTCTCATAATCGAACCATGCGACTGCCGCATCCTCTGGGTCTTGGTCACTGTAAAACTGGAGATCGGCAAGGTCCTCCCCCACAGCTGTTACACCATCTGTTCCCTGTCCCAGACTATCTCCTCGGATTACACACAGTTCTCCTCCTGTTGGCAATTCTACTCCGGGTCCATCTTGGCCTATTGACGAAATGTAGTCATCCGGGCTATATGTCTTCTCAACATAATTCCCCAATTCCGCGGACTCTGGCTTAACCAACTGTTTTTCCTTTGGGATTTCCTCTCTCCTGTTCTTGGTGGTCACCACCGCTAGCTTGGGTTGGGTCATGGAGATGTCCATCATGCACAAATCGGTGCAATCAGGAAGAAACACCTCCGGTTTAGGCAGGTGGGTAGGTGTGATATAGATACTAGGGTCGTAGGACATGCCCCCGGTATGGATGAAATTGAGTCTTTTGGGTGGTGGAGCTTGGTTATGTGTGGGGAGGGGATTTGTAGTAACATTGGGCTTCTCGGGAGGCAAAATCACCCCGTTATCGATGACATCTTGAATTTCATGGCGTAACCGATAGCACTGGTCGGTGTCGTGACCGTGCTGTTGGTGAAATGCACAATATTTGGCTGGGTTATGGGTAGGGGGAAGTTTTTCTGGCAGGGGCCGCGGCTCCAGGGGCTTCAAGTGCCCTTTTTTGATTAGCACCCCCAAAGCCTTGGACAGGGACATGTAAAGTGGGGCGAAGGTTATGGTGTTCTTGGGTGGGTATCTGGCTGTTGGTGGGTTACTTCCGGACGCACCGGAGAATGGTGCAGCTGTCGTATTTCTTGGAGGGGTTAGTGGTGACCATGCTTACTTCGGAGGCTCTCGTAGTTGTAGTGCCGCTCGGGCCTGCATTGCTACCACGATTGAAGTTCGTCGGGGTTGCTCTCGGTCGTTATCAATCAAGCCTTGCTTCAAGGCATCCTCAATCTGTACCCCCATCTCATGTAGGTCAGAAAAAGTAGGAAATGGGAGTACTATCATCTTTTGCATCAACTTTGGCTGAAGATTACGCACAATCATCCGAATTTGGTCTCTGTCCGTAGGCCTCAAGGTCATCATCGAAGCCTTGGCCCTCCATCTGGTTACGAACTCTGAAAAGCTCTCCTTAAGCTCTTGCCTGGTCGTCTCGAGATCACGGGTCGTAATCTCAATCTGTGTATTGTATGAGTACTGCGCGATGAAGGCCTCAGCCATTTCGTCCCAATTCCTCTTAACGTCATCTTCTAGCTTGGCATACCATATGGCTGCCACACCTGACAGGGTCCGACCAAATAAAGACAACTTCTGAAGCCTATTGAGACCCATTGGCCTTAGAACATCCGAAAACAGCCTTAAATGCACCATGGGGTCCCCGGACCTGTCAAATCGATCAATATGAGGCATTTTGAATATGTCGGGCAGCGTCACAGCTGCATCGGTGTATCCATCTTCAATGTCGGGGATGGTCTTGATCCCTTGGGATCTCTTGAACAGCTTTTCAAGCTTGCTTAACTTTAGCGCGGTGGGATCAGTTTCGAACTCAAAGGGAGAGTCTGGTAGGTTGGTGGGTGTTTTTGATAGCTGAGGTTCGATTTGAGGTAGGATCGGAGGTGGGGGTGGTCCTGTAGGAAGTTCTGTATCATTCTGAGCATTGGTCGTCTCTCCGAGATTCGGGGCTCCTGGTGGGGGAGGAACTTGTTGCGAAGCAGAGGCTCCGGTTTGCTGCTCTAGCCTGGCAATTGTCTCTGCCTGTTCCTTCACAACTGTGGCCTGTTGCCTGGCAAATTCGGCCTGTCGGACAGCATCTTGCTGCATCATTTTCATGCTTTCTTGGAGGTGGCGCACCATTTCCTCTAAACTAGCCATACTATTCTGTTCTGGTTGAATTACCGGTATATATTCTCTCTCTGTTGGTGACACGGGATCCTGATCCCTACTGAACACAGGTGGGGTAGATAAGGCTCTCTGAACTGACTGCTGTACTAATGTCCTCTGCCTGACTGACCTCCGTCTAGTAACCAGGGGTAGTGAGTAGTACACTGGTTGTCCGTCTACCAGATCCTCAGATCGATGGAGTCGACGACCTCTAGTCCAGAGTGCTTGGGGAGTATCTACTGGGTCAGAAGCAATCGTGCTTAACTACCTAGTAAAAAGATAAATAAAGCGTATAAATAACAGACAATTGGACAGCACAACGGCGAAAAATAAACATACAACACACGGTTGGATATCATAACACACTGCTGGTGAACTGGATACACTATTCCTCCAATACCGATCACTATTTTTGAATCATTTCCCCTATGTCTGAATCTGGTACCCACAGATAACTGATTCCCCAAAATACTGTTACTGGTGCCCTCAGGCCGGATACCAAAACTTGCAAATTGATATGCGCATTCCCTGTAGAGACACACTCTAAGAGCACATAGCACGTAAAAGAGAGCCAATACACCCCTATGTTGGGGTAGGGTTTCCCTGTCCTATTTTGTCAGGAGCTAGGGTTTCACTACGCACGTAGCGGTTTCAAACAACCTAAAATCGGGTAAGCAACCTGTCCTAGTTTGGAATGGTCACTATGGATTCCGAATATGCACTAGGTCGAATGGTCAAAAAGGGTGTCTCGGTAAAACCGGGGTTTGTGTTCCCATACTGGCAGAGCCCGCAGCCGGTCAGCCTTATGGTCATGCCTTGACAAGACAAGCCTCCAGCAAACCGCTCAGGAATAGCAGATGGCCAACACGGTGTCCTAGCGCACCAATGCACATGCAATGCAAAGAGACACATAAATGTAGTCAAAACAGGACATCATGAGTTCGAGTCAAGCTCTCTAAATTCCCCAGTAGAGTCGCCATAAACTGTAGACGTCCCCGAACGCCCCGGGAGGGTTAGGTCCCGTTCCATTCGTATTGGGTTTACTACAGTTCGGACTCTAATTGTCACGGTTCTAAATCTGAACCAAAGAGTCCAAATCCGGCAAATCGTTTTGAGAAAACAGATTTTTGAAAAGAAGTGCCAAACATGGACTGCTTTGCCAGATACAGAGTCGCCACCTAAATATTTTTTAATGGGGAAATTTAGGAAACCCTGACTCGGTGCCGAAGGCCACGTGTCCGTCATCACCAAAGTTGTCTTGGCTCGGGAGCTTGGGTACGATCAGGGAAGGTTAGCTATGAGCACCCCCTTTCGCCTGGTCCGAAGACCGGCCTCTACTAACCACGATATCCAATTTTGAAAACGCTATGTGTTCTTATTCCGGTTATTAGCCTATAATTACTATGTTATGCGCACAGCAAACAAGTATAGACTAAACCGCCTAAATTGGAATAAAACATTGCATATTTATTTTGAAAATGGTTTGCTACTCGCAAGTAGGCTAAAATGCAGATTTTGCCACCCTCAAGTGGGCTTTAGAAAAGATGGTTTTGCCACTGTCTAGTGGGCTTAAAACTCACAGTTTTAATGCATTATCCCAATTTAAGCAATTCGACCTCCATCCACAGGCATTCAAGCAGTTATATCACATAAGCAACTAGCCTCATGGTAATCATGCTATTATGGCAACATTCACACGCATGTGATATGCTAAAGCATAACAGCTCACCTAGTACTCCAAGCCAAAACAGAAACCAGTTAGTAATCAAATGCATGATCCTAGTTCATGTTAAGTTGCTATTGCAACACAGGCAAAGATGCAATCTAGACAGGCTCGGCTATCCTAAATGGCATGTGGAATGCTATAAATAACACGTATTCAATTTGGAATTGAAGTACAATGCAGTTTGTATGATGCGCCGAGCCCGATGTATGTATAACAAATGTATGGATGCACGCATGCACAGCATAAGGTATGCTAATTCAAATATGCCCTAATTTACCATCATAAGCAGGTAAATAAAAGGGAAGAAAGAAATGGGGATTGGAAGACATACACACACTCACACACACTTATTACAAATACGCCCTCACTCGGAGGGACCAAAAGAATATACAGTCCGAATAATGAATAAATAAATTATTACAAAATTCCTAATTACTTAGTAAATAAATGCAAAAAGAAAGGAGGTCACGGCGTCCCGCCTCGGGATACGCGAATGATGCATGCTCGGATCCGACTCGCCCGGGAAACCCGTACCATGCCACTGCTGCTTCTGTTTTTACAGCCCTGTCTCTCCAAAAATTGCCAAAGTCCCAGAACACCTTCCTTGCATACTGCTGTACACCACCGGTTGGAGGAAGTGCTCACCGGCCAGCTAAAATTTCCATCGGCTTCTTAGGCGGTTATCGGCCACCCATATAGTGCCGGTCGGCATAAAATTCCTGCAGAAGACAGTTTTGACAGCAACAGTAGACAGACAGTGCATGGTATGGGATTTTGAGCATATGTAAGCATGGCCAATGCTCCCTATCATGTATGGGACTCAAGGAAGCATGACCCTTGGTTCTTGGGCCATCAATTATGCATCTTGGTGCATGATAGCCTAAGGAACCAAGATTGCATTTTAATGTCAATATGCATGCAACACACAAATGAGACCAAGACCCTATCATGTATAGATCAAGGGCCTTAGTGACCAAGAGTTGAGACGAGTTGCACCACTTGTAGTGTGAACTCCTCTCAACCCTTACACTTGGTTTGACACCCCAAACCAAGACATGGAATGCATGTATACAACATGGCTCAAATGATGCAACATGACATGAAGTGCAAGACATACCAAATGCAATGCAACATGTTATGGCAAGTGTGCAATACTAGGCATGCAAGATGTAAAGTATAATGCAAACATGGACAATTCTTGTAAAAGAACTAGCATATAACAAGGCTTTGCTAATCAAGCATGCAACAAACATGATTCAAGTAGGCAATAGTAGACTTAAACCATAATGGGACAGACCTCAAACCTCCCCAAAACAGTAGCAAAAAATGCCCAAAATGATGGACCAATACTCATGCAAACATGCAAGCAAATGGGCTTAAAACCAAGGCATAAACAAGGGGCTTTTCACTACCACCAACATGACCATTCATAGCATGTATTAGGCCATCAAAAACAGATTTCTAACATGCAAAAATACACACACACACCTTTGACATGGTAGTCCCAAATGCCTTAAATATGCAAGCATGCACAATGTCCATTCCTAGGCATAAAAGACCAATGTTTCAAAGCATGAAAGGCATGACAAATGGGGACATATAAACATGGTATAGGGACTGAAATAACATATTAAATGATTTCAAATCATCTAAATAACCTATCCAATGCATATACATGGATCACATCCTCAAGGCTTACAAGCAACAATACAAAACAACTACATTAAGCATGCCAAAAATGGTGAAACCAGTGGCCAACAGACCTAAAACAAGACAAATCATGGCCAAAAGCTTCAATAAGTCAAACCAAAACATGAGGATATACAAGGCTAAACCCATGGCACATTTCTAGGCAAAATGGAGGATTACAAAGCAAGTATACAAAGCATGCTAAGGACCATAAAACCACCATTAGACAGAGATGTAACATGCTCCAAAACATCCAAAAAAACTCTGAAATGGCGCCAAAACAAGCAAGCATGCATGTTCCCTTTTAAGCCAAAGACAAAGGCAAAAGAGGGACAAATGGGAGAGGGGTGTCCCTCCCCTATACAAGACTTCAAACCACCTTCTTTACCACTAAAAACCCACTGGTTTTCAGTGGTGAAAGGACCCAAAACAACAAGGCAAATAAGGCTCAAAGTAAAGACACCAAATAGGCCAAAATAAGACCTAAAAGGGTGAGTTTGCACTCAAACCATAAAATGACCTTAATGAAAGTTCAAAAGAAAGAAAATCTAAGACTTTTTTCAGTTATACACAAAGCTCAAAACACAAAGCAAGATAGGTAAAAACTTGTTGCAAAAATGGGGAATCTAAAGTAAAGGGCTCACCCTTGAAGAACACTTGAAGAACAGGTGGTGCAGCCCTCTTCTAATGATCAAAATCAGTCCAAAATATCAACAAACAACCCTCTAAGTCCCTCAATCTCGAACTAAGGTGTAATAGTGTGTGTATTAGTGCAAAAGTGAGGTAAAAACACACTATTTAGGCTTAAAACACACACACAAGGATGAGAGAGAGAGGGATATAGAGAGAGAGAGTATAACACATATATATAGATATAGAAGCTCTGGTTTTTGATCAAGAATGGCCAACCCCCCTCAAAGGGAGAGAGATGGTGTTTATATAGGCCAAGACAAAGCCACAAGACTTAATGGCTAAGCAAAGGGAAAGGTGCAAAGGGGGCAAAAGAGTCTAGGCTTCTTGGGGAAGCTAAGACAGCTGGCCAAGCTTCCCCAAGAAGCTTGGCCAAAGGTTCAAGCTTCTAGAAGCTTAGAGGGTTCAAAGGTGCAAAGTGGTCACACTTATGCACGGGGGAATGTGATGGTGCATTCCAGCTGGCATAGCTGGCATGCACCATGCCTCAGGGGTTCAAAGGGTGCACGTCGGCCAGCCAAAGGGATCATCGGCACAAAAAAGTGTCGGTCGGCAACATATAGTGCCGACCGGCCAAATATTTCAACAAAACAGTGCCGGCGGTACACATATGCGGCCGGTGATGGTAGGGAAAGGCCGGTGGTGTGTGGGGATGGCCAACAAGCCATTCCCTGCCCTTCAAGACAAAAACACAAGTGTTTGGTGCAAAACCAGACACAAAATGGTCGAGTTCGGAGATCCTGAGGCAGGGCGCGTAGCCGAGACCTCCGGGAACTCCAAACGAACACAAACATGGATAATCACCGAATGTTCAAACGATGACGTCCAAGTCTTGAGGACAGTAAAAAATGGGGTGTTTACACCGACATTTTCCTCTTTTGCTTTTGCTTTGCAGTCCGGAACCATTATAGCTTCAAATAGGTCCTGGTTCCACTGTTCCCACATGACCTGGGTTGATCCCTGCAATTTTATGAAAGAATAAATTCTGTTTTGCACAAATGTGGAGAACGGCACGGCACTCGGAGCACAAAACGATTTTATTTTTGAAATTGAGAGATGAGTTTTTGACCAGGTATTGAGCCTACGACTGGACACAGCAAAACGACTCAACAAGGAAATAAAAGGCACACAACCTAGACACATCGAGTAACACTCGAAACGACTCAAAACAAGAATCGAGATAAAACAAAAAGACACGACACTCAGACGTGCACAGGGAGCCTGTTTCACCGGGTAGTGTTTCCCACCCTTTCTCATTTGTGATTCTCACATCACTCGGCCCTCAAGCTCTGTTTTTCTAAAAAAGCCCTTTTCTCACTTTTTCTCTCATCGCACATCTCTCTATTCTTCAATCTCTCATCTTTCAATCCCTCCCCTGGGTGGTTGATGGATAAGCATGAAGTTGTGGGCTCTTGCCCCTGGTATTCTACCAGATTCTCATTCTTCCGCTCACAGCTAGTGAATTCGTTCCATAGAAGGGTGGCGCTACATTTGGGTATGTAGCAAATCTGCAGCTGACCTCGATTGACGATGCTCTGCCGGGGAGTTTGGACGTGATCAGATATGTCCAGATGAGGAAGTGGAATATCTTGCCCTATTCCAGTTCGTGCTTCGCACGTGGCTTGATACCTCGTTGCTTAGAGGGTGAGAGAGCTTTCAGCCCTTTGTTGTTAGCTTCAGTTGTGCCCTTTTCTGGCAAGTAGAGTGCCCTTTCTGGCAAGTGCGTTGATAAAGGGAAAAAGACAGAGAACCTAACTCAACTGTGCTCCTAGTTCATCATGTTGACCATGTTTTGTTTTTGCTTTCTACTAAAACAATTTTGACCAAAATGAGAGTTAGATTAACATGCTTGTTCGATTTTTGATTTGAGATCATGCAAGTTGGGTTATGAGCACTGAAAATTTTCCTTTTTGGGTCCAAGAAAGTGGTCCAGTTTTAGAAAAATGGAATAATTGTCGAGAGAATTAGTCAACCTCAGTAAAAATTCTCAAAAACTGTTTTTGCAAACGTCCACTTGCTCAACGAGCATGAAACCTACTCCTGAGATGCACAACCTCGGATCCAAAGGAAAACTGCCCCGTGCTTGAAGAGAGCTGCACGGCAACGGAAAGTTGCCCCTTGTTTGAACGGCACCGCGGCGCATTGAATGGCAACGGAAAGTTGCCCCTTGTTTGGATGGCACCGCAGCGCATTGTAGTCAGTCCTCAAAGTGACGAACGCAACCAAACTCTCGGATATAGTGAAGACAAAGACCAGAACCATTACATGGACACAATCGAATTTGAAATGTTTTACGGCTGGACTTCAGAATGAAGTTGCCTACGTATCCCAAAGATGGGAATCAAGCCTCACGTAGTTCGGGGTTAAGGTACACTCGGGTATTTAACCTCTCCTTTTATGCTCTAACTTTTGCCAAGGCGCCCGTTGCAGGTTTTCAACCTTGCGAGCTTTGTTCTTCTTTCTTTTTCATTTCTTTTCTTCTCTTTTTTTTTTCTCTTCTTTTTTTCTTTTTTTTCTTTTTTCTCTTTTCTTTTCTTTTTTTCTTTTTGCTTTTTGTATATATCTTTTCTTGCTCTAACTTTTGCCTGGGTCGCCCTTTCCGGGTTTTCGGCCCAACGAGCCTCTCAAAGGGTAAAAGTGTAACAAGTCCATGCCAAATGGTTTTAGGATCTCGAAGCCATCCGTATCCAAGAGAGTGGCTGTTGTTTTGCAAGAGGATTCATCTTCGGCTCTTTGAGCACATCTGACATCTTTGCCCCTAGTTCAAAGGGTACTTCTGTTCTAGCTTTGCAAGCTTCTTCTGATCTTCTGATCTTCTTGATCCGACTTTCCTGGCCTCTTGTTCGAGGTCTGCTTCAAATCTGGCCATACAGGCCTCACGTCGTAGTTGACCGTTGAACCTTCTGAATTCAAGTTCAAGGTTTGGAAGCAAAGGGGTTGAGTCTCGAGGCTGAGACCGATCCTAGGCTGCACAATCTCAAGAGCGATTCCACACAGGTCTTTGCAGGACCGCGCAAAACATTTTATTTTTGAAAATTTTTAAGAAAGTGACAAATCACTCGCGCCGAAGATAGTGTGAAACCAGTCTGGATCAAGCCATGGTCCTTCTCAGTACTCACGCTAACGAGCATGATTTCATTCATTAAGGGCTTAGCACGCCTCTCTTTCTCTCAATTGATCAAAGTTTTGCAAATCCCGAGGAATTCCTTCCTCTTCGTTTTCACCGCAGTGTTCAAAAAGTTTTGAAAAACTTAGGTCGTTACAACGACTTCAAGGCACAGAAAAGACAAAGTTCTTAGTCAAATACTGCCATCTCATTCAGAACTTCCGGCATAACTGGCATACGGCAGAAGCAAACGCGAGAGCGTAAAAATCACTGCTGTTCATTCAAAGTCTGCTGGCACAACTGGCTCCCTGGCAGAAACAGACTCAAAGCAAAACGAAAAGACAAACACAAAACAAAATGGTGACGCCCGAGGTAACACCCCCCGGAATCACCCGACTCCTATACAACAGGACTGACTCAATACAACAAGACAGGCCCAAAACAAAAGAGACTGACTCAAAAAAAAAAGACAGACTCAAAAACAAAACAACCAGACTGACCCAATACCCAAGTCAGAAAGCACAAAAACTGGTATTTGCACATTGCTCAGAACAGTGCGTGCCATTCCCACGTCTGGAGTTAATCGAGCGCCGTCCGCAGGTGGTTCATCCCCCGTTCACATAACATTATCCCCCAAGTTCACTGACCCAGTGCCGATAGACTTTACTGAGCTCGGCGGGAGGATGACCCCGTTGTCAAATAGATCCTGTACTTCATGGCGAAGACGGAAGCAGTCGTCGGTAGTATGGCCAGTTTGCTGATGGTATGCGCAGTACTGGGTAGCATCATGCGTAGCCGGAAGAGGGTTCGGGAGAGGCCGAGGCTCAAGGGGTTGAGATTGCCTTGTCCAACAAGGATTTGGAGAGCTTTGGACAAAGGCATATAGAGGGCATGGAAGACCCTCCGACGTCGGGGTTGATACTTCTGGGTTTGTGGATTTTTGCTGGACGCACTAGGAAAGGGATTAGCAGGTGCTGGCCTGGTTTGCTGATCTCTTATGAGTGGAGGATTAGAGCTAACAGGATCGTATCTGATACAACGATCTTCTCCGGCTTGCCCCTTGATTCAAACTGCCCCCAACTTGAGTAGCGAAAGTGTCATCCACAGCTTTTGCAACAACTGAGAGGACTTGCTCTTTGTTCAGTCCCTCAGCTTTCAAAGCCTCAACAGCGAATAGAAGATGTTCATGGGGATCCATGCCCGCCCCTACTTTGTTCTTTCCACTCGCTTCCACTTTGCCAAGGGATTGGCCTTCCTCAAATGCAGCCCGTCCCAAGACTGGAGAGCCTTTTGATACGAAATTCCCAGTATGTGGTGTGGTTGATGATGGAGCCAAGGTCCCGGAGGCCAGATCGGTCACGGTTCTTTGAAGATCTTTTATCATTCCCATCAACTCAGAAGTAGTGGGTTCTCGGGTTTGAGATGATTGGGGTTCAGGTGCACCCATCATGCATAAGTCCATACTTTCCGGGATAAACACCTCAGGTTTGGGTAGATGGGCCGGGGTGATGTATATGCTGGGGTCATAGGTGGATGGCAGTATATGGATGAGATTGAGGTAGGCAGGAGATGTTTGGTCATTAGGGTCTGAAGGTGGAGCTATCGTCCAGTTGTCGATGAGATTTTGGACCTTATGACGAAGGCGGTAGCAACGGTCGGTGCCATGACCGCGCTGCTGATGGTACATACAGTACTTGGCGGGGTTATGTCTGGCTGGGAGTGGGTCGGGAAGAGGTTGAGGATCGAGGGGTTTGAGATGCCCTTTTTCCATCAGGAGTTTTAGTGCACTGGTCAGGCTCATATGGAGGGGGGTGAAAAATCTACCCTGAGCTCAGGCTGGGTCGGCTATTTGTAGGCTGGCCTTGGCAAAAGGGTCGGCTATGGTGACTGTGTGGACTTTAGCGGGTTTGGAAACAGTGCTACCGCCAGCATTGGTACTCCCGACTGGGAGCCCTACGGCAACCTCAGTGGACCCATCCTCAATGTTGTGAATGGAGTTAAGGCCCTGTGCCTTTTTGAATTGCTTCTCAAGGTTCGCAACTTTCATTGCAGTCGGACTGAATTCATTGACATCAGAGGGATGAAGCCTCTCAGTAGGCTGCACCAGGGGTGTGGAAACTCGAGCTTGAGTCAACCTTTCTCGGGGATCTGGACCCTGCAAATCTTCAGCTGGCAGAAGTGGGTTAAAGTTCGGCTGGGGTCCCGAAGCTGGATGCGAGGCAGATGCCCTAGATGGGCGTTGCGTTTCAGCACTGGTCTCATCCTGCATTGCAGTTCCCTGATTTAATGCTGTTATCATAGCCACAAATTCTTCTGAACCCTGTGCCATCACGGGTCTGCTGATGATGTGACTGGTGATTGTCAGATCAGATGAACAAATGAACCCTGTCTGCCCCTCCTTTGCCTTACCACTGGCGAAGGAAAACTGGTTGCCCTTGAATTGAATTTCTGACCTAGCAAAGTCTATCAACACGGATCCAATGTACCCGGGGGATATTGGAGCCTTCTGAAGCTATGGTTCCGAGACTACCTAGCAAAAGAGAAAACGACAGCATCTAGCCTAATTTCACCATAACCAATATGAGCAAAGCTGAATGAGTGTGCTCTCTACTGAATTCTGCCCAAATCTCTGTCCTGCAAACTGAGTCCCAAAATACTGAACCGGTGCCCGCAGGCCTGATGCCCAAACTCATACACTGATACATGCATTCCTGTAGAGATGCACTCTAAAGCACATAACAGATAAGTGAGAGCCAAAACACCCCTATGTTGGGGTAGGGTTTCCCTGTCCTATTTTGTCAGGAGCTAGGGTTTCACTACGCACGCAGCGGTTTCAAACAACCTATATCGGGTAAGCAACCTGTCCTAGTTTGGAATGGTCACTACGGATTTCGATATGCACTAGGTCGAATGGTCAAAGAGGGTGCCCCGGTAAAACCGGGGTTTGTGTTCCCATACTGGCAGAGCCCACAACCGGTCAGCCTTATGGTCATGCCTTGACAAGACAAGCCTCCGGCAAACCGTTCAGGAATAGCAGATGGCAAACACGGTGTCCTAGCGCACCAATGCAAATGCAATGCAAAGAAACACACGAGTGTAGTCAAAACCAGATATCATGAGTTCGAGTCAAGTTCTCAAATCCCCAGCAGAGTCGCCAGAAACTGTAGACGTCCCCGAACGCCTCGGGAGGGTTAAGTCCCGTTCCGTTCATATTGGGGTCACTACAGTTCAAGGACTCAAATGTCACGGTTTGTAATCTTGAACCAAAGAGTCCAAATCCGGCAAATCGATTTTGAAAATAGATTTTTTTGAAAAGAAGTGCCAAACATGGACTGCTTTGCCAGATACAGAGTCGCCACCTAAATATTTTATTTTTGGGAAATTTAGGAAACCCTGACTCGGTGCCAAAAGCCACGTATCCGTCATCACCAAAGTTGCCTCGGCTCGGGAACTTGGGTACGATTGGGGAAGGTCACTTCGTGAGCACCCCCGCTCGCCCGGTCAAAGACCGGCCTCTACTAACCATGATATCTTGTTTTGAAAATATTGTGCGTTCTTATTCCGGTTATTAGCCTAGATTTACTATGTGATGCGCATAGCATACAAGTATAGACTGAGTCGTCTGAATTGGAACAAAACACTTCATGTTTGTTTGTGAAAATGGTTTGCTACTCGCAAGTAGGCTTAAAATGCGGATTTTGCCACCCTCAGGTGGGCTTAGAAAACATGATTTTGCCACTGTCTAGTGGGCTTAAAACAAACATTTGATGAATTGTTCCAATCCAAATAACCCAACCTCCACCACAGGCATTCAAGGCAGTTATATCACATAAGCAGTTAGCCTCATGGTAAGCGTGCTATTCATGGCAGTCACTCACACGCATGCAAGGATGCTAAAGCATAAAAACTCACTGAGTACTCCAAGCCAAAACAGAAACCGATTAGAAATCATGCACGATCCTAACTATACAGAAATGCCTAATGCAACACATGCAAAAATGCAACTATAGCGGGCTCGGCTATTCTAAACATGGCATATGAGATGCAACAGCTATCAAGTATTCAATTTGGAATTGAAATACAAATGCAGTTAGTATGATGCGCCGAGCCCGGTGCATGCAAAACAGATGAATGAATGCAAACATGCTATCATACTGTATGCTAATTGAAACATGCCCTAATCTAACCATCATAAGCAGGAAAATAAAAGGGAGAAAGACGTGAGGTTGGAAGACATACATCACACTCACGCACACTTATTACAACATTGCCCTCGCGCAGAGGGTCCGAATAAATATACAGTCCCGAATAAAAGAATAGTACAATCCAAATAATACAGTCCAAATAATATACAAATTCCTAATTAATTAACAAATTAACTAAGAAAGCTGTAAAACTGGCATGCAAGCCAGGGACTGCCTTGATTCCGTTCCGGGTGATGAATGATGCATGTTCGGGTTGCCTTCATGCGGAAATCCATGACAATGCCCCAATTAGCCTCTGTTTGCACCTGTTCTTGAAATGCGTGCCAAGCTCCGAAAAGTTGCTGATTCTTCATTTTGCTACAACAGAGAGCAGGAAAGGGGCATGGCAATGTATTTTCACAAATGTATGCATGTCTCGATCCTCGTGCCACCAATCACGCATATTGATGCATGATGGCCGAGGAGTCGAATTGCACAACTCAATATGAAATGAATGCATATGAAAATACAACAAAACCTAACTCCATCATGGATAATCCGGAGTGTCGGTGACTGGGGAATTGAGACACGTTCCGTCATTCGGAGTACGAAACGTACCTCGTTTCCCGTGCTCGGGCTAACTTCTATCCCGAACACAATGCAATATGCATGATATGCATGAAATGCAACTAAGATACAACCTAACATGCAACATGCTATGAAATGGCATACACGATGCACGAGATAACATGGCATACACAATGCACTAACATACAACCTAGCATACACAATGCTATGGAATGAAATGGCATACACAATGCAATATGGACTTACACTAACTCAAGTGGACCTCAGCCACACTCATATAAGAGGCCATTAGATGAAAATGAGACAACTCGAGATGCGTGCATGCGTGCACGCAAACCGAGAACCGAACCTACGGCACAGAATGCCACTCTAACAAGACATGGAAAAACACAAAAAATGGCATACTATCATGCAAAAAACAGAGGTAGAATGAGATGCAAAACAGCCCCGAAACCCGGTAAAATGAAACCCGATGCATGAAACGAGTCCCGAAACACGGGTTTTGGCGCATGAAATGGCCTATAACTATACAATGCATACATAATTTGAATATGAAATGAAAACAGAAGCAAGGCAGCCCTGAGACAAGCATTTTTACAGTTTAAAGCATGGCCAAACAGTGGGCCCAAGTAGGGCTAAATTAGCATACAAAAATGGCTCCGCAACGGAGGTAATGAAGCAAGTCACAAATTCTGGCCCCAAACAGAGAAGGGACCTTCTACAATATTGAAGAGGGGCCAAAAATATGATGTATTACAGTTTATGACAAACTCCAAAAACAAATACAAGTATGCTCAAAATAATATGCAAGAAATAGGCCAACAAAGGGGCAAAGAAGCAAGTGGTGCATGGAGGCCTCAAACAAGTGAGGGCCCTTCAACAATGTTGAAGAGGGACCAAAAATAAGTCTTTTTACAGTTTATGGCCGAGCTCAAAACAGTGTACAAATAGGCTCAAAATATCATGCCAAAAATGGGGACCAAAGAGGGGTACAATGGCAAGTGGTACATGGAGGTCCCAAACAGTGATGAGCCCTTCTTCAATGTTGAATAATTTTTCAAAATAAGCTCAATTTGAAGTTTATATCATGCTCCAAAACAGATTACTCATAGGCCAAAAATACTATGCAAAATTATGGCATAAAGAAGGGTAATGAAGCAAGTGCAAGATGGGGGTCCCAAACAGGGTAAGAACCTTAAACAAACATGACAAATGGATCAAAATAAGCCTAGTTCCAGTTAGGGTCGGAGCCCAAAACAGCAAGCAAAATGGCTAAAAAAAAATGATACAAAAATAAGCTCAAAAAGGGGAAAATGGTGCTCACCCTTGAAGACCAACTCTTGGCTGCCTTTTGGCTTGAGAAATGCTGCCTCTTAGCTGCTGGAAAGCCCCTCCTAGCTGCTGGAATGGAGTGGTGGAGTGGTGCTAGGTGGTGGTGTGAAAAGGGGGTAGGACTTGGTGTTTTGAAGCTTCAATGGAAAGAGGGAGAGGAGATGTGCATACAAGGCTCAAAGGGATTTTTTTCCAACCCTTGGACCAATGTTGGAGGCTGGTTATATGGACCAAAGAGGGGGAGAAAAGGAGGGAAAAAAGGGGGGGGGGGGGAAACAAGCCAAGTTTCCCCCTAAAAAGTTCCCCCCCCGGATACAGATTTTGGGGGGAAAAAAAGTATACAGCTGTAATGTACTCACCCTGAGGAGCAAGGCCGGCCAGGTTTTGAAGCTACAGGTGGCCGGCCGGCCACCCCCCATGGTCGGCCGGCCAGGGGTCAAAAAGGTCAAGGTGAATTAATGGCCGGCCACCACAAATTGGTGTCCTCCCAGATGCCCTCAACACAGCCTTGTGGTCCAAAATTGGAGGAAGTGAAACAGGAGAGAGAACAAGCCATTTTTCAAAGGGGTTCAAAAGGTTCAAGTGGAATTACTGGCCGGCCATGTGATATTTGTGTCCTCCCAGGTGTGTACAACACAAATATGTGGTTTGGAGCTGAAGAAAGTGGCCTTAGGGTGGTCAACATTGACTTTGAAGTGAGAAAAACGGGCGTCGGAGGGTGATGAAGGAATATAACTGGTTGCTGAAACAATTGCTAGCCTCCCACCCTTCTATGACCTTCCTGGTGATGAAACAGAGGTCCCTGCCAAAAATGAACGAAAACCGATACAAAATGAAGGTTCGGGGGCCGAAACGCACAGTCCGAGGCCCCGAAAACCGACTGTTAAGCACCGAGAGTGGTATTCGACCACGAAGTGGGTCTCTCAGACCACAGTGTCCCTCAAAAGGGAGTAAATAAGATGCATACCAAAAACCGGAGCAAACGGAGGTAGTTAGGCGGTCCCGAACCGAGGCACACGGCCTGACGGCTCCGAAAATCGGGAACCGGGCTCCGAAATGGGAAGAATGGCCTACGACCACGAAATGTAGCCCACGGCCACTGAGAGATGGTCTACGAGACCTCTCCCTCCCTTTGGGAAGAGAAACAGAGAAAATCGAGCTCGGTTCGCAAACCGAGGCAAGGCACAGAAAAGCCCGGAAGTTCGGAGGCAGGGCTCACGACCGAGACTCTGAAACCTCTGGACGAGCACGATATGCAACATCACCAAGCGCTCAATCGGTGACGTCTGAGTTTTAAGGTGGGTCAAAAATGGGGTGTCTACACAAAGGCAATTTTCATTCATAAATTGAGTACATACAAAAGTCAATTTACACATGAAAGCTACCCTACATTTAAACTTCTAACCAAATTAAATAGTCAAAAATCTAACAAAACCTACATACATTCAGATACCAAAACAAAACGAAAATCACTCTGAGCCTAGGTTAGTTTTCAGGGTCAGACTTCAGCGGCTCAATGTCTACCTGCTCATACGGAATCGGCTGTTCCAATATCACGTTAGCGGTAGCTAAGGCTTTGAGCCAGCCGTGTTTGAAGCCCCTATTTTCGAACTTAGGCACTTTCTCGACATAGCTCTCTGAGGCTGCATCCTTGCCGGCTTGGAAGGCCTTGGATGTCTCGAATTCGGCTTTTTCCTTTGCCTTCTTGAAATCTTCCAAGTCGGCCTCCAGCTTGGATATCGTCTCGTTGGCCAATTTGAGTGCTTCTTCGCTCGCGTTTGCTCTTCCTTCAGCGGCCAATCTCAATCGACCAAAATTCTTAGCCTTATCAGCTTCGGTGTCGGCCCTCACTATTTCTTCCGCCGCTTTCATGGCCTCAGATTCGGCTCGGTGAGAGGCCTCTGCCACATTGTTCTTTTCAGTTTCCATTTCAGCTGTGAGAAAGCCGATCTGCTCGATTGCGTCATGTTGGCGACGACCAATCTCAGCTATCCTCCCCGCCGCCTACACACCAATAAATCAATAAGATAGGTGATATACAAAACTTTTTAGTTTTTGATGCAGAACTATAAGGATCAAGACATATACCAATATCGCCGATTGAACGGCTAAGGCTATGGATAACAGATCAGGCTCTGCCCGAAAGGTTGCCCTGTCAACCGGCAACGAAATTGAGGAGGCCAAGCTCAAGGCCACTGCAGCATTTTTCACTGCCGATGCATCGGAAGTAATTGACACGTTCTTTTATCCTGGGTTGTATTGTGAACGGCACAACCAGGTCCGATTCTTCTATGCGTGGCTGTTTATCAACTAGGTTTTCCGAATAATCCTCTTCGGTCTCAGCTGGGCGCTTTTTCCCTCGATGCTCCGACACCTGGCCCTCTGATTGACCGCCAACAAGCTCAGTTTCGGCCGTATCAGCATGAGCCGTCTCCTCAACAGGAGCAGGTGGTGTAGACTCAGTCCTAACTTCAGGTGGAGAGGGTGGAGGTTGAGATCATTCGGCTTCAACTCACCAGCCATGTTATCAGGATATGAGCCGGGTAGGTCCTTTAAGTCAGTAAAAATGTCTTCAAAGGAGACATCCTCTTGGCTTGAAGCGGATGGAGGGTTGGATGAATTGAGGCCGGCTTCCTCAAAGGCCAAGTTTAGAGCCTTGTCTACCTCAGCTTCCGACTGGTTCGGCTCCTCGGCGACCGCTTCGGCTACTTGTTCTTCCACCTGCTCCGAATCGGAGGCTTCCAAACCAATCTGCCTTAGGTTTTTGCAGTTGGGGAAGATAAGGGTCGTAAGATGCTCTTCGCCCCTCGGAATTGAAATGTTGTCTGCCGCTGAAAACGTTGCGTAAGTCGACTTGTATCTCAGGAGAATGTGGGCTGCCCTCTCTTATTTCTGAAGGCTTGGACAACGAAAGAACTGGAGTGTGATTTTGATTTCCGCGAGTATAGCGTTGTTGGTTGAAACCAACACTTTCTTCAAATCGTTGCCTACATAAACAAAATGGTAAATACATAGAAGGAAAGCTGAATACATATATAATAATAATAAACAAAAATGAGCTATACGGCCACCTGGTTTGCCTTTTCGTCTTGGCACGGGATCTAGGCGAGCCTCACCCTCGCCGAATTCCCATTTGCCTCGGACAACGGCCATTACATCGTCAACACGCTTGCTAGAGCTGGAAAGCACAGTCACTAAGTAATGATCGGTATCCTTGGCCCTGAGAAAATAGCATCTCAGTCGGCCAGTAGATTTGCCTAAGGCATAACAATGCCGAATTGCAGGTATAACAAGGTTAATCCTAAGGCGTCGGTTCAACTCTATAATCCCCGTTATGATTTGGAAAAAAATTACATTAGGTTGGGAAAGGATTAGACCCCAGTGTCGAAGGACGGCCCTTAAAAATGGGTGATGGGGAAAATGGACTTCACCCTCAGCAATCGATAGGAGAGGAAAGGTGATTGTACTCTCATCAGTCCTCTCCATATCAGTGGTGCTGTCTGCCACGAGTGACAGATGGACGTCGTTGGAGATGGAACAATGGCGTTAGAAACCGGAAATTCGATCTGTAGAAAGGACTTCTTTCAAATGTTTTGCCATCCTAGCCAGCCTAAGGATTATGCAAAACTAAAAATAAACAAGGAAATGGGATTCGAAATGAAGTAGAAGAAAACTTACAAGAAGTAGAAGAGACAATGAGAAACAGGAGGAAGTTGCAGAGGTTGCGAAATTGAGGTATATTGAAAGGCAAACCAGAAGCTTTGAGTATTCAAGAAAAACTTACATTCGAAGGGACAACATAGTTTCAAATCGCATTAAATAAAGAAAGCGTACGAAGAGGCGGGAAAATGTAATGATGCCTAAAAAGCATGTGTTCTGACATACGTTGGAAAGAGGTTAGCTGCCGTTCTTTCCTTGACTTTTCAAATTCGAAACCAAATACGCCATTCGAAACCAAACATGCCGACTAACTGGCGTTAATAAGATGTTTTGGGGACAATTGTGGAAGCCGAATATTGTGGGGGCAATAAAACCGAATAACGGTATAAGGACAGTCAAGGACATAATTTGTATTCGGCTCCATCCTGGATGATCACAGGGCCGAATAGACTAATCGGCCGTAGAACCAGTAGAACAAAAGCCGAATAAATAAACGTGCAATAGATTAAGGGTGGGCCCGACCCTGAGGCCCAAAGGAAAAATATAAATAGAGGAGCATCAACCAAAGAAAGGTATGTGAGAACAAGTAAGACTAACTTGAGATATAAGCAACCAAGAGAGTATACACTGACTTATTTGTCGGAGTGCTAATTCCGGCACCCCCGACTGGAGTGTTTATTCCTTTTCAGGTGACTAGCTGAGGATCAAGAGCATCCTACAGGATCCATAGAGTATTTCTAAACCATTTCTCCATACGATCAATCGCTCTAGTATTTCTCCCAATCGCTAGAAAATGAGAAGGAAGGAATCGACAATAGAAGTGTTCAACAAAAGAAAAAATATATCAATTTCAGAGAGAGAGAGAGAGAAAGAGAGAGAGAGAGAAGGAAAGAAAAATTAGAACTAAAAGTGATCTCAACAGAGCGATCGATTGCACTAGGGAAGTGATCGATCACTTTCAAACGGATCGATCCCCTTTTTTATCTTTACATTCTGCTTGAATTCATCTAAAGTAGTATGAATAATGATCGATCGCCCCTCAAATGCGATCAATTGCTAGCCTAGTATTTCTCCCAAAACTCTGTAATGTATTACAAACCCAAAACAATAAGTTTGGAAAACAAAATAGCAATAACAATAACAATTTGATTAAGATAAGGTGGTAAAGCAGGATTCTAACATAAAGGGGCGATCATATATTCTAACAAAAATTTAAAAAATGAAGTGTAAACTACAACATCAATTTTTACGGACATAAAAGGTAAAAACTAGAATAAAGATATAAATAAATAAACGTATTTCTCCTAAACTCATATTGAGCTATTAAAAATCAATTGTTAGACAATATATCGACACTAGTTGTGAAAAATCAAATATTATTATTATATTTTGTCAAAATTGTTAAATTTTGTACTTTACATCCCACATTTCATATATAAAAAAAAAGGTATAGATCGTGCAATCCTTTTTTTTTTTTTTTGTCAAATCTAGAGTGGGTGAATATGTATAATTTAAAGATAAAAGTTAATACTAGTTGGGGGATATATTTTCTGAGTACCAACACGTGGCAAGGTGACGCCGACGTGTCAGCCGAGGTGCCACGTGTCGTGGTAGTTACGCCGAGGTGATCTCGGAGTTGCCGAGGTTATCTCCTAAGATATCGGAATCCGAGATAAGCGGATAAAGGACAAGAGTCCTAGATTGAGAGAAGACTTCAGTTTGGGTAAAGATGAAACTCTTAGAGGGTTTATCCTAAACCCACTGAGAGTTCCAGATTAGCAGTAATCCTGAGTCCATTGGAGTTAGGCTTCTATTGGGACTAGGATTGTATTGGCTATAAAAGAGAGGCACCCCCATGGGTCTAAGGTATGCTTTTTGATACTCAAGCTTGTGAGTTGAATACTTGATCGTCTTTGAGAGATATACTGACTTGATCGTCGGAGTGCCCCCGGGTGGAAGAACCACCGCCGGAGCCTTTTCTTTCTGTGCAGGACAGCAAGTTGCCATCTATTATGCCTGTCTTCTGCAGCTGAATTACTAAGGAGGGCAGTGTGATCGGAAAATCACTCACACAATTTGGCGCCGTCTGTGGGAAGTTCAATGCAAACTGGAAAAACAAGGACAATTATGATTGACTACATGTCGGGCCCGAGCATAGAACCGCAGAACACAGAGCAAGAAGCAATGTGTGTGGACATGGGGCCAAGCTGGATGGATGCAATTGTTGCATTCCTGAAAGAAGGAAAACTGCTAGAAGACCGCAAGGAGGCACACAAAGTCAGACTGAAGTCGGCAAGATTCAGCCTGACTGCGGACGGACATCTCTATAGAAGATCCTTCACTGGACCCCTTTTAAGGTGCGTACACCCTATGCAGGTTGAAGATTTTTTATATGAAATTCATGAAGGAATTTGTGGAAGCCACGCTGGGGGCAGATCACTAGCTCACAGGGCCATTACCCAGGGGTATTGGTGGCCCTACATGCAAAAGGATGCAGAAGCATACGTGAAGAAGTACGAACAATGCCAAAGGTTTGCACCTTTGATTCATCAGCCAGCTGCTGACCTGAATCCAGTATCCAGCCCTTGGCCATTTGCCCAGTGGGGCATGGATCTGGTCGGACAACTTCCCCAAGCAACTGGGCAGAGAAAATACTTGCTGGTAGCAATAGATTACTTCACAAAGTGGATAGAGGTAGAACCTCTTGCCAAAATCCGAGATGTGGACGTCAAGAATTTCATATGGAAAAACATTATCACCAGATTTGGCATTCCCAGAGCCATAGTTGCCGACAACGGAACGCAGTTTGACAGCAAACTCATCAAGAACTTTTGCGCGAAATTCAAGATCAAGAATTACTTTTCAACACCAAGTTTTCCCAAAGCAATGGGCAAGCAGAGGCCTCCAACAAAGTAATTTTGGATGGAATAAAGAAGAGGCTGCAGGCAGCAAAAGGAAAGTGGGTAGACGAATTGCCCAACGTGCTTTGGGCATATCGGACTACGCTGAGAAGATCAACAGGGGAATCCCCCTTTGCCATGGCTTATGGCACAGAAGCAGTAATTCCACTGGAAGTCGGCATCCCAGGGATTCGAACCCAGGGAGCTGAGAATGGGACTAACGATTTACTTCTAGCCCGAGATCTGGATCTTTTGGAAGAATGAAGAGAGAAGGTTGCAATTCAGCTTGCAGTATACCAGCAACAGTTTGCCAGAGCTTATAACAAGAAGGTCAATCCAAGAGATTTTCAAGTCGGTGACTTAGTCCTGAGAAAAGTCGTCGGCAACAAGAAGGATCCCAGAGAGGGCAAGCTTGGCCCAAACTGGGAAGGACCCTACAGAATTACTTCGGTATTAGGCAATGGAGCTTATCGGCTTGAAGATAATGAGGGCAAAGCATTGCCAAGACCTTGGAACACTTGTAATTTAAAGTTTTTCTATCATTAGATATACATTCTTTTTGGCCGATGTCAACAATAAAATCCTTTTAGAATTCTTTAAACACATATGATTGTTAAAGACATATAATGTTGTTTCTAAGAGACATGAATAATGAGAACCCAAGTGAAACTTAGGTTCACATTGGGGGGAGAGAGAAGACAAAGACACTTAACACTTATTGAAATTTGTAGCAATTTACAAGTTGAAGTTAAGCTGAGATGGTTCCTTATCTTCACTTGTTGAAATTTGTAGCAATTTACAAGTTGAAGTTAAGTTGAGATGGTTCCTTATCTTCACTTGTTGAAATTTGTAGCAATTTACAAGTTGAAGTTAAGCTGGGATGGATCCTTATCTTCACTTGTTGAAATTTGTAGCAATTTACAAGTCGAAGTGAAGCCGATGTTATTGCTTAAACACTTGTAGCAATCTACAGGTTGGTTAAACCAAAAGAGGATACTTGACACTTGTTGAAATTTGTAGCAATTTACAAGATAACGTTAAGCCGGCATATAACTTGCAGCAATTTACAGGTTGAAGTAAAAGCTAAGTATATTGTTTAAACACTTTTTGAAACTTGTAGCAATTTACAAGTAGATTATTAATTAGCACTTGTCATGACTTGAGGAAAGTTTACAATATATGTTAACACTTGTTGAAATTTGCAGCAATTTGCAAGCAGGTTAAGACCAAGATCACTGTTTAAACACTTGTTGAAACTTGAGAAAAGTGTGCAAAGTTAGCACTGAATAGTATATGTTTTACACTTGTAGAAATTTATGAAAAGTTTGCAGGTCAGTATCTTGCCGAGGTAAAGCTTGCAGTTATTATACCCGAGGTATGTAACCCCGAGAAGATTGTACAAAGAAGGATGAGTATGTAAAACATGCAAAATATTCTAAGTATAGAATGAAATGGAAGCATTCAAGAGAAGACAAAGGTACAAGCATTTAAAACAAAGTTGTGTTGAGGATTCAACAGGAAACAAAGACACATCGGCCATACAAAAAGCTTACATTGTTTTAAAACAAGGAGTACAGAAGAAACAAAAAAGTACAAAAGACATCAAGGCTGTGATTCTTCAACTTCAGGCGCAACTTGAGTCTGGACCTCGGCAGATTCTTGGAGAACTACCTCGGCAGATTCATGAGGAACTACTTCGGCAGCCTTTTCTGCAGCCAACTCGACGTCAATCTCAGCAAGTGTTTTATCAAGACTTCTTTCAGCTTGAAGAAGGTCAGAAGATAACTTCCCTATATC
This sequence comes from Camellia japonica, assembly GCA_030407325.1. Classification (NCBI taxonomy): domain Eukaryota; kingdom Viridiplantae; phylum Streptophyta; class Magnoliopsida; order Ericales; family Theaceae; genus Camellia; species Camellia japonica. Next base: position 135,522,216 of record JAPPVO010000019.1, read on the forward strand.
AGCTTCCTTGGACACCTCCCCAATCTCCTCATCTTGGGTTAAGTCCAGGATTGGCTCAACCTGAGGAGGAGACTTGACCCCAACAGCATCCTTGGATTTCCTCACCAAGGCCTCGTCATCATTGTTATCTTCACTCTTAGACTCAGACTCAGATTCTTCTTCAGCCTAACTTGAAGGTGGAGGAGGAGGAAATGGAAGAGGAATAGCATCAACGTTGCGGAAAGGCGAGTCAGCAGGGAGATCAAGTTTTTTTATCAGGGACATCCAACCAAGGGAGAATCCCCTGTTGCATGCCTGCCTGACTTGAAGCTTGTAGTCCTCAGTGACGTCGGCCATGCCCTGGGCATAAGCCTTCTCATCAGCCTCTTTTATTTCAGCTTCTTTAGTCGCCAAGGCCTCCTGAAGCTCCTTCTCGGCCTGGGACGCTTTTTCCTCGGCTTCTTTTTTCTGTGCTTCAGCAACATTCTTTATAGCTTCAGCAGCATCAGCCTTTTCTTCGGCCAAAGTTTGGGCTTTAGTAGCAGCCTCGGCCTGATCTTCCAACTTCTTCATTTTTGCTTGAAGACCCTTATTCATCTTTTGAAGGGCAGAAAACTTATTCTTCAAGTCGGCCAACTTCTCCCTAGTCTCAAAAGATTGCATAGAAAAGGAATGGGCATGCTGAACAGCTTGAAAGAACACAAAGCAAAAAGTTATTACAAAGTTTTACAAGTATGAAAAGATAAAGAAAAGACAGGTTACCAAGTAAAGAGACTTACTTGAACATAGCGTTGAAGCATGAAAGTGTAATTTTCGTACTCACTCATTTCAGCATTCTTTTCCAGATCACCTGGGAGAAGAAGAGCTGTACTGAGTGCAACGCTGACATTTATGTCGTCGGCGCTATCAGTAGCCATGACCGGCTTATTCTCCAAAGTAATTTCGGGCGTCCAAGGGACATTTGGTACTTTGGACTTTGAAGTCATTGTAGAGGAGGACCTCGGCCTCTTTGACTTTGAGGACTCTGATGGCTGGGTCTCTGCGTGCCTCTTTCCAGCAGAGGGTTTGGATTTGCTACTTTCAGTCAACTTGGAGATGGGCAGGGCATCCTCAGCCTCAACCTCAGTAGCCTTGGCCTTAGGCTGGGCCTTCTTGGTTCTTTTTGGCTTTGGTAGGGGCATAGATTGGGTCGGAACAACATCGACGTCGGTTGGGAGGTCGGCTAGGAGATCTTGAGCGACAGGCTTTGGGCGAACCATTTCGGCAGTTTTGACAAGTCTGCGCCGGCGTTTTCGTTCGGGTATTGGTATCAAGTATGGGGCCGAAGTTGATGGTAGATCAACTGGCTCAGATGTTGACTCCTGATCTGTTCGAGATGTAGAGGCAGTTTGGGTTGTGACAGTAGGTGGAGAGAGGCTCTTTTTCTTCTTCCTTCGAACGTCGGGCAGAGTGGACTTATACGCTGGGATGAAATTCAGTACCAATGGAGCCTTGCGCTTTTGGATTGGAAGGTCTAGGAGTTTCTTCAAATCTTTACCAGGGATAAAGGATTGGCGAAAATCTTTTGGTGGCTTATGAGCATCTGTGAAAAGAACAGACATTAGATACAGACAAAGTATTGAGGACTTGAAAAAGAAACAACTAAGTATTGACACTAGACTCTTACCCTTGCCCTCTTTAACTGTTCGAGGAAGGGGGAAGAGATGGGCATCCTAGTTTGGGGCAAACTCCCAATTTCCTGAAGCAATGACATAGTCATCTCCAGCTCCCTTGTTGGAGTCTGGGAGGTCGGCTACGATTTTGAATTCAGTGGACCTCGGTTTGAGGTAATAGACATAGCCTTTTCCCTTCAAGTTCAGGGCACACATGGTATAACAATATTGAACATCGGCAAGGGTGATCCTAACGTTCTCCTGTCTAGCTAAGGCTATGATACCATTTATCACTCGATAGGAGTTAATGGTAAGTTGCATGGGGTTCAACATATAGTAGTGGAGAATTTCGCGAAACAGAATGTTCAGTGGAAGCCGGAGTCCACATTCAACGAAAGCAACAATGGGAAAGGGCATGGTATCATCTTTGGGCATGAGAGAGTCATCATCCCCGGCCAGTCTCAGATGGACATCGGCAAGAATGGAGAACTCCTCCCTAAAGTATTTAAGTTTGGTTGGGGTATCTACTCTATGTCTCCACATACCCATGATATCGGCGTAAGGGTATTCGACTTCAGAAAGAAGATGTTCTTAAAGGGTTTTTAGGACCTTGGCAAAAACCTAGGTAAATACTGGTAAGAATTGTTTCAGTTTTTCCTAAAGAATTGGCAGGTTCTATATGCAAATCCCAAACCTAAATCTATGAAAGCAAAGATTGGAGGCTCGAATCTGGGAAAAACACAGAAAACAAGAAACAAGAGCAAATTTTCAAAATCAAGAACGAAGGTGGGCTATCAAGAGCATAAAGAATACGAGAAGTAAAGGGCCAAGAACAGGGGCAAAAGTGCAAGAAGTGGTGAACAGTGCGTATGATTCAAAACATGGGCAAGAGCAAAATCATGAGTAAAATACATCTAAATGTATGATTCACAGGTTGGAAGTTCCAACAAAGCAGTAAAGGCAACAGGTAATAAAGAACATTAACAGAATTGAAGACAAAAGGAACAAAGGCTTACCAGATGGAATGGAGCCGGTGTGAAGATCGCCGGAGTCAGACGACGGTTGCAGACACAATAGAGTGGCGAAAGCTTCACTAGAATGGAAGAATAAAACCAGTTGCAGAACTTGGAAGACTGAGTAATAGCAGATTCGAGAGAGAGAGCTTTAGAGAGAGAAGAAGCAGGTAAACGAATGCAAAAGTGAAAAGACAAAGGAAGAGAGGCAAAAGTTTTTGTCAAAAAATTGAAACGGCGGCAAAAATAGGGCATTTATTGCGCCTGGAGCAGTGCATACGTCAGACGGCGCAGACGGATGAAAGACAGTTTTTCAGTCGCGTCATAGGCACGAACGAATGGGAACACAACGTGTGCAGAAAACGGATGAGAGGTGATGCATGACAGCTCATGCGCGTAGAACAGTTCATTTGAATTCTTGTTCTTGAAAGAAAACATGTTGGCCTGAAATGAACGACCTCGGCTGAAGAGTTCTTGTGCCGAAGTACTGGAAAGAGGAACAATATAGGTTCCATCACCTCAGAATACCGATGTAATAGAACCTAGGGGGCAGTTGTGGGGATATTTTTTCTGAGTACCAACACGTGGCAAGGTGACGCCGACGTGTCAGCCGAGGTGCCACGTGTCGTGGTAGTTACGCCGAGGTGATCTCGGAGTTGCGAGGTTATCTCCTAAGATATCGGAATCCGAGATAAGCGGATAAAGAACAAGAGTCCTAGATTGAGAGAAGACTTCAGTTTGGGTAAAGATGAAACTCTTAGAGGTTTATCCTAACCCACTGGGAGTTCCAGATTAGCAGTAATCTTGAGTCCATTGGAGTTAGGCTTCTATTGGGACTAGGATTGTATTGGCTATAAAAGAGAGGCACCCTATGGGTCTAAGGTATGCTTTTTGATACTCAAGCTTGTGAGTTGAATACTTGATTGTCTTTGAGAGATATACTGACTTGATTGTCGGAGTGCCCCCGGGTGGAAGAATCACCGCCGGAGCCTTTTCTTTCTGTGCAGGACAGCAGGGTACCATCTATTCTGCCTGTTTCTACAGCTGAATTACTAAGGAGGACAGTATGATCGGAAAATCACTCACACACTAATATATAAAGAGTTTTTCGAGATCGCCCTCTCTTACCCTCTTCTAGATCCATCCTTGGTTCACATGTAAGCATAAGGAGAACATCAAATGGGTCGGATGAAGACCCGGATCGTCAGAGTCATGTGGGCAAAATGAATCTTTTGCAAGATGCGAAATAAACTTTGTCAAACATCCTGCTCACTCTCTAGGCAGACTGATAATGGCCCAAGCTGGTTCAAAAAAATTCACATTGTTACCAAAAAAACAAAAAAAAAGACAAGAAATAGTATATTATCGATTTTTTGTCATCTTTTAGTACAGCATCACTAATGATGTGGATTTTTGTCCTTGATTATTTTTTCAAATTAATTATTAAAAAATAATGACGATATGTCCGATAATATATAATGATTCGACTGTTTTGATGCATTTTTACTTATAAGACAATAACTTAGATAAACTATTTTTTTATTTATTTAAAAAGATATTTTTTATTTCTATTTTCTAAATTATTTTTTAATTTATAATTAATTCCACAAAGCTCGCCATTTATCAGCTTAATTTTAGTGTTGCTATTTTGGCCACCAATTAAAGGCTTTTTTGAACAAAAAGGCTGTTTATACTCATTGAAAAACAAAGCTTCTTCAAATAAGTAGTGAACGTCTGCATGAGAGACACGTGTCCTACAATGTAGCCAAAGCATAGAAGAGAGATCTCTTTTTCCGGCAAGAAAAGCTTGGTGATTCATGGATTTCTATATATAAATATACAAATGGATGGTATATATAACACTCACAAACAATTGTGTTTGAATCAGTTTCTTACTATCAGATTACTACTACTTTTAAGTTTGTGGAGAGAGAGAGAGAGAGAGAGAGAGAGAGAGGAGAGAGAGCAAAAAAATGCAGGCTGTTAAGGACAAGTTAAGTGATATGAAGGAAATGCGCAAGGTCAAGGCCGAAACCAAGGCAGAAGAAAGGGTAAGACTACTCACAATCTAATTATCTGTTTGGTTAAGTTTTTTAAAATGTATTTAATAATTTTAAAAAAAAATTAATTTGTTAAAAAAAATTAAAATTTTATTATTTTTATATGATTTTTTATTTGTTTGGACGAAAGTAATTTTAATTTTTTTAAATAATTCTTTTGTTGTTTATATTTGTCAAACTAATTTAAAATATTTTAAAAAGTTTTTAGATAACTCAACTAAACAGAGCCTATTACACGGACTCTTCAAAATATATTAAATACTTATATTGAACACTCAACACTTGAAAAAAGGTATGAGATATTTGTCTGATACTTTCCATCAGACATTTCTTATATATTTATATTTAACAATTATTGTAAGTATATATATTCTTGCATAATTGCTATCTTTTTGACGATATATATATAATACTAATTTATCTAACATCATAAATTAAAAAAGATAAAAATATTAATAATTTTTTGCTCAGTCTAAATATCTTTAAATTTAAAATTTGACGGGTCCAATGTCTAAATGCTCACTAGCACCTGATACCCGTATCAATNGGCCTAGTTAGGCCCAGGCCCGAACCCAGTCCAGGACCCCTGGACTTGGGCCTGTGCCATCATTTTAAAGCCAAGCTTGGTCCGGCCCGCTCAAGGCCCACTCAAGGCTCAGCCCGAGGCCCAATGTCCTTTTTTATGGAAAAAATAAAATTTTGGTAAAAAAAAAAAATGTTCAAGCACTATTCAAGCTTGACATGGTTTCGGCCAGGGCCTAAGTGGCCCGTGCCAAATTTTACAACCCTACATAGAGCCACCATTACACAAAATACAAATCTGGGATAAGGGAAAATATTCAATTGTCTAAAGACAGCAGATTAATTTTTATTTCAATCACTTATGATCAATTGTTTCGACTGTATTTAATTCATAAATTTGAAGACAAATTTGAAAATATAGAAAAATATATATGAAACGTAAGTAAAATGTAATTATATTTTTTTTCATATTTTATTTATATAGATTTTTCTTTTCTAAATTCTTCCTTAAATTGATGAACCAAACATACTTTGAATAAAATAAAATTTGAGATCCACGGTCAATCATTAAAAAAATTAGAACTTGATTCTTATTCAAAATGAATCCATTCATAACTGTAAAAAAATATGCTAATTTTTTGGAGCATAAAATAATTTACTCTTCTTCAATGTTTAAGTAAGCTCACCTGTTGTATCAAAAAAGTAATCTCACCTGGAAGTCAACGTCAGAGCATACTTTATTATTGGAAAATTACAGGGCAATGTATACTTGAGAAATGGTACATTCTTAATTGACGCCGTCCAATCAACTTTTAATGATGCAGTTAAGATTTATGTGAAGCGCTTTTTTCTTTTATTTTGAATTTTTTTAATTTGATATTATTATGGATGAAATGGAAGGAACCAATTAAAGGAATAAATTATTTTAAAAAAATATTTATAAATTAATGCTAAATTTTACAAATATAAAGTATAAAATGATAAAGTTTTTTTCAACAATAATTAATTTTTAACGAATCCACTGTGTAGTAGTTTTCCCTTTATTATTTAGAGGTGATTCTATTTGTTACCTAAATCTTAATTCAGTACGTCCAATTAAAATATTAATTTTAATTTCTATTACACCAATCATAAAATAAAATATTATTTTTTCCCCACAATATATCCTAACCTAATTACTTATAAGACACAAACTCAAGAATTAGCGCTAGAAGCTCAGACGAGAATTTGAAAAATGCCATGACTGTTACATGTGAGATCTTTCTCGTTGCCTCAAGAAAACCAAACAAGATTCTCACAATGGACGGTTAGAATGTTACACAATCTAGGGAAAAAAAATTAAAAAATTTAAAAAAAAGTATTTTTTGTATTAGAGTCTCTTCATTTTCTTTTCAAAATTTCAATTATTTTCTTTTCATTTTCTTCGTCATTCTAAAATTTCAATCCACCCCATCAAAATCCACAATTATCATTAACATCGTTGTTTCTTATTATGTTATTACTCGCAAATCGAAAGTATTTTTTGAAGTAATCCATCAAAGAAGGGGTAAGAGCACGTTTAGTATTATGGAATGGGTTGGAATGGAATATTATTCTAGTTTTGTATTCCATTTCCCTTATTTAGTATGTCTTATTTAAGTGGGAATAGTAATTCCATTGGAATGGCTATTCCAACAAAATGTGAGAATGTCTATTCCATTCTCCAACCTAAGGAATGGTCATTTCATTCCATCATGGAATTACTATAAAATTTTATTATTATTTTTTTTTTGTTGGCACTTAAAAAAATATTATTATTTAACTACTACTACCATTCCGTTCTCCTACCAACCTATCGCCACCGCCACCCTATTGCCACCACAACCACTACTAACACCACCATGACGTTCACCGCCACAACCACCACACCACCATACTATCACCACTGTACTACCGATGTCACCATTACTACCACCACCACTACTGTTGGCCATCGTAATCATCGCCGCCATCACCACCACCATCGTAACCACAACACCACCTTACCACCACCACTAAGGTCACAACAATTTACTACCACCATCCTACTATCATTGCTATCACTACCACCGATACTGCCACCGCCACTGCCACCGCCGCTGCGGCCATGGCCGTGCTACAGCTCATTCATGACACGCTGCCATTCCGCCACTATTACACTCACACATCACTTTCACAACATTATATTATCATATATATATATATATATTAAATTTTTAATTTATTTGTTACTAGCTTGTTAAAAAAAAAAATATAATAAAAATTTATTCCATTCCAAGAGTTTAATAGGTATAACCAAACATGAGAATGAGAATTATCATCTTATTCCTATGTCATTTTATATTAGCAACCAAACAACGGAATGGGAATGGACATTTCATTCCATTCAACCTTGTATTCTATTCTATTCTTTATTTCATCGTGCCGAACATGCTATAAGTTTTCACATAAATATCAAAATTTTCTTGATTAAAAACTGATTACTTTGAAAAATATTAAGTAAAAAGAAGTCCTCCCTAGTCAAGACGGATTCATTCAATTGTTTAATAGATTCGGGGCAAGCTACCTTTTATTTTCACATCCTATGATCATTATTTGCCATATTCAAAACTTGAACCAGAAGAAATTCATATTGTTGATTACGACATAACAATTAATTTTACATTTATGTTCATGAAAATTCTTATCAATTTATGTTAAAGGATTTTTGAAAGTAGTGTAATTTGGGGTTTTTGATTTATTTATTATTTGAGTATACCTTGAAAGGTAATTTGTGAAAAAACATAAGATGTATTGAGAGAAAATTATAACTCTAAATAATTTAATAGAGAGTATTGAAAAATTGCACGTACTTAATGATTTTTTGAATGTAAATAGAATCCCTCATTATTTAGGGGTGCACATTGGCATGTTGGCTCGCCCAGTCCAACCCTATTTTTTTAGGGCTTGAGAAGGTTGTTTTAGCCTATACGGCAGGACTAAACCAACATTTTCAGCCCGATATGTTAATGAGCTGGGTTTGGGATTTATACTTTCAACCCAGTCCAACCCACTATTAAATTAATTAATTATAATACATTAAAATATATAATTTTTGTTATAATTTAGACTTTATCTTTGTTGATTTTATTGAAACTCACATTTGTTATATGATTGAATTTATTTAAGAAATCCCTTAATTTATACACAAATCCTTTGTAGGGTGATTAGAGAGGCAAACTATGTCAATGGTCTAACGAATCCGAGTTGGCTGGAGAATGAGTGACTAGGTGAGGATGGAGCAAAGTGGTTCGAATGGCAGTGCACAAATAGGCAGCACCTCCCCAAATCCCAAGAAAATCCTTCTCTTGGACCTTGGGAAATGGGTTCGATTTATAGGCTTTTTCTTGGTACCAAAGGATACCAAGTAGCCAAAAATAAGGTGAGGACAGAATATTCTACCTTGGACCACTAAGTTAAAGGTGTCACGTGTCCATCTACATGCACTATATACTATCTGTTTGACAAAAGTGCCTCTACAACTACCTTTTTGAACCTTGGCAAGTGCACTTGCGGCGGTAGTGTTTGCCACTGCACTTGCCTTTTCAGTTCAAACCTCAGTAAGTGCACTTGGGCGGTAGTGTTTGCCGTTGCGCTTGCCTTCTTAGTTTGGTTTAGCCAAGACATGCATTCTCAGGACTTCATAGTTTGCTATCAGCCATGTTCGTGTTCACTTTAGCGACGATTCCACCCTGAGCCACCTAACCACAAACTCCCAAGCTTTCCAGGACGAAGGCAACCAAGCCTGCTGTCAGCCATGCTGTGCCTTAGTACCAAGCCCAAAGGAGCTTCCTTGGCCTTGCATATGCAACTAAGGTACGTCCATGACCTGGGTAAATGGAAAGAAGGGAGTCTCTTGCACTCGAGCTGCCCAGCTCCCATTTTCACGGGGTCGCCATGGTATACCGGTATCTCTGGGCCTGATATCTCTAACCAGTAAGTTTTGGGGCCTGCTATTAGCGCCAAACTAGTAAGCTTCGGGGCCTGCTATTAGTGTCAAGCTAGTAATGACTTTGAGGCCTGCTATCAACGCCAAGCATTAACCTTTGCTTGTAAAAGGAAAGCTTCTCTCTAAGGCTACTATCACCTTGGTGGAGTCTTCTCTTTGCAAGTTAGTTGTGATGGTTGTAATTGTTGCGGCGACTGTTTTCCGTGGCAAGTTTAAGTGGCAACGCCATCAATACTAGAGATGGTGGCGCCGATAGAGTACCTCAACAACGTGGCCGTTGCAAGTGCTGCCTCAGCAAGTTAGTTGCTACAATTTTCTTCTTTCCCTCAACAAGTTCAAATGGCGGTGCCGACAATACTTGGGATGGCGGCATTGACAATATTAGGAATGGCGGCGCGAAAACAAAGTACCTCAGTAACTTAACCACTGCAAATGTTGCCTCCATAACTTGACTTAGCCATTTTTCTTCATGGTGCTTGTTCGGACCTTTGGTGGAACGGACCTGTTTCGGCCAACTGTTGACACATTTCCCTTGGGCTTTAACCCATGTTCAATCATTCTTGTTCGCCTAACAGGGGCGTTCTCAGCACTAAGGTCCATACTTAATTTCAGCCTTAATTTCTGTCCGTCTGCACCCTTCAATTTATAATGATGTTAATATATTTATTTAAGAAATATAATGTATAATTGAATTTAATTATAGAATATTTTTTAAAACCAAGGCAGGATGGTCAAGCCTCCTTTGGTGGCTCCGAATAACTGGGTACTGCAGAAACATCCAAAGACAAAGGAACCAGATATGGTTCCAGTCATTTCCAGATCACAAAGGAGGAAAATTCAGCGTAGGTATACCCAATACCAGCAAGATTTGAAAGAAAGTGGAGAGAGTTCTTCACTGATTAAGACAGAAGGAAAGAAGACTTTGGAGTCAGATTGTACTCCAAAACCGACTCTACAAAGCAAAGTGGTCTGTAGCAGGGAACAGTTGGCCCAGGTTCATTCTGAACTAAAGGCTAGAGAGAAATCTAGTTTGGCAGGGTTGGAGAAGGCCCTGATGGAAAGTGACAGCGAAACAGAAGAAGAGATTGGCATGAGCCAAAAGAAGGAAATGGCAGAAGAAGAAATGTTCGAAGCCTTCATGGCTGAACAAACATTTATGACTGAAGAGCCAGGTGAGAAAGATCTTTCGAAAGGATCAGTTATCAACGAAGTGCCAGAGTGTAGCATGGAGGATGCTGCTGAAGACACCAAGCAAGGTAGCCAAGAGGGGAAGAAGGTACAGCCAGCCATCTAATTTGGCTCATTTCCTCCAGTATCAGTCAATATGGTACACATATTGCCTCATGAGTTCCAGGCTGGGGATGAGGACCAAGACATGGATCCTATTCCAGTCTCCAGTGAGGAATCGCAAGTGAGTATGGTACAGGATGGTCCTGGAATGGCTATCCCGATGGAAACTGAATGTGAGAGCGAGGAAGAGGTGAGCATCAACCTCTCATATCCTTTTGAATATCCCTCGAATTCCATGACACAACATGTCAAGCCTTTGTACATCAAGGCTTTCTTCGATGGGATACACTGAATCGAGTCCTGATAGACAATGGGCAGCAGTAAACTTATTACCGAAATCTTCTTTGAAGAAACTAGGGAAAAGAATCCCAGGTTGATCCCAACCAGCACAACCATCGCTGGCTTTGCTGGAGATAAACAAATGGCTCAAGGGATTCTACCCATTAACTTGAGCGTGGGAACCAGGGATTGCATGACAGCATTCTTCGTAATCGACAGCAATGCTAAATATAATGCTCTACTTGGGAGGGATTGGATCCACACTAACAAATGTGTGCCTTCCTCTTTGCATCAGAAGATCATGATGGCTTTGGGCAATGGAGAGACAGAGGAGATTGATGCAGATCCTCAACCCTTCATAGCCTGTGCAGACTTTGCAGAGGCCAAGCTGTATATTGAGGGAGTGACACCACTCAGTATACTGAGGAAAGCTTATGGCTCAGCCGAAGTGACGGCTGATGAGGAAGTGACACACCTGAAGCACTTAGTCCAAGAGAGTGCTGATGAAGAGGTTGTCGTTAAAGATGACAATGATGCCTGGTTGTAGGCAAAGAGATGAAGAACAAGAAGCCAAGTCTTTGGCTCTGATTAAATTCTCAACATTGGACGTAAAAGCAATAGTCCAGAAAGTACAGAAGCAAGAGAGAAAAGCCATGATAATTGGCTGTGAACAAGAGCAGCAACAGGTCAGAATTTTGACCCTTGGGAAATACTGTGCATTGGACATTGAAACAAAAGTCCAGGAGATACAGGAAGAAGATGCCTTGTGGACAGATTTTGTCTATGAGGAAGAGGGCAGAGATGTCGAATTAAAGAACCTAGGAGCAGAACAAGGTAAGAAGGTTGCTTCGAAGGTTGAGGAAACCAAAGAAGAAGCTTCAATGAGTTCTCAGACACAAGACCCCTTAGAAGAAGTGAATTTAGGGGAAGGTTCTGTGCAGCAGCCCACCTATATAAGTGCTTGTTTGAATGCTCTGGACAGAGACCAGTTGTTGGTTGTTCTAAAGAAATACAAAGATTGCTTTGCATGGTCTTACAATGAACTACCAGGATTGGATAGGTCATTAGTGGAACATAGGCTCCCTATGAGCCTAATTTCAAGCCATACAAGCAGAAACCTAGAAGAATGAGTCCAGAAGTAATTCAGAAAGTCAAGGAAGAAATTCTTAGACTACTCAAGGCAGGCTTTATTAGGACAGCCAGGTATGTTGAATGGCTATCTAATATTGTGCCTGTAGTTAAGAAGAATGGCAAAATGAGGGTATGCATCGATTTCAGAAACTTAAATCTAGCAACTCCCAAAGATGAGTACCCTATGCCTATAGTGGATCTGCTGGTAGACAGTTCAGCAGGACATCAGATTTTATCAATGATGGATGGGCACTCTGGTTATAACCAAATCTGCATTGCAGAGGAGGATATCCACAAGACAGCATTCAGATGTCCTGGGAATATTGGCACCTTCGAATGGGTTAAAATGCCATTTGGTTTAAAGAATGCTGGGGCTACATACCAGAGGGCTATGAACACTATCTTTCATGACCTCATTGGAGGGTATCTAGAGTGTTATATTGATGACATTGTAGTGAAATCCCAGTCCATGGAGGAGCATCTGTTTCATTTAGAAGCAGCTTTTGAAAGAATGAGGAAGTTCAAGTTGAAGCTCAATCCTCTTAAGTGTGCTTTTGGCGTATCATCTGGAAACTTCTTGGGTTATGTGGTACACAAGAAAGGAATACAGATTGACCAGAATAAAGCCAAAGCCATCATTGAAGCCAGGCCTCCATCAAGTAAGAAAGAATTACAAAGGTTCCTTGGGCAGGTTAACTTTCTTCGAAGGTTCATCTCTAACACTGCAGGGAAAACTAAAGTATTTTCTTCCTTGTTAAGGCTGAAAGATGAAGAGGAATTTGTGTGGACAGCAGAGCATCAGATTGCTTTCGAAGGTATCAAAGCCTACTTGGCCAACCCTCCAGTGCTGATGCCACCAAAGGGGAACAAGCCCTTGAAGTTGTACATAGCTGCAGCAGAAGATTCATTGGGAGCTTTTTTGGCCCAAGACAATGAAGAAGGCAAGGAGCAAGCCATTTATTACCTTAGTAGGTTTTTAAATTCTTGTGAATGTAAATATTCAGCTGTTGAAAAGCTATGTCTTGCTTTGTATTTTGCTGCGATGAAATTAAGATATTATCTTTTACCTACAACTGTCTTGGTAATTGCAACCACAGATTTGGTTAAATACATGTTATCCAGACCTATGTTGAGGGGAGAATTGGCAAGTGGATACTAGCCTTGTCAGAATTTCATCTAGAATATGTCCCTCAAAGGGCAGTAAAAGGGCAAGTTTTAGCCAATTTTCTGGCAGACCATCCATCTCAAACAGAAAGCCAAGAGATAATGGAGCTTGGTATGGCTAATGTTGAGCCATGGCAGATGTGGTTCGATGGATCGAAAGCCAATGGTTAGTTGGAATTGGTGTTGTGATTAAATCTCCACAGGGGGTAGAAACCACACATGGTTTCAGAGTGGATGAAGCCACTTGTTCCAATAACCAGGCTGAATATGAAGCCTTAATAGTGGGACTAGAAATTCTCATTGGATTACAAGTACATGCAGTTGACATATTTGGGGACTCTCAATTGGTGGTTAACCAAGTGAAAGGGTTTTTCAAGTGTCAAAGCATAAGTATTTTGCCATACTATGTTGTTGCATTGCATTTGCTTTCTCAGTTTCAAATAGCAAATGTAACCTATGTTCCAAGATTCTTGAACAATAGAGCTAATGATGTGGCTCAGAAAGCTTCGAACTTCAAGAGAAGGGATAATACCCAAAGGGACATAAGCCAAACAACATATCAAGATTAATACAACCTTTGAATAAAAGGAATGTGATCTTGGAAGTCAATCATAATGACTTACAAGAACAAGATTGGAGGCATCCAATAATGCAGTACTTGGCTGGTCCATCTTCGAAGGCCAGCAGGAAAATCAAATTGCAGTCTATGCAATATATGATATATGGCAATGCTCTCTACAAAAGGGGGGGAGATGGCTTATTGCTGGAATGTTTAGGCCCAAAAGAAGCATTAACAGCTATGGCTGAGGTTCATGAAGGCATTTGTGGTGCTCATCAACCTGGTGTAAAGATGAGATGGTTGCTTCGAAGGCATTCCTACTATTGGCCAACTATCCTTAAAGACTGCATAGAATATGCAAAGGGTTGCCAGGCATGTCAAAAGCATGGCACAATAAGGCATGTGCCCATAACTGACCTACATGCAGTAGTGAAGCCTTGGCCATTCAGAGGATGGGCCATGGATATGATGGGAAAAATACACCCACCTTCTTCGAAGCACCATTGTTTCATTCTAGTGGCCACTGATTATTTCACTAAGTGGGTCGAAGCCAAGCCATATAAAGCTGTGGATCAAACAGAGGTCATTGGGTTCATTAAAGACTTGATCCATAGATTTGGCATCCCACAAACCATTACTGTGGATAATGGGACTGTATTCGATGGGAAAATGGTGAAGTCTTTTGTGGCAGAGTTTGGAATTAGCCTTGTTAATTCCACACCTTATTATGCACAAGCCAATGGTCAAGCTGAATCATCCAACAAGTCCTTGAAAAAAGGAATACAAAAGGTGTGGAGGATAATCCCAGGGATTGGCATAACCTTCTGTTGGATGTCTTATGGGCTTACAGAACCTCCCCAAGATCAAGCACAGGAGTCACTCCTTATGCCTTAGTATATGGGCATGATGCAGTTTTACCTGTGGAAATTAATGTCAAATCTTTGAGGGTAAGATGCCAAGATCAGTTAGATCCTGAGCAATACCATCAAAGTATGTGCTTGGAGTTAGAAGGCATAGATGAAGCTAGAATTTTGGCATTAAATAGCATTCTTTTCCAAAAGAAGAAGGCAGCCAAGAATTATAACAAGAAAGTCAAACACATTGGCTTTGATGAAGGTGATTTGGTATGGAAAACAATACTCCCAATAGGAATTAAAAGCCATAAGTTTGGCAAATGGTCACCTAACTGGGAAGGACCATATCAAATTCATAGAGTTCTGCCTTTTGGAGCATACCATTTGAGAAATCTGAATGGGTATGTACATCCCAAAAAGATTAATGGCAGATATTTGAAGCCTTATTTTCCAACCATTTGGGAAACACAAGGAATAGAATAAATATTGAATACAAAAACACAAGACTGCTCAAATGATAGACAAAAATTTGTTCTTTTATAAAGAATTAAGTACATTGTGCCACAAATTGGCCCAGAAATCATTACAATGTCTTAGTTGTTTTTGTACAATAGATTTCCTATTGCTAAGAGAGGGAACTAGCTGAATAGCTGTAGCCATGTCTTCTTTGCGATCGGCCAGTTCTTGGTTAGTGATTTGCAATTTAGTGTCAGTTCGAACCAAGGCCTGGTTTACTGCAGCTAACTCCTCTTCAAGTTGAGCTTTCTTTTCCAGCAGCTGGACTCGAAAGTGGGAGGCAGAGGAGTGTTGTTCTTTCAGAGTTGATACTTCGGTATGCACCTGAGAAACAAAACTCTGGTCCCTAGCTAGCTTCTCGTCCGCAGCATTAGCAGCATGACAAATGTTAAGATAGAAATCAACAGTAGCTGCTGCCTGAGATAGATGACTTGAAGCATTCATGCCAGACTGCTCAGCAATTTTGCAGCATTGAAGGAATCCATTTCTGATTATTGGCCTTTGCAGAGCCTCGAAGGGAATCCTTGAGAAAGAAGTTAGCAGTTCTAGGCATATGTCTATATCTATCAAAGGTGCAGAAGGCTTGCTGCTGGAGGAAGAACTCTCAAGAATCTCTAGCAAAGAATCAGCCAAGACTAATGGCTCAGCTTCAACATTGAATGTTGGAGAGGTAGAAGGTATGTCAAAAAGACTGGCTAGTCTGGCTTCGAAGATGTCTACCTCATCCATAGACATGAAGGGTGCAGAAAGTGTTGTGGTGGAAGACACAAAGGACTGCATGGGGATAGAAGAAATGAAAGGAGCATCCTTGGCAGCCTCTATGGTCTTAGCCACCAATGAATCAAGAGAAGAGGGGCTGGAAGTAGGCAAAGGTGATGAACTATGAATTGGAAGATTAGGAGATGGAGTAGCAGTTGGAATTTCTGTGAAGGAAGAAGAAGTAGACTGAGGCTGACCAAAAGCCAAAAAGGGGAGATATGGCTCTAAGCCAAGGAAAAGAGATGCAGGGATGTTTGGACTCAAAGAAGGTATATCAAATATAGGCTTAGAGATTGGGAGCATGATTTGGATGGTTTTCACATGTTGCATCTGGTCAACTTCAACTGAAATCGAGGGAGCCCTTGCTGGAAAGATGGATGCAATAGTTGTTGCTGCAAGAGGAAGAAATACAAAGGACTGTCAAAATTCAGTATCAAAAGTTGACAAAGAGAAAACAGCGGAAGTATGAAAGAACTTACTTGTTCCAGAGGTACCAACACTGATGGGAGAGCTGCGAAGGGAATAATGCTCGGCAGTCTGTTGCCTTCTTACAGCTTCCCTTTGAAGTGCATCAGCAGTAGCAGCCTCATCTCTCAAAAGTTGTTGCTGCCGTTTCTTCTCGGCCCTCTCAAAGACAATTATTGCCTTGGAGTGTTCCTGCTCTACTGCCTTGGCAGCTGCTTCATGAATAGGGTCTTCAACCAAGTCAGTGGCAGGGACAGTCACTTTCTTTCTTTTCCTTCTTGGCAGTGATGCCACTGGCTCCTTGTCGATTCCCCTCTCTTCGATTTGGGGTTCAGATTCTTCACAGATAGGCTCTTTCTCCATTATTGTAGTGGTTGTCTCGAGAGAAGGTGGTTCGATTGTATCAGAAGTAGAGACAGCCACCTTTTGTCTCTTTGTTCTCTGCAAGAGCACTTCTTGCTCTTGCTCAACCTCTTTTCTTCTTCCAAAGATTCAGGTTCCTCAGGAGGAAGGACTAGCTTCCTTTTCTGTTTTTGTTGTTTCTTCTTGAGAAGAGCTAAAGTCTCAGCTCTCTTGGGGGATTCTTCTTGCGGAGACCCTGCACCAAAGAACACAAGTATAAGGGAAACGAATAAAAGATTCAAAAGAAAGAAAAGGGAAATCTGAAAATACTTACCCTTCTTCGAAGCAGCTCTAGTAACTCTGGCTGGAGGAGATGAAGCTGCAGGAATAGTTGTGACAACTTCAGGAGGAGGGGAATGTCCTCAGCTGTTGCTGACTTGGCTTTTGAAGGTACTCCCAACCCCACTAGCAAGTCATGAGGATGCATAGACAGGCGCACTTCCATATTGGCTGTCCACCAGTTCTGAAATCTTTTCAAAACCAAGCCAGATTGAAGAAAGGGAACAAATTGGAATTCATTCAAATCCTTCAACAGTTTAAGTATTGCCGTCTCTAGCTTGGATTTGGATATTCTCAAATCTCTAGCAGTAAGGTGGACGTTCGAGAGACTGCAAAGTGGAACAGGAATCCCTTGGGTGAGCCCAAATTGTCTTGCGAACTGGGAAGGGCAATACACCTCAGATATACATTTATAGGCTCGAGGGTGCAAAGTGCCAATGAACAATTCCCTTGGTAGCAGTATGGAAGCCCACATATCTTTATGAGGTGATGTGGAGCACTCTTTATCAGCCAGAAAAGTCCGCAGCCAGGCTGGTCCTCTATTGGCTTCGAAAGGACAAAAGAAGGAGGCAGATGGAGAAATAGGGAGTTGGTAAAAGAAGGTAAAGTAATAAACGAAGGAAGCAGGATAAAGAGCAATCCTAGCATACTTCTCCCCATAAGTGCTAGGATCCTGGACAAGAAATCTGAGGCATTTAGAATGCAGATCAGTAAAATAGGCGAAGAGCCAGAGCTGGAGCACCCAGAAGGGACCTCCTTGGTTAACATCAAGTGGTCTTTCACAAAATTGGGAGCAAGCTCTGTATATATGGCCTAACAGGTAAGGGGCAAGAGCTATATGTTTTTTCAAGACAAGTGCCTTTGCGAGGGGAGCAAACTCAGGCATAATCCTCTGAGATGATGTGCAAAAAAGAAATTTGCATAACCAGTACAAAATGAAGGAAAAGAATTCTCTGTCTTTCACAGGGCCTTCCTTTTTATTTTCAGCCTTTACAAAGTCACTATAAGAAGAGGTTAAGGCTGGAAGGGAAAATTTGACAGGAAGGTCCGGGTAGTTGGGAGTAAAAGGAGAGCCATGGGGAGAGAGCCCTAAAAGATGGCAAATATCAAGAACGGTGGGAGCCATCATGCCACACCGAAATTGGAAAAATTAAAAGCCATATTCCAAAAACATAAAGCGGCTGGAATCAAAAAGGGATCCTCAGGAATGATGAACCTGGAAAGGCGAAGAGCGTCGAGGATGTAAAGCTCTTGTAGGTCATCTTCTCTCGCAGGTACAACCCTGTCATACCATTCCTCCCATTCGGTTCTCAATGTCGGCCAGCAGCGATGAGGCCGGGTCAGTCTCCAGTTGCTCCAGTCAAGCCCTCCTTCATATAGCAGAAGGTGATCCTCCAAACGAGGGTACAAAGCTGGAAGTTGGTCAGGAGCTTCCCGAAAGATGGGTCCTAGGACATACTCTTGTCGGCGGCTATGGCGAGGAACGAAGAGACGCCCATCTATGTTGCTTGGCCCACCAGTCGTGAGCTTGGTGATTTCTTCATCAATACATTTCTTCAAAGCCATAGTGGGGCTGAGACGGTCGCCAGTGGGCACTTTCGGCGAAGAAGGATCCATGGATAGCAAGTAGTAGGGAAGAGAGAGTTAACAGAAGATCGGTAGGGTTTGTGTGTTGAAAGAGCAAGTGATTTCAGAACACGAAACAAAGGGGTTTTTAAAAGCTTTGTGTCTAAAAAACATATTGTATAAATCGCTAAGTACTAAAAGTACGAATACGAAGAGTTTCCCTCAATATTGATGCTTTTGGAGGGAAAAAACACAACTCAGATGCTGAGACTAGCTTCGAAGGAGAGTATTTGGCTTCGAACGCCAAATTTTGGCGCCAAAAATCAAACAACAACGGCTTCGAAATATAGAAGCCGGCTTCGAAGCATACTACATGCTTAAAGGTGCTAGAATGCTTGAGTATTGGTCTACTTTGAAGAGTTAAAGACCTGTTTGAGGGTTATTAATCAAAGCAACGACCTTCGGAGCAAATCTAGGATTCTTTAAGGGTAAGGAGCACTGTTCGAAGCATCAAAACCAATCATTGGTTTGTATAAGAAGGAAATTGTCTGTTAAACTAAAACAGCATGGACTGCTCTTTCGAAGCAGAAGTGGTCAATCGAAAATTGACTGACTATATCAACCATGACCATGTATTGGTTAAAGTTGTTAAATTCGAAACGCTAATTCCAGATGATATCAACCAGAATTGTCAACTTTACTCCATAAATTGGAAAAAGACATGTTGGTTCTTTTTAGTGTTTCATTAAAAACAATTGAGTCCAGATTCGAAGGATGAGATTGTTCAATTCGAAGTCCTGAATTGGCTTTTAAAAGACAAAAGGAAACAGAATCAAACAATGTCAGATACAGAAAAACTTTGTTTGTATTCAAGCCAAGGCAATTACATCAAGTAACCCTATCTGGGTACAAACTCAAGCTCATAAAAATAAGGAATAGAATAAATAACAAGATCATGAAATTTGGTCCAGCAGTGATCAATGAAATTTTGTTCTTTCTTTATTATATCCTCTATTTCCTCTAATGTTGGCTGCATGAGTTGATGTGCTCTCACTTCATAGTAGAGCTCTTCAGCCTTTATTTCGAAGGCTTCTTCTCTCAATTTTTGTTCCATTTCGTCTATGACCAGATCATCCCAATATGTAGAATCTTTATTCTTGAAATCATCGAATTCTTCGATGAAGTTCTCTGCTTCGTATTGGGCTTGAATTCGGAGAGACGAAAGTTGGTCCAAAGATTGTGTAGTAACCTTGGAATTTCGATGCCAGTAGAGGAGCAATGGGAGTTGGTCCAGGAACGTATGAAGTTCTGCTTGGGCAAGGGGATTAAGGACATGGCTCCTAGTCAGAATGTCACAAGCCCATTGAAAGTTCTTGAGTGGGACTGCGTCCTCAAGCACATTGAAAGGCAAGTGAGAGAAAGCTGCAAGCAGAAGTTGAGCCTGTTTCCGCTCAACTGGAGTAGGAAATGATGGAGGTTTGTAAGGTGAAAAGACTTCATTCATGGGGAGTGCAAGTCTCAGTTTTTCTGTCCAGCAAAGAGTTGGTGGAGGAGAAGGTATAGATGCTTCTGCTTCAGAAGATGAAGAAGAAGGTGTGGATGCTTCTATTATGGGAGATGGCATGGGGGTGGAAGGAACAAAGGCATTAATATAATCAAGCCAGTCAGAAGAGCAAATCTTCGCCTTCTTGGCTAAGAAGGATGGGTGGTACCCTTGAGCTTCTTCTGAACATTGGGCAACAAGCACTGTCTTGGTAGGCATGGAGGATGTGTACCATGCCACAAGAAGGTTTTCCTCCAAACTACGTCGAAGGTCAATGGGTACGTAAGGGTAGACCACTGAACTTCGAGCATAGGGAGGAAACTCCAAAGGGTCAGTAAACTCAATAAAATGATGGTTGATTCGTTCCTTCAAATCATAAGTCTCAGGTGTTGACCAGCTTGTCCAGCCAGAGCCCCCAGAAGACGAAGAAGTTATATCTTCATCCCATGCAGATTTTTGTGAAGAAGAGTTTCCTAAGTCCATATTTGCAAATTGCCAAATCAAAGGTTCGAAAGCAGTTCGTTCGAGGTACAAGGGGAGTCAGAGGAAGAACTTCTTGTATCTGTGTCTGCAACTTGTTGAATCGAAGGATTAAGGACAATGTGTTCGTAGTCCAAAGGTCGGTAATTTGCAAAAGCTTCCATGACCTGAATATAGAAAGGCGGGTAAAGGTGGCTAATGAATGCGTGGAGGTTCTTTCGAGGGGAAACATCATTACTCAATGGCTCTTCGTGTGCTTGATCAATGGAAAGGGAAATTGATTTAGCCATAGTCTGTTCGAATGCTAAGGTATTGGGACGTTCAACAAATTGAAAAGAGTTAATGCAAATGACCACCAAGCTTATTTTCTCTGAGTAAGAGATGACGGTTGTGTTTCCAGAAAGATAGATTCTATGTACATCCCGAAAGAGCGGGAAAGCTACAATCCACTAATATCACCAAGTATTGGGTATATTAGTGCGGGGGGTAATGTTGGCTACATATTTTGTAAAAGCCAATTATAGTTCGACACGTGGCAAAGCAAGGATAGTATGGGGAGACTGCTCAAGTCTTCGATCTTGATCGTACACGTGGCAGTGGAAATTGGTTCTCACGTGATCTGAGTAGCACAGGATCAATAAAGAGATACAAGATGACGTGGCTTCAACGGTTGCTCATATTCAAATTCAAATACAAGAGGGAAGTTCAACTGCAAGGAAAGGCGTAGTGGAACTACTTCTAAGGCAGCATGATCAGCAATCATGGAGGAGCGGTTCGACAGTTTGAAGTGCAGTTCGATGGTCATCCTTGAGGAGTATAAATAGCAAGGAGGTCCCCAGAAAAAACCCCCAGACTCAGATCATACAAACCAGTCTTTACTTCATATTTTCTTTTCCAGTTTTACATTTCCTGTACTTTAATTTCCTGCACTTTAAATACCTGCACTGCACTTCGATTCATAGGAGTAGTTTCAAATAGATTCAAGTAGACTGTTGCTGTAAACCTCTTCGAGGCCGAGTTTGGACCATTGTAAGTGTTCATGTTAATGAAATACTTCGATTGTTCTTCATATTAACTGTTATTTCTCTTAATTTCTCCTAAGTCAAGCCACCAGTAAAAGTCCTCTTCATTGAGGCTGAAAGAACTAAAACACAATCGTCTGATAATTGGTTGGCAATTATAAATTCTGTAAGGACTGATTGATCCTTGCTGGCACGCTCGCATTTACAAAAATACCCTTCGAAAAGCCAAAAAGCCAACACCAACCCACCATATCCTCAACCAAACAACCATTGTCTTCTTCTCTCTTCCCTCCTTCCTCCACTGACACCACCTCCTCTCTAAGCCACACAACCACCACCTCCATTGTTAATATTGAACTTTGGTGGTTTGGGATACACTACAAGAGTTAAAAAGTCAAAAAGTTATTAAAAAAGTCAAAATGTCATTAAAAAAGTCAAAATGTCCATACTATTTGGGAGAAGTGTGTGGAGGAAGCTAGAGGGCAAAATCATAATTTTGCCTTTTGAATTAGTTAGCCCAACAGTACAACTCAGTGTACTTTGCATCTGCATTTCCTAGGTCCATACCACATGGCACAATGCAAGCCTCCAATTCCCATTAAAAAAATAAATAAATTGAAATGCATACCTCGGCACAGTACTGTAGGTCAGTGTACTTTGTATCTACAATATTTTATTACATATTTTTCTATAAAAAGCTAAAAAGTTATCTCAAACATACATCTTTTTTTTTAATACTTTTTTAGCCAAAAAATCAAAAAGTATACTTATTTAGAATATCCCAAACAACCACAAATTGCCACCACCAAATCTCTTATCATCATGGATCAACAATTCAAACCCATATATATATTCAAACCCCTAATGCTGTATTTGGTTGGAAAATTTGAAAAGAAATTTAGAAAAGGAAAGGAAAAAGGTAAATAAAATATACCTACATTTCACCTAGTTTCATACATCTTTTCTTTTTCCTTTTCCAAATCCCCCAACCAAACACAGGAAATTATTTAATGTTCCCGAAGTACCACGTGTCTGTACTCCTTAACCAATCATCATCTAGTATGCCCCTCATGTTCTCCATTCACTCAACACAACTCACCTTCTCCACCAATAACAATGCTATGGAATACCATGTGTCTATATTCTGGAAAACACAGTGTAAATCTACCACCAGAACTCTGTTTTCATGTTTGTATACATATTATATATATATATATATATATCATAGTTCAAGGAAAAAGGAGAAAGTTACCATGTCAACAAACCTTGTATCTTCTTCATACATGCCAACCAATTTCTTGTCATCACAACGTTGGAATACAACCCTAATATACATGTGACATGTATTTGAACGACAACAAAAGATGGCTACAACCTAAGATGACAACAATGACCGTTTCCATTGCAATCCCATAATATAAGTTTGCCAGAGAAACGCTTTAGTTAAAGATGGTTGAGAGATTGGGGTCGAGAAAATGAAATTCCACTGGAGTTTGAGAAATCCAAGGAACATACAAAACATTCCTAGGAATTCCCATACAATTGCAAACCATTATGGGTAATGGCACAATCTGGACAAGAAATGATAAAACTAGATGTTGCCTCTTGACAGTTAAAAACGTTCTATCAATTTTAAATGATCAATTAGAGAAATATATGCATACCAAACAGCTCTCAAATACATTCACAATAAAACCAAGTGCAACACACAATGCCATGTTCATGCATATGCACGAATACAAAGGGCATCTTTCCGATGTACCCACAAAAAAAAAAGAAAAAAAGAGGAATACAAAGGGCATCTTCGCAAACTACAGAATTGTTTTATGAACTAGGTAACACAAACACACCACATGAACAAAAGCAAACCTCCACACACAAGAGCAAAGACAAACCAAAGTTACCAGCCACTTGAGTCTTTACTTGTTATTAGGGCCAATACCCTGCTCAGACTTCATTCAAGCCCCTGCTATTTGCCTAATCAACTTCCAAGCTTTCCTAATAACAAGCTATTGATAAAAATAAAATAAAAAAATAAAAAAAAAGAAAAAGAAAAAAGCATACCATTATGAATAATGGCACAATCAGGACAAGAAAGAAGAAAACTAGATGCTACCTTTTGCTGGACAATTGAAGACTATTTTCAATTTTAAATGTTCAATTAGAGAAAGATATGCATACCAAACAATCTCAAACACATTCAAAGAAAACCAAGCACAACCCACAAATGTTATGTTCATGCATGTATGCATACACAGGGCAGAAGGTAACTTCACAAACTAAATTGTTTTATCTCATGAACTAGGTAACACATAACATAAGCAAAAGCAAACCACCACATGCAAAAGCAAAGACAAACCAAAGTTACCAACCACTTAGTCTTCAACTGTTAGGGCCAATACCCTGCCCAAACTTCATTCAAGCCCTTACTATTTGCCCAATCAACTTCCAATCCTTATTTAACAAACTGTAGCACAAAAAGACACGCTCCAAGAAAATTTTATGAACCGCTTGGTCACGATCATGGTTGAAAGCAAGTTAACCCCCAAGCTGGTATAATATATGATTGACATTGGCCTCCTGGAGTGAAATAGAAATATTGCTGGATAGATTTTTTACCTTTTCTGTTGATGAGACTACCCCCTTCTTCTCCTGTCCTTCACCATCCCAAATGTTGCCTACAATAAGAGCTCCCAAAATAAGAGCATACAGATTTAAGTATCCAAAGAAAATAAGAAATATGTGTTCCCACTAAATCATGTGCATACATGTGTGTGTGGGAGAGAGAGAGAGAGAGAGAGAGGAAACAATGCTTACATTTTAACCAATAACTGTGTCCTCTTTGCGTACTGTAATCCGGGATAAAAAAATAAATAAATAAATACATCAACGTGCTCTCTGCTCTTTGATAAATACCCCAACTTAAACAGTGCTTTGCAATCAAAATGCAAGTCAGATGAGTCATCTTACTGGCTTTAACAAGAAAAAATGACAAACTAGTGTGGGACCTTTCACTTGCAGTTACCATAATTTGTTGGTATTTTGTCCGTGCTTACTAGTTTGCTTGTCAATATTGTGGTCATATTATTGTTTTTTCTTTCTTGTTTTCATTTTTCGACTACACATCAGATATTACTAGTTATTCTCAATCATGTTACACAATCTTGGGTAGAACTCAACCCCAAAAATTAGCTCAAGATGTGAGGGTGCCCTTATACTTATATGCTTAACATTACTTTAGTACTCGGGCGATATGAGACTTCGCTTCACATATATGGAACATGTTCCTATTGAATAATAGTGTTGTAGACACAAATTTTGAAACGTGAAGTGTTTCAATATATTTCAAAATTTATGTTACAAATGTCTACTATTTAGTTTTTGGACTAAACAGTGTTGATTATTTGAATAGTAGGTTCCTATTTCTGATTTGCATTTCAGATTGTTAATTACACATTTTATTTAAATGAAACCTCTGATTAATGAAAAATAAAAAAATGAACAGAAGACAAATTAAGGAAAAAAAATATTTTATTGAAATTGTAGGAATTTACAACCCTTAGGTACAAAATACAATAGTTGGGTTTGGAACCCTTTACCTAACGCTCGCCATTGTATTAGATGCTTGTAGTGTAGTGTAGGCTCTTGACTTCTTCTTTCTTGTAATGATTTCTTTAGCTCTTAATTTATTTCTTTCTCTCTGATCTTCTAACTTTTGATTTTTCTTCCTTTTTGTGTGGTATCCCTTATATTTATAGAGGGTCATCCAGGTGATAAGAGGGCTATAACGCCATTTGAATTTTGAATGATAGCGCCATTTGAATTTGGGCGTAATCATATCTGATTAATCGTATTGCTCCTTTGGATTTCATCCTGTGTGGTGTCCTTGGTGTAGACTTTACAAATGTCATCTTTCGTAGGCTTCACGTGTCATTTGAATATCTTAAATAACGTCGCTGAGATACAAAGTTGTTTTAGAAAGTGATTACCTACAACAATCCTATCATAGGCTCTATGTGTGTCATTAACTGATTGACCGTATTTGAAACTTGGTTGAAATTTATGTGCCAACAAATGCCCCCTCGTGACTTGCATAAGTGAATTTTCTTAATTGTGCGAGTCACGATAATTTGGCACTTTTATGTTGAGTCTCTTTAAATCTTGGATGGGATTAACAAATGCCCCTTGTATTTTTTTTATTTTTATGTTTAACTTTGCTATGTCATACATGGACCCCCAAATATTCTAATTAATCCTTTATTTTCTTTTATGGGTTGATTGCTATTTATAGTTCGTGGGCCTTTTATTTATTTTTTTTTTTTTTTTGTGGCATGGGTTCCTTTTTGTGGACTTGATCATTTTTTTTTTTAATGCAAGGTCATGGGTAAGGCCCAAGAATTTAATTGGATCTTATCTTTTGTGGGCCTATTTCTCCATTCTATAATGTGGGCCTTTTACCAACTTGCCACCACTTCTTTTTGCAGGAGCTTTTTTTATTTTTATTTTTATTTTTATTTGTGAGACTCCTAATCCTTTATTTATTTATTTATTTTTACTAATTTGCAGAATTAGTCCCTTTATTTTTACAGTAGATTTTTGCTAGGAGTTTGCCTAAATGAAATAGGATGGATTAACATTGATAGGATTTCTAATCCTACATGAACTCTTACTTCTTTGGAGTATTTTTGGAGACCACTACCTCTTTTTTTAAGCAGGACCTTTTGCTTTGTATAACACATATCCATGCATGTAGACAATATATATTTTTTCCTTCTGCAACTTTCTTTCTCCCAGCAGATGTTTTTTTAGCAGATCTTTATCCTTCCAACGTATTTCTAGCAACAAATTTCCAGCCATTTTCTTTCTTATCTTCCCACCAAAAGTTGTTCTTCAAGAATCTTTTCATATCAAGTATGTCTTTCTTCTTCTTCTTATTTTATTTTTTCAAACAACAAATTTTTTTTTTTTTTTTTTCTTTTTCTAGTGCTTTGGCACAAGAACAAAATTGTTGATCTGGCTGCCTTCATGTAGATTTTTTTTCTAACCCAAATATGGACAAAGTCTTGCTTGTAAACATGAACAAAGACCTATAATTTTTTTAGTAAAAACCTATTGCCTGTATTTTTAGAAGCTAAAGCTTTTCTTTCCTTTCTTTATATTTTATTCATTATTTTTTTGCTTCTTTACAGCCCTTTGTTTGTGGCATGTTGCTGTATTTTAAATGATCATCTTCTCGCAGTATTTGCTTCATTTCTTTTTTTTTTTTAACACCCATACCAACTTCATGGATTTCATGTTCATAAATTTTGCATGCAGTAGCATCCCTTGGCCTAACAAGACTTCTATCTTTGCATTTTTTTAGGCATAAGATTTCTTTTCTTCAAGAAAGAACAAGTACTTTTATTGGCAATCAAGCTATTCATCAAGTATGCACTATGCCTTTTATCCATAGCACCTTTTTTTCCTCCGCTGTTGCTACCATTTTTTTTTTTTTGCTAACCATGAGCCCAAACAAAGACTTTTCTTGTTTTATGATAGCAAAGAAAAACCTACTATACCTTTTTTTTTTTTTAACAACATGTAATTGTTTATATAGCAGATTTTTGCTAAACCCAAATATGAACACAAACAGTCCTTTCTTCTCTTTTTTTTTTTTTTTTTTTTTTTTTTTTTTTGTTTTTACAGCAGTAACCTGTTTGTTGTTGGTTGTTTTTTTTTTTTTTTTTTTTAAGAACAAACCAACACAGGTAGCTTTTTATCTCCCTTTCCCCCCCTATACCCATACTAGCTTCATGGATACCATGGTTTTTTTTTTCTCTCTCTCTCTCTCTCTCTCACAATAGAATCAGGTAAATTTTATGGTTAAAAAAAAAAAAAAAACAAACAAAAACAAAAACTGCAACTTGAAAAAAAAACTTGCTACTTTTCAAGCAGTTTTTTTCCTCAACATGAAGAATGCAGCACGTTTGTTTGCTGGCCACTCATCTGTTGTTGACTACCAAAAAAAATCAAAACTAACAGGAGATTCGGATGATTCCAGCCTAACTGAAAAAGTATGAGTTTCAGTAACATTTATATGTTGTGATTCATAGGTAGATAAGCCTCTTGATATCATATTATGGTGATCAGTTCTGTATCCACTCCCAAAAACTTTGCTTCATTCTGTCTTGTCTGTAATTTATAAATAAATTGAGCCGAACTAAGGAAGGGCCTTCTTTAGAAGATGGGCCGGACGTTGGGCCGGCGTAAGAGCTAGTGTAGCTCGGTCTTAAAGCTAAACGAGCTAGGACCAGGTGAAGTTCGGGCCGAGCTATGGGCCGAGGTGTTTGGGCTTTGCAATGTTGGACCTCAACCTTGTTAGCTCGGTCAGAGACTGCTGCAGTTAGCTTGGTTTAAACAGCCAAAACCGAGATACAAGGACCAAGCTAGGCGTTGCATTTGAAAGCATCGGATTGAGTATGTCAAAGGGCTAGTGTTAGCTCGGTCATACTGTTATTCAACCGTGGTAGTCATTTCACTTGGTTTGCAGTGATGAGACTCCTAGGAGGACTCTGTTAAGGGAAATAGAGTCCTACTAGGATTATGCAAACCATCTCATTTGGTTGGTAGTGAGTAGGTGTGTGATTCTTAGGAGGACTCTCATAGGGAGAGTTGGAATCCTACTAGGATTTGTGCCACACAGAATCTATAAAAGCTCATGACAGGACCTACATACAGGTATCACAACTTTGATTCTCGAATACACAGAGCTTTTGTCTATTTGTCTATTTTGCTGACTTAGGCATCGGAGAGGTATCCGGCACACACCCGCCGGCTAGCTCACGTTTGTGTTTTCAGGGAGTAAAGCGACGACGTTTGGAGGAGCGCAGACTTGATTAACAGGATTATACGAGAACATTATTTCGTGCTCGTACAATTGGCGCCGTCTGTGGAAAGTTCACAAAGAACAAAACCTCTTGATCGAGTTTTCCCTTCTAGTTGAAAGCAATGGCGCACAATGAAGACTTGGCGCAATCCGCTGTTGATGGGCAAACCCCAGAGGGGGGTGGGAGGCGCGAAGGTTTACCTTCTATCCCACCCATAGCGGATTTAGAACCCCAGCGACGGAACTCCCGGAGGGACGCGAGGGAGAGACGGGGCACTAGCCCCCGTCGCTCTCAAAGTCCCGATAGACAGAGACGGAGGCTGGATCCTCAAGTTCTGGAGGATCGCATGAGGGAGCAAGACGACTTAATTAGGAGGATGGCAGCGGACATGGAGACAATGAAGCGCCATATAAAAGGAAAAGGGGTGGCGACTGGAGAGGGGCGCAAAGGCAACACGCCCCCTCACCACTCGGAAGACCGTGACAGACATACCATACCTTCACCAGTAGAAAGTAAGAGCCTTAGAATAGGCGGTACTCAGTCAAGGACTTCCAGGACTTGTCACTCCAGGTCTGAGAGAACGAGGACTGAAAGGTCATATATAGAGGGAAGCAACTATTGCCCCTCGCACATGCACCAAACGACATCTAGGCCCACGGAGTTGCCCAGATCAGCGGACTTACGAACAGTGCTCGAGGAAAGGGCCCGATGGAAGGAGGACACCAGGGCTCGTAACCCACGCAGAGTTTCAGCCCTACAGCGGTTGGCCCCTAGGATGCATGGGAGTGTCGAGGTAGGGATGCCAATGCCACGCCTTGTTTACGAACCAGCAGACAAAGTATTAGCAAGGTTATAGAGCTCGCCGTTCGTTCTGGCAATTGAGAACGCACCACTACCTTCAGGCTTCCATCAACCCAAATTCACCACCTATGAAGGGAAGACAGACCCCTATATGCACTTAAGCCACTTTCGCCAGGTTATGGCAGTATATCGGCGAAACGAGGCCCTAATGTGTATCCTGTTTCCATCTAGCCTTGGTGACCTAGGTCTAACCTGGTTCGAAAGACTGCCAGAAGGCAGCATAGCCTCATAGGCACAGCTGGCAGAAGCATTCGTGACCAGGTTCAGAACGAATACCAAGACGCCAGTGGAGATCGACCAGTTACTCTCCATCGACATGGGCGAAAAAGAAACATTGAGGTCTTACAACAGTCGCTATTGGGAGACCTTTAACCAGATTGGGGATTGCCCTACCAATCTCACCATTGCACAATATAAACAGGGTTTACCAGTCGGAAACAAATTAAGTGACTCAATAACAATGATACCACCCCTCACGATGGAGGCCTTAATGGAGAGAGTGCATCAACATATTCGAGTAGAGGAAGATGGCGCCCATGCTAAAGCAAAATCTGGCACAACAGCGATGCCAGATAAAAAGACTACAGCGAAAGTCAACACGGTGGAACAGCCAAGCAGGAATGGGCGCGGTAGGCGAGCCAACAGAGAGGACCCAGAAAAAAGGAACTAAAGAGTCTGCACTGCCATTACCATAGCATTCATTAAACCTATCTACCGGATTCTCAGTGAGATACGCAATGAACCTTTCGTCCGGTGGCCAGCTAAGTTAGGAGAAACACAAAAAGTCTATGATAAGAGGTCCCGGTGCACCTTCCATGATGAAAAGGGGCACCACACTGAAAATTGCACGCCTTTGAGGCAACATCTAGAGGAGTTAGTGGCAGCTGGGCACCTGGACCAGTACATAGAAGGAGGGACACAGCCAGCCCCCCAGGACCCCAATAAACCGAACGGGATGCCAGTCGACGGTCCACCCCAAGGCGTAATCAACGTCATATATGGGATCATCGAACCTGAGCGGGTATGTGAACTCAGGGGGATGATCAAAAAGGCTGAACACTTGAGAGAGGTATTAAGTGCACAGCCTGTCATCAAAAAGGGCAGAACAGAGGCTACAAATGTCATATCATTCTTAGACAAGGATCTAGCAAGGCTACATTGCCCTCACAATGAAGCACTGGTGGTGACTTTACGTATCAAAAATTTCGACATCAAGCGGATTCTGATTAACCAAGGAAGCTCATGTGAGATTATGTACTACGAGACCTTCAAATAGCTGAAATTGGAGGACAAAGACTTGGCACCTGCGACATCTCCCCTTGTCGGATTCAATTCGATGCCAGAGTGGCCAGTAGGCAAGATAATCCTCCCAGTCAAGGTAGGAACCATGACAAAACAGGTGGAATTCTGTGTATTGAAAGTCCCTTCCACTTACAACATAATCTTGGGAAGGACATGGCTGCATGCCATGCGCTTAGTGGCATCAACCTACCATCAGGCATTACGATTCCCCAACGAAACCGGCATGATTGAAGAAGTCTTAGGAGACCAAATCATGTCGAAGCAATGTTTCGTCACAGTAAATGGAAGCCGTGCTGCAAAAGGGTTTGTACAGATGGTGGAAGAGCCAGAGAGCAATGAACTGTTTGCAGATGTTGGCAAGGCAGCCGAACAGAAGGCAGTGGAAGACTTGGTAGAGGTAAGGATAGATGAAAAGAACCTAGAAAAGTTCTTTTTGCTCGGCTCGTCGTTGTCCAGCACTGAGAGAATAGAGGTCATGGAATTCTTAACCTCTAACATCGAAGTGTTTGCTTGGACACCATACGACATGCCTGGCATTGACCCAAACTTCATATGTCACCAACTCAATGTCCACCCAACTACCAGACCAATTATACAACGCACTCGCAGAGTAACACTCCACCACGCAGAGATAGTGGCAGAGGAAGTGGGAAACTTACTGGAGGCAGGAGCCATTAGAGAAGTGCACTATCCTAGGTGGATCTCCAATACTGTTGTAGTGCCAAAGAAGAACGAAAAATGGCATGTTTGTGTAGACTACAAAACAGTCAACAAGGCATGCCCAAAGGATAATTTTCCCCTCCCACGGATAGACCAACTGGTAAACCTGATGGCATGACACAATCGACTTAGCTTCCTTGATGCGTATAGAGGTTACCATTAGATCGCTATGTACGAACCAGACCAGGAGGTCACATCATTTACAACACCTAGAGGGTTGTATTGTTACAAGGTCATGCCCTTTGGCCTAAAGAACGTAGGGGCAACATTCCAATGGATGGTCACCAAAATGTTTGAACCATTGTTAGACAGAACAATGGAGGCTTACATAGATGACATGGTGGTCAAAAGCAAGGATGAGAAGGACCATCTCAAGGACCTAGGTGAAATGTTCCAGATTCTGAAGAAGAACAAGTTACGTCTAAATGCATCCAAGTGTGCATTCGGCGTAGGATCAGGCAAATTCCTAGGCTTTCTGGTGACCAACCGAGGTATAGAAGCAGACCCCTCTCAGATTAAAGCAATCCAAGATCTTGAGAGGCCCAACACAGTTAAAGAGGTGCAACATCTCACTAGCCTAGCAGCTGCACTCAGCCGGTTCATAAGTCGGTCATCGGACAGATGTCGGCCATTCTTCCAAGCCTTAAAGGCCAAGTTTGAATGGGATGAAGAATGCGATCGGGCCCTAGAAAGCTTGAAAGAGTACATGTCTTCTCCACCGTTGTTAGTAACCCCAGTGCCTGGAGAAGAGCTCTTTTTGTACTTAGCAGTTTCACAACACGCAGTTAGCGCAGTGTTGGTCAGAGCAGAAGGAATCCAACACCTGCTCATCTTTTATGTTAGCAAAACCTTGCTGGGCAGAAACCAGGTACCTACCATTGAAAAAACTGGCCTTAGCTTTGATGATGGCCTCAAGGAAGTTGTCGCATTACTTCCACGCCCACACCATAATCGTCCTAACAGCCTTTCCCTTAAAAACTTTGTTTGAGAGGGCAGACTTTTCTGGACGAATCTTGAAGTGGGCGGTGGAATTGGGACAGTTCGATATCAAGTTTCAACCTAGAACCGCAATAAAAGCCCAAGCTTTGGCAGACTTTGTGGCTGAGTTCACACCAGGAAGCCATCACATCTGCCCAGTTGACTTGACCGATACAACCGAAATGGGGATGGAAAGTACCACAGGAATTACGCAGCCCCCAAAACAAGATGCCCACCTACATTCCAAGCCATATAGAATTGAAGACAGGAAGGAAGGGGCAAACCATGCTATTCCTAGTAAGGACTCATCAACAAGTAAAAACTTGGGGCAGTAAGATAATGAAGAGCAAACCCCAATAGCAGGCATAGACTTGGAAGAAAACATCAGCAACACACATGACCCCAAGACATCATCCGACCCCTCTACTTGCTGGAAACTATTCGTCAGAGAGATGTGGAAGCTCTTCGTGGATGGAGCATCCAATAGGCACGGTGTAGGACTTGGCATAGTCCTCATCTCACCAGATGGCCTAATAGTGGAACAAACAGTCAACCTTGGCTTCCCAGCATCAAAAAATGAGGGGGAATATGAAGCGTTTTTAGCAGGCCTAAAATCAGCACTTTTCATGAAGGCCACCGAGCTAATGGTTTACAGTGACTCACAGCTAGTGGTAAACCAAATTTCAGGCGACTACGAGCGAAGGATGAGAGGATGGCTAAGTACCAAGAGTTAGTGAGAAAGGAGATCATGAAGTTCGAAGTAGTGCAGATAGAGCAAATCGGCCGAGAAGAAAACAGTAGAGTAGACGAACTGGTAGGATTTGCTTCAATGGTAGATACATCTATTCCACATCCATTATCGATCGACTACTTACCCAGACCAAGTATTGAAGAACCTGAAGTAGCTGAGGTATGTTGTGCCGAACTAGGCCCTTCATGGATGGATCCCATTATTGTATTCTTAAAAGACGACATCTTACCTGAAGAGAAGAAAGAAGCTAACAAAACAAGAGCAAAGTCACAGCGATTTTGGCTCTCTCCATCATTGGCGTTATACAAAAAATCCTTCACAGGACCTTATTTGAAATGTGTCCACCCAAGCAAGGTCAAGGCATTTTTGTTCAAGATACATGAAGGCGTATGCAGAAGCCACCAAGGGGGAAGATCGTTGGCCTACAGAGCAATCTCGCAAGGATATTGGTGGCCATACATGCAGGCATATTCAGAGAAGTATGTCAAGAAGTGCGAGAAATGTCAGAAGTTCGCACACTAGATACACCAACCAGCCAGAGAGCTTCTACCATTAACTAGCCCATGGCCCTTCGCAATGTGGGGCCTGGACATAGTGGGACCACTTCCAACAGCACCCGGCAACAGAAAGTTCTTTCTTGCAACAACAGACTACTTCACAAAATGGGTGGAGGCAGAAGCATGCGCATCAATAAAGGAGAAAGATGTTAAGAAGTTTGTCTGGCAGAATATCATAACTCGATTCGGCATACCTAAGGCTCTAATATCCGACAATGGCACTCAGTTCGACGGTAAAATCTTCAGGGGATTTTGCGAGGAATACAAGATAGAATTCTACAACTCTACACCAGTATACCCTCAAGCGAATGGCCAAGCAGAAGCTTCAAACAAAGTCATCTTAGATGGTTTGAAGAAAATGTTGGAGAAAGCAAAAGGCAAGTGGGCTGAGGAGCTCCCTCATGTTTTATGGGCTTACCATACCACACCTTGCGGTCAACTGGAGAAACGCCCTTTTCCCTCACTTATGGTATGGAGGCAGTAATCCCACTGGAAGTTGGCCTCCCCACTATTAGAAGTGAAAATTTTGACCCAGACTTGAATGGAGAAGCCATAGCCTTGGAACTCGACCTTGCAAAAAAGAGAAGGGAAATAGCTCTAGTTCACATTACTTCATACCAGCAGGAGTTATCCAGAAAATATAACAAAACGGTGCATCCGAGGTAATTCAAGATTGGGGATTGGGTATTACGCAAAGTAATGGGCAACATTTTGGTACTCGGAGACGACAAGTTAGGACCTAACTGCAAAGAACCGTACAAAGTGGTTGGTTTAGCAGGAAAAGGGGCATATCACTTGGAAGATGGAGCTGGCAAGGCTATTCCCAGGCCATGGAACACTGCCAATCTCAAGTTATTTTATTTTTAGTTTTTTCTTAGAACACTTGTAATTTTTTCCCCTTTTCAAATAAAACAAGTAGTTTTCGGCATAAGTCTTTCTACTGTAAAAGTTGTTCTCAGACATTGTCAGCAAGGGGCAATCAGAAAGTTTGGCAGGAATAACCAAACAAGTTAGCTCTCTCCAGCCAAGATAAGGATCTAGGCTGAAGAACGTTGGCCAAAATAACCAACATTGAGCTCTCTTCAGCCGAGATAAAGATCTAGGCTGAAGGGGTTGGCAGGAATAACCAACATTGATCTCTCTTCAGCTGAGATAAGGATCTAGGCTGAAGAGATTGGTAGGAATAACTAACATTTATCTCTCCTCAGCCGAGAAAAGGATCTAGATTGAAGAGGTTGGCAGGAATAACCAACATTTAGCTCTCTTCAGCCGAGATAGGGATCTGGACTGAAGAGGTTGGCAGGAATAACCAACATCTAGCTCTCCTCAGCCGAGATAAGGATCTGGGCTGGAGAGATTGGTAGAAATAACCAACATTTAGCTCTCCTCAGCCGAGATCAGGATCTAGGCTGAAGAGGTTGGCAGGAATAAGCCGAGATAAGGATCTAGGTTGAAGAGGTTGGCAAAAATAACCAATATGTAGCTCTTCTCAGCCAAGATAAGGATCTAGGCTGAAGAGGTTGGCAGGAATAACCAACATCTAGCTCTCCTCAGCTGAGATAAAGATCTAGGCTGAAGAGGTTAGCAAGAATAACCAACATCTAGCTCCCTTCAGCCGAGATAAGGATCTGGGCTGAAGAGGTTGGCAGGAATAACCAACATCTAGTTCTCCTCAGCCAAGATAAGGATCTAGGCTGAAGAGGTTGGCAGGAATAACCAACATCTAGCTCTCCTCAGCCGAGATAAGGATCTAGGTTGAAGAGGTTGGCAGGAATAACCAACATCTAGCTCCCTTCAGCCGAGATAAGGATCTGGGCTAAAGAGATTGGCAGGAATAACCAACATCTAGCTCTCCTCAGCCAAGATAAGGATCTAAGTTGAAGAGGTTGGCAGGAATAACCAACATTTATGTCTCCAGCCAAGATAAGGATCTAGACTAGAGAAGGTTGAAGATAAACAGATTAAAAAGCTAATAAACTGAGATGGCTATCTCGGCCAAAAAAGTTCCAGACATGCCAATTAAAGTTGAGACAAACACAAGCAGGATATGAACCGGGCAAAAAGAACGGAAAAATAGTAGATTTCATTCAAGATCAGAATTACATTACATAAGGTAGGGCTTCAGCCTGGTTACAAATTCTTTCAAAAAGTTAGCATTAAAAGAAGAAAATACATGATCAAGCAAATAGGTTATCCAAATCTGCATCCAAGTCAACCTGAGCTTCACCACTTGGTAGCCCGGTGTTGGCAGGTAGGTCGGTCACTGCCACATCTTCAACCGTAATGGGCACTGGTGGATCCACCCGAGCTAACTGAGCAGTTTGGAGACCGTGGTCACTAGTAGCAGCTGAGGCGTTGTCTGGTTCTGGGGATGCCTCATCCTCCTCCCCTACTTGGAGCAATTTTTGTTGAATGGCATTGGCGTAATCCGTCATATAACCTGGAATAAAATGGGGAGGAGGGTTCTGAAAGACCTCGGTCTCTTGACCGTAACCAAGCTTTGACACGGCTACCTTCCATCCGCATTTGAAAAAAATATCCTTTGTAGCTTCACATTGCAAGATGTAGGTGGCTTCCCCTTCCTTGTAGCCCCTATCTTCAACGTCCTCCATCTTCTTGTTTAGCTCAGCGATCTCGGCATCTTTTTCCTTTTGAAGCTTGGCCAGTTCGCGCAAGTAGCGTTCTTTTTTCTCGGCCAAAGCTTTCTGCTTGTCCGCCTCTGCCACGTTGACCAGCTCGGTAAGTCGGGCGATCTCAGACTCAAGATCGGTTATTTTTTGCTTGGCTTCGTTCAGCTCGGCCATCTTGGCGTTGGCATCTACCACAGCCAGCCTCGCTGTCTTGCGTAACTCCAGCACGCGCTTATGAGCAACGTGGTTCATCTGCATGGCCTACAGGAGGGGAGAGTAATCATTACAAAAACCGAGCAAACTGATAATGCAAAATGGAGAAACAAATGAAGTTGAGCACTTACCAGCACCATCGATTTAGTGGCCGAGCGAATGGCCTTGAGCTCGGTAAGATGGTCGTGGTGTTCCATATTAGGTGGCAGACACACACTTTTTGCAAGGTTGAAGGCAAGTGTGTGGTCTTTATTTGCCACCACTGAGTCTGTGTTCGCTATGGCTCGGTTCTTGTATGTTAGTTTTGGTGCCCACTCTGAAGAGCTAGCCTAGTCAGAACGCACGGGTTTTGGGCTTGGCAGGGTGATTTGAGATAGCACGGTTTCATCTTCGTCAACAAGGTGTTGCAGCTTGGTTGAGGAAGTGCAAGCACGCTTGCTTGGCAGGGATGATGAGGCTCAAGTTGTTGGGAGGGCCACCACAACCTCGTTTGTTTGGCCGGCTTGTGTTGTCTCGGTCTATGCCTCGTCGGCGTTACTCGTTGTTTCGATGATCAGTGCCCTTACAGCTCGGCACTTGGCCATTTCTTGTTCTTCGGTTAAGGGTATGAGGTTAATCTGTGGCAAGGTTGGGTCCGGTTTTGGTGAGGGTTCTAGGAGAAAGTCAATTACCTTGACCTTCCTCCTTCCACTGTATCGGTAGGTCGGTTCGAAATTAAGTAGCTCGGCCCAACCTCGATCACGGTACCGAAGCGCGACGCGAAGAGCGTCTAGGTTGGGGTACCGGTATTGTGACTTTAGGTGGTCCAAATCTGCATATGGAGGAAGGCAACGATTAGCGTGGTGTGAAAGTTGTAAACAAAAGCAAAAAACAGACAAACTAAGCCGAGGTATTCATACCGGCTGTTCCTTTATTCCAGTTAATATTATAGCCCGGTATCTGGGCTTCCTGGTCTTCGAAATTGCCAGAAATCCAAAAAAAGTCGTCATCATTCACGTCCTTGTCCGGTGTATTTTTAATTATTTTCTCTCGACGTCTTCTTATTTTTAAATAATACACCCAGCCGTCTTCATTTTGGCCAAGTGAGTACTGATGAAATAGCTCGGCTAAGCCGAGGTTGAGGCCGAGCCGGCGGTTTAGCTCGGCGATGCCATTTATTATCCTATAAGAGTTTGTGCTAAGTTGGGTTGGACAGAGTCTCGTCTGCCTCAGAAATTCACAGATAAGAGGCTGAACAGGAAACCACAGGTCGGCTTTGACAATTGATATCACGGTGAATGGAACGAAGCCTGGTTTGCCCCAGGGTGTTGTTTCTAGTTTGGCGAGGGATAGATGAACGTCGTCCGGAATCTGATAGTCCTTTCGGAACTCGGCTATGGCACCAGGGGAGTCTACTAAAAACCGGTATTTACCCATGACTAACTTAAGGTTGTGAATAAAATAAGCCTAGCTCGGCACGACTGGGGCTTTGGTTGGCTCGGTTGAGCAAATTTGCCTAAGGGCCGGGTGCAAAGGCGTGCCTGGCCAACCTAGTCAAGTCTGCAAAGTGGAAATAAGAAGTGTTATGCCCAGACAACTGGACTGGACTAGGTAAAAAGTCAATTTACAGAAGAACTGCGAGGGCTTAGCTCGGTTCATTTGAATGACGGGGAGTTCTCAGTTCGGTAGTTTAAAAGGGCTAACACAAGGCCTCTGGCTCGGTTAGAGGTTAGAGTACAGGTTATGTCCACTTTTTCGGTTCGGTTGTAAAGAAGGGCCAATCTAAGGCCCCTAGCCCGGTTGAAGATGGGTGTACATGGTTATGACTGAGCTTTCAGTTCGGTTGTGTTTAAGCCTAAAGTTGCCTAAACGGGTATTTAGCTCGGTTATAACACAATTCTGGATTCAACTTCATGATTTCTGAATCTAGATGGTGTGTTCTTGAGCTCAAGCCTAAGGTTTGGGGTTTATATCATTTGCTCAGTATTCTGGTGGATATCTAGTGTATATAAACACATGTATGTGGGGATTGAATATAAAAAAGGAAGAATAAGTAAAAAAGAACAGCATGAAGAGGTATTAGTAAACTTACGAGTGTGAAGTCGTGAAGAAACAGTAGCCAACGAAGATGAAGGCGTGAGTATGGAGCTTTGAATGCACAGGTTCTCAAAGGAGAAAGGAAAGAAGATGAACAGTGGGAGTGCTTTTCCAAATGAGGGTTCTTTTGTATAAAATGCACGAAATGGGCGGGACTGTTCAAAATTTTCGAAGTACGAAGACGGCTGTGACAGCTATACTTGACCAATGGGAGCCAACCACGTGTCCAAGAGAATAGAAAGCGATTTAGATGTGCAGGGTGACTGAAAAGACGTTTTTTGACCGGATAAATCGGTAGCCCGGTAACAATTTAGCTCGGTTGAGGGTTTGAACTTTTAGCTCGGCTGGTAACATGTAATTCCAAATCATGCAATGTAGATGGGATTAAGAAGCAATTGAGAGGGTAATATATAAATAAATTGAGCTGAGCTAAGAAAAGGCCTTCTTTAGAAGATGGGCCGTACGTTGGGCCAAGGTAAGAGCTGGTGTAGCTCGGTCTTAAAGCTAAATGAGCTAGGACCAGGTGAAGTTCGGGTCGAGCTATGGGTCGAGGTGTTTGGGCTTCGCAATGTTGGACCTCACCCTTGTTAGCTCGGTCAGAGACTGCTGCAGTTAGCTCGGTTTAAACAGCCAAAACCGAGATACAATGACTAAGCTAGGCGTTGCTTTGAAAGCACCGGATTGAGTATGTCACAGGGCTAGTGTTAGCTCGGTCATACTGTTATTCAACCGTGGTATTCATTTCACTTGGCTTGCAGTGATGAGACTCCTAGGAGGACTCTATTAAGGGAAATAGAGTCCTGCTAGGATTATGCAAACCATCTCACTTGGTTGGTAGTGAGTAGCGTGTGTGATTCCTAGGAGGACTTTCATAGGGAGAGTTAGAATCCTACTAGGATTTGTGTCACACAGAATCTATAAAACCTCATGATAGGACCTACATACAGGTATCACAACTTTGATTCTCGAATACACAGAGCTTTTGTCTATTTGTCTATTTTGCTGACTTAGGCATCGAAGAGGTATCCGGCACGCACCCGCCGGCTAGCTCACGTTTGTGTTTTCAGGGAGTAAAACGATGACGTTTGGAGGAGGGCAGACTTAATTAACAGGATTATACGAAAACATTATTTCGTGCTCGTACATATGGTGATCAGTTTCTATATCCACTCCCAAAAAGTTTGCTTCATTTTGTCTTGTCTGCAATATCTGGTGTCCATGCATATAGCCATTCAAATTTGGCTGTTGGCTTTGAAACTCAAGCCTCAAAGTTGATTGTGTAAGGTTTAAGCCATTTGGCATTGGAAAAGAATGACTGCTATGCCCAATATCTTGAATAAAATATTCAGATAATATGAATAATTGGTGCATATAATATTTTCATCATTTTTTACAGTAGTAACCCCTTACTTTTTTTAGACATTGAATCCTCTCTCTCTTTTGTTTTGTTTTTTTTTTTTAAATTTATTTATCTTTTTAAGTCTAACCAAGGCTTGTCCCTCGTGATTCGTGCAAGTGAATTTTAACTGTACAAAACATGATAACTTAAATTTTTTTCCCCCTTAATTATTTCATGTCTTTTTACCTCTTTTTGCAGGCAACACGCAAGATTTCAAAGTTATTTTAGGTATCATTGCCCCTTCCACCCCAATGACGATGATTGGCTTGAGTCCTTGCAGTGACTGTATTTCTTTCACCTAAATGGCTTGAAACCTTGGCAGTGAATGTGTTCCTTTCACTCCAATGGCTCAAATCCTTGGCAGTGATTGTATTTCTTTCACCCCAATGGCTTGAATCCTTGGTAGTGAATGTGTTCCTTTCACCCCAATGGCTTGGATCCTTGGCAATGAATGTGTTCATTTTACCCCAATGGCTTGCATCTTTGGTAGTGATTGTGTTCCTTTCACCCAAATGGCTTAAATCCTTGGCAGTGAATGTGTTCCTTTCACTCCAATGGCTTGGATCTTTGGCAGTGAATGTGTTCATTTTACCCCAATGGCTTGCATCCTTGGCAGTGAATGTGTTTCTTTTACCCCAATGGCTTAGATCCTTGGTAGTGGATGTGTTCCTTTCACCTCCATGGCTTAGATCCTTGACAGTGAATGTGTTCCTTTCACCCTAATGGCTTGAATCCTTGGTAGTGATTGTGTTCCCTTCACCTCAACGGCTTAAATCCTTGGCAGTGATTGTGTTCCCTTCACCTCAACAGCTTAAATCCTTGGCAGTGATTGTGTTCCCTTCACCTCAACGGCTTAAATCCTTGCCAGTGATTGTGTTCCCTTCACCCTAACGGCTTGAATCATTGTTAGTGATTGTGTTCCTTTCACCCCAACGGCTTGAATCCTTAGCAGTGATTGTGTTCCTTTCACCCCAATGGCTTGAATCCTTCTGTTCTGGTGGTGATAATACTGCATTACTGGATAGCTTGCCTCTGTGAAGGTGTCAATGCAGCGTCGAAGGGTGTCATTGTTCCTACTGGTATTTTTTTAAGATCTAAACCAACAATTGCCAACATCTATGTAATTTATGCATTGAAGGTAGGCTTCTCAAAACTCGAGATGTTTTCTTTTGGCATTTGTTCAACTTTCACCTTTTGTTCAACATCTCCAAGCAAGTGGAATATGCTAGGTTTCGTCCATTTTTCCTTTAGGAGGGACCACGATCTTATTGTATTTCTCCACATATGTGCATTTTGTCCTCTTTAATGGCAACGTGAACTCACCTTTTAGATCCAAAATTGGATTTATTGGGGTTAGAGCCTTGCCCCCGGTCTCCTTTTGGACTTTGGCACGTATTGAAAAGTTCTTTCAGTCGAAACTGGAGTAGGCTCTGGAGCGTCTTCAGATTCTTTGACATCTGGAGTTTCTTCAGACTTTTTCACATCTTTTCCCTTTCTTTATATAGTCCTTGTATAGAAGTGAGCATCAGTATAATAGGCCTCTACTTCTTCAAATGGATCACTGTCAGCCACAATTGTCCCCTCTTTTTTAGGTGAAGGCAACGAGTACTTGATACATTGGTGAAAAGTAGATGGTACTGCATGATGATTATGCATCCATGGTCTCCCGAGCAAAGCATTGTAGGAGGTGACTACATCAATGACCAAAAACTCAGTACTTTCTTCAATGTCCCTAAACTTGGTTCATAATTCAATCTTCCTCATAGGGCATTGTTCATTTTGATTGAATCCTTGAATACCAAACGACTTGGGTGAAGTTGTGAAAGTCGAGCCCCTAATAGGTTTAAGGCCTTTCGAGGCAAGAGGTTTACAGCAGACCCTCCATCAACCATAATTCGAGATATTTTCACATCATGGATAAGCCCAGTGATAAACAAAGGACGATTATAGTCTGCCATTTCAGCACACGTCACTATTACCAAAGGTTACCATAGCCATGTATGTAATTGTCTTCTCTTGATTTCTATGCTTGATTTCCTTGTGGAAGTCCTCTGGCTTAGACGTGGCATATATTAAAGACTTCTGAAGCTTTGGAGAGATCTTCAATGCATCATATACGCTTAACAATGCTGGAATTTTCTTGAGATGAGCTAGTACATCATATTTCACTTATTCTTCCTCCGACCAAACCTGACGAACTTCTGACACTTGAGGGTCTTGAGGATTTCGTGATTTCCTCTGGTAGGTCAAGTAAGTATGGCATACTTCAGCAACAACCTTTTCATTGACCTCAACTTCTTTTGTCCCATCACTTGTTTGGACTATGTTAATTGGTCCAGTTACAAAGTGATCATCATCGTTAGTCACTTCTCCATCTTCCTAGAATTGCATTCTTCTCCTATTTCTTAGGTACTGAGAATCATGCCTATAAAGGCATTGGGATTCTACAAAACCGTTCTTCATGGCTTCCCAACTAGGCGCAACAATCTCTTCTAGGGAGCAATACCAGTCAAAGGCGATCCTATCCAAAGAAAGAGGGAATTGTCTTAGGCAAAGTGCTTGATTTTAAGCTGTTTCCCTACACTGTTTTAAAAAACGCTTGATATGTTTTTGAGAATCTCCATACCCCTCTCATATATAGGACAAAATTCGAAAGTTCATATCCCTCAGGAAATGGTGTTTGCTCTACCCATGAAGGGAACAAACCCCTTAGGCGATAAGTGCCCATCTCTCGAAGATCAAGGGTAGTTTCAATCTTCTCCTCAATTGTGCCCTCTATGAGATTACATGTTTGAGTAGAGGTACCCTCATCCTCCAAAGGTTCTAGCATTTTGATTTCTGTTGGCCATGGTTTATAAAATGTCCTATAGAATCGATCAACTATAGTGTCCTAATCAGGGATTGAATTAGGTGGCAGGCTAAAGTACCAATCTGCTGCCCACCCATCCAAAGAAAGAACGAACTGTCGTAGAAGTAATGTCTAGCTTTTTACTGTGTTTTCACATTGTGCAAGGAAACGAACCAAATGACGCCTTGGACAACCAATCTCATTATATAAGAGAAAACGATGCACTGTATATCCTCATGGGAATTGGACCCATTCGACCCAATTAGGGGAATGGTGTCCAAAATTTTGGTTTATTTCAATAATTAGATTTTGATGGGCTTCAAAACCCTCATCTTTTAAAGAAACCGTTACCTTTGCCTGATGTTCTGCTTCCCATCTAGATTCAATTCTTGTTTTCTCATCATCACCTGGATTGCGAATGATATGTATTTTTTGCTCTTTAAAATTTACGTCCACAGTGATGACATTACAGGGAAAGTCAAAGTGGTCACTTGATACACTTTCTTCATCGTATGTCCTGGCCGGAGATGTGTATGGTGAACTATCAAGAGAAAAGTCAAGTTCCCAATCTTCATTAGGATCTTTAATTTGAGATGACTTTGCTTGTTTATTTGAATGCTTCCATACTTCATCATTTGACCAACACTTGCCATTCATATCATCATTTTCGAAGTGCAATTGTTTTCTCGCCTTTTTCACAAGCTTAGAGTCAGACCTACACCTAATATCTCCTTGTTCTGACCCCTTACATATTCTAGAGTGTTTTGATAGTACATTGGTGGTATTAGAGAATATTCTGGAGAAAAGGCTTTTGAAGTGTATATAGGTGAAGCTGGCATGTACTCTAGAGAAGCTAGTGTATACTCCGAAGAAGCTAGCATATACTCTGGGGAGTCAGGTATACAAATAGGAGATGTGATATAATCTCTTTCCCTAACTGGTGAGGCTGGTGTGTACTTTGAAGAAGCTAGTGTGTACTCCGAAAAAGTTGGTGTATACTCTGGGGAGTCAGGCATACAAATAGGAGATGTGATACAATCCCCTTCTCTAACTTTTGAACAAACTTCATCCTTATCTTCATCATCATCACTCAAAACAATGATGGTTAGGCAAGGGGCCAAAGTAAATTTTTCCTCCCTCCTCTTATCAAAGTACATCTGCAACTCCAAAGATTGAAATTCTGAAGGCAAGAATTTCTCTAATGTGGCTAGGACAAGGGGACGCTGTTGTAATTGTTCAGCAAGAACCAATTTTTCCCATTTTTCCTTCTTTCCTTTTCTCTTACTTACTTTGGCCTTTTTCTGTTTCTTAGAAACTTTTGGTTTTTGCTTCTTTGAAATTTTTGGTCCTTGTTATGTTATTTTATTTTTTTTGATAATTTGGTCCTTGTTATGTTATAGAAACAACCACATTTCTAGCTTTCACTATGGCATTTCGCTTTTTCCTCATGCTTTTCTATTGATAAACGACCTATTCACCTTCATTATCATTGTCGACAATGATTGGGTTAGCAGATGCTTTCTCTTGAGGAGGGAGCTCAATAATCTTAAAGTCCAGAAGCTTCTGAATTTTATCTTTCAAAACAAAGTACTCCTTTATCGGATGGCTAATCAAACGATGGTAAGGGTAATACTTTGGATCGTTCATTTTTCCTACCTTATGTGGTATTTTCACCTCAAGGAGAGGAATCAACTTTTGATCCAACAGATCTTCAAACAAGTCTTTGACCAAATCATCTGTGAAAGAATATTTCTTCTCTAACCTTTCTTTTATAGTCACCTTTTTGAATTCTTTGGGCTTTTTAACCCCAACTACAACAAGACCCTTCTTTCTAGTTTCAACTATGGCGATGGTTGAGGACTCAACCCTTTCAACCACCTTAGACGCCCTTCGTTTAGCCAGATGCAACTCCATATCATGAGCTTTAG
Source organism: Camellia japonica (assembly GCA_030407325.1). NCBI lineage: Eukaryota > Viridiplantae > Streptophyta > Magnoliopsida > Ericales > Theaceae > Camellia > Camellia japonica. Next base: position 135,566,886 of record JAPPVO010000019.1, read on the forward strand.
TGCATATATCGTTGAATCCTTCAAAAGTTTGAGCCATAAGAGCCATAGAGAGCTCATGTCGGAAGTTGTTAAGGCACATCCGAATTAACTCTAATTGCGTGAACTTTTGAGGGTAGACAAATGTCAAAGCTTGCCACCTTGCAATGAAATTTGTAACAAGCTTATTGTCACGTTGCTTGGTTTCAATTAGTTCTGGTACTCCGACTCGCCTTTGCTTGTTGCAAAATTGTTTAAGGAACTCATTCACCATGGAATCCCAATTTTGGATTGATCCCTCAAGAAGGTTAGCGTACCATGTAAACGCAGAACTTTCAAGTGATTGGACAAATAGCTGCAGGCAAAGGGACTCATTTTGGGCTATTGGCTCGCATCTTGAAAGAAAGTGAGCCACATGTTGTCTTGGATCTCCTATCCCATCAAACATTTTGAAATCTGGTTGGGAAAAACGAGAAAGAAATGGAACAGCATCTACCCATGCTGGGTAAGGCTTTGTAATTACTCAAAAGTTCTCATCATCTTTCTCCTTAGCTTTCTTTGTTTCCTTTTCATTTCATTAATCATGGCGAGGAGCATTGGATTCATAACACCACTGGTTAGATTAGAGTAGCAAGGACCATTGTCCCCCTAGGGGTAGTGTGCTTTGTACGCTTGCACATGTCCCCACTATAAGTTGTGTCATTTGTTTGGGTGCACTTTCTGTTCCTGTCATTTGGCCTGCAACGGTTGCATTTGCTCCAACATAGTAGCTATTTCCTGTTCTTTTCTCTCAAGTTGTTCTTGTAGGACCACCATTTTTTCTTTGAGACCCTATTGGTCCTATTGGACCTGCGAATTTTCACTTTTCTTTTCAACATCAGTCATCATAACTGCAACAACTTTGTTGACATCTCTCAAATCATCGTTTTCAATATTCGTTGAAACAGATGAGTTAGATGAGACAGAATCATCTTGTTCGTATAAAGGATTATCAATCCCTACAACATTACTTACATTTGAAGCATTTGACTGCGATGCTTTGTTCTAAGCCTCACGGATCGTAGACCTTGTCACAGGCCCTTTTCTTATTTCCTCCATAGATAGTTGGATCAAGGCAGAAATATTTTCCAAGGGTCGTTTACCCTCCGCCTTTGAGAGGCTTGACTTTCCAGTCGAGTCCGATTCCATAATTCTTCCTAGTGTGAAGATAGGACTTTCAATTTGTTTTTGGCATTTATTTCTCGAGAAAGCCTTTTCAACAGCTCCTATAACATTTGTCACCACTGTTCTTCGTTCTAGTTTCTTTAAGGCCTTATTCTTCCTTTGCCTTTGTCTTTTAGAAATTCGACCGTCTAATGACATATCAAGTTGAGCCCCTAGGGGCATAGAAGGAGTCGTTTATGTTTTTGCAAATTCCTCCAGTTGATGTTGATTCGAACCTCGTTGGGCCAACGAGTGCTCATTTTTTTGGTTTGGCCCCTCAGAAATAATTGGGTTCTGAATAGGCAAACTTTGCGCTTTGAATAGAACTGTTGGTTCGTAGGCCGCAATTGTTTTTTTTTATTAACAAAGGCACTCTTTTTTCCATCAACAGGAGTTTAGGTTATTACCCTCCTTCTAATGGCCCTAACGATGGCCATGTTTTCAGCAGAGGCCCTCCTTTGGGTAGGCTCTGTCATTTTGATGCAGTCTTCTACTCTTGTGAGTAGCTGGGCCACAACATTTTGTGTTGCGCTCGTTGAAGCTGCAACAAAAGCCATAGTTGCAACTCAATTAGCCTCCATTGCCTGGATTAGAAAGCTCATCGTTCGAGTTATGGCCATCATCTTTGTGTACTGCTTCAACGCCTTCACATAATCTTCAGCAATCTTTTTCAAATTTTTAGCTTTCCGAAAAAGTGTGACCTTCTTCATGACACCAGTTACCTTTGGGATAGCCAAGAGCATTCGCTCTATAGTCCCTTGGGCGATAGGTACTGGGGAAAGAAGTGCATCTTTCCAAGATTTCGATGGTTCTACCTTTAGGACCGCCAAGAGCATTCGCTTCGAAGCCCTTCAGGTGACAGGCATTATCTCCATCTTTTGTGATCTCAAAGCCACCGGAGTGTAAGTTTGCCTCTTGACAGTTACTTCAGCATTCCTATAACAAAAGAATACGTCAGTGCGTTTCAAATATATACATATATATATATATATATATATATATATATATATTTGTACTTCAAAAGATGGGAGGAGAAATAGGTCCCACTGGGCGTGCTAGAATTTGTAGACATAAATTTTGAAATGTGAAGTGTTTCAACACATTTCAAATTCATGTTATAAATGTCCACTATTTAATTTTTGGACTAAATAGTGTTGATTATTTGAATAGCAGGTTCATATTTTCAATATGCATTTCAGATCGTTAATTACAAATTTTATTTAAATGAAACCACGGATTAATGAAGAACAAAAAAAATGAATAGAAGACAAATTAAGGAAAATAAATATTTTATTGAAATTGTAGGGATTTAGAACCCTTAGGTACAAAATACAATAGATAGGTTTGGAACCCTTTACCTAACGCTTCCATCGTATCAGATGCTTGCAGTGTAGTGTAAGCTCTTGACTTTTTCTTTCTTATAACGACTTCTTTAGCTCTTAATTTCTTTCTTTCTCTTTAATCTTCTAATTTCTAATTTTTCTCCCCTTTTGTGTGGTGATCCCTCATATTTATGATGGGCCATCCAGGTGATAAGAGGGTCTCATCGTCAATTTGAATTTTGAATTTCAAATTGAATGATAATGCCATTTGAATTTTGAATGATAGAGCCATCTAAATTTGGGCATAATCAAATTTGATTAATCATATTGCTTCTTTGGATTTCACTCTGTGTGGTGTCTTTGTTGTAGGCTCTACAAGTGTCATCTTTCGTAAGCTCCACGTGTTATTTGAATATCTTAAATAACATCACTGAGATACGACGTTGTTTTATTTATCCACTTCAATGGATCAAGTTAATCATTTTAAGAAGTGATTACCTACAACAATCCTATCATAGGCTCTACGTGTGTCATTAACTGATTGACTCTATTTGAAACTTGGTTGAAATTTATTTGACAACAAGCGTAGCTAGGGATTTAAGCCAATGGGGTCATTCAATAAGTATCATCAATGTCATTATGTCATATTTAAGTTCTACTCAACCTATCAAAATTAAGTTTCACATAATACATTGTAATTTTATATATTTTCATTCACATCGACAAAAGTAATTCAAATTGGTCAAATTACATATAATTTCTAAAAACAAAAGTTGGGAAGAGGTAGAATCAATGACAATAACCTAAGAAGTATGGATATGGATACAAGATACGAATATGATACGATGATACGGCGATACGACAAAACTAAAATAGGATACGAATACGATTAGGATACATTCGTGAAAAATATATATATTGAAATTATTAAAAGTGAGTTACACATAAACTAAAGAATGTTAAGAAACCACAACATAATACTAACATTTAAGAATTGGCTATTAATTTAAGATAGTAAGCTTGTTTACTTTTTACATTCTCAATAGGTCTTACAAATATTTCATTTTAATATCAAGTCTAATATATTTATATTACAATAATAGAACAATTCACAACTTATCCATTTGCTTTTCCCTTTGGCACTAGTAAAAAATCTTGTATGCAAGATTACTTGCTTATTTATTTAATATTATTATATTCTCTTAATAATCCTTAGTTTCTATGTAGTTACAAGGGACATGCATGAAACAATTAAGATACATCAATTTGACAATTTTTATTATTTAATTCATTATGTTCTTTCTATCAAAGAATTAAACAAAGTATTAGAAAAATATTCTTATATTTATCCTTACAATTATATTATATTATAATACTATGTAAGAAATGTCACAATTTTAATTTCGTAAAACACGTAATATGTGACTTGAAATATGCGATACTTCAAAATTAAATATCTGATACTCCAAAATTAATGAAAATTTAATTAAGAAGTATCCGATATATATCCGCAAGTATCTAAGAAGGATACGATACGGATATATTACCCTATTTGAAGTATCCGTACTTTATAGACAATAACATTTGCAATTTTTTTCACCACTTTTCTATAAATGCACTCTAAAATGTATATTCTAATATGCATTGAGATTCGTGTCATGTATAAATTTAAACACTACAAATTTTAGATTGTATTTATAATAAGTGGAAACAAGAATAACAACTCTCTCTTTTTTTCCTCTAATTTCATTGCGTTCAATATGTAAAACCTCAAACACTTTGAATAAATTTCTACATTTATTTAAATAAAAATTAGGTAGTGGCCCTAACTAGGATTGGGTCTTGGCTATCAAATAATAATAATGACACCACTCAGATTAGGCAACAAATTGCCATACTTACCCATCCCTTCTTCCCAAAATACGCATTACATAATTATGAAATAATAATAAAAATGCATCCTCTTGCCCATTCTACACTAGACCTAGTAAGTAGAACACCACATAGATGCAAGAAAAAAAACTCTTAATAGAATTCTAGACTCATAGAATTAATAAATACAAGGCAAAATGATTTCATAGCCAATAATCAAAGAATAATTTTGAACACATATTTAAAAATTATTTGGGAGGACCTATATAAGTGCATTTTTTGACTTTTTGAGGAAAAAGTTGAGAAAAAAAAAGATAATTGTTTGAAATAATTTTTTAACTTTTTACGAAAAAATATATATTAAAATAATGTATAAAATAACAAAATTATTTTTTTTATCCCTATGCATACTGACATTAATCTGATCATTTGGCAACCGTGGTCTGCACTATGTCTGCATACTGACAAAATTTATTTATTTATTTTGTTTTCCAGCCGTGGTCAACCCAGGGTGTGTTTTGAAAATATTGTTTGTTCGTTTGTTTATTTGCTTTTTTTTTATTTTTATTTTTATGTTTTTTTTATTGTTTAGGAGTGGTGCAAGTGATGTCTAGTGAACCTATTCCTATGCCTATGAACCTTTGCCTATGCCTAGTTAACTTATTTTTTCCACCCCTTCGCTTTTGTAAATAGTGTTAACTTTTTTTATTTTTTTAATAATTTTTTGACTTTTTATCTTTTATAGAGTATTCCAAGCAAGCACTTACTGTGAAACAAGGCTACTGGTGTGTTTTTGTAGCCAATCAAAGCCGATCAATGAAGGGTCTTGCCTCTCCAATTTTCACATTGTAAACCACAACCAACTTCTTACTTTGAAGACCAGTCATCTCAATAATGAAGACCGAGGATAGGCCATGATCCAGCCAACCAACAGGTGCGGAAGTATCATACAAAAATTTTTGTCCATCTATTACTTCTTTGAACTTGTAAAGTTTAACCCATTCATTACGACGTAAGTCCTTCAATATGCATACATAAACCTCTTCCAGACGTGTTGTGATCCAGACGGTTCACAACACAAGATATACCTATTCTCAGCTCAAGGAGCCAATAAAAACTCCCAACAAATCCAGTTGGAACTTGAATGGAGTGAGAAGTTCACCATAAAGGTCAATAGCAAAAATATTTTTGCTCCTTTGGGACCAATAAATAACCCCTCCAACAGAGACTGAAGTTACAATCCCAGGATCAAGATCATTTCCTTTTAGCAAAGTCTCAAGTTTTCTCCATGACATGTTATTACCCACGGACAATACAAGCCACCTATGTTCTCCACTCAAGTTTACACAATGGCATAACACCTTGTACTCCCCAGTGCAAGAAATGAAAGCAATATGACGAGGGGAAAAGCTCCTTCTCCACAATTGAAAAAGGTAAGCTTTTATACTGCATTGTCACATGATACCCAACATAAAGAAATCGTTTAGGATGTGAGCTACAAAACAGTGATAAACCCCCACAACTAGAGACCATTTGTCCAGAACAATCTAGGTGTTTCATTTTGAAGTCTCCCTCATTAAGCTCAAGGTAACCAGAATTATATGGCATACCAAACTTCTGGATGAACAAACCACCTTTTGATTGAAGGAGGTGTGCTTTGATAAAAGAAGAGTTAGATATAATTTTTGACCAAGCCCTGCACACATATCTCCCACAGTTATGCAGAAACTCTGCACAAAGGAAAATAAGAATCTGAAAAAAGATTTCCCGGGAAGAAATGGAATGTCATTTTTCAGTTTCTTCAGTTTTTTCATTTTAGAAGAAGCAATCCTACAAAAATGTAGAGAATACTGTAAAATTTTGAAAAATGATGAGCAAAAATAAGACCAACAACATTGTTCATGCATCTATGGAATAAAAAACTAGAAGTCTGGACAAGAAGATATCTTTGGCATAAAAATGAAATACATAAGGGGAAGAAAAACATACAAATAAAAAATCTTAAACCAACTAACCAAAATAGTAAACTTATAGTGTCTACTTATTATTGTAATTTTTTTTTTGATGTTTCATTTGTTTGGATAAACTTTATAAACATTCATGCCCTAGCTAAGTTCGGGAATTTCAAAAAATAGTCAAAAAGCTAAAAATTCACTAAAAAAACCAAAAAGCCAAAAAACTATACCAAAAAGTGTAAGATTCCATTTCGTCTTAAAAAAAAAAAAAACCCAAAACATCATCCCAAGCATACTAATTTTTTTCACCTCATATTTTAGTCAAAAAGTTACTAAAATAACCTATTCCCAAAACAACCCTTAATCTTCATTTTAGAATAGCAAGGTGGTACCCCATTTTCTACAGTTTCAAATTATAATATCTTCATCAACTTAGAGTGAGATATGTTTATTGGAAAGATAAGTAGGTTAACAAAAATAATTTTGAAACTGTGAAGTTTTTCCTAGTTCAAGGTCATTAGTTTATTTTCCAAAGCTTTAATTTGACAATTTAATTGCATCAAATAGTAGGGGAGAGAGAAGAAAAGAAACAATCTAAACTTGCTACAGACTAATCGAAAATTGCACCTCTTGAAAGCAATAAAATTTATTTAACAAGAAAATTAGCAAAGGGAAAACAAACTAATGACAACTGTAATCACAGCAAGCAACAAGTGCAAGAAAATACATGTTTGTTAGAAAGAACAACTCGAATCGATAGAGGAAAGAAGAAAAATTACAAATTTACTACAAACTAATAAAAATCGAACCTCCCAAAAGCAATGAAATTCAGGAAGTCATTTACAAGGAACTACTCGAATCAATAAAACTCAAGCAAGTCAATTAAAGATAAAATTAGCAAAGGGAAAACAAATTAATGACAAGAATAATCATAATCAGAAGCCAGTGCATCTGTTTGCATCTTGGAATAAAAGAAAATACATGTTTGTTAGAAGAAACAACTCTAGATCTAGGGTTCAGTGATTTCGAACTCTAATTGTCAGCGCTTTGCTACACAACCAACCCTTCTTCCTCCTTGTTTCACTACTTGTCAAATTGTCCTCAAATCCCTTGGATCTTCATGAGGATTGAGAATTGAGGGAGAAGCAAATGAGAAGGGAAAGTGAGGTCTGATCGGCTGGTATGACTAGCGAAGTACGATTTCTTTTTGTTAGATAGTTCAGTGCGCTATGTTGGCTTCGGCCATGTGAAACGGAGGATGGGTTTGATCGTCTTACCATTTTTTTCTGTTTCCCAAAATAGCCTTTTTCATGAATTTTCATTAATAACAGTACTCATGATTTTAATTACCAAACGAAAAAAAAAGTTCTTTCTAAGCATGGAAATATAAGCAAATAACACTACCTCAAATAACAAAGAACCCCAAACAACGAAACACAAAATGGCAAAAAAGGTAATAAGATATAATTTCTTGGTTACAATGGTATATTCCTAACAAAAGTAGAAAAAAAATTAATTATTTTGGTTTGGAGTGGTCCTGATATGGAAACAGCTAAAAAATTTGCTAGCTAGTGCCCAAGTGTCAATGAAAGACGTAAGCAATGTCAACTAAAAAGTACAGACACAGACACGGACATGTGACACGATATAGACACGTGGACAAGTAAATTTTCAAAAAATGCAGAACACGATACGTTAGAGACACATGCAAAACAAATAATTTTATATATTTATTATATGTCATATTTTTAAATATTTAATAATGTATTTTAAGTTAAATATTTAATTTTTTTCAAATTTATCAACCTTAGGTAGGTTATTTTAATAAAAAAAAATTAAATTTAAAAACAAATAAAAAATAGTCCTCAACGTGTCCCTATAGTGTCCCAGCATGTCCATAGTGTGTACCAATGTGTCCAACTCTTTCTAGCATGTCTAACACGTGTCCGACACATGTCAGACAGTTGTAGGCTATACATGACCTCCGGAGAGGTGTCCGTGTTTCATAGAATGTCAATTTAAGGCAACAAAACCAACCTGGCCAGTAAACCCCTTATGTTGATAATTTATGTTCTGAATAACAAAAACTTTATATAGAAAATCAAATGACTATTGAAATATAAAATGGTATAGACGATTAAAAGTGCACTAACATCTAGTGAAGCTTTTAATATGAAGAATAAAGGATATTACTAACATAAAAAATTGATTTTGACCAGCAGACTGTTTTTGTCATCTCAAAACTGTAGCTTATATTAATAAGGATGTTTTTGTCATCTCAAAATTGCAAACATGTTTTCAGAAGTTACAGTGAATTGTGTTTAAGTATCGTGCATCATTGTATTACTTTGATATTGTGTAGCATATCATCTCGTGTATTCAAAGCTACATTAACAAACACGAATACAGATTTTTAAAAAAGTAAGCATTTTTGCATATTATATATAAATATATTACAACAATAAAGAACTATATTATACCATTATTATATAACCAATGCGGTGAAAATTTATCTCTAACAAACTTACAAATTGGTCAAAGAGACAAATATACATTCATAAAAACCCAACTCACAAGATATAGGAATAAAAATGAAAATTGTTTATAGCAACAGATAAATGACATTTCACTGCAAATATAAAAAATAAGAAAAAAATTCCAATCAGGCCCTGCTACGTTGATCTTTGGTTGCATTGTTGTTGACTTGAATTATGTGAAATGTTTATATATCGTACGACTTGGTCTTGTATCTCAATTCAATGCATATCACACTAGTAATTAGACTTTACATTTTTATTCACCTTTGGCTCTGTTAATAATTTTTTATTTATTTTTAATATAAATCACAATGACCAATTGATGTAGAACGGAGAGGGAGAAAAGGGAGAGGAAAAATTGAAGGGCCATGACCCAAATCACACAAATCTATTAATCAACTTCGTCCAATACAATTACCGAAGCTTCTTAGTTGTATGCTAAAAAACCCAATATTAAAAAGGAAATAAGAATTGCTAATAAAATGGGAAACCAAATATACTAATAAGACTCCTAATAAACTATAATTTAAAAATAAAATAAAATAGTAAAGACATAAATTTAAAAAATTTCCATATCAAATCGGTCTGCCAATACTTGATGAATAGTTATGAACCATATTCTTAGAAAACCCCATACAAAGAATACCAAAATCTAAATAAACTCCCGAGCAAAAATGACTCCCCCATTCCCTTTCCTACAAGAAATTGAATCTCTCTCATGCATCTAATTCGGGTAAAAGAAACACAGAGTTTACACACAAATTGTAGGATTTGAGTTTAGATTTAGACTAGAGCTTTGAGCCAAAAGGCCTAATGGTACCATGACAATAAACCATACAACAAGTATGTTTGCTACTAATATCCAAACAAGTATTAAAGAATATCTTTGGTTGCAAATCATGACCCAGAGAAACACACACAAAAGACAATAACTTCTGTCATAGGACTACAACTCACTGTCAATAAAATTCAAAGAAATGAAATTTTAATTAGTACTGAAGCTAAAAACAAGATATAAATTCAAGTAAAAAGTTTGTACCAATAAAAATGGACCAAAAGGTCACGTTTTATTCCTAAGGAATGTTTCCATAATTTAAAATATTTAGCCACAGAGAATAAATATAAGTTGCATTCAATCTCATAATCTACATGATTATTGAACTCAGAAACAGGTCTCATGTTTTCATACAACTACTGGTTACTGAATATCAGTATCTAGATCAAATTCTACCTGAAGTGTATTGATAGGTTTGACCTATAGCTAAAAGTAAATTAAATCATTTTGACCTAATTGATTCGGACCACCAAATAAAAAAAGCATGCATACATATCATGATGGTGCAAATGTCTTCACTAAAGAGTACGTGCCTGAGTTTGCACGTTCTAAATTTTAGTCAAATAAACCTCGACCTCCATGTATGAAATACATAGATTCTACTGCACAAATTAAACAGTGTTTAGAACTCATAAAACAATTGTGTGTGTGTGAGTTTGACACAAGCTACCGGCATTTTAGTGCCATATAGAATAGTTCAATAACATAATACTTGAATACAGACCTATTAAATTAATTAGCGTGTGAAAAGGAGAACTACATGGTATTATTAATCATGCTCCAGGTGCAATTGGGAAGTGAAGAAAGTAAAGATACTGTCAGTCTGTAATGATGTGACCAATGAAGGCAGGACCAAATGTCAATTTAAGGTACACACAAGACAGAGCTCCCTGACAAACACATTTCATTTTTTTATCAGCTAAACTCGGGCCTCCTATGTACAATGACTGTTGAATCTTTTAAATCAAGAGTGACATACATTATGTCAAGTCGATTGAGCAAGCATCCTGGGAATGCCGTCACATAGTCATATACATCATTTACCTTTGAAAACTGATTCAAACAGAAGTGGTTAAATAATGATGGTTGGTAAAAACATAGCAAGTGGAATGATGGAGAGAAAATTGATTGTGCTAAAAAATGCAGAGGAACCATCCATGGAGAGAAATTTGATTGTGCTATAATATAACATTTTGACACTGTTCATTGCCAAAATATAACGATAACTATCCATATAGCTAGACAACCATTGGCGATGCTCTTGCATTACAATTTTAAGGATTATACATTGTTTTATGCTTTGTGCTCACAACATATTTGTTTGTTCCATCATTATATTTATTTTTGTAGCTACTGTTAAAGATGTTAAAAATATTACGATACATTATTCAAAAAAATACAAAGACAATACACGATTCATATTCTAATTTGACAACTACGCATGTACACTATTATTTTAAGATTTTATCTATGCTTCATAGCTTATATGTTTAATTCAAGCCCCAACAATTCAACAGAAACATTGTTAATATTGGAAAATAGACCACTGAATTGCTAAAGATCCTTTATACAGCTTTTAGAGCATTGACATTTTAATAAGAGAACTTCTAACTCTTCTCTGCAGTATTTAATTTTTGCCTAACTATATATTTTTTCTAAGACTGCATACATTATTTGTCTTTCTGGGATCAAGTGTCAATTGCTATAGGTTTATATGTTTTTTAATGTGATTGCAGTGATGCATCTTTTAATTATGGTTACTTTTTGTTTAAGGATTTGAATTTCGAGATTGATCTAGATAAGCTGCACTGCATGTAAGGAGTATTTTCTAACGTGGTAACAATTCTGGTTTTGAATAATGTTTGAAAATGTTGAGTGCATATTCTTGTCATGATTCTGTTTATTCTACTTGCCCGAACCAACATATTCATGATGCCATGGTGAACTGCTGCTGCACAGGTGCCCCCCGCACAAGCCAAATGAATTTCATAGAGCTTATATAATGTAATCTTAAAATATATTTGTGCAAATAAAAGCAAGCAATGGTTAAAACTCAAAAATACTGAGCCAGTGATTCAGTGACACAGCTGAGACCTATCATAAGTATATATATATATAGGTCAAGTTTTGGCACTATAGTCTGTAAGACCACATAATGAAAACTGCAGCATATGTACTGAATCTGCATCGTAATGGTACTAATTATAGTGATGAAGATCATGTAAAGAAGAAAAAGAGCAAATCTAGAATTTCACACGAAGCACATTTAGGGTATCAAAAATTAAACATTTGAAATAATTTCCAGCGAGTCTTCATGTCATTATAGTAGGTTTTAGTAATTAAGGGTATAATGGTAATTCCAATAATTCTTGGACATGGGTAGTAGGGGTCGCCCATGGGTTTTATTGTTGTGGGTCAAGTTATTAAATGAGTCATTATATATGGGTTTTATTATGTCTAAAATAACCTTCGTAGTCAAAAGTCCAAGTTTCCTATTTTAAAATTGAAGTAGAATTAGAAGTCATTAAAATTTCCTATTATGATTGAAGTAAAATTGGAAACCATAATTGGTCTAGAAAATTAGTAGTTGCTAAATCTGAGTTATATTCTTTAAAAAATTGGGAGTCTTTAACCTAAAAATATGTGTAATCTCCATGATTGAGGAGAAGAGTTAATATGCCTTGTGAGGGTGAAGCACCTCTTTCTCTTTCTCTCGCTCTCACTCTCTCTTCTTCAATCCAGCAAGGTTACTATTCACATCACTGTTCATATCATAGTTGTCAAATCGAGATTCGTATCGTGAATCGAAATAACCTTGTACCGAATCGCAAATCGAATCGTGAATCGTAAAGATTAGGTCACTTTTTTAAAATTACTTAAAAATATATATTTACACATTTAGATGTAAATATATCTTATGAATATGAAATATTTAGACTTAAATCAATGAAAATGCCATTTTGAGTGATAATCACGTAGTTTAATAGGTAAGAAGTTAACAAAGATTCTTATGCTATGTAGCACGGACACGTCTCCTAAGGCAACGTTTGGGTGTCGGACACGCGGTGGACACATGTCCGACACTCTACCCAACGTGTCCCTTTTTTTTTTTTGAATTTTTGCAGCCGGACACTCATTTGGACACTGTTGGACACGCTATGGACGCGTTATGGACAGAGAGGGAGAGAAACCCTAACCTGCTGCAGACAGAGAGAGAGAGAGAGAGAGAGAGAGAGGGTGAAGAACCTGTTGAAATGGAGCCCTAGATCAGGTATGTTCTTCGATTCTTCAAATCTCTTCTTCGATCGTCTTCTTTTCTTCTTCTTTCTTCGTTTCGTCTACGTCGTCTGTGTCGTCTTCCTCTCTGCTCTCTCTCTTTCTCTCTCTCGCTATGGCGTTTCGGCGCCCTCGTTTGACCATCGATCGCTATATACATTATATACTAATAATATATATATATATATTTATATACTAATAATAATGGTATATATATTATATACTAGATATATATTTGAACAATCATCTTTTTTTTCTTTTTTTTTTCTTTTCCTTTTTTCTATTTTTTAGATATTATTATTTGTTTAAATAAATTATTTTTATTTATAAGAAAATTTTAATTTGTGAATAATATTTGATATTAAAATAAATAAATAATATTTATATTTTTTAATTTTACATATAATAAATAAATAAAATTATATATATTGAACGTGTCCCCAACGTGTCGTGTCCCCTATTTTTTGAAAATTTGTGTTTTCCCGTGTCCGTGTCGTGTCCCGTGTTCGTGTCCGTGCATCATAGTTCTTATGTAAGATCACTATCTTACTTTTTTTTCTTTTTAGATATTTCTTATCAACCATTCGTAATAAAGATAATAACCAAATAGACAAATTATCAATTTCCAAAATAACAATAATTAACAACGATATTGATATTTGGACAATAAGCATACATACTTTTTTAAGTAACAGTGAGCAAATAATAAGAAAGAATTATTTAGAATATTTTATTTTAAAGCCTAAAACATTTTCAAAGGTATAACTGACCTCACATATGCAATATTCAATTATATTCAATTTAATAAAATAGCAATAGATAATTCATAGTGTAACTTTAATCTTAAACATCTTCAGAAGATATATTATGATTTTTTAAAGCGAAAAAAAATGAGAAGAAAGGTTAAAAATATGTTGGGTCTGACTGAATCTAATTGGATTCTATTAAAAACTTCATGATCACTAAAATAACAACAAATTATGTATATATGTTGGTTATTTTGGTATTAAACGCTATTAAAAGTTGTATTATGTCATTTTCACTAAAAACATGGAGAAAAAAATAGTCGAAAATATGTTGGACACAATAATTTAAAAAATTACATGAATTATAAAAAGTGAATTGAATCGTGAATCGATTGTGAATCGTGTGATTCACTAGAGATTTACTTCCAAACTAGATTCATCCATAGATTCGTATCGATTTTGCAAAAAATTTTAATCGAATCGCGAATCGTAAGATTCTGATAAAAGAGAGATTCACCCATAGATTCGTATCGATTTTGCAAAAATTGTGAATCGAATGGCGAATCGTAAGATTCTAATAACAGAGGTTCATATCACTATTCACAGTGCTCAGAACAGCCACTCAACAGCACCTAAACACTAATATTTTCATTCCCAAAACCCTACCATTTTACAAACCATTAAACTCCTATTTTTTAAATACTTCTGCAGTAAAAACTCCCACCAAATCCAACCCTATAAGTCTATTGTTACTACTACCAGTATACTTAACCCGAGCACACTACTCGCAGAAAAGTAATCCCTACTCGTCCTACATTATATAGTTAATATGGATTGCTATGGAAACTATGAAAGCACTTGCAAGAGTACCATAGCTTATTGGGTTGAGCTCCTCTCATGTTGGCCATCTCAACTCGAGAGAGCTTTTGGATTTGGTAGATCTACCAAGCCCAAATGCTCTCTCAAAGTTGAGATGAAAACTTGACAGAAGCCAAATCCTAGCTTAAAACATACCACACTTCCATTAAACAAACCACAAAAAGAAGGGAAAAAATTCCTCATATTACTAGCATCTTTGTAACATCAACGAGAACAATATTCAAAACTAAAGTAGCATAACTTTGGTTGTTTCCCCACACATATCCGTTCATGAAGTCCAAGGGTTAACAACTAATTCTGAATTACAAGTCTAGTAGTCAGTTTTTATGAAAAAATATTTATTTTATTACACATTGTTTCTATATACATGTTTTTGGGACTCAAATGTCAAAAACCTAATAATGTATAATCCTCAATAATCAAGGTAATAAAAATTTGGATGTTGCACATCTCATTGTATTACTTAGTAGCGTCTTTGTAACATCAACGAGAACAATAATCAAAACCGAAGTAGCATAACTTTGGTTGTTTCCCCACACATGAAGTCCAAGGGTTAAACAACTAATTCTGAATGACAAGTCTAGTAGTCAATTTTTATGAAAAAATCTTTATTTTATTACACATTGTTTCTATATACATGTTTTTGGGACTCAAATGTAAAAAACCTAATAATGTATAATCCTCAATAATCAAGGTAATAAATTTTTTGGGTGTTGCATATCCCATTGTTTTATTTATTTATTTTAAACGTGTAGTTTAGTTTAATTTGAGTTAGAATTATAATTTTATGAATTGGCTTTTAGATGTTGGGAAGTACTTGCATTGCAGGTGGTTCTTCTATACAAATTTTGGTGTTACACCTTTTATACAACTAAGATAGAATTATAACTTTGCAGATATGTTTTCTCAAGGCATAACTATTTATGTGTCAATTTATTTTGTTCTAACATTTCAAAAAAGAGTTATTCATGTTGTTATCTAGATGTCTATGCTAACTTAGTAACTTACTTATTATTTTTGTGTTTTTTTTAGATGTAATTTATTTTCTCTAGCCTAGTGGGACATTTGATTTGGAGTTTTCTGAAGGGATGTATATTCTCAATAGCAAAAATTTATATAAAGGGACACTGGATAGTAATATTCCAGCTATTTTATCACATTCATCCCGACAATAAGGATATCCGTTATTGGTATCAATTTGGAATGGGGCACAATAACCCCTATTTGCTTAGAATGCTGAGCAAGTCAAACTGCGCAGTAGATGGAAAACTATTACTATTTACTGAAGTGGTTGATCAAACACTAGAGGATTGCACACAACACAATCATCTCGTTGATCATCTCAATTGTTTAACCCCTTCTTTTAGGGGGGTCCTATCGTGAGTGCATCTCTCCCCACTTATTTTTGTTATTAATTTCACAAAATGTTCATTAATTTACTTTTTCAGATTAACTTACTTAATCTTATAAGTCCATCTTATTTAATTAACTCAAACTAAGACAATTAAATAAAAGAAATAGTCCAAAATCAATAACTGCCAACCGGGCATCAATAACTGCCAACCCGGCATCAATAACCAGCCAACAGGGCAACAAACCCGGTCTCTCCAACACATACCGTGTCCAAGCCGTAAATAAGTACGTAATAGGTCCTACCCTAATAACGCCACAGGATCCCTTCGAGCTGCGTGTTAGAAAGAAACTTCATCCTCAACCATCGGAGGCCACTACTCCTCTAAACTGCGCAGTGCCCAGGTTTCTAACCCAGAGATAGTTGTATCCACTACCTCCTCAAGCGTATTGGACCACAATATTGGCTATAAGCTTACAACTCGGGCCAAGCCCATAAAATCAAGAGTTAATTACTCAAAAGTCCTATTTGTAAGGTTGGTACTCCATTAAGTCCTACTTGATTACTTTTTATCAATAATGTCCCATGTTCAAGATATATATGATTGTTTTACCCTTATTAAAAGGCTTAAGGAATTGAAAGGCGTCAATTCAACAAGTGCTAATAAAAAATTATTAGGTGCTCCAAGTGTACTATATGACAATATCATCCACCAATCTCTATGTTTCATGCCCCAACACAAAATTTAAACTTTTATTTAATATAATTGAGTCTTAATTAAGTTTTATTAAGATCACGAGTTTCTCTATTCATTTCAATTTAGACCTTTGTCGGTTAATTTTCAGCACAACCGATCATCTCGGTTTGTGTGCTTTGATTCCAGAGCCAATCTGGGACTCAAGGAACAAACTCTCCAAGCCTAGGAGAGTGTGTTAATATGATCATATGGTCAATCCTATTCAAATAGGATTTAAGTGTTGAGAAAGGTAGTGCAACAAGTGTCTCGATTTGAGTGCATCTAAGCCAAAACTGACATGATATTCGAGAGACGGATTCTTTAAGCCTAATAATTATTAATTTTGTGTTATTTGTGTATTTTATTTATTTTAGTTGACTTGACGAATTTTGTGCGATTGTAGTACAGAAAGTGTATATAAATTGTGTCGTTTACACAGAAATTGAGTTATTTAGTAAATGTACAATACAAAATTACATAGAAAATCCTTCTATTTAGCAATAAAACCAGCCCTCTCTTTTCAATAGGATTTTCATGGTTCGGTGGTTCCAAATTTCATGGAACCGTAAATAATGGTTTGGTATTGGTTCACTCCTAAACCGAATCAATCCGAACCATGCTCATGCCTACTGTTCATGAAGTCCAAGGGTTAAATAACTAATTCTAAATGACAAATCTAGTAGTTAGTTTTTATGAAAAAATCTTTCTTTTATTACACATTGTTTCTATATTCATATTTTTGGGACGCATAATAAATTTTTTGGGTGTTGCATATGTCGTTGTTTTACTTATTTATTTTAAACATGTACTTTAGTTTAATTTGAATTTGAATTGTAATTTTATGAATTTGCTTTTTGATGTTGAGGAAGTACTTGTAGGTGGTTTCTTTTGTACAAATTTTGGTGTTATGCATTTTATATAACTAATATAGGATTAAAACTTTGCAGATATGTTTTCTCAAGGCTTAAATATTGATTTGCCGTCAATTATTGTATGTGTCAATTTATTTTGTTCTAACATTTCAAAAAAAGAGTTATTCATGTTGTTATCTAGATGTCTATGCTAACTTATTTATTATTTTTGTCTTTTTTTATTAATTTAATTTATTGTCTCTAGGGGTGAGCATGGTTCGAATTGATTGGGTGTAGGAGTAAACCAATTTAGACTGAACCAAATTATTACTTACGGTTCCATGAAATTTGCAACCAAACTGAACCATAAAAATCTTGGAACGAATCCAGACCAAACCACTAAAACGCGGTTCGATTCAGTTCGGAACGACGGTTTTTAGAAATATTGCTATCATTTATAATATGATCACAAAATATTAGTCACAAAACCTAAACATTGTTTAGATGAATGTTTAGAATTAGTTCTACTACTATATAGTAACAATTGTAAAAAGGGACACTTACCAATTAGTCCTATTAACTAAATTTATTTACCTATAGATCCTGATTGATAAATTTATCATTATAAATTTATTGATAAAAACAGGAAACTAATAAATTTATCAATAAGATTTAATGAGTAACAAGTTTCAAAAGTAGGACGTATCGGTAATTTACCCATGTAAAAGTAGATAGATATAACTAAGGTATATATATTTAATACTAGTAAGATATTTGAGTGTTTACTATAGTTAACAAATTATATATATATATTTAAACGGTCTAGTTCGGTTCCAAACGGATTTGTAACTATAAAACCACAAACTGAACGATGAAGTACGGTTTGCCTATTTTAAGAACCAAGCCAAACTGTGTAGTGAGAAAACCAAACCAAACCAAGCAGTTTGCTCTGGATCGGAGTGGTTTTCGGTTTTTTCGATTTTTTTACACAACTCTAAGTCTCTAGCCCAGTGGGACATTTGATTCGGAGTTTTCTGAAGGAGTGTATATTTCCAATAGCATAAATTTATACAAAGGGACACTGAAGGAGGGTAATATTCCGGTTGTTCATCATCTTCATCCAAGGTTTTTTCGATTTTTTTACACAACTCTAGTCTCTAACCCAGTGGGACATTTGATTCGGAGTTTTCTGAAGGAGTGTATATTTCCAATAGCATAAATTTATACAAAGGGACACTGGAGGAGGGTAATATTCCGGTTGTTCATCATCTTCATCCAAACAATAAAGATATCCATTATTGGTATCAATTTGGAATGGGGCACACTAACCCTTGTTTGCTTAGAATGCTAGGAAGGTCAACCTGTTTAGTAGATAGAAAACTATTACTATTTACTGAAGCAGTGGATCAAACACTAGAGGATTGAACACAATACAATCCTCTCATAGATCATCTCAATCATTTATCCCCTTCTTTTAGGGACATTCTATGGTGAGTGCATCTCTCCCCACTTATTTTTGTTATTAATTTGACAAAATGTTCATTAATTTACTTTTCTATCTTAGGGATATTAATTACTTTTTGTTTTCTATTATAAGGATATATTGCACGGGATGATATATTTTTGTCAAACACTAAAACGTCCACATGGTGACATAACCATTTATGTCATTGATGAGAAAATAAAATTGGCTAACGTAGTCGATTTAACATTCAAACCATCTTTTCCTCATGCTATCAACCGTTTTTGCAACATGGTAGTCCTAAACTTCTGCTTCCATTTGAGTTGCATTATCTTATTTGAAACTTGAGCAAAACAATTGAGTAAGTTTTGTGTTGTCACATATTTACCTATTTGTATTATTCTTGTTGGATTTTAATATGTGATGGACTTTTTTCTTTGTTTTTTTGGTGTACAAATTGCTCAATTCTATTAATCATATTGTTTGATTCAGTGCACAAGAAAGAGGCAACTATAGGCATTGGACATGGGCGGCACTATCTTATTTGAAAGATAAGATGTGATTGAATTATGAGATAAATGTAATATTCAATACAATGAAAAAGGGAGCAGGAAGATCAAGATTTGCTTGGATTGTAAAAGTCATAAAGGAATCTTATTTCTCAATGTTGTATTTTGAGTCTCCATCCTCTAGTTAGAGGGACAGGGCCAGTCTCCTCAGTTGTTGCCCTCTGCACGTGGCTAGATGCCACAGCCTACATCTGACTCAGAAACAACTTCTACAGAGCCAGATAGGCAAGGTGCAACCTCAATTTGTCCATATGCAACCTGCTTCACATGGCTTGATGATGCCACCTCTATTGACCCTGCCACAACTTGCAAAGGACCCATCACTGGTTCTGGTGGCCTAATCAAAAATTAAATACCGTGAATCCCCAATGAATTTTACTGAACCATAGAAAATCCACTGGGGATTCATGGCATTTAAATTTTGGATGGACCACTGGAGGCATTGACAAGTCCTTTGCAAGTTGTGGCTGAGTCAATACAGGTGGCATCATCAAGCCCTGTGAAGCAGGCTGCATATGGACAAATTGAGGTTGCACTTGGCCCATCTGGCTCTGTAGAAGCCGTTTCTGAGTCGATGTACGCAGAGGGCAACAAATGAGGAGACTGGCCCTATCCCTCTGACTAGATGGATGGAGACTCAAAATAAACATTGAGAAATAAGAATCTTCTGTGACTTTTGCAATCCAAGCATATCTTGATCTTCCAACTCCCTTTTTCATTGTATTGAATATTACATTCATCTCATAATTCAATCACATCTTATCTTTCAAGTAAGATAGTGTTGCCTATGTCCAATGCCTATAGTTGGCTTTTTCATGTGCACTCAATAAAACAATATGATTAATAAAGTTGAGCAATTTGTACACCAAAAAGCAAAGAAAAAAGTCCATCACATATTAAAATCGAACAAGAATAATACGAATAGGTAAATATGCGACAAACACAAAACTTACTCATTTGTTTTGTTCAAGTTTGAAATAAGATAGTTACAGACTCTACCATGTTGCAAAAACTGTTGATATCATGAGCAAAAGATAGTTTGAATGTTAAATCGACTACGTTAGCCAATTTCATCTTCCCATCACTGACATAAATAGTTATGTTACCATGTGCACGTTTTAGTGTTTGACAAAAATATATCATCCCGTGCAATATATCTCTATAATAGAAAACAAAAAGTAAATAATATCCCTAAGATAGAAGATAAAAAGTAAATTAATGAACATTTTATAAAATTAATAACAAAAATAAGTGGGGGAGAGATGCACTCACCATAGAATGTCCCTAAAAAAAGGCAATAAATGATTGAGATGATCAATGAGAGGATTAAGCAGGTTGACTTCCACAACATTCTAAGCAAACGGGGATTTAGTGTGCCCCATTCCAAATTGATACCAATAATGGACATCCTTATTGTTTGGATGAAGATTATAACAATCAGAATATTACCCTCCTCCAGTGTCCCTTTGTATAAATTTATGGTATTGGAAATATACACTCCTTCAAAAAACTCCAAATCAAATGTCCCACTGGGCTAGAGAATAGAGTTGAGTAAACAAATTGAGAAAACCGCCAACCAATCCGATCCAGAACAAACTGCTCGGTTTGGTTTGGTTTTTTCATTGCACGGTTTGGCTTGATTTTTAAAATATGCAAACTGTACTTCATCGGTTAGTTCGTGGTTTTATAGTTACAAATTCGTTTGGAACCGAACCAGACCGTTTAAATATATATATATATATATAATTTGTTAACTACCGTAAACACTCAAATATCTTACTAGTATCAAAAATATATACCTAAGTTATATCTCACTACTTTTACAAGGGTAAATTACCAATAGGTCCTACTTTTGAAACTTTTTACCCATTAAATTTTATTGATATATTTATCCAATGATACATTTATCAGTCTCTCTTGTTTTTATCAATAAATTTACAATGATAAATTTATCAATCAGGATATGTAGGCAAAAAAAAATAGTTAATAGGACTGATTGGTAAGTGCCCCTTTTTACAACTGTGTTATTGTACATAGCAGTAGAACTAATTCTAAACATTCATATAAACAATTCTTAGGTTGTGAATAATATTTTGTGATCATATTATAAATGATAACAATATTCTAAAAACTGTCGTTCCGAACCAAACCGCGTTTTAGTGGTTTGGTCTAAATTGGTTCCAAGATTTTCTTGGTTTAGTTTGGTTCCAAATTTCATGGAACCGTAAGTAATGGTTTGGTTCCGTCTAAAATGGTTTACTCCTAAACCCAACCAATTCAAACCATGCTCACCCTTACTACAGACAATAAATTAAATTAATAAAAAAACACAAAAATAATAAATAAGTTAGCATAGACATCTAGATAACAACATGAATAACTCTTTTTTGAAATGTTAAAACAAAATAAATTGACACATACAATAATTGATGGCAAATCAATATTTAAGCCTTGAGAAAACATATTTGCAAAGTTTTAATCCTATATTAGTTATATAAAAGGCATAACACCAAAATTTGTACAAAAGAAACCACCTACAAGTACTTCTCCAACATCAAAAAGCAAATTCATAAAATTACAATTCAAACTCAAATTAAACTAAAGTACATGTTTAAAATAAATAAGTAAAACAATGAGATATGCACCCAAAAAATTTATTATGAGTCCCAAAAATATGAATATAGAAACAATGTGTAATAAAATAAAGATTTTTTCATAAAAATTGACTACTAGATTTGTCATTTAGAATTAGTTATTCAACCCTTGGACTTCATGAACAGTACGGGAGAGCATGGTTCGGATTGATTCGGTTTAGGAGTAACCAGGACCAAACCAAATCCTGACAACCTGATTCCTATGCTTTTTTGTCATTCAAGCAGTTGATACATGAACACCAAATCCCATCCTCAAGGCCTATATTTGCATTGCAAATTCAATAAATGGCTTCAGCCCTTCTTGATATTCCATACTTCTTATTCTATTTTTAATCATCCTCTAGCTCTTATCCATTTCTTGTCACATATAAAGTAAAAGGTCACACGAGTCAATGCAAAATGTGTAGTAAATTCTCCAACTCCTTATTTTGGTAGGTGGTCCTATCCCATTCGGGAATACATAATCTATGTCATAAGAAGCAATCCACACCACTTTGTCCATATCTAACAGAAATCTGGCAGCATGTCCTATTAGTTCTCCTAGTCTGTGTTACATGGACTCACCAGTTCAGGGGAGAGTACCCGTGTCAACACGACACAACACAGGTGCGGGTGCAAGATCTGTGTTGGACATGGATCTGTTATCTAGGATGCGTCTAACTTCAAGAAGAACTCCATACAAAAGAATTTTTAGCTAACGAGCGTGAAACTTGTTCCATACCTCTGAAAATTCGCCAGACAAGAGAAGGTGTCGCAGGTGTAGCTCTCTGCATCATCAACAAGCAACTCTCTCTTTCTCTCTCTCACAATTCACAAAATGGATTTTTATATTTAATATTTGTATATATATATGTAATACAACACAAATATGCACAATTTTTATGATTAATATGCAGTGTATCACGTGCATAAAGCAATCTGCAGTGTCTGTTATGTGACATAGACTAGGTACAACTTTTTATGTTATAGAAGTATATTAGTATTATATAATCAAATAGAGACAGCTGGGGTTTTTTTAGTTGAGAATGTCATCAGGTGTAACATCTTATTTGCACTTGGAATTATAATTTGATGATATGACACCACTTTCTTTGCCACTTAACTTTCAATTTGCAAGCAACATCAGCTACATAAATTTAGGTATAGTTTCACTTGCAAAAAGCTTCAAATGAACATCAACTTACAAAAAGCAATTAATTCCTTTAAGCATTATTTTCTTTTTAGTATTAATTCATTTCCAACCCATCCCTTCTAATTCAACAATATGCAGAATATTTAATTTTAATGTATATATTAATATGCCGTGTCCCCGTATCCATATTAAATTTTTGGATACTTTTTAGCTGAGTCCCCGTATCCTATAATTGAGAGAACATGCGAATCCAACTTCTGGACACGTACCCAAATCCGACTCTTACCGAGTCCATGTAACATAGCTCCTAGCACAAAACATAGATTGAGTATATTGCTACATCCAATTTAGTATGCACCTAGAGAACAAGGAGTTGAGACAATAAATCGCCATGAGATGAAACACATTTAAGTGGTAAAGCTACAATATAGATTTGTGCATTCCAAACTGGTCAATCCAAGGAGAGTTTCATCTCCAATGAAGATTCTCAAAGGGGTCGAAGGGTATATATGTATATGTAAGCATGAACAATACTTCCTAATTTGACAACCGGGATGGATTTCACATCACAATTGTGTGAAAGCCATGTAGGAGGTCCTAATAATTGCTAAGAACAACAGGACAATGCATTCGACTCCCATCGCAATCTGATATTCTTTGTTGCGACAATCAAATCTCAACTTAACTAGAATAAGAACCCGCCACTCGTTTGAATTCATCTTCAAAGAAGAAGAGAATTTTGAACTGAGTTTGAGAATACATTTGAATGGTGTGGATCAAATAGTATCTCACTACTCCTGAGCAGTTATGCCAACAGTTGGGATAATGTTTTTGCCTTTCAAATTTTCCAATTTAATTATAGTGAAAAGTTGAATGAATAGTCACAATAACGTTAGGCATTGACATTTGCAGTAGATAACTACTGAGCTCATCATGAGCAATTTCTGGTTAATGTGTTTCTTTTATGGCACCAAGAGGCTATTGCTAAATGAATAGTGCTGTTTCTTGTAAGTAATTAACATACATGTTAAATTTTGGATTGGTTAGGCTAAGTTTAGTCTGTTTTGATAGAGGTGACTGGGATGACATTGGGCAGTGGGCACAACAGTTATGGTCAAAGGCTAGTGTATGAGCTATATGTGCCCATAGGGCGTAGTGGCCATGGTCAAATTTCTTCTGAACCAAATCAACTAATTGTCATTAGTGAAATCATGAGGGCCATACACAGATAATAACTATAAAAGAGACAATAATTAATTGTAGTAATTACATCATAGAAAGCAGGTAAACGACAATTTGTGTGTAGGTTAAGTCGGTAAAGAAAAGATCAAGATTAGTAAGGGGACAACTCCAAAGATCAGTGCTCTTAACAAAATTACCCAGCAATTCACTCCAGATGTTAGGGTTTTAACACCAAAAATAATGTTAGCATTTCAGGTTTCAAAATGAATGAGAGAGAGCGAGAGAGAGAGTACCTGATATTGCAACGACGATGATGGTCGACGGTAATGTGGTAGCGAAGGGGTGAGGACCTGAGATGAAAATAGGTTTTAGGGTTTTAAAATTGAAAAGGAGATACAGAAATCAAAGTCAAATAGAAAATTTCACAAAATTACCTCATCAATAGCGGAGCAACAGGGGATGGTTGATATGGTGGAGTGACGGTGGACAGTTAATATGGCAGTGACACTGGACTGTGCTCTACTGGGTCTTGAATTGGTGGTGCTCGTGTGCTGTAATCAATGGAGAGAGAGAGGTTGTGCATAGGTTAAGCCTTCTGTGACAAAACACTTCGTCGCCTGAATTAATTTGGAAAGTTAACGACATCATTCTATAGGAACAACCTTCTGCAACAATTAAGCATTGGTCGCCAAAATGTTTTCAAAATGCACCAAAAATTTTCATAACTGCTAAACTAAAAATAGTCATTTGGCGGCAAATATTACTGGTCATTGTTCCTAGGGTGTCACTTTGAGACAAACTATTAGTTGTCATAGGTTACTGTTTCATCAAGGACACAATTCCCTCATTATGGCAGCCAAACTTGGGGCGCTTAGCACCAAGCCTTTGCTGACTAAAGCTTTAATTTGGTTGCCACATATTGGACTTTCTGTGACAAGATGTATTTCAGTCGCCAAAAGCTGACCTTTTCAGTGATGGAATTTTCTGAGTCACCAATAATGGTCACTGAAAGTGCTTTTCTTATAATGTTATATGCTAGCTCCCAATCATTTTCGAGGCTTGGAAGAAAGGCCATTTTGATGTAACAAGGATGTGAAAAGCATCAAACAGAACAAGAGGAATGTAGCAAAAACTGGGCATTAACAAACTATACAAAGATTGATGTTACAATAAAGTCATTAAAAATGTAAATGGTACTCAAAAGCCAACTTTAGGTACATAGAATTTGAATTCATCCTTTGAATTCTGCCATGTTAGCCAACAGAAGGGCCAAAATTGATAGAGGACCCTGCATCTAACCACTAGCATTGGAAAATGAATGGTCAACCATCAAACTCATCTATTAGAAAATCCACATCTGTAGGTGGTCCGATACGAAGTTTTTCCTGGAGTTCCAACTGTTTGGGTAGAACAAGTTCAATTTCATGGCCAGACAAGGAAAAATATCTCTCCAGCATCAGCTGTAACCAGAAAAATTTGAGAAAAGAAAAGAAAAGCTGTTGTAATTCAACAATGATACTAGACATCACTTTACTTTTCATACTTGTACTTCACAAGATCAATAAGCAGCGCTATGGATAGAACTTATAACAAGCATAAATAATTAGGACTGCATTTAGAATAATCCTTTTATACAGATTAAGGATGATACATTAGAAGCAAAAAATAAAAGCTAAAAAACAACAAAAATAAAAATACAAACATAAATATGTATGTATATATGATAACATAACACATACCATGGCAGCGTAGGCATCGATTCTCCCTTGGCGAGCAGACTCAGAGTTTTAAAAGGCTTTCTTGAGGCTCGCCTCGATGCTCGCCTCGCCTTGAGGATAAGGTAAAACGCATCAAGGCTTTGATTTTTAAGCATTACTCCCCAAAGGCTTGCGCATCATAATTTGAGACATGCGCCTTAGGTGCGCTTTGTACGCCTTTTGCATATAAACATGTGAGGAGTATACACATACAGAGGTTGCCTTGGGCTTTTATTAAACTTAGTCTATTGAATTGTTTAAACATAAAAAAATAAAAAGAATCCCTTTTTGCAACTATATTTTACAGGAAAAATTAGGTAAATGATCAATCAAAAAAAAACAAAGTTAATGGTCAAGTGAGAAGCTCAATCACTGAAGTTAAGAATATCAATTTCATTTTCAGTGAAGGAAAACTTCCTTCTATGCAGTAAAATGTTCAACGCATTAAAGCGAAAAGTATTTACACTTTCATATTTAATTTTGTTTTTATTTTTTTACTATTTTAAAATATTTAATTTATTGACTAAATATTAAAATTTGAAATTTGAAATGCTTACGCCTCAACGCTCTGAGGCTTACGTCTTGCCTCGTAAGGGGTAAAACGCCTTGAGGTACGCATTCGCCTTTAAAAACTTTGAGCAGACTTGCTGATGCCCCTAAAATTTTTTTGAGGGTCCATCAGAGGGTACACATTCCTTCACATATGTAGTTTCACAATCTTTTATTTGTGTTCTATTATAGTAAATACTAGACATCATAAATTAGCATACTTCATGGGTTGTATAATAAAGACTTGAATTAAAGCATAATGATTTTTCCGAATGAAATCTTTTTTTTAATCAGCAAAAAGTTGATTTTCTTTAAAAAGAAAAAAAGATAAATTACAAAAGGAAGCGGGACAGAAGTTCATCAAGAAAAAACAATAAAAGAAAGGAAAATACGAACTCACATTCTACAAATGGCTCTCCAACCCCTATAAGAGAGAGAGAGAGAGAGAGAGAGAGAGACCCCATTAAAAGGAGGAGCTACTGGCACCCAAAAGAAACCAAAAAACATATTCTCCCACATTCTTTCAATATCATCTTATCTTCCCTAAAAAATTCTAGCATTCCTTTCAAGCCATAAGACCCACAGAACCACACATTTCCAAAGTACTTGTGTCTTGTCATTTGATCCAAAACCTCTAAAGTCAATGCAAGTTCAGATTCAATTAAGCACAACAAACCTGAATGTAGATGCTTATTGTTAATTTTATGTGTTTAATGAAAGCCATTTCACTGATGCCAACATGCTCAATTTGATGGTCTACAAATAGCAAGAAAGGAAAACTTATATCCTGCAAATAACGCATAAAACTCAAATTATGAATTCTTTTCCATGTTTTCCTGTAAAAGTAAATGACATGGTTTTATTAGCTCTTTCAATCAAAGCTAAATCCTCAGCTCTTCAAAACTAGAGAGAGAGAGAGATTACATATTTGAGTATCCACTATAAAAGTTGGAAACCAATTTACTCCGTAGTTTTTAACATGGGATTTGGGAGTGTATCATGTTTTTTACATCATTTTTAACAAGTCTCATTCTTTTATGTGAGCATCGAGATGTACCTATCCAACCCAACAAATTGTGTGATGAAACTAAATGAGAAACAAATTGGAAAAATTCAACCGCCAAATTCATAAAAAAAGAGCCCCCTAATAATGAACCTTTCAGTACATGACAGCCTAGCAAAGTGAGGTTAATTCATTCACAAAAGGACAAAGATATGAAACATAACCTGCTGCTTTTGAAATCTACTCAAGGAGTGACAAATATCAAAATAATTAAGATGCATTATAGAAAAATTACCTATCAATCATTATATTCATGGCTTCAGTTGACGTCCCGTGTTTGTCCTGAAGATATACCCTCCAACCCCTGCATTTTTAGAACTGAGATCAGTAAAGCTGAAAAGGCAATACATCCATGAACAGTACTGTGGTCAAGCATATGTCAAGTGGTATTAACATTCATGATCCTTCAAAAAGCAATAATTGATGGAGTTTAAACACAAAATACTTCATCAACAATAACTGCATAGTGCATGAATTAATTGAAATCCTAGACAAAGCTCGTCAGTCTTACTAGCATAGTTAGCCACAAGAATACTTGCGGAAACAGTTTGACAAGCATAGAGCTATGGGTAAGCTTACAACAAATAATTGAAGCAGTATTTGTTTAGTAAATTTGAAGATGTTTTTGCACACTCAGAAAGGGTTCATAAGCAAACCGAAGTGCTCAAAATAAGAAATCCATTTTGAAGGTGGTTTTGCAGACATTACATGACTTACGGAAAAATATTAAATGCAATTACTCATTTGCATTGCAATAGTTTTATGGAAAGGATGCATATAAAATGTAGAGCCAAAAGCAATGAGGCCATTGCAGAATCCCGACTAGGAGACTAAAATAGAAGTTCATATGATAAGCAACTCAGGCAGATGCCACAAACATTTGGTAAAAAACACCATTTTGCCAAGGCAAGAATCGAAGACTATAGCTTAGAAGCCACTGACGACATCTTCTTAGACCACTCCACAAATTTAATTGGAGGAAAACAACTTACAAGACAATGACTACATTTTCTTATCTCCCATGTATAGAATCGTCATCTCTAGTTCAGACTACTATAGTTGGGAAATGTATTCATATCCACTTTATAATTTATACTAACTAGAGGTTCAATGTCCTAGGACTCACCTGTCCAAAAAGGGCATCAACATCCCCTTCATAAAAGACAGAGTCCTTCAAAGATACAAGATGACTAAGAAACACCAAAGTAATTACAAATCACATTATAACACTAGATATACTAACAACAGAAGGTTTATTTACTTATATTTTAATCAGAAAATACTATAGGTATAAGTGGTCCTACTACAATGTTACATTCACCAAATGCATTTGTGTTTGAGGTGCCCTACAGGCTACATGTGAAAACTTGTAAGTGGCTTCCTTATGAAATATGAACAGTTGTTATATGATTAAGAAGAATGGCCGTGATGTTTTGAGTATATACTTAGCTAACAAGCAGCATGAATTGGCCTATGTTGAACCAAAACACTTCATGACTGAAACTTCAAACCAACATGAACAGCTGGTGGCTATCCCAAATATCTAATTCCCGGGATATTGAAAGTTTGTAGACCTTAGAGAATATAAGTAGATTTAGCCTTCAAATTCTAGTCTTAACGAAACACCAAATTTCAAAGGATGTTCATCTTAAGGTCTCCAATACAGCATATGCATGTGATTACCTAATTTTAAATCTTTCAAATGTCACTTAAGGTTGTGTTTGGATCAAGGATTTAATGGGGAATTTGTGGAGAAAAAGGAAAAGGAAAGGGAAATAAAAAATAATAATAAAACTAAAAAGCTTCAATTTCATTCATTTTTCTTTTTCCTCCCCAAATCCTTGATCCAAACACGCCCTAATGTCTTTAAAAACCCATCAATATATCGAATGATATTTTTTCTCTATTTTGAGTTAAAAAACTAAATAAATCAAATCAAATCAATGAACTACACAAGAACACAATCAAGTCACCAACACAAATGGATGCCCTCATTGAACATCAACAAATGTTATAAATCAATCAGATTGAGGACAAGCTCAACATAGCTGAAAAAATATTAATATATCTATTTGTAAACCATCAATATAGCTCAAAAAATCTATATAAATAAAATTAACCACATACACAAAGCTTGAACCACATTATAACAATCTCACCTCTCTGCAGCCTGGACAGCAAACCTACCAGCCACACTGCGAACTTTGTTGGATTGCTGTGTCTCCTTTCCGTCACAAGACTTAGGAAGCCCAATTATAAACTCATCAACCTCCTGGATTTCAATCAATCAATGTTATCGAATTAAAATCACATTCATGATAATAAATCACTCAATACTTATTTAATAAAAAAATTACCAATTCCACAACTACCATGCATCTATACTATCTATAATATTATATAAAGCGCACAACTCTTTGAAGCTTCAATATTTTTATACCTACAATAATTTCCCTCCTTCAAACTTAGCAACCATCATGATTGCTCTAACTGTTTCACACACAATGTTATGTGTGTGCCCATAGTATACCTCTATTACATTATATATACTAGCCTCATGGGCACACACAATGTGTGTGGGTAACCACCAGATAACAAAACGGATAATTCTATTCACACACATCTTATCTCAATACACAATATTTGTACCATTGGGATATCAACTTCCCAACAAAAATCAAATGTTCCGATATCAAATTGTGAACAAAAATCAATTGTTTGAATATCAACTATTAAACGAAATATGAAAACAATTCATTTTTTTGTAATGAGGATTTATTTGGTACGCAAATAAAATTACAAAGGGAAAGCTTTAGAAACCTTTGAACATTACATTTTTACCCTTTGAAACCTTTGAAAAACAAAGAAGAACTCTTTCAAAGATAATTTTTTTTCTTTTTTTTGACACTACTTGATCTTTGAGTTTACACAAACTGAGGTGTTCCTTAGTAAGTATAGCTAGTCCAAAATATTGAGAGAGGTAGAGAATTGACCTGTCGTTCGGCAATTTCAATAAGTCGAAGCTCAAGCTTTTGCCCTCGTAGTTCAAGAACCTAGGGCACCAAAAACCCTAACAAGTTAGAGAGAGAAAGTGAGTGCAGAGAGAGAGAGAGAGAGAGAGGACAGTTTAAGAATACTGTTAGGGGACGAATAAAGAAGCCCTTGCTAAGGGCAAGTCCGGTGCGAGACATGCCTAAATCTACCCCTAGACTGAACCCTCCTCTCCAGTTTGGGTCACGCTTCCGGCGGAGGGCATTTGGGGGAATCTCCTCTGAGGATAGTGCCCTTATTGTAGGACACTTGCACATGTGAATCGTTGAAGGTAAGTGATGAGGATTAAGGGCACTAGTACCCTTTCGAAGGGCAGGGTGTGTGAGTGAGGATAAGGGTACTCCCAAATGCAGTGCCATTCATGGTCCCTCTCGCTCGCAGCAAGTGCAAACTGTGGAGTGTTTTTTAAATCTTGCAATTTAGGAATGGGATGGCAAGACAGTTCGAGTTTGTGTGATCCGTCTTCATCTGTTTTTGGATGGAAACATTAGTGAAATTATTCCATATTTTTTGCCTAATGCTCAATTATATGGGGGTGAACATGATCCAAATTGGTCCGGATTGGAATAAAATCAAGATCAATCTGTTAAAAAATTGAAACCGATCCAATCCGTTTAAACACGGATTAGATAGGTTTAGGACCATAGATTCACATAATTAAATAACCAAAAAAAAATATAGAACATTTAAAAATAATAAACAAAAGAAATAAAACTGAATTCACATTACACGAAGCAGAGTTATCCTCTGTATTCTCCTCTGTATTAAAACTAAACATAGCATCAAATAAAAGCAATAAAAAAAACTGGTTTTAGACAAACAAAAGCAACAAAACTCCATAAACACAAGCAACAAATAATTGGAAATGATTAAACAATATTATCTATCTCAAGACCATGAATATGATATACGACATGTCAATCAGTGGCCAACAACAAACAAAAAGATAGAGATAATAATAAAGGTATGATTCAATTATAAAACATGCACCTTCTTTTTTAGTGCTCTAATTTTTTTTTTTATCAATATCTGGAACAGGATCTGAAGGAGTTGAACATTGTGTTGAGTTTGAGGGAGGTGCAACCACAGCAGAATTTGCAGAGATAGCAAGGTCATTCAACTGAGATACCTCTGGCTCAACAGATCCTAATCCCTGACTTGCATCTTCATCCGAGTTCTTACCCTTATCAAGAGCAGCCTGCACCAGTAACAGCGTGTCGCCTTTTAGCCTCTGTTAATGGGTTACATTTTGAGATGAGATGGAAACCAACAGTGTCACCGAGAGAGAAAGAGAGAGCTCGCCGATAGAGACATAGAGAAAGAGACCAAGCCGCTAGCGATCTGATCTGAGATGGAAATCCACCTATCTGATCTGAGAGGAAATACAAGAATAGAGAGAGAGAACTGAGTCTGAGAAAGAGGAGAGAGAGCACCAAGAAAGAGATTGAGAGGCCTGACAGGTTGAATTAGGTTAGGGTTTACCTTGTATACGTATCTAGTGGTAACCCTGCAGGGGAATTTATAAATTTTTTTTAAAAAAAATTATTATGGTTCTTTTGAAATAATTTAATATTTTATTTTATAATACACATAAAATTTATAAGTTAACTTTTACGTTTATAATTTTTTAAATTATTAATTTAAAAAATTAAAATACAAATTAAATGGAAAGATATGAAAATATGTAAATTTAAAAATTATAATTAAAACAAGTATATAATTTTATTATTAAATATGAAGTGATATTTGATAATAATTAATATAATATTTCTATTATTAATTCAATAATTTAAGTTACATTTCTTTTGATTTCAATTTTATAACTAAAAATATAATATGAATATAATATACATACGAATTTCTAATTTTTATGAATAAGAAGGTTTTAAAATATTTTCAAACTTTCATCATTTTCTTTTAATTTTTTTTTTATCTAATTGGATTTTAAATTTGAATAAAATTTTTGATTTGATATGAATTATTTTAACTTTTTCATTAAATTTTTATCAATTTTCAAAAGAACTTTCATTCTTATAATTTTTTTTTCTTTTCACCAATTTTGATGGAAAAAACATAATTTTCAACGTTTCATCTTTTTAAATTTTTATCAAATTATAATTTGATAAAAAAAATATATTAAAAATTGAAGATTCTCTTAATTAGAATTATAGTGAAATAATATCTTAAAATAGTCAAAGTTTGAGTATGTAGTTGATTGAAATATATAATTTAATTAATTCTCTTCTCATATCTGTATAAAAATTGACATTTATGACTATATCATTATAAGTTAGATTATGGAAAAAAAAAATTGGAGTGTCAAACATTTTCTATTTGTAAATATCATACATATTAAAAAATGAAAAAAAAAATGAAAAAAAAATGTGTAGCTTTTTAATATGTGTTTATCATTTATTTTTATGGGCATAAACAATTGATGTTTCAATTTAAAAAATTAAAAAGTAAAAAAAAAAAATAGATTGGGCTTTTTAGAGATAAAAGAAACCATCTAACTCTTCTATACTACTATTAAGATGGACTATTTTAATCATATAAAAAAATAAAAATTATATTTAAAGATTATTCCTATACATTATGCTATTATATATAACTATAGCTATAACAAATTAACTATAATATATATGAAAAGTTATATTAAGCTTTCATTTTCAATTAATTGAATTATAATTAACAAACTAATAAATAGCAGTACTGGTTTAATAGGATAAAAATTTAGAACACAATGATATTTAAAAGTTTGAAATTTACCTAGTTATACAAAAATCTAATATTATAGTAAAATCTTGAATTCTCAATAAATTTTCATGTTTTTTTATAAAATAAAATGACAATAAAAAATAAAAAATTTGATACCCATTTTTTTTACTTCAATTTTAAGGTCCTCATTGAAGAAAATAAAATTTGATCAAAATCCTTGGCATAGAACGAACATAGATATTTCGATTGCAACTACAATCACCAATAATTATTGTCTACCATGTGAACCTGTAAACAAAAACATAAATCTCACTAAAACTGAAACCAAAAACCAAACCAACAATAAAGAAAGAGAATCACACAGGGAAAAAATAAAATTAAAAAATAAATAAATTTATAGAGTGGGAGAATGTTATCTCCAACAACTTAAACATTACCTAACCCAATCCGTTAGCTCCTCTGCCAGTGTTCCCGAAGTTTAGGAGTTGGGATGACTAATCAGATTAAATTGATTAATTTTTCTCATTAGGTGATTTAAAAATTTGATATATATACATCAGAAAAATAGATAATTATATTACTAAATCATAATTCAAATTTAGATATTGTCATATATATTTTTTTAAATTCATATCTAAATTCATATCTTTTTTATTTTTGTGTGGTTTCTATTCGGAGTTTTTTTTTTTCAATTTATTTAAGATGGAGTTGTGGGTTTCTATTTTTTTTTTAAATTTAATTTATCTGTGGTTTCTATTTGTTTTAATTATTATTATTTAGGTAAGTTATGATGTGAGTTAGATATGTGATAGACATGTGAGTTTTATTGATTTAAAGTATAATGGTGGGAGATATTTTCAAATTAGATTTGTTTAGATAAACTTTAAAGATTTTTAAAACTTAAAATTGGATATTGAGATGCAAAAGAAAGATTTTAACTGAATAAATAAAAATCAAATTTATTAATTTTATCTGTTTGTATATCTGATTTTTAGTTTTTTTAGTTTTTTTTTTTTTTTTTTGTTATGTTATAATATAATATATAAGATATAGATAGATATCTACTACTTTCATGAAAAATATTATCTAAGTTTTTGGGAAAAAGAGAAGGAAGGCAAGTTTTAATACTTTTTTCGGAAATCGATATGAAAGATTAGAATGAAGAGGTTATGAAATATTTTTGTTATTAAATAAATAAATTAGTCAATAGTTTTTTTAATCTATTTTATAAATTAAAAAATCAATAATTTTAGAAAATTGATTAATTTGTCTCATTAAGTGATTTAAAATTTTGATAGATATAAATAAAAAAATAGATTATTATATTACTAAATCATAATTCAAATTTACATGTTATATCTTTTTGAGTTTCATAGCTAAATTCTTATCTTCTTTATTTCTATGTGTAACCATAGTATATAAGAGAAATTGAAAAGGGTACTGCAGTAATTATGAGAGGAGTCAAAAAGGTTTGTGGGTTGCGAGAAGTCAATAAATGCTGAGTTTTTTTTTTTTTAAATCAAAAAATTAGGATTAGGATATTGGAACTCTCACAAAGCTTGTAGATTAGAAACCCCATTTTTCTTATATAATATATATATATATATATAGATAAGGAATAAGAAATGACATTATGTGGGAGGGTGTATAGTATAAATATAGACTATTTATATATGGTTCAGATTGATTTCAATTCGGAACTATGGGTTCAATCCGAAACCGATTCGTGAACTACGGATTTTTAAATTTCCAGTCTGGAACCGAACCACGGATTCAAAAAATCAATCCAAACCTATCGAATTGGACTGAACCAGATCGAATTACGAATTATACGAATTCCTTACTCAGCCCTACAATTATATTAACTTATTAAATCATCTCTATCAAATTAATTATTTTTATTTTTTAATTAAAATAGTGAATAAATTGCTAAATTTTATTTTTATCAAATCAAGTTTGTTATTTTAGTTTTTGTGAGTTTAGCTTTAACAAATGTTGTTAATAGTTTAGACTAGTTAAACATTAAAATATAATATATTAATTTGATGTTTTGAAATTAATTGTGTAAAGTTTATAAAAAAAAAATTAAATTAAAATTAATAAAAATGATGTTTAAATGACATAGCAAAAGAATAGAAAGTTTTGTTGTAGAGTGTATTTGAAATGTAAATAGCCAAAATATAAAAAGTAATTTTTAAAACAAAATTTAACAAAATTTTAATTAATTTGATGAGGAGGACACACCATACTCATGTAATTTGAATAATTAAAAATAAAACAAAAAATATTACATATTATGTGACACTCAAATGGCAAATGCATTATTTAGGTAGTGTTTGGTAATGTTTACATTTTTTGTTTATGTTTACAAAAATTTTATAAATTGGTTTTTGTTTATTTCTAGAAAAACAAAAATTATAAAAGTGTTTGGTTTGAACAAAATGTTTGAAAATTTTTAAAAGCATAAACTAATAAATATGTTTGTTCAGACCTAAAATATTTATATTTATTTTTTATTATTTATGACAATGGGATCATACACATTATAATTAAAAAAAATTAATTGGAAAAAAATTAATTGAAAAAAAAAATTTGGAAAACAAATTATTTGAAAAAAATTAATTGAAAAAAAAAATGTTAGTCAAAATTTTAAATATCTGTTTAAAAACCAACGTAAACTCATGTTTTAAGTTTACATTTTTTCCTCAAATTTATAAACTGAGACAATCATTTATAAACCAAAAAAATTATCAAACAAGTGTTTATGACTATTTTTAAATTTTTGTAAATATAAACGGAAAACGAAATGATTACAAACAGACCCTTATTAAATTTGAGGTGTTGTTAGGTTTGAATTTTACCCTCTTCTCTATTTGTTTTTTTTAATGAGAAATCCACTTAGCCTGTAAAGAGGTCAAGGCTTCAAGACACCAATATATATATTTATTTTATATATAACATAGATAGATAAATTTTAATACAAAAATGACGAGTCATGCAATTGAAAGCTAGAGGATTGTCCCCATATGGATTCACTATAGGTTTGTTTTAATGGTTTGAATTGTTTTATGTGTAAATCGTTTATATAAAAAATTTAAATTGATTCAATAATCGTAATTATATAATTTTATTATATATATATATATTTAAATATAACTATTATTTTGAAAGTCCACCCTTCATTTTTTTAAGAAAAATATAATAAAATTATATAGTTATCGTGGAAGGGTGAATTTTGTTCTCCATAGGGAAAGCGAAATGAGCTGCTCCTTCCTTCACTTTGTAGAAAAGACAAATACCAAAGCGTCAGTGATCTCTTCCTACCGTGTTGGTCGGAAGGACCCTCCGACGATCAAATTAGAATCTTGTATGAACATATCGTTTTTTTGAAGGAAAATATATTTCTTGTGCTTGCCCTTAAACGATTTTCTTTTTTCCTTTTATAGTGTGATACCTGGTATCGTGACCATTGGATGGCTATACCGATCCTATGGTATTTTATTCGTGCAGGCATTGGTCGGGCAAGTGGACAAGTGATCTTGATCTGCGATTGTCAGAGTTACTGTATTATAGGTGGCCTAGATTTAGTTCGGGTTTGCGCTCTTATTTTTGATCGTTGGATTTATCTTATCAGATGCTCAGGTTGTCAGAATTGGTTGATTTTTTATCCTTTCTTCTGTTGGTTTGATCTCTATCGTCGATTTCTATCTAATCCAAGGGTTTTCCTTCATGTTTTAGGATCTCTTTTCTGGAAACGATCTCGTTTTAATCTCCTATCATGTGACCTTGTTTTCTTTACAATTGCATTTTCTAAGGACTTGGGCCTGGGCTTTGCCTCCGCCGGATAAAAATGCTTTGGGCCGCGTTTTATCTTGCTTGGGCCTTGGGCTTGAATTTTTATCCTTCATAATTGGCCCCCCTTCAGCATTTTGTTTTAACAAATTACTGAAGGTGCCCTAGTCCACTGTCGTAGGTCCCTAGGGAAACAATGCCATTTGTGACACGCGTCCATTGAGTATCCTTATTTAAATAATGACGCTCGTCATTTCCTTTTTCAATTTGTCATTTCGCCTCTAACATATTTAATCGAAGGTTTGGCCCCCCTTTTTTGTTTTCATTGCCCATCGCATCACATCCTCAGCTCTTATATTCGTGTCCTCATCCTTCAACTGAAGTTCTTTGTAAGTTTATCCATTTTTCTCTTGCGATTTCTCAATTTTGTTAGCTTTTGTTTGACTAAAATGAATTGATTAAGGTCATTCTTCGAATCCGAAGAGAGCATTGCTGAGTTCAGGGCCTCGTATAATATCCTTGAAGATGTCGACGTTCGCCTTCCTACCTCCAATGATAGTTTGTCAGAGGGTTTTGAAGAACGAATTCCTTTTCCCTTGATAGATATAGTAGAGGCAGGAGCTAGATTTCCTCTGCATCCCCTCCTTCGAGAGGTGCT
Source organism: Camellia japonica (assembly GCA_030407325.1). Lineage (NCBI taxonomy): Eukaryota > Viridiplantae > Streptophyta > Magnoliopsida > Ericales > Theaceae > Camellia > Camellia japonica. Next base: position 135,605,012 of record JAPPVO010000019.1, read on the forward strand.
TCACTTTTATGGGGTACCTCCTTCCTAACTGTCCCTTATTTCTTTAGGATAGTGATGAGACTAGTGGCCCTGAATGATATCCTTGGAATCAATTTAGGTCTGTCTAAGATTAGGTACTGCTATAATTTTGTTCCCACTACCAAAAAAAGAACAAAGTTTTACCTCAAACCCAGGTCGGTTAAGCGCCAACTCGTTCAAATGCTTTCTGATTCTGGTAAAGGTGTGAATGATGTATTTATTATAATAAAGGGGAATTGGGAATTTCCTCCTGGAGTTAATCGGATCTGACCTGTCCCTAAGGTCATTAGCCGTCCAGGTTATAAGTCACATTTGTTTGCTTTGTCTTTGTATCCGTCTTGTCATCTAATTTTACTAACAATTGCATTTATTTGCCACAGCTCCTGAAGTCTTTACTCATCTTAACGAGTGGAAAGATCAAGTAAACCTCCCTCTCTTGTGCCGAGCTTAGTCGTACATGGGACCGTCAGAGCAACAAAGGCAAGGTCGGGCGGCTCATGTCTTGCTCACATACGTTCCTCATTATGGAACCGTAATAGCCACTGATGGCATAGATCTTGGTGCTGACAGTGGTTTTGACTTTTACATCCTTCTTTATCTACGAGAGGACGTTGAAAAGTTGTTCCAGAAGAAGAATCCCAAGAAGCATCGTCTAGTTCGGAGGCCACCATATCCGATAGCATGCCGCCGAAGAATTTCTTGGAGATTGTTGCGGCCTGAAAGCGTAAAAGAGCTGCGACGGCAACGTCGGCTTCGCAGACCTCTTCTGGCCCTACTACTGTTGATCGGCCCCAGCAACTATTAGTTGTCATAGTAGGTGATTCTCCCCGTAATCCTGTTGTGGTTTCTGATGGGCCAATCCCTTCTGCCCATAAATTGAGCAAATGACCGTTCGACCAATAGACCAAGGTTCAGAAGAAAAGCCGTACTGATCCTTCTACGGCTGCCACGGCATCATCGCCAGCCTCTGCTTCGGAACCAGTGGCTGTTGTTTCTCTGATCACTTTAGTGCCTTTTCTAAAGAATCAACAGTTGACAAATGCAGATTCGGCCATGGGCAGCGCTGCAGTTGCTTCCGCAATTGTTCGTAGTTCGATTTTACCGGTTGACACTGCACGCCTAGCCGAATAGTCAGACATTGCTATTTTTTCTCAAGCGCTGCATTCTTCTTTGATAGTAAGTGGCTGTACTACCTCTTTATTGCTTGATTTATGCACCAATATTTGGTTGGTTAACTGATTCTGCTTCGTTTGAATTGTAGGGTGTGTTTTCCACTTATAGGCCATGGTGTGTCATAATAGACTCGTCAGGGCAGACAAGTTGAAGTCATCAAATGATCAATTGTTTGAGACGACAAAAGAACTTGAGCTGCAAGCAGCAACTGCGGAGGGCAAAGTTACAAAGCTTAATTCAAAGTTTCAAGCCATGGACTCAAAGTTGACGTTCATGGAACAAGAGATTAATGCAGGAGGTGTGCCTAGTGCGTGTGTTTGATAGGCAAATTTTGTTATATTTATTTTGTCTAGGAATTGACAAAGGGGGAGATTGTTAGGTCCCTACTTGTTGTCAATTCCACGAACAAACTTGTTGTATTGAGTCATAATTTTGGCAGTGTTTTTGGCTTGATCGCTTGAGTGACGAAAGCGTCGCTTGAGCGAATATGCAAGCCTCTCAAAAGTTTGACCTATTTGCAAAAATACTGGAAGTTGAGTTTTCACATTTGAGCGAACTTTCCATTGCTCGAGCGTTATCACTTTTTTAGCAACACGCATTTGAGTCACACTGCTCGAGCGATCATTCCATGGCTCGAGCGGTGATAGCGAATCTGTCTACTATAAAGCTACGAACAAGTGCAATTCTAGGGCACGACTTCCGGATCTTCTTCTTAGGTAGTAGTGTTTTCTTCTGGAGCTTATTTACTTGTTTCTTTTGATTATTGTGTGAGTTTATCTCATGAATTAAGTGGTTCAAATCAGAGGGTTTGTGTTTGGTCATTAAATACAAAAGAGTTCTTTTTTGGTGGATTCCGAGGGTTTGAGCGTGAAGTCTTTGAAGGAGTTTGAAGCAGCTTGTGGTCATGGATTCGACGTGGATGTTGTGGATTCGACATCAAGTAGATCAATTCCAAGACGAAGGCATTGGTGAAAGAGGAACAAATTGTCGAAGACAATTTTACAGAGTTTGGGTAAATTGTTTGGTAAATTTGTATTCTTTCTTAGCTCATAGTGGATTGATTTGTGGCATTTCGCCCGTGATTTTTTATCATAATTGGAGGTGCTCCAACTATAGTTTTTTCCACGTAAAAGTCATTTGTGTTGCTTTATTAATTGTGAAACAATAATCTAAATCTCTTTCGTACGTGCTGGATGATTTAGATTGTCAATTTTAATTGTTTGGGATTTGTTGCAATTAAATCTATTACAAATCACGAATCACGTAGGTTTTTCAGATATAAAGGAAGACATCATACTAAGGAAAGATACATGCCCTGTTTGTGGGTAAATGTTAGCACCAATTTACAAAACTCATCCATGTCATAATGGGAATAATTAACTACTAATCAAGGAAAGATCCATGTAAGAATGATATTGATAGTCATATTGATATGGAAGGATTTTATAATAATAAACAAAATAGTATAGCAATTTATGTGTGTTACTGAGATAATAAACATGAAAACAATATTTCTAATTAGCCCCCAATAATAAGGACACATCAATGCTAATTGCAGGCATTTCTACAAAGGCCTGTTAAATGCTCAGATATGAAAAATTTAAAATATTTAGGTTCTTTTGCTTAAGGCCTAAAACACTAAAATGCTCCGATATGGAAGGTAGAGGCCTCTTCAATCAAGAAAGATCTAAATGCATGTGAGGTAGATAATCAGATTAATGTATAATCATTGCCTTGCGAACTTTGGGTTCTTTTGCTTAAGGCCCAAAACAATAGTCAAATGAAAACATACACTAAGGAAAGGAAAGAAAAAATGAAAATAAATATTGGCCAAGGAAAAAGAATAAAAAACATGAAAGAGAATGTGCTCAGACTTCACCATTCAAAAATCCATGCATAACACAATCTTAGTGAAACAAAACTCATTTACAAAACACAATCCTAGTGAAAGATATAAAGGAAGACATCACACCAAGGAAAGATACATGTCCTGTTTGTGGGTAAATGTTAGCACCAATTTACAAAACTCACCCATGTCATAATGGGTATAATTAACCACTAATCAGGGAAAGATCCATCTAAAATGCTCAGAAATCTTTGGGTTCTTAAAATCTAATTATCTACATAGGCTTTTTAAATGCTCAGATATGGAAAAACCCTCAAAATCCATATGGAAAAATCCTCAAAACCTATATGGAAAAATCCATGAACAGTACTATAACCTATATGAAAAATAACTCAAATTTTGAACAATTTAAACTAAAGAATCAACCAAAATTTTCAGCAATTTTTTAATAAAAAAAACACTAAAATTCTCAAGCCCATTTCAAAAAGAACATATCAGAACTCATCACCAAACTCAAGCAAGAACCAAAAATACACATAAAGTCCAAAATCTCTAAAACCCAATAAAAATCCTCAAAATCCATAAGAACCAACCAAAACCCATGAAAAGTACTGTAACCCAAATCCAAATTATGATTGTTGAAAAATAAAGCCTTTAGCCCTTTCATCTACCACTAAATCAGATGAAAAGGGCTAAATCTGCACCATCCAAAGTGAATAACACATATTGATCTCAACCATTGAAATGTCCATGTAGGACAAATGTGAGGAACACATTTTCGAACTTTGCCTTGTTTTGTTATGTATATTCCCATCAAAATTTTTGGGTTTTATTACTGACAAAATAAATTTAGTCACTAAAAGTAACCTTTTCCGACCGAAACTTTTGTAGCCATAGATAAAAGTCAAATAATGTTAATTATTTGGCGACAAAAATATTTTAGTAGCCAAATATTTTTATACGACGACTAAAAACTTTTTTTCGTCACCGAAAATAATTATTTACTGACAAAAGATTGGTCGCCAAACATTAATACCAAACATTTTGTGAGATTTTTACCAACTACATATATTTTAGTAGGCAAAAACTAGTTTACGGCGACTAAAAAAAATTGAGTAGACAAAAATCAAAACTAACGCCGACTAAAATGTTCTTTAGTCGCCTATTATGGCAGTTTTAGCGACTAATTGTGTTTTTAGTCGGCAATAAGTAATCTACGTTGACTAAAAAAATTTAATAGCTTATATTTGAACCAATGCCAACTAATACCAATTTTAGTCACCATAGGTATGACTTTTGGCGACAAAATTAATATTAGTCGCAAAATGTGCATATTGTTGTAGTGAATGCGCTCAACAACTTTAGTACTCGAATTTTTTTATCAACTCGCACTTTAGGTGGGGGAGATCAAGAGTTTTGTGTGTTAAATGTAAGAAATGTAGAGAGATAGAGAAGATATTTCGAGGGGAGAGAGAGAGAGAGAAGAAAAGTGAGGAAGAAGGAAAGGCAAGGTGGAACTAAAAGTGATCTCGACAAGGCAATCGATTGTACTAAGGAAGTGATTGATCAATCTCAAATGGATCGATCCCTTTTTTATCTTTACATTCTGCTTGAATTCGTCTAAAATAATATGAATAATGATCAATAGACCCTTAAATGCGATCTGTGGGAGCCGAATATTGTGGGGGCAATAAAGCCGAATAACGGTATAAGGACAGTCAAGGACAGAATTTGTATTCGGCTCCATCCTGGACGATCACAGGGCCGAATAGACTAATCGGCCGTAGAACCAGTCGAACAAAACCCGAATAAATAAACTTGCAATAGATTAAGGGAGGGCCCGACCTTGTGGCCCAAGGAAAAATATAAATAAAAGAGTATCAACCAAAGAAAGGTATGTGAGAACAAGTAAGACTAACTTGAGATATAAGCAACCAAGAGAGTATACACTGACTTATCCGTCGGAGTGCTAATTCTGGCACCCCCGACCAGAATGTTTATTCCTTTTCAGGTGACTAGCTAAGAATCAAGAGCGTCCTACAGGATCCAGAGAGTATTTCCAAACCACTTCTCCACAATTAGCGCCGTCTGTGGGAATACTCAAGCACATCCATGGCGGGTGTGATGGAAGATCCTCCGGTAGTCGCTGACGACCTTATGCCACGAGATGATACCAATCCAAGCAACATGCTTGGGCCAGAGAACATTGTTGCACGAAGGGCCTTGAACTTCGACTCAGTTGCCCAGACCTCACCCTCGACATCAGCACATGAGGCAATTCAAGCGATTATGGATCAGGTGGAGCAGAATGAACAAAGGTTGGAAAACATGATGATTGAGAACGAGCGCCTTCGACAGGATTTGGCCTTGGAGGTGGCAAAATCCCAACAGGTCGCGCGCCAAGATCTGGGACAACCTCTGAGAAAGGATGGTTGACGACCTCAAATTTGGAGACATGATAGTGGTAGTGATTCTGACTCATCATCCCCAGAATCCAAAAGAAAAGGACGAGTTGAAGTCTCCAGTTCTTCCGAAGGAAGTCTGCGTGCACGGAATAAGCGAAGAAGAAATGATTCAGACGAAGAGGATCAACATGACCCCTTTGTGCGACGGATCGCAAGGGTAGTGCTACACAAAAAGTTCAAAGCTCCATCGTTCACCTTATACAATGGAAAATCAGACCCCACTGACCACATTCGTCATTATAAGCAAGCCATGACACTTTATGTAGACGGCGAGGCCCTCACAAAATGGGTCGAAGCGAAGGCACTAACACACATTCGAGATACTGATGTTAGGCGTTTTGTATGGAAGAATATCATAACATGATTTGGCATTCCAAGAGCACTCATTTCAGACAACGGCACCTAGTTTGATTGTGCTGTCTACCGAGAATTATGCAGCACGTATGGTATTCGGCCCTATTTCTCCACCCCTGCTTATCCACAGAGCAATGGTCAAGCTGAAGCCTCCAACAAAGCCATCTTGGATGGCATCAAGAAGAGGCTGGAGAAAGCTAAAGGCAGATGGGTCGAAGAATTGCCGAGTGTGTAGTGGGCTCACCACATTACTCCGCGGCGATCCACTGGGGAAACGCTGTTTGCTTTATGCTTTGGAACCCAGGCAATCATCCCCTTAGAGATCGGCCTCCCAACCTTGAAATTAAAAGTTTTCGATATGGGCCGAAATGACATGATGTTGGCCTTGGATTTGACTCTGATTGAAGAATAACGAGACCGTGCCCTTGCATCCATGGCACGGTACCAGCAACAGCTTGCTAAGTCGTACAATCAATGTGTTCAGCTACGGCGTTATACACCAGGAGAATTGGACCTCAAGAAAGTACTTCTAGCTGCCAGGAATCCGGCTAACAGAAAACTGGGTCCTAACTGGGACGGCCCCTATTAGATCTATTCAATCGCGGGAACAGGGGCATATCGGTTCAAAGACATGTCAGGGAGAAGTTTGCCACGTCCTTGGAATTCCACGCATTTGCGTAAATTCTATCATTAACCCGATTTGTGGGGCATGATAACTTGTTTTGAATGATCACTGTGTACAACTTTCACTTTTACAATTTAAAGTTTCTTATTTCCTTACTATATGAAATTTGGTTCATTAAATTTAAAGCCTCCGAATTCAGAGCCCCATCCATGCATGACACATTTGGGCCGAATAAGCCTCCAGATTCGGAGCGCCCTTCGTGGATATCACGATTGGCCAAGTTAAAAGCCTCATAATTCGGAGCCCCATCTGTGCAAGACACGTTTGGGCCGTATAAGCCTCCAGATTCGGAGCGCCCTTCGTGGGTATCACGATTGGCCAAGATAAAAGCCTCCGAATTCGGAGCCCCATCCATGCATGAAACGTTTGGGCCGAATAAGCCTCCGGATTCGGAGCGCCCTTCGTGAATATCACGATTGGCCAAGATAAAAGCCTCTGAATTTGGAGCCCCATCCGTGCAAGACACATTTGGGCCGTATAAGCCTCCGGATTTGGAGTGCCCTTTGTGAATATCACGATTGGCCAAGATAAAAGCCTCCAAATTCGGAGCCCCATCCGTGAACGACACATTTGGGCCAAATAAGCCTCCGGATTCGGAGCGCCCTTCATGGATATCACGGTTGGCCAAGATAAAAGCCTCCGAATTCGGAGCCCCATCCATGCATGACACGCTTGGGCTGAATAAGCCTCCGGATTCGGAGTGCCTTTCGTAGATATCATGTTTGGCCAAGATAAAAGCCTCCAAATTTGGAACCCCATCCGTGCATGACACGTTTGGGCCGGATAAGCCTCCGAATTCGAAGCGCCGTTCGTGAAATTCACGATTGGGCCAAACAAGTCTCTAGATTCGGAACGCCCTTCGTGGGAAATACGGTTGGCACGAAAGTGTATCCGAATTTGGAGCCCTCTTCATGAATATTATGATTGACACGCATAAACACAATTTATAAACATAGACTGAAATAACATGCAAACATTTAAAATAATATGTTTCATTAAATTAATCGAGAATACATAGTTAGCTTCCAATATTATGTTAAAGTGGTACAATACGTTCAGTTTTATTCGGTATCACCCTCGTCGTCACTGTTGACTTTGAAAGTCGCGAAGGGAAAATGATGACCCTGATATAACGGTGACGCCGAGTCAGCGCCTGCTGCCTAGAGAGCCTCCACGGCATGGAGAGCCTTGACCCATCCATGCTTAAATCCATGATTCTAGCATCGACAGACCTCCTCGGCGAGCTTTTCCTTCATCTTCTCTATCCTAACTTTTTCAACCCTCATGGAAGCCTTGTTCATAGGCCCTGGTCTTTGCAGCCTCTATTGCAAACATGCTTGCCGTATCACAATCGGCAATCGCGTGACTTATAAGCCGTTGGGTCACCCGTTCCTCCACAATCGGGTTAGCTTGGCCGGCCGAATGAGTCTCGGTGGTTTTGACTTTTCTTAACTCTCGCTCGGCTTTCTCCGCGTGAGCCTCTAAATTACGAATGCGTTCATCTTTCTGTTCTATCTCCCGCCATGCGGCACATAAGTACATGCCGATCTCATAGACGGTGTATAGTCCTTTCATCGCTCCGTGAACGCTCTCTCAAAACACTTCGAAATCTGGTCGACCAATCATCGACTACTGGACTTCTGGCGGAAAATTTTTTCATGCAAATTCAACTACCACGCTTGGATCTGAGATGATCTAATCTGCTTCCGTCATCGGTTTGTTCCCGATAAAGACTAAAAAACTTAACGGGCGCGGTGGCCCACTGGCCTCACTTCGGGAATGAGGGGAGTTCCCCCGCTGTCGCTTCTCCCTTCTAGGTGACCTACTTTGACGACATGGAGAGTGACGCCTCTCCCGCTCCCCAGACGTCCTACTTCCCGTTCGTGAAGGTTCTCTATCTCGACTCATCGCTGAGTCCAGCTCAGCCAATGTCCTGCCTTCTCCTCTGCTGTTGAAGAATAGTCTACGTAGCATTCACACTTACCTAACCTTCTTCTATGGACTGGTTCAAGTTGAGTTTGAACACACTAATGGGACCTATTTGCACGAAGCAACCACCCTTTTATTACCCGCAGGTACACCGCTCCTAAAGCGATCTCTTTAATGCTGCCCCAGCCAATTCTTAAATGCCTGATAATCGGCTGCCACGTTTACTAATCCGCTGGGGCAAAGGGCAGATTAATTAATCTATTCGGCCTAATATCAGTCCTTTAAGCCAAAAAGATAGGCTGCCCCAGCCAATTCATAAATGGCTGATAATCGGTGGCTACGTTTATTAATTCGCTGGGGCAAAGGGCAGATTAATTAATCTATTCGGCTTAATATCAGTTCTTTGAGTCGAAAAGATAGGCTGTCCCAGCCAATTCATAAATGGCCCATAATCAGCGGCCACGTTTGCTAATCTGCTGGGGCAAGGGTAGATAAATTAATCTATTCGGCCTAATGTCAGTCCTCTGAGCCGAAAAGATATGTTGCCCCAACCAATTCATAAATGGTTGATAATCAGCGGCCACGTTTACTAATCCGCTGGGGTAAGGGCAGATTAATTAATCTATTTGGCCTAATATCAGTCCTTTGAGCCGAAGAGATAGGCTGCCCCAGCCAATTCATAAACGACCCATAATCGGCGGCCACGTTTGCTAATCTAGGGCAAGGGCAGATGCCCTAGTATATTTGGCTTGACAAAGCTACACAGTTAATTTAGCGCCGAATTAATTTCATAGTTTCGTTAAAACTTATATCGTGATTTTACATCTTACTTGGTTGTTAACACGTACATTCAATAAATAGAAAAGCAAAGGCAATTTTCATTCATAAATTGAGTACATACAAAAGTCAATTTACACATGAAAGCTACCCTACATTTAAACTTCTAACCAAATTAAATAGTCAAAAATCTAACAAAACCTACATACATTCAGATACCAAAACAAAACGAAAATCACTCTGAGCCTAGGTTAGTTTTCAGGGTCAGACTTCAGCGGCTCAATGTCTACCTGCTCATACGGAATCGGCTGTTCCAATATCACGTTAGCGGCAGCTAAGGCTTTGAGCCAGCCGTGTTTGAAGCCCCTATTTTCGAACTTAGGCACTTTCTCGACATAGCTCTCTGAGGCTACATCCTTGCCGGCTTGGAAGGCCTTGGATGTCTCGAATTCGGCTTTTTCCTTTGCCTTCTTGAAATCTTCCAAGTCGGCCTCCAGCTTGGATATTGTCTCGTTGGCCAATTTGAGTGCTTCTTCGCTCGCGTTTGCTCTTCCTTCAGCGGCCAATCTCAATCGACCAAAATTCTTAGCCTTATCAGCTTCGGTGTCGGCCCTCATTCTTTCTTCCGCCGCTTTCATGGCCTCAGATTCGGCTCGGTGAGAGGTCTCTGCCACATTATTCTTTTCAGTTTCCACTTCAGCTGTGAGAAAGCCGATCTGCTTGATTGCATTATGTTGGCGACGACCAATCTCAGCTATCATCCCCGCCGCCTACACACCAATAAATCAATAAGATATGTGATATACAAAACTTTTTAGTTTTTGATGCAGAACTATAAGGATTAAGACATATACCAATATCGCCGATTGAACGGCTAAGGCTATGGATAACAGATCAGGCTCTGTCCGAAAGGTCGCCCTGTCAACCGGCAACGAAATTGAGGAGGCCAAGCTCAAGGCCACTGCAGCATCTTTCACTACCGATGCATCGGAAGCAATTGACACGTTCTTTTATCCTGGGTTGTATTGTGAACCGCACAACTAGGTCCGATTCTTCTATGCGTGGCTGTTTATCAACTAGGTTTTCCGAATAATCCTCTTCGGTCTCAGCTGGGCGCTTTTTCCCTTGATGCTCCGACACCTGGCCCTCTAATTGACTGCCAACGAGCTCAGTTTCGGCCGTATCAGCATGAGCCGTCTCCTCAACAGGAGCAGGTGGTGTAGACTCAGTCCTAACTTCAGGTGGAGAGGGTGGAGGTTGAGATCATTCGGCTTCAACTCACCAGCCATGTTATCAGGATATGAGCCGGGTAGGTCCCCTAAGTCAGTAAAAATGTCTTCAAAGGAGACATCCTCTTGGCTTGAAGCGGATGGAGGGTTGGATGAATTGAGGCCGGCTTCCTCAAAGGCCAAGTTTAGAGCCTTGTCTACCTCAGCTTCCGACTGGTTCGGCTCCTCGGCGACCGCTTCGGCTACTTGTTCTTCCACTTGCTTCGAATCGGAGGCTTCCAAACCAATCTGCCTTAGGTTTTTGTAGTTGGGGAAGATAAGGGTCGTAAGATGCTCTTCGCCCCTCGGAATTGAAATGTTGTCTGCCGCCGAAAACGTTGCGTAAGTCGACTCGTATCTCAGGAGAATGTGGGCTGCCCTCTCTTATTTCTGAAGGCTTGGACAACGAAAGAACTGGAGTGTGATTTTGATTTCCGCGAGTATAGCGTCGTCGGTTGAAACCAACACTTTCTTCAAATCGTTGCCTACATAAACAAAACGGTAAATACATAGAAGGAAAGCTGAATACATATATAATAATAATAAACAAAAATGAGCTATACGGCCACCTGGTTCGCCTTTTCGTCTTGGCACGGGATCTAGGCGATCTTCACCCTCGTCGAATTCCCATTTGCCTCGGACAACGACCATTACATCGTCAACACGCTTGCCAGAGCTGGAAAGCACAGTCACTAAGTAATGATCGGTATCCTTGGCCCTGAGAAAATAGCGTCTCAGTCGGGCAGTAGATTTGCCTAAGACATAACAATGTCGAATTGCAGGTATAACAAGGTTAATCCTAAGGCGTCGGTTCAACTCTATAATCCCCGTTATGATTCGGAAAAAATTTACATTAGGTTGGGAAAGGATTAGACCCCAGTGTCGAAGGACGGCCCTTAAAAATGAGTGAAGGGGAAAACGGACTTCGCCCTTAACAATCGATAGGAGAGGAAAGGTGATTGTACTCTCATCAGTCCTCTCCATATCAGTGGTGCTGTCTGCCACGAGTGACAGATGGACGTCGTTGGAGATGGAACAATGGCGTTAGAAACCGGAAATTCGATCTGTAGAAAGGACTTCTTTCAAATGTTTTGCCATCCTAGCCAGCCTAAGGATTATGCAAAACTAAAAATAAACAAGGAAATGGGATTCGAAATGAAGGAGAAGAAAACTTACAAGAAGTAGAAGAGACAATGAGAAACAGGAGGAAGTTGCAGAGGTTGCGAAATTGAGGTATATTGAAAGGCAAACCAGGAGCTTTGAGTATTCAAGAAAAACTTACATTCGAAGGGACAACATAGTTTCAAATCGCATTAAATAAAGAAAGCGTACGAAGAGGCGTGAAAATGTAATGATGCCTAAAAAGCATGTGTTCTGACATACGTTGGAAAGAGGTTAGCTGCCGTTCTTTCCTTGACTTTTCAAATTCGAAACCAAATACGCCATTCGAAACCAAACATGCCGACTAACTGGCGTTAATAGGATGTTTTGGGGACAATTGTGGAAGCCGAATATTTTGGGGGAAATAAAACCGAATAACGGTATAAGGACAGTCAAGGACATAATTTGTTTTTGGCTCCATCCTGGATGATCACAGGGCCGAATAGACTAATCGGCCGTAGAACCAGTCGAACAAAAGCCGAATAAATAAACGTGCAATGGATTAAGGGTGGGCCCGACCTTGAGGCCCAAAGGAAAAATATAAATAGAGGAGCATCAACCAAAGAAAGGTATGTGAGAACAAGTAAGACTAACTTGAGATATAAGCAACCAAGAGAGTATACACTGACTTATTTGTCGGAGTGCTAATTCCGGCACCCCCGACCGGAGTGTTTATTCCTTTTCAGGTGACTAGCTGAGGATCAAGAGCATCCTACAGGATCCATAGAGTATTTCTAAACCATTTCTCCATACGATCAATCGCTCCAGTATTTCTCCCAATCGCTAGAAAATGAGAAGAAAGGAATCGACAATAGAAGTGTTCAACAAAAGAAAAAATATATCAATTTCAGAGAGAGAGAGAGAGAGAGAGAGAGAGAGAAGGAAAGAAAAATTAGAACTAAAAGTGATCTCGATAGAGCGATCGATTGCACTAGGGAAGTGATCGATCACTTTCAAACGGATCGATCCCCTTTTTTATCTTTACATTCTGCTTGAATTCATCTAAAGTAGTATGAATAATGATCGATCGCCCCTCAAATGCGATCAATTGCTAGCCTAGTATTTCTCCCAAAACTCTGTAATGTATTACAAACCCAAAACAATAAGTTTGGAAAACAAAATAGCAATAACAATAACAATTTGATTAAGATAAGGTGGTAAAGCAGGATTCTAACATAAAGGGGCGATCATATATTCTAACAAAAATTTAAAAAATGAAGTGTAAACTACAACATCAATTTTTACGGACATAAAAGGTAAAAACTAGAATAAAGATATAAATAAATAAACGTATTTCTCCTACACTCATATTGAGCTATTAAAAATCAATTGTTAGACAATATATCGACACTAGTTGTGAAAAATCAAAATTTATTATTATATTTTGTCAAAATTGTTAAATTTTGTACTTTACATCCCGCATTTCATATATAAAAAAAAAAGGTATAGATGGTGCAATCCTTTTTTTTTTTGTCAAATCTAGAGTGGGTGAATATGTATAATTTAAAGATAAAAGTTAATACTAATATATAAAGAGTTTTTTGAGATCGCCCCCTCTTACCCTCTTCTAGATCCATCCTTGGTTCACATGCAAGCATAAGGAGAACATCAAATGGGTCGGATGAAGACCCGGATCGTCACAGTCATGTGGGCAAAATGAATCTTTTGCAAGATGCGAAATAAACTTTGTCAAACATCCTGCTCACTCTCTAGGCAGACTGATAATGGCCCAAGCTGGTTCAAAAAAATTCACATTGTTACCAAAAAACAAAAAAAAAGACAAGAAATAGTATATTATCGATTTTTTGTCATCTTTTAGTACAGCATCACTAATGATGTGGATTTTTGTCCTTGATTATTTTTTCAAATAAATTATTAAAAAATAATGACGATATGTCCGATAATATATAATGATTCGACTGTTTTGATGCATTTTTACTTATAAGACAATAACTTAGATAAACTAATTTTTTTTTTTTTTTAAAAAAAAGATATATTTTTTATTTCTATTTTCTAAATTATTAATTTTAATTTATAATTAATTCCACAAAGCTCGCCATTTATCAGCTTAATTTTAGTGTTGCTATTTTGGCCACCAATTAAAGGCTTTTTTGAACAAAAAGGCTGTTTATACTCATTGAAAAACAAAGCTTCTTCAAATAAGTAGTGAACGTCTGCATGAGAGACACGTGTCCTACAATGTAGCCAAAGCATAGAAGAGAGATCTCTTTTTCCGGCAAGAAAAGCTTGGTGATTCATGGATTTTCTATATATAAATATACAAATGGATGGTATATATAACACTCACAAACAATTGTATTTGAATCAGTTTCTTACTATCAGATTACTACTACTTTTAAGTTTGTGGAGAGAGAGAGAGAGAGAGAGAGAGAGAGAGAGCAAAAAAATGCAGGCTGTGAAGGACAAGTTAAGTGATATGAAGGAAATGCGCAAGGTCAAGGCCGAAACCAAGGCAGAAGAAAGGGTAAGACTACTCACAATCTAATTATCTGTTTGGGTTAAGTTTTTAAAATGTATTTAATAATTTAAAAAAAAAAATTAATTTGTTAAAAAAAAATTAAAATTTTATTATTTTTATATGATTTTTTATTTGTTTGGACGAAAGTAATTTTAATTTTTTAAAAATAATTCTTTTGTTGTTTATATTTGTCAAACTAATTTAAAATATTTTAAAAAGTTTTTAGATAACTCAACTAAACAGAGCCTATTACACGGACTCTTCAAAATATATTAAATACTTATATTGAACACTCAACACTTGAAAGAAGGTATGAGATATTTGTCTGATACTTTCCATCAGACACTTCTTATATATTTATATTTAACAATTATTGTAAGTATATACATTCTTGCATAATTGCTATCTTTTTGACGATATATGTTGCATATAATACTAATTTATCTAACATCATAAATTAAAAAAGATAAAAATATTAATAATTTTTTGCTCAGTCTAAATATCTTTAAATTTAAAATTTAAAATTTGACGGGTCCAATGTCTAAATGCTCACTAGCACCTGATACCGTATCAAATTCATGTAACATAGAATAAATATTGGGTGTAATAATATGTTATACGTTGTTATTAATTAATATAAAATAATAAACAGAATTATGTGGAACACCCTTTCTCTCGCAGAGACTCAAAGTCAATCATATAATCTTACTATCACAAATGAAAGATTTGTTTAATTAATTTTGTGATATTGATATTGTATTACTATCACTATTACAGTTTTTTTTTTTTTTTTTTTTTTTTTTTTTGGTGTGTGTAAAATATGAGATAACTTTGGAAAGAAATGCAATCAGGATAAATTCATGGAGGATTGTTATGCACAATGTTCTGAAAACCGGATAGTTGGTTAAATCAGAAAGGTGAATGGGTCATGGATCACCGGTTCATGAAAAATGTTATAAATTTCAAATAAATTATTAAATTTTTTTATCAAACTTCTCACACTACAAGAAAAATGACTTTTGGCGACTAAATTTTTAGTCGCCAAAAGTCTACTTTTAGTCGCCGAAAGTCCAAATTTCACCTTCTCCGACGAAATTTTTTAGTCGCTATATTAGTCGCATATTTGTGGTCGGCGGAGGGTATTGGCGACTAAAATTTTTTTAGTCGCCAAAAATAGGTCTTTACCGACTAAAAAATTAGTCGCCAATAGTGTTTTTCAGTTTTGGAAATAATACATTTAGCGACTAAAAATTAGTCGCCAATAGTGGTTTTTTTAGTCGCCAAAAATAGGTCTTTACCGACTAAAAATTAGTCGCCAATAGTGGTTTTCAGTTTTGGAAATAAAGACTTTTGGCGACTAAATTTTTAGTCGCCAAAGGTGTTTCCGACGGAAAAAAAAAAGTCCACTTTTTTTTTGCTTCTGCTGAGTTTCGAACCCCAACCATTCACATTCTACGCCTTTTTGGCAACACCCGCCCTCCACTATGCCACCATAACTTCACATGTACAAATACGCAATATATATTATTTATATATTATATTATTCGGATTAATATAAAATAATAATATATACAAATATAATTATTTTAATTCAATATAATTAATTAAAAAATATATTATTTATTAAAAAAAAAATTCTGGCACTTTTGGCGACTAAAGTTAGGTTTAGTCGGCAAAAGGCCTCCATTTAGCTACTAATTTCTGTTTAGTAGCCAAAAAAAATGACTTTTAGCGACTAAAGTTAGATTTAGTCGGCAAAAGGCCTCCATTTAGCTACTAATTTCTGTTTAGTAGCCAAAAAAAATGACTTTTAGCGACTAAAATTAGGTTTAGTCGGCAAAAGGCCTCCATTTAGCTACTAATTTCTGTTTAGTAGCCAAAAAAAATGACTTTTAGCGACTAAAGTTAGGTTTAGTCGGCAAAAGGCCTCAATTTAGCTACTAATTTCTGTTTAGTAGCCAAAAACAGAACTTTTAGCGACTAAATTTAGGTTTAGTCGGCCAAAGCTCTCCATTTACCTACTAAATTTTTTTTAGTAGCCAAAAATACCACTTTTGGCGACTAAAGTTCGGTTTAGTCGGCAAAACCCTCCATTTAGCTACTAAATTTGTTTTAGTAGCCAATAATCTGCACTTTTGGCGACTAAACCATTTTAGTCGCCGATTGTCCTACTTTCAGCGACTAAATTTCATTTTTTAGTCGCCAAAACCCGATTTTCTTGTAGTGTCACTTGGATGTGGGATCCATACAAACCCACACGTGTGGGTCTCATACCCACATGTGTGGGGTCTTGTGAGAGATTTGGTAAACAATTTAGTAAATTATTTGGGATTCCTACCATAACTCCCAGTTCAATCGTCAGGTAAACAGGAATTGAATCGTGATGTCATAATTACTTAATAAATATATTAATAATAAATCTTAAATAGAAAAATAGTAACTAAGATACTTTTATTCGAAATATTTTATCATTTAAGATTTATTTAATTTATATAAATATGTTTACCAAAAATACATATTTATACATATATTTTTATATTAATGTTATTTGTAAAAATGTTAATTATTATAGTGTTTGAGAGAATCCATTGAATATAATAAATAGGGTTGTGATTAGTGCCCCGAATTTGGGGGCACTAATGGCACTAATTTCCATATAAGGCAAAAAAAGAAGAAAAAAAAAAAAACAGTTACCCAAATTAAAAATTAGGGACATTAGTGCCCATCTTTTTAGTGCCACAAATCATTTTTGTAATAAATAATATACATCCACTATATATGTCAAATGAGGAATGTTAGTTTGGTGACATGTTCGATACCTCTCAGCTACCTACATTTTTTCAATGCCTATATCAGGTACATTAAAGCCTAACTAATCCGGCCGGTTCTCTCAAACTGGCTCCGGTTCATCGGGTAATCTAATTTAATTGTAGATTTTACCAGTTTAATTAAAAGAAGTCTAATTTTAGTTGCAAATTTTACTGATTTAATTAAAAGAAGTCAGAAGTAATTTGTTTTAATAGCAGATTTTACCGGTTTAATTAAAAGAAGTCCGTTTTTCAATTAAAATGGGTTTAAGGATGTATTCGACTGGTTCTCTGAACTCGGCTTCAGTTCACTGGATAATTTAATTTAACTGCAGATTTTACCGATTTAATTAAAAGAAGTTGGTTTTCTAATTAAAATGGATTTAAGGATATATTTAGATCGAAACTTGATCGGTCCAATTTAACTGCGGATTTTTCAAATTTAATTAAAAGAAGTTAGTTTTCCAATTAAAATGGATTTAAAGGTATATCCAAACCAAAACTTGGTCCATCAATTTTCAAAGCATTGGTTATGCATTATCAGGTGAAATTCACCTAGATTTTCAACTTCACTCAATCTACATAATAAAAATTATAAGTACATCTCTCACTTATTATTACTTTTTACATAAGATAAGTTATACATATACACACAGTGTATTGCGTTTGAAAAAAAAGGTCAAATTAATTAAAATCATTTATGCACAGACAACATGATTTGCAATTCAATGGTGAAATAAGCAAGGAAAAATAAAACTTTCTTACGGAAAATTAGTAAAATATCCTATTTAATTAACTTTTGATAGTGGGAGAAGTTCAATATATTTATTGTTATTAGTTAAAGATCCCTCACTAATATTAAAAATTTGGATAAATTATGAAAATGGTCTCTGTAGTTTACACAATGTGTCAACTTTGTACATGTTTCAGTTTGCTCGATTTTGCCCCTTAATTTAACGGATTGTGTCATTTTAGTTCAATAGATAACGGTTGTTAAGTTTAGTGAACGGAAAGTCTACACAATGTGTTAATTTGGTCCCTGTAGTTTACACAATGTGTCGATTTGGTCCTTGTAGTTTACATTTGTTCGATTTTGACAGGGATTGAATTGACACATTATGTAAACTATAGGGACCAAATTAACACATAGTTTGACTTTCCATTCACCAAACTTAACAACTGTTATTTATTGGACTAAAATGACACAATCTATTAAATTAAGGGACAAAATCGAACAAATTAAAACAATAGAGACCAAATTAACATATCATATAAACTATAGAGACTATTTGTATAATTTATCCTAAAAATTTTAATTTCTCTATAAAATTTTTATGTGAAGCTGAAATTTTTCTTTGAAGAATTGAAATTTGTTTGTGAAAATGTCGAGAGATCCTAACTATAAAAAACATATTATATATCATTTATCTTATAAAATCTTAATATCAAGAATCTTAAACTAAAACCCATTTTCTTAACATACAATCACATCTACGTCATTCAAAGAGGGTAAATTACAGTTTTACCCCTTTTATTTTTATTATTTTTTTGCTTTGGCTATTAAAGATTCACCCATGAGTAATTCCGTCAAAATAAACATAAATAATACCCACACACGCACATGATTATGAGAGTGGGCATAAAGAAAAATAAATAAATAAATAAATAAATTTCTCAAAATTCAATACAAAATTACAATTATACCCATTTTTCATCTTCTTCCCAAGTGGAACACATAACCCTAACTATCCATCACCACCGTCTGCCATCTCTGCCACCCCCAATCACCTCCTCCACCTCCCAACAACCATATTCACCACCTACCCATCACCTCCTCCACCATCCACCGCTACTTCCACATCTTCCACCATCTGCTCCACCACCGCCACCACAAATCCATTACTTCTGCCACCATCCACTGCCTCCCCCGCCATCCCTTCCATCTGCTTCAACTCCCATGCCCTCCTTCGCTGTCTCAGTTTTCTTCTTATTGGTTCAAACATCGTATAGGTTTTTTTTTTTTTAAAAAAAAAAATTTATCCTTCGATACTCTTCACAAGTTCTGTTTTGTTCGTAGGTTCTAATAAGAGTATTGTCGGGTGCTCTGGCGATACTATATAATACTCATGATTAACTGTTTGTTTTTTTGTTTTTTTTGGATCAGCAAAATAAAATTCAATTTTTTTTTTTTTTTTTTTTTTTTTTTTTTTTTTGTTTTGATCAGCAAAAAAAAAATTCATTGATAATTAAGAGATTGTGCATAACACATGCAAGTTACAATCAGAAAGATAAAAACAATTGTTGCAAACATATATGCTCTGATTATATAAAAATTGAATATATGCTCCGCATATATGTACAGTGCATATATGTATATATGTTTAAATTAAAAATTAGAATAAATTATAAACACACCCTTAAGGTTTGCTTAAAATAAATATTATTCTCTGTGATTTGAAAAATTATAAATATCTCATTGTCAGAATTTTTTATTTAACAGAACTAATTGAAAAGTTAAAATTTCTATCTGCTTTCATATATAATAATAAAATTATTTGAATTTTTAATTGAAATAAATTTTTAACATCATTAAAAATTGTTAATTAACTTAATAATTTATTAACAAAATGGGCTATTTCTTATGAAATTAGAAACCTCATGGGATGGGATATAATTTCTAAAATTATAGAAGCAATTTGTATTTTAAACAAATTTTAAGGGATGTGTTTGTAATTTATCCTAAAAATTAAGTACAAAATTACAAGAATTTAGGTTAATTTATGTCTTTTACACTAGTTTAAATTAGAAAGTAAATAAAACTTTGCAAAGAAGAAGAATAAAGCATAAAAGGTGAAAATGACTTTTTACAACAAAAATTGACAGTGTTAGTGTAGTATTTTAATCCAAAATCATGTGAGAATGTTTTGCATATATTTGAATGTTAGGAGGGTAAAGTGCTATAAGCCAAAATCACGGGATAAAATAAATTTTGCCATATATTTTTATATCATGTGGCAATCAATGCGGTATTTTCTGTCTAATTTTGGATAAAAATTAACTTTAGAAGTAAATTGAGAAAAATTTGAAACGTGAAGGGCAAAGTAAAAAAATTAAATAAAATTAAGAGTCAAATAAAAAATAATAAAATATAAAAGGAGCAAAGGGTAATTTACCTGACATTGAGATTAAATTTTAAACTATTGAGTCAATCTTTATAATTTGATGAGAATATTATTCAACAGGTTGAGAAGGAGTTGGCAAAAGCAAGGGTAGACATAGCTCATGAGGTTAGATTGGCAAAAGAGGCTGAGGCAGCAATGGACTTGCATGTGACTAAAGCTGGAGAGAGAGCTCAAAGGGAGATAGAAAAGCATGCAGTGAATGAACCAACTCATGCTAATGACCAGGTATATGTTGGAGCCACCAACACCACCAATGAACCCTATGGTCAGGACCCAAATCACCTTTCAAGGCCTACTACTACTACTGCCCCCACCACCATGGGCATGTCTGGTGCTCCTCCAAGAAACGACTACATGTAAATTTAGGGTTTTGGTTAGGGAATAATTTGTCCCTGGCTTATAATTCACTTTCTCACTGTTTTATTTTTATTTTGGGCAAATTATATCGGTGGTGCCTATATTTGCTCATTATGTCATTTTGGTCCATACATTTTTAATTGGTTTGATTTTTACCTTTAATTTTAAAATTTGCGACAATTTGGTCCACTTGATAATGACGGTTACAATTTTTGATGGTAATAGTCACTGAATTAATTGAGGTTAACTCACTGAATTATATAAGTTTATAATTTTGTCATAAAAACATGACAAATACTGCTTATGTATGTATTTTCTATCAAAAACTCTATTGATTGTAATTAATTTGACCGAATTCAAAAATCATCAATTTAAAATTAAAATCAAACTAACTAAAATTGCAAGGATCAAGACAATACAAAGACTAAGGTATAGTGACTATCGGTGCAATTTGCCTTATTAATTTTATAAAGTGATTTATGGTTTGTAGCTCAATTAGATCATGCATTTTGGCTGATTTTATTGCTATATATGTTGTGTATATCTCACATGGGGAATGCAAAAAGACTTATTTTTTAAACTCTCACATTCTTTCACCAGGGTTTTGGTCTAGTAGTTGTGTAGTATCATTTACATTGGGAGGTTTTTAATTTAATTTTTATTGAGAAGAACCTTCCCCAGTATAAGGGTTGTATGTAAAAATAATTGTTGGGCTTAGGATCAATAATTGGTTGTGTTTGGTTTGGTAATTGTTGATTATCTAGTTGTTCTTGGACTAGCAATTTATTTGATATAATATTTCTCAAATTTGTAATTACTAATATATCGATTGACCAAAAAAAATAATAATAATAAATAAATAAATAAATCTTACATTGATTCACAATGACATGATAAAAGAATTGATCCTACATGATTAAATTTGTGGTAAATTAAAAGCTTATACATAACTTTTCATTGTGAATATTTTAATTCTTTTTTTGTAATTTTTTTTGTCTCCATTAATAAAAGGGCAAATTATGCCGGTGATCTTATATTTTACCCTTTGTCTTATTTTAATTCTTATATTTTCAATTGGTTTAATTTTAAATTTTGTTTTAATTTAGTCCAACTCATAATATCATTAGTGTTTTTTTTAAAAAAAAATTATAACTAAATTGGTTGAGGTTAACTAACTGAGTTTAGTAAATTGATAATTTTTCCTTCAAAATATGACACATAACACTTATGTACATAATTTTCATAAAAAATACTAAAAGTTTTAATTAATTTGACTAAATTGAAACAAAATTATAAATTTAGGTCAAAATCGAGACAATTAAAAGATCAAAAACTAAAATAATACAAAAATAAAATAAAATATAGGGATTTCCATTTTAATTTGCCAAAAATAAGATGTTTGTTACAAAATGTAGCTATGCTAACATCATTTAATGTCATCCTTCATTTGTAAAATATATATCGAATCTTATTCCCTAAAAATGTGTGCCTGTTTCAGAATAGTAACCCATAAGAGTATTTTTGTAACGCCCCCAAATAAATACAATAAATCTCACCTCATAAGCAATATACTTTAATTTATCAGAGTTCACATACAAAAGGGGTGACACGTGCGATATACATTCATAAATGATTCATCCTGAATCTACATCATTTGTTACAGTTGATAAAAGAGAATAAAAGCTAAATAGGTATTTATATGCCCAAAACGCTTACATCTTTCCAAGTCATTGCTTGGTTATAACAAAAGCAAGACTAGCTTGATACAAATAAAGCCCTTGGTAGAGGCATCTCATGCCTTCTAGGCCTACCACGTCTACTACCACCACATCCATGTCCGGACATCCTAATGAAGGTAACAAAAGATATTAGCACATTCACAAATGTGCCAAAGCTAACTCAGTCGCGTCCTAATGCAATGGACAACAATAATTCACTCGACATAAGCACGTAATAACGGAAGTACATACGAATTTCCTTCCTAGATAATGATCGTCCTGCGGCACTGACAGAGTTCCAATTAGAAACAGCAATGATCAAGTGCTCTTCTAATAGGACTTCTAGAAACCCATGGACTCGATTAACATCTTAGAAATTTAATTCCATACCCATATAATCAGATAAACATGTTATCATGTAAGTACACATCGTTCATTCCAGAGTCTATCAAACGAGACAAACCCATTATAGTACTAACTACTTCTCACATACCCAAAGTATTCAAACCTGGTACGCTCTAATACCAAGTTGTAACGCCCCAAATAAATACAATAAATCCCAACTCATAAGCAATATACTTTCATTCATCAGAGTTTGCATACAAAAGGGGTGACACATGCGATATACATTCATAAATAATTCTTCTTGAATCTATAGCATGTGTTACAATTGATAAAGGAGAATAAAAGCTAAACATGTATTTATATGCCCAAAAGGCTTACATCTTTCCAAGTCATTGCTTGGTTACAACAAAAGTGAGACTAAGTCAATACAAATAAAGCCCTTAGCTATACAAAAGAAAATACAACAAAGTGAGTTCTTGCTCCAAAGTCCCTCCAAGCTATTGCCTTGGTGGAGGCATATCACCAACACCTGAAAATGGTTTTTCCCAAATAGTGTGAGCCAAAACCCAGTAGGAACAATCTAACACAATATATGAATCTTAACAAAGATATAAGTACAATGTGCACATACAATGCCCGTGATAACACATTCACGTCTATATGATCATAAAGTACCAAATTTCATATTTCAATCCATTTTCCTTCAATTCATTTCTAGTTACTTCATTTCATCTCAATACATGAGCCAGTTCCGTTACCCTTCAGACAACCCAAATGAGGCTACAACTCAGTGGTTCACAAATTAACATAATCATTACACAAACACTTCAATTTGCCATTTTACAGAAATTTCGTCTGTGAGATCGGCACCAATGTATACCCGCGGTTTCGGGACTTTCACCCTGGACACACAGGCCAACTTAATTTCAATGGCGTCCATCCTCTATCTCCTCCCAAACATGGAGTACATCCCATTTCTCCTCCTAAACATCATACATATACAATGTATTTAAAGCATGGTCATATTCAATGACAACCCACAAGAGATTAGTTTCAATTCACCTAATCCTCATGCAATTTCTACAACAATCATAACTATCTTCCACCGATAACCCAAATACAGATATTTCTAAACAGATATTCAATCTCATGACAGTTAAATTATTCAAAATTCCACGGTGAGCGATGGTACATATTTAGCTTCACCATTTATCTATATATCCAACCAATTTCACATTCACAATACCAATTCCATTCATTTATACAAAAATAACTATTGGGACCATTCTAGGGCAAACTCCCCATTTTCCTAAATATCACTCCAATTGCCCAAAATCAATCATTTTGCCACCATTCAACTTTATATTTAACCCCATAACCATTTTCACAACATACACATGAAAACCCTCTTTTTATTTCACACCTAAACCCTAAGTTTGTCCATAATACACCCAAAGTCCACCATTGTTACACAATAACAAAATAACTAAGTTAAAAGCCATATGAAAGTGTAGGAAATCCCTACCTCAAGTGTAGAAGCCCAAAGGAGGAGTGGAGAAACTTCAAAAATGTCGAAATCAAACTCTATTCAGATGTAATGGTAGCCCTTGAGATGCTCTACCTTTTTTGTCAAAGGGAGTAGGGTAGAGAGATCCTTAGATCCTAGTGGATTTGTAGAGAGAAGTCAGATTTTAGAGAGAGAAGGAGCTGGTCTAGGGTTTTTAAGTGAAAAGATATCAAAAAGTGATGAAAAAGTGCTGCTATGAGTTGATATATACGAGGCTCGCTCGAGCGCAAGAGTTGTCACTCGAGCGACCAGACATAATAAGTGGCCTCTCTCGAGCACAAGATGCGTCGCTCGAGCGTAGAGTACATGCTCCTAAAAGTTTTACAAACATATACCATCGCTCGAGCGCAAGAAGCCTCACTCAAGCGAAGAACATTACTCTCATAGTATCTCTGCAGGCCTGCAAAATTACTGAGAGCTCAAAAAGCTCGCTCGAGCATAAGAAGTCTCACTCAAGCGAAGAAGCAAATTTCTGGACAACAATAATTTGACCAACTACCAACCAACTTGTTCCAAACATCCCTAAGACACTCCAATACTCAAACTCAAAGGAGAAAGGAGGGAAAAAGACATGAATAACAATATTAAACCACGAAGCCTGAGTCTGAAATACAACAAATGTCACGACCGAAACCCGTCCCTATGGGTTTAGAGTCATGACCGGCCAGTAATCCTAGATTACCTTCAGCCTCAAAGACAAAATTACATAATATTTAATATCATATTGGGGCCTAAAGCTGAAGCAAAACAAAAATAAAAATGTCCATTGAGCTTGTACCTATATGATACAATAATAAATTATAAACATATACAAATCTTATATGTCTCACACACATATACATTTAAGACTCAGCAAAATACCAAACTTTGACAAAGCAAAGAGGCAGATTTTCTTGGCTATAATCGAGCTTAATTTGCTCCATTCCGGAAGCTCTTCAAAGGCTAACACAGGTAGACTCCGAGACTTTCTCTATCAATTTGCTCACTTACAAATACATATAAATAGTGAGCTAAAGCCCAGCTAGTAATAATAGAATAAAGAGGTTAAATAAATGAAATTCAATGATAATACAAAAACCTATCTTATGATTTCGAAACGAATCTTAAATCATTTTCAAAACAAGGCATTTGCCATATGATATCTGATTTATAACAAAACATTTTCCTTATCAAAACATATATTTCCTTTTTTTGAAACAATCCATTTCAATGGACAAATCAATTCGATTAGCCAAAATATCAATCCTTTGCAATAATAAAAACCATTGTTCGATAGCATTTTCAATACAAATCTGATTTCAATTCAATTCTCAATGATCTATGTTATCCTAATAGCAATACTCATTCAATGACAACTTACATGGTACATCCAATAGAGTAACAATATTTCAATAACAATGGACCATGAGGGTCATACAATGGACCACGATGGGTCAATCCAATGGACCACGATGGGTCAATTAATAATCCAATGGACCACGATGGGTCTAACACTAGAGATATTTGTGTGTCAATCAAACTAAAAGCCATGGCATTGTTTCTCCTAGGCAAGGGCCTAGCTATGGTATTGTTAACCCCAGGCAAGGGCCTAACTGTGGTATTGTTTCACCGAGGCAAGGGCCTAGCCATGGTATTGTTTCCCCCAGGCAAGGGTCTATGTGTAGACAAGTCCGCGGGGGACCTCGTTACAGCTCAGACTTGATTTTTGTCACGGTTCTTAATCTTGAACCAAAGAGTCCAAATCCGGCAAATCGTTTTGAGAAAACAGATTTTTTGAAAGAAGTACCAAACATGGACTGCTTTGCCAAATACAGAGTCGCCACCTAAATATTTTATTTTTGGGAAATTTAAGAAACCCTGACTCGTTTGCCTAAGGCCACGTGTCCGTCATCACTAAAGTTGCCTCGGCTCGGGAACTTGGGTACGATTGGGGAAGGTCACTTCGTGAGCACCCCCGCTCGCCCGATCAAAGATCGGCCTCTACTAACCATGATATCTAGTTTTGAAAACTTTGTGTGCTCTTATTCCGGTTATTAGCCTAGATTTACTATGTGATGCGCACAACATACAAGTATAGACTGGGTCGCCTGAATTGGGACGAAACATTTCATGTTTGTTTGTTTGAAAATGGTTTGATGGTACTACCCGCAGGTAGGCTAAGACGTGGATTTGCCACCCTCGGGTGGGCTTAGAAAACATGTTTTTGCCACTATCTAGTGGGCTTAAAACAAACAGTTTATGATTTGTTCCAATCTAAACAACCCATCCTTCACCCACAGGCATTCAGGCAGTTATATCACATAAGCAAATAGCCTCATGGTAAGCATGCTATTCATGGCAGTCACTCATATGCATGCAAGGATGCTAAAGCATAAAAACTCACCGAGTACTCCAAGCCAAAACAGAAGCTCATTAGAAATCCATGCATGATCCTAGATACACAGAATTGCCTAATGCAACACATGCAAAGATGCAAACTATAGCAGGCTCGGCTATTCTAAACATGACATATGGAATGCTACAGCTAACATGTATTCAACTTGGAATTGAAATACAAATGCAGTTAGTATGATGCGCCGAGCCCGGTGCATGCAAGACAGATGAATGAATGCAAATATGCTATCATACTGTATGCTAATTGAAACATGCCCTAATCTAACCATCATAAGCAGGTAAATAAAAGGGAAGAAAGACGTGGGGTTGAAAGACATACATCACACTCACCCACACTTATTACAATTATGCCATCGCGCAGAAGGTCCGAATAAATATACAGTCCCGAATAAAAGAATATTACAGTCCAAATAATACAGTCCAAAATGTGTACAAATTCCTAATTAATTTACAAATTAACTAAGAAAATAATAAACTGGCATGCAAGCCAGGGACTGCCTTGATTCTGATGAATGATGTATGTTTAGGCTGCCTTGCGTGGAAATCCATTAGGATGCCCCAATTAGCCTCTATTTTGTAATTGTTCTTGGAAAGCGCGCCAAGCCTCGGAAGACTGCTGATTCTTGATTTTGCTGCAACAGAGAGTAGGAAAGGGGCATAGCAATGTATTTTCACAAATGTATGCATGCCTCGATCCTCGTGCTACCAATCACGCATCTCGATGCATGATGGCCGAGGAGTCGATTTGCACAATTCAATATGGAATGAATGCACATGAAAACACAACAAAACCTAACTCCATCATGGATGATCCGGAGTGTCGGTGACTAGGGAATTGAGACACGTTCCGTCACTCGGAGTACGGAACGTACCTCGTTTCCCATACTCGGGCTAACTCCTATCCCGAACACAATGCAATATGCATGACATGCATGAATGCAACTAAGATACAACCTAACATGCACAATGTTATGAAATGGCATACACGGTGCACGATGCAACATGGCACACACAATGCTCTAATATACAACCTAGCATACACAACGCTATGGAATGAAATGGCATACGCAATGCATAATGGACTTACACTAACATGAGTGGACCTTACACAAGAGGCCATTAGATGAAAATGAGACACTCGAAATGCGTGCACACATGCACGCAAACCGAGGACCGAACCTACGGCACGAAATGCCACTCTAACAAGACATAACAAAACATGGAATATGGCATACTATCATGCAAATTTCAGAGGCAAAATGAGATGTAAAACAGCCTCAAAACATGGTAAAATGGTACCCGATGCATGGAACGAGTCCCGAAACATGAATTTTGGCGCATGAAATGGCCTATAGCTATGCAATGCATGAAATATTTGAACATGAAGTGTAAATACAGAAGCAAGGCAGCCCCAAAACAAGCATGTTTACAGTTTTAAGCAAGGCCAAACAGTGAGCACAAATGGGGCTAAGCTAGCATACAAAAATGGCCCCGAAAGCAAGATATTGAAGCAACTCACAGATGCTGGCCCTAAACAAGTGAGGGCCCTTCTACAATGTTGAAGAGGAGCCCAAAATATGATGTTTTACAGTTGATGGCCGAGCCCAAAACAGTGTACAAATATGCTCAACATACAATGCAAGATATGGCCTAAAAGAGAGGCTACAACACAAAGTATACAAAAGATGCTCCAAACAGCAATAGACCCTTAATGAAACATGGAGAGGGGATGAAAAAAAGGCCATTTTCAGTTCGGACCAAGGTCCAAAAACAGAAGAAAAATAGGCTAATAAATCATGCAAAAATGGGACCAAAAGATGGATATCAAAGCAAGTGATACATGGAGGATTCAAACAGTGATGAGCCCTTCTAAAATGCTGAATAAGGGCTCAAAATAAGCCTATTTACAGTTTACAACATGCTTCAAAACAGATTACACATGAGCCTAAAATACTACACAAGAAATAGGCATACAAGAGGGATAATGAAGCAAGTGCAAAATGGGGGCCTCAAACAGTGAGAGGCCCTTAATGAAAGATGAAATAGAGCTCAAAAAAACACTACTCTCAGTTATGGCCGGAGCTCAAATGTACAAGAAAGAAGGGCTAAGAAATGATACCAAAATGAGCTAGAAAAGAGGGAAATGTTGCTCACCCTTGAAGACCAATCCTTTGCTGCCTCTTGGACCAAGAAATGCTGCCTCCTAGCCTCTGAGAAGACCCTCCTAGCTGCTGGAATGGAGTGGTGGTGTGGTGCTAGGTGGTGGTGAAGAAATGAGTGTAGGACTTGAGAGGTTTGAAGCTTGGAAGTGTAGAGATAGGGGATATATGTATATAAGGCTTAAAGACAAAATTTCTAACCCCTAAACACAGCTGGGGAGCCTGGTTTTATAGACAAAAGGGGGTGAAAAAGAGGAGGAAAAATGGGGGGGAAAACTAATTCAAGTTTCCCCCCAAAAGGCCAAACCCTCGGACATGGGTGAAGTGCAAAACAAAATACATGGCTAGAACACACTTGGGAGGGGGATAATGGTCGGCTAGTTTAAAAGGGCAAAAAAAGTCATTTTTTTTAGATAAGTGGCTGGCCGGCTACCTTTTATGGGTTTTCTGGCCGGCCAGCTACTTTTTCTGGCTTTTCTGGCCGGCCAGCTACATTCAGGACAAAAAAAGTGGGCTTCCGGAAAAAAAGTGGCCGGTGGGTGATTGGGAAGTCCAAATGTAGCCGTTCAAGTGTCCAAATTGAAGCCCCAGAAGTTAGCTTTCCAATGGAGCAAACCTTGCATCAAAATTCCTCCTGTGGAAAAAGTTATGTTTGTTTCCGTGAAGCCGCGCAGATTCGGTCCCAACCGGAGTGATGCCCTACTTCAATCAACCATATCTCCCCTATCCGGAATTGGATTTAGGAGATTCTTGAGTGCAAAATGAAGCCCCGGAAGTTTTATTTCCAACGGTGGTGGCCTCATAGCTTGATTCCAAGTATGCGAATGAATAGGCCCGATTCGGCGAGGGCTGTCCGATTCTCTCTTAACGATTCATGCCCATTTTCTCCCCCAACTGGATTTCTTCCTTCTTCTCCTCTTTTCTTCAACTTCAAGCCCCTAAGTAAGGTGTTTTGAAAGATTTTTCAAGGATTTCATCTCTCTTTCATTCATTCCCACTTTGTCCTTGCTCGGTTTACCGAAAAGCGCAACATTTGACAAAATACGAGCCTCGGAACATCGTAAAAACTTTATTTTCAAAATGTTTTGAAAGAGAGGGTTTTAAGATCTAAAATATTTTGATCAAGATTGTTTTGGTCCAAAAGGGGTATGAATTTGAGGTTTGACTCTCTTTTTGCCAAAGAAATTGAACCTTTGCCCTGCACATCTTTCATCACCGAGCAAACCATCAGTCACGTCCAAGTCTTATGGACGGTCAAAAATGGGGTGTCTACACTATGTTCAATGGATGCCACAATACAATTTCAAAAGTGAACTTCATTCATCAATAGAAAATAACTCTTCATCAAACCATTCAATCATTCATATATCAACTTTGTAAGCAGTACAATTTCGAAAGTAAATATTACTTGAACATATCTTTATTAAATTACTACTCACAGTGTTCAGATGCCCGGTTCACCCTTGTAATTGACCCTACACAATTCATAATACACAAAGAAATTGGGTCACAATACAATTCATTCCGTTCTTTAATTTGTTTAATTCTCTTAGGCTCTTTCTAACTCTACAGTTCATTTATAATGCTCAACACATGCCTAAGAATGCTTAAGATTTAAAGAGAATGGAAATCGACATATGAAATAGTTTTTCAAAATTTTCTGCTACAAGGTTCTTCGCTCGAGCGCAAGACCCCTTCGTCTGCAAAAAAAATACTAGTTACTTGCATTCTACACTCGAGGGAAAACTTCTTCGCTCGAGCGATGATGGCAAATTCTGGGTTTCCAAAATGTTGTTTAAACTTCAAAACACATTACTAAGGCTCCAAATTCATGCATGACTCACTCAAATGTGCAAAAATGTTCCCAATTACGTATATTTAAAGTTAATTCCACTTATATTTCAAAATTCCATGATTTCAATTAAAATGTAAACCTTGGATTTCATGTTGTAAAACTCATCTTTCACTTCTTTCTTTGTTTTATGAAGCATAAAATTTAATCTATAAAGCCCTTTCATGAATATTTGCATGTGTGGAATCTTAATCAAAATAAAATTAATTTTGATTCTCAAACATAAATTATAATTTATTTATAAATTTGTCCAAATTTAAATTTAATTCATTTTCTTTATATCAAGTCCAATTTCAAACCCATAAACTTTAAATCATGAATTGAACTTCCAAGGCTCTTGAAAATTCATGATGCATGTACAATTGAAACTCAATTTCATGTTAAGACAACTAAATTCAAAACCAAAGTGATTAATCTCTACATTAATTTCCATAAATTTGAACCGAACTCCATTGCATGGATCAAATCTTCAAATAAGTCTTGCTGCATGTAATTTATGGGACTCAATTCAAGAATAATTCTCAAAATTAAACTCAAACTTAACAAATTTAAAGAATCATAACTCATATTTTTCAACCTAACTTGATTGAACATGCAAGACCCAATTTCTATGAATTTATATAATTAATCCTCAAATCTCTATTTTAATTTTCTCAAATCTACCTTCAATCAATTTTTGTCTAAATTAATTAAACAACACTAGAAAGAGGATGGAATTTCTTACCTTAAGATGAATTTTCCAAAATTTTAAGCTTGAATTTTGGTATCCCACAAGACTCTTTTCTTCAATCCCTTTTCTCTCTTCCCTTCGGTCTCTCTCTCCCTCAGCCCGTGCTCTCTCTTTCTTTTTCTAACTTTTGTTTCCAACAGATTGAAGGCCTCATTTGACTTCATTCATTCATCTTTTCTTTTATTTTTTTTATTTATAGTGGGACACTTGTCCTTACTATATGAACCCATATGGTGGTGTATTAATTCTTTCATTAACTAGTTAATCTTGCTTAGGATACTTAATTGAGATTAATGTTTGATTACAATTAGCTTAATTAACCATCTCTTAATTTTAATTAGTTATGTAAAATTCTAACACAATTAATCATAACTAATTACAAATCCCACATAATTTAAATTAGTCTAATTGACTTCAATAGATGTCCAATCAAATCATAATTAAGTTGATCAGTCTGGATCAGATTTTTAATCAAACTTCCAAAAAGCTCCAAATGTCCAATTAAACTTATTACCATTCTCAATTTTGGTTTTTCACATCATTAAGGTTTTTAATTTCAGATTAAACTCAAAATTTCCATCAATAAATTACATATTCAAATTGGACAACTCATAATTAAATTTAATTCATAATAACCACAATTCTCAATACTCATGACTTAATCAACTCCAATTCAGACCCAATTAATAAAATCTAATTTTTATTAAACTAGATCAGATATTTAGTTAAGCTCCCATATGGTCTAATGCTCAAAATTAACAATTCGTCAATTTCACCTTCTTGAGCCACTTAAGCTTTTAATTTCTAATTCCAAAAGAGCTCTTTTATAAAATTACATATGAATCAATACCAATATTGTTCATCAATTCTATAATTAAATTAAAATAATAATTAATTAAAATCCAAATCACCTTGATTAATTAAATATAAAATATTATATGTGACAGGGTCGTCACAACAAAGGTCGGGTCAAAACCGGAATTGTTATAATTGTCCCCCCTTAAGGAATTTCATCCTCGAAATTTCAATATAAGTGCAAAACCATTTTCAAACTATTTCCAACTATGATAATCTATCAATTTCAATCACCATGACCTATTCTCCGGTCATCCATTCTCATTAACTAGATACACAAGTTTTGACATTGAAGTACAATTTATATATTCCCAAAACATTTACAATGTTTATGATAAACCTAATTTTCCCAAAATTTACACAACATATACAATGTTTCCAATTGTGATACAACGCATACGATATTCCATATTCCCAAAACATATACAATACTTATATTGAATTCATGTTTCCAAGACATCCACAACGTATACAATGTTTTAACATTTTATTAACATAATCAAAATATCAACATATGCTCAAACATCAACAAATAAGTCCGGATATTTCTCACGGACTTCCAATTCACACTCCCAAGTCGCTTCCTCAACCCCGCGATATTTCCACAATACTTTGACCAAGGGAATTGTCTTACCTCGCAAGACTTGGTCACAGGTATCCAAGACTCTCACCAGTCTCTCCTCATACGAGGCATTCTGTCCAATCCAACACGTACGATGGATCTGGCTTATACTTGCGAAGCATGCTAATATGAAACACATCATGAACCTTGGAAAGCTGTGGCGGCAATGCCAAATGGTAAGCTACCTCTCCAACCTGCTCAAGGATCTCAAAAGGCCCAATAAATCAAGGGGACAACTTCCCACTATTCCCAAATCTCATCAAACCCCGCCTAGGTGATATCTTCAAAAAGACATGAT
The DNA here is from genome assembly GCA_030407325.1 of Camellia japonica. NCBI lineage: Eukaryota > Viridiplantae > Streptophyta > Magnoliopsida > Ericales > Theaceae > Camellia > Camellia japonica. Next base: position 135,638,053 of record JAPPVO010000019.1, read on the forward strand.
CTCCCACCTCAAAAGACAAGGGTTTCCTCCTACAGTCCGCGTAACTTTTCTGACGTCTCTGAGTCAAAACCAACCTCTTACGGATAAGTGCCATTTTTTCCGTTGTTTTCTCGAACTAACTCTAGACCTAACAAAGGTGCATCACCCACATTGGCCCAACACACAGGGGACTTACACAGTTAGCCATACACGGCCTTAAATGGTGCCATGCCAATACTTGAATGGAAGCGATTGTCATGGGCAAACTCCACTAAGGGCAAGTGCCCATGACCCCTTAAAGTCAAGGACACAAGCTCAAAGCATATCCTCAAGGATCTGAATAGTACGCTCGAACTGCCCATCAGTCTGAGGATGGTAAGTAGTGCTAAAGGTCAATCTAGTGCCCAAGGCACTGTACAAGCTTTGCCATAATCGAGCTATGAAACGTGGATCTCTATCCAAAACAATCGTCACAGGGACCTCGTGCAATCTCATTATGTCCCTAATGTAAAGGTCAGCAAGATAGTCTATCGAATCACTCACACGCATAGGTATAAAATGTGCCGACTTGGTCAATCGGTCAACTACCACCAAAATGGCATCACTACCCCGTTGCATTCTAGGAAGACCCACAACAAAATCCATCATGACATGCTCCCACTTTCACTCAACTATAGGCAAGGGTTGCAACAAACTCGTTGGCCTCTGATGCTCAGCCTTCACTTGTTGACAAGTAAGGCACTTCGATACAAACATGGCCACATCCTTCTTCATACTCCTCCACCAAAACTGGTGACTCAGGTCATGATACATCTTTGTGCCCCCCCAGATGCATTGCAAGGCGTGAATGGTGAAATTCTCAGAGTACTTCTTCTCAGTAAGACTCCGGCGCAAAAAGACGATCAAGGAATCTAACACTCGAGTCAGAATACATGTTCAAGCCCTTTTCTACCTTCCCACTGGAAATCTTTTCCCAGAGGGTTTCTACCTCGAGATCACTCTTCTGCGCTTCTAACACTCGGTTCACAAGTGTGGGTTGTGCAACTACCGTAAACAAGGCTGCAGACTCCATGGATTCACCAAGATGCAAGTCAAACTCACCAAGAGTACCCAACATTTCCCATTCCCGAATGGCAATACAAGCCACACTACTAATTGACTTCCTACTTAAGGCATTAGCCACAACATTGGGCTTTCCCAGGTGATAATGCAACTCAAAATCATAATCCTCTATGAACTCCATCCACCTCCTCTGCCTCAAATTCAGGTCCTTCTGTGTAAATAGATACTTCAGACTCTTGTGGTCAGAAAACACCTCAAATTTCTTGCCATGCAGGTAGTGCCTCCAAATTTCAAAGCGAATATCATCGCCGCTAACTCTAGATCACGGGTAGGACAGCTCCTCTGGTGAGTTTTCAATTGCCGCGAGCCATAGGCTACTACCTTCCCCGCTTGCATCAAAACACAACCCAAGCCTGCCCGTGAGGCATCACAATACACTGAATAACCCAAACGCCTCTCCAGGATAATCAATACTAGAGCAGTGGTAAGTCTAACCTTGAGCTCTTGAAAGGACTTCTCGCAAGTCTCACTCCACACAAATTTGATCCCTTTCTTCGTCAATCTAGTCAATGGTGAGGTTAGTCTAGAGAAATCTTTTAGAAACCGATGGTAATACCCGGCCAACCCCAAGAAACTACGAATCTCAACAAAATTCTTAGGTTGTACCCAATCTTGCACTGCCTCTATCTTGGATGAATCTACAGTCACCCATTCTCCAGATACTACATGGCTGAAGAACTTAGCTTCTCTTAGCTAGAACTCGTCTTTCCCAAATTTAGCATACAATTGGTGGGCTCTAAGCAACTCAAGCACCACTCGCAAGTGTTCCTCATGCTCCTCCTCAGAAGGTGAGTAAATCAAGATGTCATCTACAAAGACGACCACAAAACAGTCTAAGAACTCTCAGAAGATCCGGTTTATCAAATCCATAAACACAGCTAGGGCATTGGTTAGCCCAAAAGGCATCACGGGAAACTCATAATGGCTATACTGCGTACGGAATGCCGTCTTTGAGATATCCTCCTCTCTTACTCTCAACTGGTGATAACCCGATCTCAGGTCTATCTTAGAAAAACAAGACCCCTTCAAATGATCAAACAGATCATCTATACGAGGCATTGGGCACTTGTTCTTAATAGTTACCGGTTCAACTTCCAGTAATCAACACAAAGTTGTAACGCACCATCTTTCCTTTTAGCAAAAAGATCCGGTGCTCCCCAAGGTGAAGTACTAGGGCGAATGAAACCCTTATCAAACAATTCCTAGAGTTGAATCTTCAACTCACTCAACTCAATGGATGCAAACCGATGCAGTGCCATAGACATCGGTGTTGTGCCAGGCACCAAGTCAACAGAGAACTTGATCTCTCCATGAGGTGGTAAACCAGTAAGATCCACAGAAAAGACATCGGCGTATTTAGAAATCACCCTTGGCAACTCAGCCCGGACTTCATCACACTCACTACTCAAGAAGCTAGCAAGAAGGCAATTAAGTTCACTCTGCCGCGCGGATCATATGTCGATGATAAGACTATCCACCCAGTCCCCAAGATGTAAAAACAATCACCGCTCAAGGTACATATAGTAACCCTCTTACGGTAGAAATCTATAACCGCCCGATATGACGATAGCCAGTCCATACCCAAAAATGACATCAAAGTTAGACATGTCAAGCAACACAAACGTAAAAGGAAGTTGGTGACTAGCAACCTCTATGCCACAACCCCGACACCCCTATTTCAAAATAATGTCACCCCCAATAGGTGTCTCTACATAAATAGGGGATGCTAACTGAGCCAACTCTAACCCAAAACTGATGCAAATGTAGACGAGATAAAAGAATAGGATGCACCCATATCAATCAACACATTAGCAACTGAATTGCAAAACAAGAAGGTACCTTTCACTACTGAAGGAGCCGGTACAAGATCTGGCGTAATAACAACATACACACGCCCGACGCGTCTCTCCTCAACCTACTCACCCCTTGGAGCATATGCCTGATGCATTGACTGAGGCAAAGAGGCTCCTTGATTGGCCCTCGAGGCCTGTGATGTTTGTGCAGGCTGGTGGCCCTGTGTCTGCCTTGAACCAGACGCACCAGATATGCCACCTAACTGTGGGCAAAATCTTTTCATGTGCCCTGCCTGCCCACACTGATAACAAGTGAGCGGCTGCCCTCTCCCCTGACTCTGGCCTTGTGAACGAGCCGAAGACGGTGCTGTAGACGTCCCCGAACGCATCCCGGGCGAGGAGTGCGAGTCCCCCCCATTACGGTTCGATATTGGGTCACTACAGTTCGAAGGACTCAAAATGTCACGGTTCTTAATCTTGAACCAAAGAGTCCAAATCCGGCAAATCGTTTGGAAAACAGATTTTTTTGAAAGAAGTGCCAAACATGGACTGCTTTGCCAGATACAGAGTCGCCACCTAAATGTTTTTTTATGGGAAATTTAGGAAACCCTGACTCGGTGCCAAAGGCCACGTGTCCGTCATCACCAAAGTTGCCTCGGCTCGGGAACTTGGGTACGATTGGGGAAGGTCACTTCGTGAGCACCCCCGCTCGCCCGGTCAAAGACCGGCCTCTACTAACCATGACATCTATTTTTGAAAACATTGTGTGTTCTTATTCCGGTTATTAGCCTAGTTTTACTATGTGATGCGCACAGCATACAAGTATAGACTGGATCACCTGAATTGGAACAAAACATTTCATGTTTGTTTGTTTGAAAATGGTTTGATGGTGCTACCCGCAGGTAGGCTAAGACGTGGATTTTCCACCCTCAGGTGGGCTTAGAAAGCATGATTTTGCCACTATCTAGTGGGCTTAAAACAAACAGTCAATGATTTGTTCCACTCCAAGTAACTCAACCTCCACCCACAGGCATTTAAGGCAGTTATATCACATAAGCACATAGCCTCATGGTAAGCATGCTATTCATGGCAGTCACTCACACGCATGCAAGGATGCTAAAGCATAAAACTCACCGAGTACTCCAAGCCAAAACAGAAAACCGATTAGAAATCATGCATGATCCTAGTTATACAGAAATGCCTAATGCAACACATGCAAAGATGCAACTATAGCAGGCTCGGCTATTCTAAACATGGCATATGGAATGCTACAACTAACACGTATTCAATTTGGAATTGAAATACAAATGCAGTTTGTATGATGCGCCGAGCCCGGTGCGTGCAAAACAGATGAATGATGCAAACATGCTGTCATACTGTATGCTAATTGAAATATGCCCTAATCTAACCATCATAAGCGGATAAATAAAAGGGAAGAAAGACGTGGGGTTGGAAGACATACATCACACTCACCCACACTTATTACAACATTGCCCTCGCGCAGAGGGTCCGAATAAATAATACAGTCCGAAATGAAAGAATAATACAGTCCGAAATATACAGTCCGAATAATATACAAATTCCTAGTTAATTAACAAATTAACTAAGAAAAACTGTAAACTGGCATGCAAGCCAGGGGCTGCCTCACTTCCGCTGAATGATGTATGCTGGGCTGCCTTTTCGGAAATCCACTGGGATGCCCCAATTAGCCTCTGTTTGCAATGTTCCTCGAAATGCGTGCCAAGCCTCGGAAGACTGCTGATTCTTGATATGCTGCAACAGAGAGCAGGAAAGGGGCATAGCAATGTATTTCACAAATATATGCATGCCTCGATCCTCGTGCCACCAATCACGCATCTCGATGCATGATGGCCGAGGAGTCGGATTGCACAACTCAATATAGGATGAATGCAGATGAATGCTACAATAAAACCTAACTCCATCATGGGTAATCCGGAGTGTCGGTGACTTGGGAATTGAGACCCGTTCCGTCACTCGGAGTATGAAACGCGCCTCGTTTCCCGTGCCCGGGCTAACTCCTATCCCGAACACGATGCAATATGCATGATATGCATGAATGCAACTAAAATACAATCCTAGCATGCACAATGCTATGAAAATGAGATGCCTCGAAATGCGTGCACGCGGGCACGCAAACCGAGGCGATGATCCTAAGGCATGAAATGGCATACGCAATGCAAATTGGACTTACACTAACACGAGTGGACCTCAGCCACACTCACATAAGAGGCCGATAGATGAAAATGAGATGCCTCGAAATGCGTGCACACGGGCACGCAAACCGAGGCAATGGCATACGCAATGCGATGAGACTAAAATGACATACAGAATGCAAAATGGACTTACACTAACATGAGAGAGCCTCAGCTACACTCACATAAGAGGCCGTTGGATGAAAATGAGATGCCTCGAAATGCGTGCACACGGGCACGCAAACCGAGGCAATGGTACTAAAGCATGAAATGGCACTCCAAATGCAAATTGGACTTATACTAACATGAGAGAGCCTCAGCCACACTCACATAAGGGGCCATGAGATGAAAATGAGATGCCTCGAAATGCGTGCACACGGGCACGCAAACCGAGGCAATGGCCCTAAGGCATGAAATGGCATGGAATATGATATGTAAACATGCAAATATAGTTTCAGCACTGAAATGTGGGGGAAAACAGTCCCGAAACATGGCCAAAGTGCACCCGAAGCATGGAATGATCCCGAAATGCGATATTAGGCGCCCGAAATGGCCTATAGCTATGCAATGCATGCACAATATGGACATGGAATGAAAATACAGTAGCAAGACAGCCCCAAGACAAGCATTTTTCAGTCATAAAAAGGGTTAAACAGCAAACACACATAGGATTAGGCAAGTATGCAAAAATGGCTCCGCAAGAGGGGTATTGAAGCAAGTGATACATGCGATGCCCAAATGGAAAAGTACCCTTCTACAACACTGATGAGGGACTAAAAATATGAACATTTACAGTAGATGACATCCCCCAAATCAGTATGAAAACATGCTAAAAATGTCATGCAAGAACTAGGATACATAAGGCTATAACATGAGGTACCCCAAACATTCATCAAACCAGAAAAGACCCTTAATGAACTATGTCAAGAAGATCAAAATATGACTCTTTCCAGTTCTGATGATGGCCGAAAACAGAAGCTAGATAAGCTTAAAAAAGCATGCAAAAATGGGGGTCAAAGAGGGGTATAATGACAAGTATAACATGGAGACCCCCAACAAGGTTGATCCCTTCTACAATGTTGTAGAGGGACACAAGATAAGCCTACTCACAGTTCATGACATGCTCCGAAACAGACTACATGTAGGCCAAACAAATCATGCAAATTTACGGTAAATTGGAGGAATTATGAAGCAAGTGCATCATGGGTGGCTCAAACAGTGTTGAGCCCTTCTTCAATGTTGAAGAGGGGCTCAAAATAGGCCCACTTACAGTTTACATTGTGCTCGAAAACAGATCACACACAGGCTAGAAATTTCATGCAAAAATGTGACATACCAAGGGGTATTGAAGCAAGTACCAAATGGAGGGCTCAAACAGGGTTGAGCCCTTAATGAAAGGTGAAGAAGAGCTCAAAAAAACACTACTTTTAGTTTTGGTCGGAGCTCAAAACAGCAAGCAAAGAGGGCTAAGAAATGTTGCAAAAATGAGACCAAAAAGAGGGGAAATGGACTTACCCTTGTAGATCAACCCTTTTGCTGCCTCTTGGACCAAAAATGTTGCCTCCTAGCCTCTGAAAAACTCCCCAAGCTGCTGGAAATGGAAGTGGTGGTGTGGTGCTAGGTGGTGGTGTGAAAAAGGGGTGTAGAACTTGAGAAATTTAGAGAGTTAAAGTGTAGAGAGAGAGAGATATAATACAAGAGGCTTATACAAAAATCTCTAACCCTTCAACACAGATCTGGGGTGCTGTATTTATAGGCAAAAGAGGCTGGAAAAGAGGGGGAAAAAAAGGGGGGGAAATATTTCAAGTTTCCCTCCAAAAATTGGCCTAAAGTGAGACAAAGAGGCAAGTGGTAGCTGCGGTTCTCAAACCGAAGAGAGCCCTTCAACAAAGTTGAAGAGGGGATCAAAAAAAGACACTTTGTAGTTTACGACCAAGTCCAACACAGCCCACAAGTACGCCTAAAATACCGTGCAAAATAGGCCTAAAAAGAGGTAAAGAGGCAAGTGACAGATGGAGATCTCAAACAATAAAAGGTCCTTAATCAAACATGAAAAGGACCTCAAAATATGACTATCTCAAGTTCGGGTCGGAGCCCAAAAATGCAAAATGAAGGTTCGGGAGCCGAAACACGCAATTCGGGGCCCCGAAAGTGGGCTGTTAGGCACCGGAAGTGGTGTCCAACCACGAAGTTGGTCTCTCGGACCACAGTGTCCCTCGAAAGGGAGGAAATAAGGTGTGTGCCAAAAACTGGAGCAAACGGAGGTGGTTAGGCGGTCCCGAATCGAGGCACACGGCCTGACGGCTCCGAAAACCGGGAACCGGGCTCCGAAATGGGAAAAATGGCCTGCGACCACGAAACGTAGCCTACGGCCACTGAGAGATGATCTACAAGACCTCTCCCTCCCTTTGGGAAGAGAAAACAGAGCTTGGTTCGCAAACCGAGGCAAAGCACGAAAGAGTCCGGAAGTCCGGAGGTAAGGCTCGCAGCCGAGACTCTGAAACCTCTGGACGAGCACGATATGCAACATCACCAAGCGCTCAATCGGTGACGTCTGAGTCTTAAGGTCGGTCAAAAATGGGGTGTCTACAGTTGCCCCTCTTTGACAGAACTCGAAAGTCATAAGAATGACGGGAGTGAATGTCAAAGCCCAGAGACGACCCATTTTTGACAAGGCCGAAGACTTAGACAAAGCAGACAAGATAGACAAAAATGTGCCCGCAGGCATGCCCGCAAGCAGGGGCAAAATGCAAATGATATGCGGGAAGATTTTGATAATTGGACTTATACGCTACGCAAAACCGGTTTGAAAATTGGACTTACACGCTACGCGAAGCCGGTTTGAAGATTGGACTTATACGCTACGCGAAGCCGGTTTGAAGATTGGACTTACACGCTACGCGAAGCCGGTTTGAAAATTGGACTTACACGCTACGCGAAGCCGGTTTGTATGCAAAACAATGTAATGTACTAACAAGTACAGGTGAGGTGCGCAAGACAGCGCGAATGAAATGCTGAGGAAGGAACAAAGAGAGAAACCTAGGGACTTATCCCAGTGTTTCGGAGTGGTTTAAGCATTGGAACGTATTCCAAATGCTCTTAACCAAAGAGGGGGGAACAGAGGGACGTATCCCGGAGGTTAGGGACGTATCCCAAAGGTTAGGGACATATCCCAAGGATTAGGGACGCATCCCGAAGGTTAGGGACGTATCCCTGAGGATTAGGGACGTATCCCGAAGGTTAGGGACGCATCCCGAAGGTTAGGGACGTATCCCAGAGATTAGGGACGTATCCCAGAGATTAGGGACGTATCCCAAAGATTAGGGACGTATCCCAAAGGTTAGAAAAGAAGGAGAAACATAGGGACGTATCCCAGTGTTCTGCAAGGAATGTGAAACATAGGGACGTATCCCGGTGTTCCGCAAAGAGAGGAGAAACGTAGGGACGTATCCCGGTGTTCTGCAAGGAATGTAAAATATAGGGACGTATCCCGGTGTTTCAGAATGGTGTGAGCATTGGAACGTATTCCGAACGCTTTTAACCGAAGGGGGAGAAACATAGGGACGTATCCCGGTGTTTCAGAATGGTGTAAGCATTGGAACGTATTCCAAACGCTTTTAACCAAAGGGGGAGAAACATAGGGACGTATCCCGGTGTTTCAGAATGGTGTAGCATTGGAACGTATTCCGAACGCTTTTAACCGAAGAGGGAGAAACATAGGGACGTATCCCGGTGTTTCAGAATGGTGTAAGCATTGGAACGTATTCCAAATGCTTTTAACCGAAGAGGTCTAACCCGTCGCACGCGCGAGGAGAAAGAGTGATAATTGCAAGTGAAAAGGTGCATAACAATGCAGGTGAAGTGTGCATAACAATGCAAGTAATGAGCATAACAATGCTAGACAGATGTGCATAACAATGCAACGAATGAGCATAGTGTGATTGATACACAAAGTGAGCGGAGTATGATAGACATACTAAAGGTGAACACAAAGTGTGATAGATGCACTATGTGAACAAGTGTGATTGATACACTAAAGGTGTGTGATGGATACATAAAAGGTGAACACAAAGTGTGATAGATGCACTGAGTGAACAAGTGTGTTTGATACACTAAAGGTGTGAATGTGTGCGTGATAGATACACAAAGTGAGAATGTGTGTGATAGATACACAAAATGAATGAAGTGTGATTGATACACTAAATGAATGAAGTGTGATTGATACACTAATAAATGATCTCAAACGGAACTTCTTTGGATGAACCGTACATACAATATTGTGCATGACTGAGAAAGAAACTTGATAGGTACAATGCATTATAATGCATGATGCTTAAGGAAAGCAATAAATGGACAAAGCGGCGCTTTAGAAAGCACCTCCTGAGGTGAGTGGCGGTGAACCGCTCTACTCTGACGGGGATCTCCCCTCGTGCTCTTCGAACACTTTACCTTGAACTCACAGTACAAAGGCTCTGAAATGCTGACAAGTAACAACATCTGTATGTAGGAGCTACGGCTGCTGCTTGTTTTCCTGATCATATTCACAACTTTCCCTATTCTCCAACGGGGTGACAGACTAGGTTGGTCCAGTATCCAGAATTGAGGTGCATACACGCTATCTCAACCTATGGGGCTTCCATACGGATTTCAAGCCGAGGACATGCCTCTGGGTATTTAAACCAGACTTTAGTCTCGGAAATCCCGAACCTTTGCGTTCTAGGCAACAGCCATTCGAACTCTAGTTTCCACCGTCGCAGTTGGTCTCCTAGGAACTCATTGCGAACACAGCCAAGATGACCCCGGCAAGGAACTGGTACTCAGAGAGAGCACTTCTGATCGCCATTCTGGCTTGAGGTAGACTTGATCTTGAGCTTGAGGTAGAGGCACACTCATACTTCGGAGCATTGGCAAGACCTGAAGAGGTACACACGGAATACAATCTCGGAGCCTACTGAAGTTGGAACAAACTCAGATGCCCGACATTTTCCTCTTTTGCTTTCGCTTTGCAGTCCGGAACCATTATAGCTTCAGATAGGTCCTGGTTCTACTGTTCTCATATGACCTGAGTTGAATCCTGCGGTTTTATGAAAGAACAAATTCTGTTTTGCACAAACGTGGAGAACGGCACGGCACTCGGAGCACAAAACAATTTTATTTTTGAAATTGAGAGATGAGTTTTTCGACCAGGTATTGAGCCTACGACTGAACACAGCAAAACGACTCAACAAGGAAATAAAAGGCACACAACCTAGACACATCGAGTAACACTCGAAACGACTCAAAACAAGAAACGAGATAAAACAAAAAGACACGACACTCAGACGTGCACAGGGAGCCTGTTTCACCGGGTAGTGTTTCCCACCCTCTTCTTATTTGTGGTTTTCACATCACTCGGCCCTCAAGCTCTGTTTTTCTGAAAAAGCCCTTTTCTCACTTTTCCTCTCATCGCACATCTCTCTATTCTTCAATCTCTCATTTTTCAATCCCTCCCCTGGGTGTTTGATGGATAAACAGCAAGTTGAAGGCTCTCGCCCCTAGCACTCAGCTAGATTCTTTTTCTTTTGCACGCAGCTAGTGAGTTTCTCCCACAGAGGGGCTGTGCTACAACTGGGTGTGTAGCAAATCTGTAGCTGACATCGATTGATGATGCCCTACTTGGAGTTCGGACGTGATCAGATCTGTCCAGATGAGGGAGTGGAATCTCTGGTCTCATTCCAGTTCGTGCTTCGCACTTGGCTTGATACCTCGTTGCTCGGAGGATGTGAGAGCTTTCAGCCTTTTGTTGTGCCCTTCAGTTGTGCCTTTTCTGGTAGGTAGAGTGCCCTTCTTGGCAAGTATTTTGACAAAGGGGAAAAGACAGAACTCCTGACTCGACTGCGCCCCTAGTTCATCATTTTGACCATTTTTTGTTTTTGCTTTCCACTAAAACAGTTTTGACCAAAATGAGAGTTAGATCAACATGCTTGTTCGATTTTTGATTTAAAATCATGCAAGTTAGGCTATGAGCACTGAAAATTTTCCTTTTTTGGGTCCAAGAAATGGTCCAGTTTTTGGAAAAGATGAAACAATTTTCGAGAAAATTAGTCAACCTCAGTAAAAATTCTCAAAAGCTATTTTTGCAAACGGCCACTGCTCAACGAGCATAGAACCCACTCTCGAGATGCACAACCTCAGATTCGAAGGAAAATTGCCCCTTGCTGGAGGGGAGCTGCATGGCAACGGAAAGTTGCCCCTTGTTTGAACGGCACCGCAGCGTATTGAATGGCAACGGAAAGTTGCCCCTTGTTTGAATGGCACCGCAGCGCATTGTAGTCAGTCCTCAGAGTGACGAACACAACCAAATCCTCAGATACAGAGAAGACGAAGATGATCAAAACCATTACATGGGCACAATCAAATTGAAGTGTTTTACGGCTGGACTTCAGGATGAAGTTGCCTACGTATCCCAAAGATGGGAATCAAGCCTTACGTAGTTCGGGGTTAAGGTACACTCGGGTATTTAACCTCTCCTTTTTATGCTCTAACTTTTGCCAAGGCGCCTGTTGCAGGTTTTCAACCTTGCGAGCTTTGTCTTTCTTTTCTTTTCATTTTCATTTCTTTTCTTCTTTTTTCTTTTTTTTCTCTTTTCTTCTCTTTTTTCTTTCTTTTCTTGTATTTTTCTCTTTCTTTTCTTTTTGCATTTTTTGTATATTTTTTTCGTCTCGCTCTAACTTTTGCCTGGGTCGCCCTTCCGGGTTTTCGGCCCAGCGAGCCTCTCAAAGGGTGAAAGTGTAACAGGTCCATGCCAAATGGTTGTAGGGTTTTGAAGCCATCCGTATCCAGGAGAGTGGCTGTTGATTTGCAAGAGGACTCATCTTCGGCTCTTCGAGCACATCTGACATCTTTGCCCCTAGTTCGAAGGGTACTTCTGTTTTAGCTTTGCAAGCTTCTTCTGATCTTCTGATCTTCTTGATCCGACTTTCCTGGCCTCTTATTCGAGGGCTGCTTCAAATCTGGCCACACAGGCCTCACGTCGTAGTTGACCGTTGAACCTTCTGAATTCAAGTTCAAGGTTTGGAAGCGAAGGGGTTGAGTCTCGAGGCTGAGAGCGATCCTAGGCTGCACAATCTCAAGAGCGATTCCACACAGGTCTTCGCAGGACCGCGCAAAACATTTTGTTTTTGAAAATTTTTAAGAAAGCGACAAATCGCTCGCGCTGAAGATAGTGTGAAACCAGTCTGGATCAAGCCAGGGTCCTTCTCAGTACTCACGTTAACAAGCATGATTTCATTCATTAAGGGTTTAGCACGCCTCTCTTTCTCTCAGTTGATCAAATTTTTGCAAAACCCGAGGAATTCCTTCCTCTTCGTTTTCACCGCAGTGTTCAAAAGGTTTTGAAAAACTTAGGTCAATGCAATGAGTTCGAGGCACAGAAAAGTAGGCAAAAAGTATTGTCGTTTCGTTCAAACTCTCTGGCACAACTGGCACAAGGCAGAAGCAAGCACAAAAGCGTGAAAAACCACTGCTGTTTCATTCAGAATCTGATGGTGTAACTGGCTCCACGGCAGAAACAGACTCAAGACAAAACGAAAAGACAAACGCGAAACAAAATGGTGACGCCCGAGGTAACACCCCCGGAATCACCCGACCTTTGTACAACAGGACTGACTCGATACAACAAGACAGACCCTACTGACTCAGTATGAAAAGACTGACTCAAAACAAAAGGACGGACTCAAAACAAAACAACAAGACTGACTCAATACCCAAGTCAGAATGTAGCAAAACTGGTATTTGCATGTTGCTCAGAACAGTGCATGCCATTCCTGCGTCTGGAGTTAATCGAGCGCTGCCCGCAGGTGGTTCATCCCTCGATCACATCACATTATCCCCCACAAGTTCACTGATCAAGTGCCGATAGACTTTGCAGGACCTGGTGCGGGGATGACCCCGTTGTCAATCAAATTTTGTATCTCGTGGCGAAGACGGACGCAACTGTCGGTGTCATGACCGGTTTGTTGATGGAAAGCACAGTACTTAGTCGGGTCATGCTTTGGAGGGAGAGGATCGGGTAGAGGCCGTTGCTCTAACGGTTTCAGATGTCCTTTCCTGAGTAGGACCCCCAGGGCTTTAGACAAAGACATATAGAGTGGGGTGAAAACCCTCTTGCCTCGGGGTAGATAGTCTGAAGTTCGGGGGTTTGAAGTGGATGCACCAACAAAGGGGGTGGCTGCTCTTGGTGTGGTGGTGGCGACCATGCCCACTTCGGAAGATCTTGCAGCTGCGTCACCGCTGGTGGTCGCATTCGAACTGCGGGTAAACGCCCTCCTGGGCTGCTCCTTCTCCTGGTCAATGAGGCCCTGCTTCATAGCATCCTCGATCTGTACTCCCATCTCATGCAAATCTGAAAAGGTAGGGAAGGGGAGCACGATCATTTTCTGCATTAGTTTGGGCTGGAGGTTGCGCACAACCATTCGTATTTGATCCTTATCCGTTGGCCTAATGGTCATCATTGAGGCTTTGGCCCTCCAGCGGGCCACGAATTCTGAGAAGCTCTCCTTAGGCTCCTGCCTCGTCGTCTCAAGATCACGGGTCGTAATCTCGATTTGGGTATTGTATGAATATTGTGCGACGAAGGCCTCGGCCATCTCCTCCCAGCTTCGTTTCACTGAATCCTCCAATTTGGCGTACCAGATGGCCGCAATACCCGACAGGGTCCTGCCAAAAAGGGAAAGCTTCTGTAATCTTGTCAAGCCCATCGGGCGCAGAACATCTGAAAACAAACTCAGGTGGACCATGGGATCTCCTGACCCGTCAAAACGGTCGATGTGAGGCATCTTGAACCTGTCCGGCAGTGTCACAGCTGCGTCGGTGTACCCGTCCTCAATGTCCGGGATGGACTTTACCCCCTGGGATTTCTTGAACAACTTTTCAAGCTTGCTCAACTTCAACGCTGTGGGGTCGACCTCGAACTCGAAGGGAGAGTCCGGTAGATTGGTAGGTGTTTTGGATAGTTGGGGTAAAATTGGGGGCGGAGCCGGCCCTACCGGAATGTCCGTACCTTCCTGGACATTTGGCGTCTCCCCAGGTGCTGGAGCTCCTGCTGGGGAAGGAACTTGTTGTGAAGCGGACGCGCCGCTTTGCTGTTGCAGCCTGGTGATGAGCTCGGCCTGCTGAGCCATGATTGCAGCCTGCTGCTTGGAGAATTCCGCTTGGCGGACAGCGTCTTGCTGCATGAGTTTCATAGTTTCCTGCATCTGACGCATCATTGCCTCCACCCCTGACGTATTCTGTTGATCCATCTAACTGACTGGTATCTATCCCTGCAGTAGAAACTGAGACCTCAGCCTGACTGTTCACTGGTGGGGTGGATAAGGGCCCCTGATCTGGTAACTGCTGAACTGGTGATTTGTGCCTGACTGGCCCTTTTACCCTGCCACTGATTGCCCTTGAACTGAACCTCTGACCTGACAAAGTCTATTAGCACAAGTTCGATGAACCTCGGGGGATATCGGAGCCTTCTGAAGCTATGGTTCCAAGACTACCCTAGCAAAAGAGAAAACATGCAGCATCTCAGCCTGATTTCACCAGAACAGATACGAACAAAGCTGAATGAGTGTGCTCTCTACTGAATTCTGCCCAGATCTCTGTCCTGCAAACTGATACCCTCAGGTAAACTGAATCCCAAAATACTGAACTGGCGCCCGCAGGCCTGATGCTCAAACTTGCAAACTGATACATGCATTCCTGTAGAGACGCACTCTAAAGCACATAACAAGCAAGTGAGAGCCAAAACACCCCTATGTTGGGGTAGGGTTTCCCTGTCCTATTTTGTCAGGAGCTAGGGTTTTACTACGCACACAGCGGTTTCAAACAACCTATAAACGGGTAAGCAACCTGTCCTAGTTTGGAATGGTCACTATGGATCCGAATATGCACTAGGTCGAATGGTCAAAAAGGGTGCCCCGGTAAAACCGGGGTTTGTGTTCCCATGCTGTCAGAGCCCAGAGCCGATCAGCCTTATGGACATGCCTTGACAAGACAAGCCTCCGGCAAATCGTTCGGGAATGGCATATGGCAAACACGATGTCCTAGGCGCACCAATGCAAATGCAATGCAAAGAAACACACAAGTGTAGTCAAAACCAGATATCATGAGTTCGAGTCAAGTTCTCTAAGTCCCCAGCAGAGTCGCCAGAAACTGTAGACGTCCCCGAACGCATCCCGGGCGAGGAGTGCGAGTCCCCCCGTTACGGTTCGATATTGGGTCACTACAGTTCGAAGGACTCAAAATGTCACGGTTCTTAATCTTGAACCAAAGAGTCCAAATCCGGCAAATCGTTTGGAAAACAGATTTTTTTGAAAGAAGTGCCAAACATGGACTGCTTTGCCAGATACAGAGTCGCCACCTAAATGTTTTTTTTATGGGAAATTTAGGAAACCCTGACTCGGTGCCAAAGGCCACGTGTCCGTCATCACCAAAGTTGCCTCGGCTCGGGAACTTGGGTACGATTGGGGAAGGTCACTTCGTGAGCACCCCCGCTCGCCCGGTCAAAGACCGGCCTCTACTAACCATGACATCTATTTTTGAAAACATTGTGTGTTCTTATTCCGGTTATTAGCCTAGTTTTACTATGTGATGCGCACAGCATACAAGTATAGACTGGATCACCTGAATTGGAACAAAACATTTCATGTTTGTTTGTTTGAAAATGGTTTGATGGTGCTACCCGCAGGTAGGCTAAGACGTGGATTTTCCACCCTCAGGTGGGCTTAGAAAGCATGATTTTGCCACTATCTAGTGGGCTTAAAACAAACAGTCAATGATTTGTTCCACTCCAAGTAACTCAACCTCCACCCACAGGCATTTAAGGCAGTTATATCACATAAGCACATAGCCTCATGGTAAGCATGCTATTCATGGCAGTCACTCACACGCATGCAAGGATGCTAAAGCATAAAACTCACCGAGTACTCCAAGCCAAAACAGAAAACCGATTAGAAATCATGCATGATCCTAGTTATACAGAAATGCCTAATGCAACACATGCAAAGATGCAACTATAGCAGGCTCGGCTATTCTAAACATGGCATATGGAATGCTACAACTAACACGTATTCAATTTGGAATTGAAATACAAATGCAGTTTGTATGATGCGCCGAGCCCGGTGCGTGCAAAACAGATGAATGATGCAAACATGCTGTCATACTGTATGCTAATTGAAATATGCCCTAATCTAACCATCATAAGCGGATAAATAAAAGGGAAGAAAGACGTGGGGTTGGAAGACATACATCACACTCACCCACACTTATTACAACATTGCCCTCGCGCAGAGGGTCCGAATAAATAATACAGTCCGAAATGAAAGAATAATACAGTCCGAAATATACAGTCCGAATAATATACAAATTCCTAGTTAATTAACAAATTAACTAAGAAAAACTGTAAACTGGCATGCAAGCCAGGGGCTGCCTCACTTCCGCTGAATGATGTATGCTGGGCTGCCTTTTCGGAAATCCACTGGGATGCCCCAATTAGCCTCTGTTTGCAATGTTCCTCGAAATGCGTGCCAAGCCTCGGAAGACTGCTGATTCTTGATATGCTGCAACAGAGAGCAGGAAAGGGGCATAGCAATGTATTTCACAAATATATGCATGCCTCGATCCTCGTGCCACCAATCACGCATCTCGATGCATGATGGCCGAGGAGTCGGATTGCACAACTCAATATAGGATGAATGCAGATGAATGCTACAATAAAACCTAACTCCATCATGGGTAATCCGGAGTGTCGGTGACTTGGGAATTGAGACCCGTTCCGTCACTCGGAGTATGAAACGCGCCTCGTTTCCCGTGCCCGGGCTAACTCCTATCCCGAACACGATGCAATATGCATGATATGCATGAATGCAACTAAAATACAATCCTAGCATGCACAATGCTATGAAAATGAGATGCCTCGAAATGCGTGCACGCGGGCACGCAAACCGAGGCGATGATCCTAAGGCATGAAATGGCATACGCAATGCAAATTGGACTTACACTAACACGAGTGGACCTCAGCCACACTCACATAAGAGGCCGATAGATGAAAATGAGATGCCTCGAAATGCGTGCACACGGGCACGCAAACCGAGGCAATGGCATACGCAATGCGATGAGACTAAAATGACATACAGAATGCAAAATGGACTTACACTAACATGAGAGAGCCTCAGCTACACTCACATAAGAGGCCGTTGGATGAAAATGAGATGCCTCGAAATGCGTGCACACGGGCACGCAAACCGAGGCAATGGTACTAAAGCATGAAATGGCACTCCAAATGCAAATTGGACTTATACTAACATGAGAGAGCCTCAGCCACACTCACATAAGGGGCCATGAGATGAAAATGAGATGCCTCGAAATGCGTGCACACGGGCACGCAAACCGAGGCAATGGCCCTAAGGCATGAAATGGCATGGAATATGATATGTAAACATGCAAATATAGTTTCAGCACTGAAATGTGGGGGAAAACAGTCCCGAAACATGGCCAAAGTGCACCCGAAGCATGGAATGATCCCGAAATGCGATATTAGGCGCCCGAAATGGCCTATAGCTATGCAATGCATGCACAATATGGACATGGAATGAAAATACAGTAGCAAGACAGCCCCAAGACAAGCATTTTTCAGTCATAAAAAGGGTTAAACAGCAAACACACATAGGATTAGGCAAGTATGCAAAAATGGCTCCGCAAGAGGGGTATTGAAGCAAGTGATACATGCGATGCCCAAATGGAAAAGTACCCTTCTACAACACTGATGAGGGACTAAAAATATGAACATTTACAGTAGATGACATCCCCCAACTCAGTATGAAAACATGCTAAAAATGTCATGCAAGAACTAGGATACATAAGGCTATAACATGAGGTACCCCAAACATTCATCAAACCAGAAAAGACCCTTAATGAACTATGTCAAGAAGATCAAAATATGACTCTTTCCAGTTCTGATGATGGCCGAAAACAGAAGCTAGATAAGCTTAAAAAAGCATGCAAAAATGGGGGTCAAAGAGGGGTATAATGACAAGTATAACATGGAGACCCCCAACAAGGTTGATCCCTTCTACAATGTTGTAGAGGGACACAAGATAAGCCTACTCACAGTTCATGACATGCTCCGAAACAGACTACATGTAGGCCAAACAAATCATGCAAATTTACGGTAAATTGGAGGAATTATGAAGCAAGTGCATCATGGGTGGCTCAAACAGTGTTGAGCCCTTCTTCAATGTTGAAGAGGGGCTCAAAATAGGCCCACTTACAGTTTACATTGTGCTCGAAAACAGATCACACACAGGCTAGAAATTTCATGCAAAAATGTGACATACCAAGGGGTATTGAAGCAAGTACCAAATGGAGGGCTCAAACAGGGTTGAGCCCTTAATGAAAGGTGAAGAAGAGCTCAAAAA
Organism: Camellia japonica; assembly: GCA_030407325.1. Classification (NCBI taxonomy): domain Eukaryota; kingdom Viridiplantae; phylum Streptophyta; class Magnoliopsida; order Ericales; family Theaceae; genus Camellia; species Camellia japonica. The sequence goes on from JAPPVO010000019.1 coordinate 135,656,602, forward strand.
AACACTACTTTTAGTTTTGGTCGGAGCTCAAAACAGCAAGCAAAGAGGGCTAAGAAATGTTGCAAAAATGAGACCAAAAAGAGGGGAAATGGACTTACCCTTGTAGATCAACCCTTTTGCTGCCTCTTGGACCAAAAATGTTGCCTCCTAGCCTCTGAAAAACTCCCCAAGCTGCTGGAAATGGAAGTGGTGGTGTGGTGCTAGGTGGTGGTGTGAAAAAGGGGTGTAGAACTTGAGAAATTTAGAGAGTTAAAGTGTAGAGAGAGAGAGATATAATACAAGAGGCTTATACAAAAATCTCTAACCCTTCAACACAGATCTGGGGTGCTGTATTTATAGGCAAAAGAGGCTGGAAAAGAGGGGGGAAATATTTCAAGTTTCCCTCCAAAAATTGGCCTAAAGTGAGACAAAGAGGCAAGTGGTAGCTGCGGTTCTCAAACCGAAGAGAGCCCTTCAACAAAGTTGAAGAGGGGATCAAAAAAAGACACTTTGTAGTTTACGACCAAGTCCAACACAGCCCACAAGTACGCCTAAAATACCGTGCAAAATAGGCCTAAAAAGAGGTAAAGAGGCAAGTGACAGATGGAGATCTCAAACAATAAAAGGTCCTTAATCAAACATGAAAAGGACCTCAAAATATGACTATCTCAAGTTCGGGTCGGAGCCCAAAAATGCAAAATGAAGGTTCGGGAGCCGAAACACGCAATTCGGGGCCCCGAAAGTGGGCTGTTAGGCACCGGAAGTGGTGTCCAACCACGAAGTTGGTCTCTCGGACCACAGTGTCCCTCGAAAGGGAGGAAATAAGGTGTGTGCCAAAAACTGGAGCAAACGGAGGTGGTTAGGCGGTCCCGAATCGAGGCACACGGCCTGACGGCTCCGAAAACCGGGAACCGGGCTCCGAAATGGGAAAAATGGCCTGCGACCACGAAACGTAGCCTACGGCCACTGAGAGATGATCTACAAGACCTCTCCCTCCCTTTGGGAAGAGAAAACAGAGAAAACAGAGCTTGGTTCGCAAACCGAGGCAAAGCACGAAAGAGTCCGGAAGTCCGGAGGCAAGGCTCGCAGCCGAGACTCTGAAACCTCTGGACGAGCACGATATGCAACATCACCAAGCGCTCAATCGGTGACGTCTGAGTCTTAAGGTCGGTCAAAAATGGGGTGTCTACAGGTGCAGACCATTGCCCTCCTCCTCTCTGCAGGCAACCTGGAGACTTGTGGCCCAACTGACCACACTTGTAACAAGTCACATCACCCCAACTACCTCTCCCAGAACCTAAACTCGCTACTGAAAAAGTGGACCTCGACTGAGCTTCTTGGGATAACTGGGGAGTAGAACCCCTCTGCCTCTTACTGTCCCCCTGATTATCCTGACTCCTCCTAGAGCCCCTCATTCTCTCCTCCTCCATTTGCATAATGGTCTCAAGATGAGCCGCTACCTTCACAAGGTGCCCATAATCTCTAATCATGGACCCAGCCACTTGAAACATGAGCCCGGTCCTTAACCGCTTCTTAAACTCTAGACAACGGCGCTCCTCAGTCGCCACAAGTTGTAGTGCGAACCTTGGCAAACTAGTGAATGTGGCCTCAAAATCAGCTACCAGCGTGTTCAACTACACCAACTCGGAGAATTGATCCCTCAACTTCTCCCTTACTGTAGCAGGTAAGTAATTGTCCTGGAAGGCGCTGACGAAAGCCTCCCAAGTCACCCCAATGCGCTCGTGCGTATATTTCCACTACTGACCCGCATCTCATTTCAGTTGGAAAGATACCAAGGACACTCTCAGCTGGGCGTCCTCGATGCCAAGCAACTCAAACATCTTCACTATCTGTTCTAGCCACTCATCTACCTTTAATATCTCTTTGGGATCACCCAAAAGCTCGTCTGAATTTGACCGGAAGAACTCTCTCTTCAGAAAAGATGGCCCAGCCTCAGCAACTTTAGCTTGGACTTCATTCTTAGCCCTGAGAATGTCCATGGATTCCTATAATTCTCTTGCCATTTCGTGGGCTAAGGCATCCATAGCCTGTTGACCAACTGGTTCGGCCATATTGGCCTGACCAACCCCTTCCTCCTGTGCGGGAATATTATCCGGTAGAGGCATCTTATGCCTTCTAGGCCTACCATGCCTACCACCACCACATCCATGTCCTGACATCCTAATGAAGGTAACAAAAGAGATTAGCACATTCACAAATGTGCCAAAGCTAACTCACTCGCGTCCTAATGCAATGGATAACAATAATTCACTCCATATAAGTATGTAATCACGTAAACACATATGAATTTCTTTCCTAGATAATGACCTTCCCGCAGCATTGCCAGAGTTCCAATTAGAAACAGCAATGATCAAGTGCTCTTCTAATAGGACTTCTAAAACCTGTGGACTCGATCAATATCTTAGAAATTTAATTTCATACCCATATAATCCGATAAGCCTATTATCATGTAAGTACAAATCGTTCATTGAAGAGTCTCTATCAAGCGAGATAAACCCATTGTGGTACTAACCACTTCCCACGTACCCAAAGTGTTCAAACTCGGTACGCTCTGATACCAAGTTCTAACGCCCCAAATAAATTCAATAAATCCCGAGTCATAAGCAATATACTTTCATTCATCAGAGTTTGCATACAAAATGGGTGACACATGCGATATATATTCATAAATGATTCATCCTGAATCCACAACATGTGTTACAATTGATAAAGGAGAATAAAAGCTAAACAAGTATTTATATGCCCAAAAGGCTTACATCTTTCCAAGTCATTGCTTGGTTACAACAAAAGTGAGACTAGCTCAATACAAATAAAGCCCTTGGCTATACAAAAGAAAATATAACAAAGTGAGTTCTTGCTCCAAAGTCCCTCCAAGCTATTGCCTTGGCGGAGGCATATCACCAACACCTGAAAATGGTTTTTCCAAAATAGGGTGAGCCAAAGCCCAGTAGGAACAATCTAACATAATATACAAATTTTAACAAAGGTATAAGTACAATGTGCACGTACAATGCCCATGATAACACATTCCAATCTATATGATCATAAAGTACCAAATTTCATATTTCAATCTATTTTCCTTCAATTCATTTCTAGTTACTTCATTTCATCTCAATACATGAGCCAGTTCCGTTATCTTTCAGACAACCCAACTGAGGCTACAACTTAATGGTTCTCAATTTAACATAATTATCACACAAACACTTCAATTTTCTATTTTATGGAAATTTCCTCCGCGGGATCGGCACCCATGTATACGCGCGGTTTAAGGACTTTCACCCTGGACACACAGGCCAACTTAATTTCAATGGAGTCCATCCCCTATCTCCTCCCAAACATGGAGTACATCCCCTTTCTCCTCCCAAACATCATACATATACAATGTATTTAAAGCATGGTCATATTCAATGACCATCCACAAGAGATTAGTTTTAATTTACCTAATCCTCATGCAATTTCTACAACAATCATAACTATCTTCCACCGATAACCCAAATACAGATATTTCTAAACAAATATTCAATCTCAAGACAGTTAAATTATTCAAAATTCCACGGTGAGCGATGGTACATATTTAGCTTCACCATTTATCTATATATCCAACCAATTTCACATTCACAATACCAATTCCATTCATTTATACAAAAATAACTATTGGGACCATTCTAGGGCAAACTCCCCCTTTTCCTAAATATCACTCCAATTGTCCAAAATCAATCATTTTGCCACCATTCAACTTTATATTTAACCCCATAACCATTTTCACAACATATACATGAAAACCCCCATTTTATTTCACACCCAAACCCTAAGTTTGTCCATAATACACCCAAAGTCCACCATTGTTACACAATAACAAAATAACTAAGTTAAAAGCCATATGAAAGTGTAGGAAATCCCTACCTCAAGTGTAGAAAATCCCTACCTCAAGTGTAGAAGCCTAAAGGAGTAGTGGAGAAACTTCAAAAACGTCGAAATCAAACTCTATTCAGATGTAATGGTAGCACTTAAGATGCTCCACCTTTTTTGTCAAAGGGAGTAGGGTAGAGAGATTCTTAGATCCTAGTGGATTTGTAGAGAGAAGTCAGATTTTAGAGAGAGAAGTAGTTGGTCTAGGGTTTTTAAGTGAAAAGATATCAAAAAGTGATGAAAAAAGTGTTGCTCTGAGTTGATATATGCGAGGCTCGCTCGAGACCAAGAGTTGTCGCTCGAGCAACCAGACACATTAAGTGGCCTCTCTCGAGCGCAAGATGCGTCGCTCGAGCATAGAGTACATACTCCCAAAAGTTTTACAGACATATATCGTTGCTCAAGCGCAAGAAGCCTCACTCGAGTGAAGAGCACTACCCTTCCAGTATCTTTGCAGGCCTGCAAAAGTACTGGGGGCTCACAAAGCTCGCTCGAGTGCAAGAAGCCTCGCTCGAGCGAAGAAGCAAATTTCTAGACAACAACAATTTGACTAACTAGCTGTGATACCCCTGTTCTGTATTATGTTAATTGGTCCCTAATACGTATGTGATTATATGTTTTGATATGATTTTGTGTACCATTATGTGGATATATGTGATTTTGGGATTTTATCTGTTCATCGTAGGAATATCTGTTTGAATAATCCGCTTCGGGAATTAAATTGAGGGCCTTATCGGCCACAGAACCCGGAATTGATTACGCCATTGTGATTGGCATAATTTTTAGAGCCTACGGTGAAATTTAATTGAAAATTGATTCTGGTCAATTTAAACTGATTAAATTGATAAATTAAGTGCCCTATTATTTTATATTAAAATATTTGTTAGTGGGGCTTGTTGTATATTAGCATTGCACCCTCCTTTAGCTCTCTTAAACTCAAAATCTGAGTTAGACAATTGAGAGTGAGAGAGAGGCCGGCCATAGTGAGAGAAAGGAGGAGAATTGTGCATTTTAGCTTGAAGCTTGGAAATTTTGGAGGTTTAGCTCAAGAATTGTCTAGAGCTTGAAAGATCAAGGCTTCTAGGTGAGTAATTCTTGAATTATAGTTGTAATTTTGTGTGTTCAAGCTAAATTGGTGATCAAGAGTGAGATTGAAATGAAATTGGGTGGTATTTGTTGAATTGGAAGCCTAATATGTACATGCATGTAAGAAATTGCCATGAATCTCCATATTTGAGCTTAAAGTATGTAATCCATGTTGAGTTTTGATTATTGACCATGTATTTGATCACCTCCTCACCAATTGAGTTGAAATGTTATGTATATTTCACATGCAAGTGTGAATTATGTAAGTGTAAGCTTTGCATGTTTGAATGTGAGGTGTTGGTGATGAATTGGGATTAATTTGAGTCATGCATGTAAGTAATGCAAGAAATTGAGCTCCATTGTGATGTGTTTTGGTGTCTATGGCATGTTAGTACAAATATATGTGAGATTGGAGCCTTAGTATGCAAGAAAAATTGGTTGAATGTCGAGTTTGAACTCAAGGGAGTGTTCTGGAAAAACCCAGAATTTTCGACGTCCGCTCGAGCGGGGGAAGTGCCGCTCGAGCGGAGAATTCGAGCTCCCAGCATTTTCTACAGACATGGTTCCCGCTCGAGCGGGGAGCCATGTAGGTAGGCAATACGCTCGAGCGGGAATTTGAGGTAACCAGTACTTTTGCAGACTTAAGGGTCCGCTCGAGCGGGGAATCCCACGCTCGAGCGGGGACCCTATTTTCTGAAATTTTGAATATGCATCCTGTGTTCTGTTTTCCGTTCTCTTTCACTTGTAAGCACTCTTAGGCATATGTTAAGCATTGTAAATGAGTTAATGAGATAAGAATAAAGCCTAATGAGGAGTATGTGAATTAAAGAACGGATTGAACTGTTAGTGACCCTTTTGTGTTCATGAAATGTGTAGGGTCAAGCTCCAGGGCAAATCCACAAGCCGATCACTGTGAGTAATATCGATATTTGAATGCTTGTGAATGTCCAATTGTTTATTCCCTTATAAGCTTATGAATTGCTAATTGGGATTGTGGATGTAAGACAAACATGAATGGACCAAAAGTCGTTTTGTTAAACATGAATGGACCAAAGGTCGTTTTGTTAAACATGAATGGACCAAAGGTCGTTTTGTTAAACATGAATGGACCGAAGGTCGTTTTGACATGAATGAGTGGACCGAAGGCCGTTCTGACATAAATGAAGGGACCAAAGGCCGTTTTGATACGAATGTGTGGGCCAAAGGCCGTTTTGATACGAATGTGTGGGCCAAAGGCTGTTTTGACATAATCGAATGGGCCGAAGGCCGTTTTGACAAGAATGGAAATCTGAATGGGCCAAAGGCCGGAATGTTTGGAATTGCAGTCACTTGAATTATATTTAGTTATATATATATATATATCTGTTAAATAGAAATATGAATTGGGCCCAAGGCCGTTTGGAATATGTTGTTCTACAATGTTATGTAAATGCTGTATTTGATATTATTCACTGGGCTATCGCTCACGCTCATTCATGTGTTTGTAGGTGAGCCAAGAGATGCACAAACCCAGCCCCAGTGAAGTTTGCCAGGAACAACATGAGTTTTGAGGAGTCAACCTTGTGTCTCACGCACGAGACCCATCCTTGCCATTTTGTTATGTATTTACCCTTTTGTCTTGTTGGCAAGGACTTCATGTATATTTGTAGATAGTCTGTCATGGGTTGACTCGTTTTGGATGATCCTGTGTGTAAAGAATTTTTGGAACTGTACTTTTGATGTGGGTTATTAACGCATATGTGTATGGTTTGCTTGGAGTGCATATAAGCACGGCTCTATGGATAAAGTTTTTAATTACTGCTTCCGTTTGGCCCCTTTACTCTGTTGAGTTACGTCTGTTTTGGTTTGAGGCCGTAGGTAATCTTAGGATTACTGGCCGGTTATGTCCTTAACCCATAGGGGCGGGTTTGGGGTCATGACAGAGTGGTATCAGAGCACGAGTTAATAACTCACACACTTGTCCAAAAAGAGCAATAAGCGTCTAGGTAAGATCTAGGATGCATTCATGTGATAAATATGAATTTGGAAGCATTGATTATATGCTTAAATGTTTGATATGAACAATTATATGTTGAAAGTTGTGAATACTTGCATTGCAATTACTGAATATGTATACTCTCTGTTACATGCATGCTTGTGTATATCCTGTATATAGCATAATGCAAGTTTAATCAGATGGTGAGAACCAGAGGTGATGAAATAGAGGAATCCTCAACTGCCAGAATGGACAGAATGGAAAGACTGATGCAGGAAATGGCAGAAGCTTTGAGACAGCAACAGGAGTGGCAACAGCAGTGGCAGCAACCACACCCGCCACCTCCACCTCTGGCACCACCCGCGCCAGATAATCAAAATGATGACTGGATTATAGCTCTCACCAAGGAATTCAAGAAAATGAAACCACCACAGTTCCACGGGGGATTAGATCCATTGAAAGCCGAAGCGTGGGTCCTCGGCATTTAGAAACTATTTGAAGTGTTCTCCTGTTCAGAGACTCAGAAAGTGCTTCTAGCCACTTTTATGCTAGAAGACGAAGCAAGAAGATGGTGGATGTTGATGCGAGAAAATCATAAGGATGTTGACTGGGTGAAATTCTTAGAAATATTCTATGACAAGTACTTCCCGCAGTGTGTTCGGGATAGGAAAGTGGCCGAGTTCATGGAACTCAAGCAAGATAGCATGACAGTGGCTGAGTATGAGGCCAAGTTCACTGAATTGGCCAGGTTTGCACCACATGTAATTGACACGGACTATAAGAAAGCAAGACATTTTGAAGGTGGACTCCGCAATGACATCCTAGAGCGGGTGAACGTCCTAAAGCTGGAGACTTACATTGGGGTGCTTGACAGAGCCATTATATCAGAGACCAACATAACTAGACAAGCCAAGCCAACAACAGAATGGAAAGGTAACAAAAGGCAAGGCTTCTTCTCAAAGAAGAAATTTTCGAAAAAGCAAAACACGGGCTCCTCAAATACTTCAAATTCTTCCCGAGACACAGCTCCCATGTGCAACATCTGTAGTAGAAGGCACCGTGGAGTCTGTTACCGTGCATCAGGAGCCTGTTTCAAGTGTGGGAAACAGGGACATATAGCCCGAGAGTGTAATCAGAACAGTGGGAAACTAGCAGCTGGTTCAACTGCATCAGTTCCAAAGCCGGGAAATACTTTGAGATCTGCTACTACTGGGGAGACAGTGAGACAGGGGAGAGTTTTTGCACTTGTTCCAGGCGATACACGGAATGCTAATGCCGTTGTCTCAGGTACTATTTCAATATGTAATCAGGATGCCTTTGTATTAATTGATTCTGGATCAACACACTCATTTGTGACATACACATTTGCATCTAGACTGAAAAGACCCCTAGAGTTGTTGCCATATTTGTTGTGTGTGTCTGCTCCATCGGGGGAATCTGTGTTATGTGACTATATATATCGGTTTTGTGACATGCATATTGAGGATGCTACCTTATATGTAGATTTGTTGCCCTTGAACTTTAGACATTTCGATGTAATTTTGGGCATGGATTGGTTGACCAAGTATTGTGCCACCATAGATTGTGTGACAAAAAGGGTTGTATTTAAACCACCAGAACAAAAAGAAATTGTGTTTGTGGGTAATGGGGTAGTGCCTCCACCTTATTTGATATCTGCAATGAAAGCATGTAAACTGATCAGGAAAGGGTGCCAGGGTTATCTGTGCTATGTGTTGACTGAACAACCTGTGAATGTTGAATTGAATGATATACCTATTGTTAGAGAATTCCCAGATGTGTTCCCAAATGAATTACCAGGGGAATTGGTAGACAGGGAGATAGAGTTTACTATTGAGACTGTGCCAGGCACCCAGCCTATTTCTAAAACTCCCTACAGAATGGCTACTGCCGAGATGAAAGAATTGAAAGAACAGTTGCAAGACCTGCTTGACAAGGGGTTTATCCGGCCTAGCACTTCGCCTTGGGGTGCACCGGTGCTATTTGTGAAAAAGAAGGATGGTACTTTGCGTCTATGCATCGATTATCGGGAATTGAACAAGGTAACGATCAAGAACAAATATCCCTTACCCCGTATTGATGACTTATTTGACCAGTTGCAGGGATCACAGGTGTTTTCTAAGATTGATTTGAGATCCGGGTATCATCAACTGAAAGTTAAGGCAGAGGATGTTGAGAAAACCGCATTCAGAACGAGGTATGGTCATTTTGAGTTTCTTGTTATGCCATTTGGAGTGACTAATGCTCCGGCAGCATTTATGGACTTAATGAATAGAATTTTTAAAACCTACCTTGATGAGTTTGTTGTAGTCTTCATTGATGACATTTTGATATACTCTAAAGACAGACTTGAACATGAACATCATTTGAGGACTGTTTTACAAATACTTCGGGAAAGGAAATTATTTGCTAAACTAAAGAAATGTGAGTTTTGGTTGGATGAGGTTGTTTTCCTAGGGCATGTGATCAACAAGGAAGGAATTTCAGTGGACCCGCAGAAAATAGAGGCAATTGTGAATTGGCCTACACCGACCAATGTGACAGAAGTTCGCAGTTTCATGGGCTTGGCTGGGTACTACAGGAGGTTTGTGAAGGACTTTTCGAAATTAGCTGTGCCACTTACCCAATTGACACGTAAAGGGCAACCATTTGAGTGGAACAATGAAAGAGAATCAGCCTTTCATGAATTGAAGACGAGATTGACTACTGCACCAATTTTGACATTACCGTCAGGTACGGAAAATTTTGTAATCTTCAGTGATGCGTCTTATAAGGGTTTGGGTTGTGTGTTAATGCAGAACGGAAAGGTCATTGCTTACGCCTCCCGACAGTTGAGGCCACATGAGAAGAATTATCCAACACATGACCTAGAATTGGCCGCAGTTGTTTTTGCTTTGAAAATCTGGCGGCACTATTTGTATGGGGCAAAGTGTGAAGTCTACACGGATCATAAGAGCCTGAAATACTTCTTCACGCAGAAAGAGTTGAATATGCGACAGAGAGATGGCTGGAACTGATAAAAGATTACGACCTAGAGATTCAGTATCATCCCGGAAAAGCTAATACAGTGGCTGATGCCTTGAGCAGGAAATCAACAGGGAGTATGGCTTGTTTGCTCACTGAACAAAGGGAAATTTTGCAAGACTTTGAGAAGTCTGAAATTGAAGTGGTAGTATGTGAACAGGGCGGATTGATAGCCGCTATTACAGCCGAGCCGGCAATTGTTGACGAAATCAAGCAGAAACAGAAAGAAGATGAGTTCCTCAGAAAGGTAATTGATGAGTTTGAGACAAGCCCAAAAGCAGAGTTTAGCATTGAGAATGAAATGTTGAAATTCCGGAATCGAATATGTGTCCCTAATATTCCGGAACTAAAGAAGAGGGTTTTAGATGAAGCCCACAGATCCGTATTTGCTATGCATCCGGGTAACAATAAAATGTATCGGGATTTGAAACAAACCTATTGGTGGCCTAAAATGAAGAAAGAGATTGCGGAATATGTGTCCAAGTGCCTTCAGTGTCAGCAAGTTAAGGCTGAACATCAGAAACCAGGCGGTCTACTTCAACCTCTCCCTATTCCTGAATGGAAGTGGGAACATGTGACTATGGATTTCGTTGTCGGCCTACCTCGGACTTCACGAGGTATGGATTCTGTTTGGGTTGTAGTTGATAGACTGACTAAATCCGCACATTTTCTGCCTGTCAAAACTACATTTACTGCTTATAGATTGGCTACCATTTACGTTGATGAAATTGTCCGTTTACACGGAGTCCCAGTGTCTATTGTGTCGGATAGAGATCCGAAATTTGTATCTAGATTGTGGAAGAGTTTGCAGGAAGCTATGGGAACAGAACTAAGGTTCAGTACTGCATTCCACCCACAGACAGATGGGCAGTCAGAACGAACGATACAAACTTTGGAAGATATGCTTCGCATGTGTGCTTTGGATTTTCAGGGGAGTTGGGAAGATTATTTGCCGCTTGCAGAATTTGCCTATAATAACAGCTTCCACTCCAGCATCGGTATGGCACCATACGAGGCTTTGTATGGTAGGAGGTGTAGATCACCTATTTGTTGGACAGAGGTCGGGGATAGAGCTTTGCTTGGGCCAGAAATTGTGCAAGACACTTCTGAGAAAATCAAGACTATTCGCCAAAGGCTCAAAACAGCTCAGGACCGACAAAAGAATTATGCAGACGTTCGGAGAAGACCTCTTGAGTATGAGGTTGGTGACCATGTGTTCATCCGTGTTTCTCCGATGAAAGGCCAAGTCAGATTTGGGAAAAAGGGCAAGTTGTCGCCCCGTTACATTGGGCCGTTTCAATTTTGGAGAGACTTGGTCCAGTTGCTTATAGAGTTGCTTTGCCACCGGGATTCGAGCAAATCCATAATGTGTTTCATGTGTCGATGTTGAGGGGTTACCTCCGAGACTCGTTTCATGTGATTGATTATCACCGGGTTGCTATTGATGAAAATATGGAATATGCTGAATGGCCGGAACGAATTGTTGATCGGCAAGTGAAACAATTGAGAAGCAAGTCCATCCCAATGGTGAAAGTGGAATGGAAAGAGCACTATGGGACGGATGCCACATGGGAAAAAGAGGAGGAAATGCGACTAAGCTATCCACATTTGTTTCCCGATGAAGGTAACTTAAGTTTGGAGGACCAAACTTCCTAAAGGGGGGAAGACTGTGATACCCCTGTTTTGTATTATGTTAATTGGTCCCTAATACGTATGTGATTATATGTTTTGATATGATTTTGTGTACCATTATGTGGATATATGTGATTTTGGAATTTTATCTGTTCATCGTAGGAATATCTGTTTGAATAATCCGCTTCGGGAATTAAATTGAGGGCCTTATCGGCCACAGAACCCGGAATTGATTACGCCATTGTGATTGGCATAATTTTTAGAGCCTACGGTGAAATTTAATTGAAAATTGATTCTGGTCAATTTAAACTGATTAAATTGATAAATTAAGTGCCCTATTATTTTATATTAAAATATTTGTTAGTGGGGCTTGTTGTATATTAGCATTGCACCCTCCTTTAGCTCTCTTAAACTCAAAATCTGAGTTAGACAATTGAGAGTGAGAGAGAGGCCGGCCATAGTGAGAGAAAGGAGGAGAATTGTGCATTTTAGCTTGAAGCTTGGAAATTTTGGAGGTTTAGCTCAAGAATTGTCTAGAGCTTGAAAGATCAAGGCTTCTAGGTGAGTAATTCTTGAATTATAGTTGTAATTTTGTGTGTTCAAGCTAAATTGGTGATCAAGAGTGAGATTGAAATGAAATTGGGTGGTATTTGTTGAATTGGAGCCTAATATGTACATGCATGTAAGAAATTGCCATGAATCTCCATATTTGAGCTTAAAGTATGTAATCCATGTTGAGTTTTGATTATTGACCATGTATTTGATCACCTCCTCACCAATTGAGTTGAAAATGTTATGTATATTTCACATGCAAGTGTGAATTATGTAAGTGTAAGCTTTGCATGTTTGAATGTGAGGTGTTGGTGATGAATTGGGATTAATTTGAGTCATGCATGTAAGTAATGCAAGAAATTGAGCTCCATTGTGATGTGTTTTGGTGTCTATGGCATGTTAGTACAAATATATGTGAGATTGGAGCCTTAGTATGCAAGAAAAATTGGTTGAATGTCAAGTTTGAACTCAAGGGAGTGTTCTGGAAAAACCTAGAATTTTCGACGTCCGCTCAAGCGGGGGAAGTGCCGCTCGAGTGGAGAATTCGAGCTCCCAGCATTTTCTGCAGACATGGTTCCCGCTCGAGCGGGGAAGTTTACGCTCGAGCGGGGAGCCATGTAGGTAGGCAGTACGCTCGAACGGTATAGTTCGCGCTCGAGCGGGAATTTGAGGTAACCAGTACTTTTGCAGACTTAAGGGTCCGCTCGAGCGGGGAATCCCACGCTCGAGCGGGGACCCTGTTTTCTGAAATTTTGAATATGCATCCTGTGTTCTGTTTTCCGTTCTCTTCCACTTGTAAGCACTCTTAGGCATGTGTTAAGCATTGTAAATGAGTTAATGAGAATAAGAATAAAGCCTAATGAGGAGTATGTGAATTAAGAACGGATTGAACTGTTAGTGACCCTTTTGTGTTCATGAAATGTGTAGGGTCAAGCTCCAGGGCAAATCCACAAGCCGATCACTGTGAGTAATATCAATTTATGAATGCTTGTGAATGTCCAATTGTTTATTCCCTTATAAGCTTATGAATTGCTAATTGGGATTGTGGATGTAAGACAAACATGAATGGACCAAAGGTCGTTTTGTTAAACATGAATGGACCAAAGGTCGTTTTGTTAAACATGAATGGACCCAAGGTCGTTTTGACATGAATGAGTGGGCCGAAGGCCGTTCTGACATAAATGAAGGGGCCAAAGGCCGTTCTGATACGAATGTGTGGGCCAAAGGCCGTTTTGACATAATCGAATGGGCCGAAGGCCGTTTTGACAAGAATGGAAATCTGAATGGGCCAAAGGCCGGAATGTTTGGAATTGCAGTCACTTGAATTGTATTTAGTTATATATATATATATCTGTTAAATAGAAATATGAATTGGGCCTAAGGCGGTTTGGAATATGTTGTTCTACAATGTTATGTATATGCTGTATTTGATATTATTCACTAGGCTATCGCTCACACTCATTCATGTGTTTGTAGGTGAGCCAAGAGATGCACAAACCCAGCCCCAGTGAAGTTTGTCAGGAACAGCATGAGTTTTGAGGAGTCAACCTTGTGTCTCACGCACGAGACCCATCCTTGCCATTTTGTTATGTATTTACCCTTTTGTCTTGTTGGCAAGGACTTCATGTATATTTGTAGATAGTCAGTCATGGGTTGACTCGTTTTGGATGATCCTGTGTGTAAAGAATTTTTGGAACTGTACTTTTGATGTGGGTTATTAACGCATAGGTGTATGGTTTGCTTGGAGTGCATATAAGCACGGCTCTATGGATAAAGTTTTTAATTACTGCTTCCGTTTGGCCCCTCTACTCTGTTGAGTTACGTCTGTTTTGGTTTGAGGCCGTAGGTAATCTCAGGATTACTGGCCGGTTATGTCCTTAACCCATAGGGGCGGATATGGGTCATGACACTAGCAACCAACCTGTTCCAAACATGCGCAAGACACTCAAATACTCAAACTCAAAGGGGAAAGGAGTGAAAAAGACATGAATAATAATATTAAACCACGAAACCCGAGTCCGGAATACAACAAAGGTCGGGTCAAAACCGGAATCGCTATATTTATGATTAAAAGATCTTGATGGAAAACCTCTTAAACTTGGCTCATAAAATCTGTGAACTTTAATTAAAGTGTTGTATCCCTAGCACAATACTTGATGTCAGTTTCATTTTCTTCTTCAATTACTCATGAGAAAGGATAACATATGATACATATGAGAGCCAATATGGCATTTGTGTTATTATTATACTGAAACTTGGATTTCAATTCATAACATAAAATGTGAATCAACCCTTTTATTCTTCATAGTTTGCTTAAAATCATAGGTAAAATAAATTTTTTTTTTTTTGGCCAAAAAGAGAAACCAAAATCCATTTGCATTTGGTTAATAACTTATGGATGGATTATATGAACTCTTTCTTTCCACAAAAGGTGAGAGCTCACTACGAACAGGTTTGACGAGCAAGTGGCTCTGTGTTCGAGTCTCCACGTGGACGACATGGTTTCCATGCACTTGTGCTTTTGACTTTTGTTCACTAGGACACTGATGGGGCTTTGGGGTCAAGTTATGGGTTAACCTTGTCTCAAGGGAGTGCCCACATATTTCATGTGCGCATGTGATACCCCCTCTTACTTTTTTTTTTTATCAAGCAAAATATGAACTCTTTTGTATGTTATGTATGACCCCTTTTCATGTGTGATATATTTATGGAATTGATTAATAGGTGGGAGTTATTTATTTTTCTCATATGTTTTCTTTATATTCTAGTTAGCTTGATTTATTTTTCTAAGGATGCATTTGGATCTTGGATTTTTGGGGATTTGTATAGGAAAATGCTAATGAAATAGAAAGCTATGTTTTTTAGGAAAATTTTAATGAAACGGGCATTTCCCCTACCACAAATCTGTCTCCCAACCCCCTCCCCCCACCTTCTCTTTACAAATATAAGATTCAAACATAGCCTAAAATGAATGATAGAAATATTTCCTTTATCTCATTATATTTCAGGCTTGCATTACATTTGTAATTATAGGAAAATTATTAACACCATCAAATAAAACTCAAACTATGAACGTTGTGCTACAAGAAATTATGATTTGTAAAATAAAAGTGACATTTATGTTCTTCTAGTGAGAGTTAGATTGGTTCTAGAGTCAATTTTTTTTTTCTTTTCTATTCCCTAACTTATCATTTTAGGGTAATTTGAGATATAAAATCTCAAGAGGTTGTTCAGATTTATAATAATTATTTTTCTTTCTTTAATCATGCAGGGCTAGCTAGACCTGAAGAAAATTGCAGATACTTTCGCAACAAGTGTCCCGAATTTGAGCATGCTCGTTAATATCTTGCTGTTGTTCACTGCTACTTCATCATGAATGTCTGGAGCACACTAAAATCTATAAATTATGCCTGATCAGACTTTGTTATATCTATGGATGGAGTAATTATCTAGTTATTAGAGCAATGCTTCATTTTAATTAGCTTTGCTAGTTAAGAGTTTGCTATGATATATTTATATAATTGTTGTCATTTATATCTAAATGAACTTGAATGAGCCAAAAAATTTCCTTTTCTATTTTTAGAAGTGTGTTCTTGGGATTAGGAATGGGCTCCTTTTTGCTGATCTAGCTAAAATACTACTTGATGGGCTTATTCGAGGGATAAACCTGTTATTATCCCTTTGGTTTGTTCCTATTTGCACATCCACTTCTTAATAATTTTTTAATTAAAATTTTAACCTAATGTAATCACCCTTGTTATTAATTCCAAACCCCAGCTCATCTCCTATGGAACCCTATCCACATGTTCTCTATAGGGCCTACCTTTTCCCTAATACTCTAGAGTGAGTGACAAATAGAGTCATGCGCGCGCGCGCGAGAGAGAGAGAGAGAGAGAGAGAGAGAGAGAGAGAGAGAGAGAGAGAGAGAAGGAAAGAAACAGAAAACGGGGTTGCGATGTTGGCGAGGGTAGAGAGGAGTTGGGAGGTAGCAAAGGTGGATAGGAAGGGTAGAGAAGGGTTGTTGGAGGTGGTGGTAGTGGAGACCGAAACTGTCTAGAATTAAGATTTCAAAAATTTAGGAATGAGGATAGAATTGGAATTAAGGTGAAGGCCACTCTTTAACAATTTTTATCTTTTACCCTTTAGCTCCAAACCTTAATCTTTCAAAACCATGCAAACACTCTGATAATGTAATTAAATTTCTCAATTGCCACTGTCAAGTAATTTTTGCTTGAATATTTTCAATTTTAGGTGGGTTTAGGTTTATATAGTGGAATATTTCTAAATTCAATATCTGAATTAGAACTCAATTTTTTTTATTCTTTCACACTAGCCGTATATAGGGCACGTTTGATTGGGATATTAAAAAGTAGTTTGAGTGTGGAGAGAACATGTAAGTCCACCATGGTGTTTAATTGTGGGATAAGGAGGACGGGATTAGAGATGGGTGTATTTGTTTTGCATAGTACTAAACTCTAGATAATTTTAGTATTAATACCATAAGTAATGTAGAATTAGAAGAATGAAGTAACTCAACTGTTTGTAATATACCTGATGAATTCTCAAGATAATTATAAGGTTAGCTAGTTAGGTGTAGACACCCCATTTTTGACCGTCCTTAAGACTTGGATGTCATCGTTTGAACACTCGATGATTATCCCTGTTCGTGTTCGTCTTGAGTTCTCGGAGGTTTCGGCTATGCGCCTTGCCTCAAGACCTCTCGACTTGTTTGTTTTGTGTTTGGTTTTGCATCAAACACTTGTTGTTTTACTTCTGAGGGTGGGAAATAGCTTGTAGGCCATCCCCACACCTCACCAGCCACGGCTTGAGGCCACCGGCCTTGTTTCCTTGCCACCGGCCACTGGTGATGGCCGGTCGGCACTATTGATGGTCGGTCGGCACATTTTGTGGTCGGTCGGCCAACTTTGTTGGCCGATTAACCACTTTTTCTAGCCGAGACCTTTTCTTGAGGGGGTTTGAACCTTTTGAACCCCCTGTTTTAGCTTCTTGAGGAAGCTTGAACCTTTTGAACCCTTTGTTTTTAGCTTCTTAAGGAAGCTTGAACCTTTTGAACCCTTGGTTTAGCTTCTCCAAGAAGCTTGAACCCTTGTCTAGCTTCTCCAAGAAGCTTGTCCCCTTTGCCTAGCTTCTTCAAGAAGCTTGGCCCCTTTGCTCCTAGCTTCTCCAAGAAGCTTGACCCCTTTGCCTAGCTTCTCCAAGAAGCTTGACCCTTTTGCTCCAAGCTTCTAAGAAAAGCTTGGCCCCTTTGCTCCAAGCTTCTAAGAGAAGCTTGGACCCTTGTTCCTCTATAAAAGAAGAGCTCATCTTCCATTGCAAGGGTGCCAAGAAATTTGTCTAAGGCAAAAACCACACACTTCCCTCTATATCTCTACATTCCAAGCTCCAAAGTCCATAGTTCTTGGCCCCTTTGCACACCAACTCTTAGCCTAACACCTCCATCATCAACCTAAGGATCTTGGAGGCCATTTTTAGAGGTCGAAGGTCTGGTTTTGTGGTCTCAAAGCTGCTGGTTTTGCTGCAACTACAAGGGTAACACACTTTACCCTCTTTTGGTCTTTATTTTGCTTCATCTTTTAGCCATACTTAGAAGCATTTTCGAGCTTTGTAATAAACTGAAAAAAGTCTTATTTTGAGCTCCTTTTTAAGTTTGTTTAAGATCACTTTTGTGTTTGGGGTTGTTTACCCCCTCTTAGGCCTTGTTTGGCCTTATTTTTGTGTCTTTTTTGTGAGCTTCGGGACCACCTTGTATTGGCCTTCTCACCACTGAAATCCAGTGGGATTTCAGTGGTGGGGATAATGTTTTGAGGTCCTAAGAAGGAGAGGGCCATCCCCTCTCCTTATTGTCTTGTTTACTTGCATTTTTGGCCTTACAAAGGAGCCCATATTTTCATACCTTCAAAGCTCGTTTCAGACTTTTTTTGGGGACTTTTAGGACCTACCTAGACTCTGTCTAGGGCTGGTTTGGTCCCCTTGGGTGTCCCTCTTGCATGTGTAGAACAACCCCATGCATGGCCTTTCAAAGGAGCACCTCATTCTAACATGTGTTGGCTCTATTTCAATGGGTATTTGGTGTTATTTAGGCATGCTTTACCTCTATTTTAGGTTGGTTTGTTGACCCCTTGCATGCACCATACACTTGCCTTGCATTCCTCTATTTTGCCTAGAAAGACATCTTACATTTGGACCACCATGCTTGCATGTTTTGACTTAGCTTTGTGAAGTTTTTAGTCATGTTTTAACATGTTTAAGTTCTGTTTGGTGTCGATTTGGTCATGCTTGCCGTGCTTTGTGTAGCCATCTTGCATTCTAGCTTGTTAGCCTAGGATGTGTGGGTCACTAGCATGCTTTACTTAGCTTATTCTCATGATTTGGCGTCATTGGAGACCACATTTCAGTCCATGTTCCATGCTTGCATACTTGCATTTCCCATCCCTTTCATGCTTTGAAGAGTTGATGGTTTATGGTCCATGTTTAGGCCCTTGTGCATGCATGCTTGTCTGTGTGTTTTCATGCCTTTGTTGCATCATTATGGCCACTGATTTTGGCATGCTTGAGAGCTACCCATGTTAGTGTAAGTCCATCTCACCATGTTGTTGCATGTTTGTTTCATTGTGCATATTGTTGCATGCTATACACGTCCACATGTTTAGGTTGTATGCCTATTGCATATTGCATGTTCACATGCTCATGTTGCATGCTTCGCTTGCATGTTTAGGTTGCATATCATAGCATGCATCTCTTGCCTCTTGAATTGATTATGATAGAGGTTGGGGCCCATTATTTGTTTTGTGCATCTCATTCCATATTGAAATGCACAACTTGGCTTCTTTGGCCATCACGCATTGAAATGCGCGATTGGTGGCCCGAGGGCCAAGTCCCAAACTCCTTTGAGTCATAAACATGATAAGGAGTGTGGTTGGTGCACACATTGCTTGAAAATGCATTGCCATGCCATGTTTTCCCTCTGCTGCTGTCAAAACAGGTTTCTGCAGGAAGCTTTGGTCGACCGACCATTTCCAGTGCCAACCGACCAAACATGGATGGCCGAGAGCTCAATATTTGGTCGATGACCATTACCTATGGCCGGTGGTGTTCCCTCTTAGCCAGTGGTGTCCCACAGTGTTCAGAGAGTGTTCCCTAGGACTTGTGCAATTTCCAGAGGAGCAGAGCAGGGTAAACAGAGGCAGCTTGTGCATGGCGACGGATTTCTGAGCAAGGCGAGTCAAGCATGCATCATCCCATCATCTCGAGACGGGGCTGCGGCCACCTTCTTTTTGTAATTAATTTGTTAATTAATTAGGTGGTCTGTAATATTTAATTAGCTTGTAGGTTAATTAAATTTGTACATTCTTTTGGTCCCTCTGAGCGAGGGAAATTGTGTAATAAGTGTGCGTGAGTGCGTGTATGTCTTCCAACCCCACGTCTTTCTCCCTTTTATTTATTAGCTTATGATGGTTAGTATTAGGGCATATTTAAATTAGCATACCTTATGCTATGCATGCGTGCATTCATACATTTGTCTTGCATACACTAGGCTCGGCGCATCATACTAACTGCATTGTATTTCAATTCTAAGTTGAATATATGTTAGTTGTAGCATCATCATATGCCATCTTAGAATAGCCGAGCCTATTATAGTTGCATCTTGCATGTGTTGCATTAGCCATCTTAACATGAACTAGGATCATGCATTTGATTACTAACTAGTTTCTGTTTTGGCTTGGAGTACTAGGAATGCATAATGTTTTCAAAGCTAGATATCATGGTTAGTAGAGGCCGATCTTTGATCGGGCGAGCGGGGGTGCTCACGAAGTGACCTTCCCTAATCGTACCCAAGCTCCCGAGCTGAGGCAACTTTGGTGATGACGGACACGTGGCCTTAGGCAAATGAGTCAGGGTTTCCTAAATTCCTCCATAAAAAATATTTAGGTGGCGACTCTGTATTTGGCAAAGCAGTCCATGTTTGGCATTTCTTTCAAAAAATCTGTTTTCCAAAACGATTTGCCGGATTTGGACTATTTGGTTCAGATTTAGAACCGTGACAATTTGAGTCCGAACTGTAGTGAGCCCAAATGAACAAAACGGGGGATTTCCTCCCGGGACGTTCGGGGACGTCTACAGTTTCTGGCGACTCTGCTGGGGAAATTAGAGAACTTGACTCGAACTCGTGATATCTTGTTTTGATTACACTTATGTGTTTCTTTGCATTGCATGTGCATTGGTGCGCCTAGGACACCGTGTTGGCCATCTGCTATTCCTGAGCGGTTTGCCGGAGGGTTGACTTTGTCAAAGCATGCCATAAGGCTGACTGGTTACGGGCTCTGCCAGTATGGGAACACAAGCCCCAGTTTTACCGGGGCACCCTTTTTGACCATTCGACCTAGTGCATATCGAAATCCATAGTGACCATTCCAAACTAGGACAAGTTGCTTACTCGATGTTAGGTTGTTTGAAACCGCTGCGTGCGTAGTGAAACCCTAGCTCCTGACAAAATAGGACAGGGAAACCCTACTCCAACATAGGGGTGTTTTGGCTCTCTTTTACATGCTATGTGCTTTTAGAGTGTATCTCTACAGGGAATGCATGTATTAGTTTGCAAGTCTGGGTATCAGGCCTACGGGCATCAGTATTTAGGGAATCAGTTTTACCTGAGGGTATCAGTTTTGGGACAGTTATTTGGGGAACAGTGATCAGTATTGAGTACAGTCGTTCCGCTATGCTCATATTCGTTCCAGTGAAATTGAGCTGAGATGCTGTCTGTTTTCTCTTTTGCTAGGGTAGTCCTGGAACTATAGCTTCAGAAGGCTCCACTATCCCCCAGGTTCATTGGACTTGTGCTGATAGACTTTGTCGGGCCAGAGATTCAGTTCAAGGGCAATCAGTGTTCCTTTGCCAGAGGCAGGGTAAAAACGCCAGTTAGGCACAGATCATCAGTTCAACAGTCTTCGGATCAGCGGTCATTATCCATCTCACCTGTGCGCAGTTGAGTTGAGATATCTATTTTTTACCTCAGGGAGATATACCGGTTGCTCAGTTAGACCAGGATAATATGTCGAGTTTGGAAGAGATGGTGCGCCAACTCCAGGATAGTATGAAAGCCATGCAGCAAGACGCTGTCTTTCAAGCAAAATTCGCCAAGCAATAGGCTGTGGTCATAGCCCAATAGGCAGAGACAATTGCCAGGCTAGAGCAGCAAACTGGAGTATCTACTTCACACCAGGCCCCTCCTCCACCAAGAGTTCCCATACTCGGGGAGGCAACCCACGTCCAGGATGATGCGGACATTCCAGTCGGGCCAGCTCCGCCCCCGGTTCTACCCCAGCTATCTAAAACACCCACCAACTTACCAGACTCCCCCTTTGAGTTCAAAACGGACCCCACAACATTGAAAGTAAGCAAGCTTGAGAAATTGTTCAAAAAGTCTTAGGGGGCCCACTCTATTCTTGATATAGAGGATGATTATACCGACTCAGTGGTGACATTACCGGATCGGTTCAAGATGCCACATATCGATCGAGTCGATGGCTCTGAAGACCCAATGGTGCACCTCCAACTGTTTTATGATATCTTGAGGCCAATGGGTTTGACCATAGCCCAGAAATTGTCACTATTCAGCCGAACCCTGTCTGGGATAGCCGCAATCTGGTATGCGAAATTGGAGAACTCTGTGAAACAGAATTGGGAAGAGATGGCTGAGGCCTTCAATGATCAATACTCCTACAACACACAGATTGAGGTCACAACTCGTGATCTTGAAGTCACCCGCCAAGAGCCAAAGGAGGGTTTCTCAGAGTTCGTGATGAGATGGAGAGCAAAGGCCTCAATGATGACTACAAGGCCTTTCGACAAAGATCAGATTCGGATGGTTGTGCGCAACCTCCAGCCCAAACTAATGCAGAAAATGATCGTGCTCCCCTTCTCTACCTTTTCAGATTTGCATGAGATGGGAGTACAGATCGAGGATGCGATGAAACAGGGTCTGATTGACCAAGACCGAGAGCAGCCCAAGAGGGCATTCAACCGCAGTTCGAATACAACCACCAGTGGTGATGCAGCTACAAGATCTTCTGAAGTTGGAATGGTCACCACCACTCCTAAAACAGCCACCCTCTTTGTCGGTGCATCCAATCCAAACCCCCGAACTTCGGACTATCTACCTCGAGGCAAGAGGTTTTCACCCTGCTTTATATGCCTCTGTCTAAGGCTCTAGGGGTCCTACTCAGGAAAGGACATCTGAAACTGTTAGAACAACGGCCTCTACCCGATCCTCTCCCTCCAAAGCATGACCCGACTAAGTACTGTTCTTTTCATCAACAAACCGGTTATGACGCCGACAGTTACGTCCATCTCCGCCACGAGATACAAAATTTGATTGACAACGGGGTGATCCCTGCACCAGGTCCTGCAAAGTCTATCGACACTTGATCAGTGAACTTGTGGGGGATAGTGTGATGTGATCGAAGGATGAACCACCTGCGGGCGGCACTCAGTTTACTCCAGATGTGGCGTATGGCACGCACTAGTTTGAGCATTTGTGAATGCTGGTTTTTTTTTTACTTTTTACTTTCTGACTTGGGTATTGAGTCAGTCTTGTTGTGTTGTGTTGAGTCAGTCTTTTTGTACAGAGTTAGTCTTTTCTTACTGAGTCAGTTGGGTCTGTCTTGTTATACCGAGTCAGTCCTGCTTTGTTAGAGTCGAGTGATTTCGGGGATGTTAACTCAAACATCACTTGCTTGTTTTGTGTTTGTCTTTTCATTTTCTTTTGAGTTTGTTTCTGCCTTGGAGCCAGTAATACCAACAGATTTGAATGAACAACAGTGGTTTTTCATGCTTTTGCGTTTGCTTCTGCCGTGTGCCAGTTGTGCCAGAAATTCTAAATGAGATGGCAGTATTTGACTAGAAGCTGTGTCTTTTCTGTGCCTTGAATTCGTTACATCGACCTAAGTTTTCCAAAACTTTTTTCGAAACATTGTGATAAAAAACGAAGAGGAAGAAATTCCTCGGGTTTTGCAAAATTTGATCAATTGAGAGAAAGAGAGACATGTTAAGCCCTCAATGATCGAGATCATGCTTGTTAATGTGAGTACTGAGAAGGATCCTGACTTGATCCAGATTGGTTCTACATTGTCTTTAGCACGAGCGATTTGTCGCTTTCTTAAAAGATTTCAAAAAACTATTTTGCGCGATCTTGTGAAGACCTGTGTGGAATCACTCTTGAGATTGTGCAGCCTAGGATTGCTCTTAGCCTCAAGACTCGACCCCTCATTGTCAAACCTTGGACTTAAATTCAAAATGTTCAATGGTCAACTACAACGTGAGGCCTGTGTGGCCAGATTCAAAGCAGCCCTCGAACAAGAGGCAAGAAAGTCAGATCAAGAAAATCAGATGTCATCAAAAGAAGCTTGCAAAGCTAGATCAGAAGCACCCCTGGAACTAGGGGCAAAGAATTTCAAATGTGCTGGAATAGCCGAAGATGGATCATTCCACAAATCAAAGAAGGTCGGCAAGAATGCCAAATCCCAGAAGGGAGGAAAGAAGACAGTTTTTTGCTAAAGAACAACTGAGTTCCTATCTGCAACACTAGGGGCAAAATCAGCCCCCGTTGGATGGACTCCTGCATCGTCAGCGAACAGCAGCCATTCTCCTGGATTCAGATGACTTCAGGATCTCAAAACCGTTTGGCATGGATGCATGGACAAAGCTACACTTTTACCCTTAAGAGGCTCGCTGGGCCGAAAACCCGGAAGGGCGACCTAGGCAAAAGTTAGAGCAAGAAAAAGAAGAAAAATGCAAAAAAAAAAAAAAAAAAAAGGGAAGAAAAGAAGGAAAAAATTCTGAAAAATGAAAAAATGCAAAAAGATGAAAAAAAAAAAAAGAAATGTAAAAGAAAAGAAAAACAAAGCTCGCAAGGTTGAAAATCCAGAAGGGAAGCCTTGGCAAAAGTTAGAGCGCAAAAGGAGAGGTTAATACCCGAGTGTACCTTAACCCCGAACTACGTAAGGCTTGATTCTCATGTTTGGGATACGTAGGCAACTTTATTCTGAAGTCCAGCCACAAACACTTCCAATTGATTGTACCCATGTAATGGTTTTGATCATCTTTGCCTTCTCTGTATCCGAGAGTTTGGTTGTGTTTGTCACTCTGAGGACTGACTACAATGCGCTGCGGTGCCATTCAAACAAGGGGTAACTTTTCGTTGCCATTCAATGCGCTACGGTGCCATTCAAACAAGGGGCAACTTTCCGTTGCCATGCAGTGTCCTTCAGACAAGGAGCAATTTTCCATTGCCTCCGATCCGAGGTTGTATATCTCGAGAGTAAGTTCCGTGCTCGTTGAGCAGTGACCGTTTGCAAAAATAGTTTTTGAGAATTTTTACTGAGGTTGACTAATTCTCTCGAAAATTATTCCTTTTTTTTTTTCTAAAACTGGACCATTTCTTGGACCCAAAAAAGGGAAAACTTTCAGTGCTCATAGCCTGACTTGCATGATTTCAAATCAAAAATCGAACAAGTATGTTAATCTAACTCTCATCTTGGTCAAAATTGTTTTAGTAGAAAGCCAAAACAAAAAAAAAATGGTCAAAATAATGAACTAGGGGCGCAGTTGAGTCAGGCTTCCTGTCTTTTCCCCGTTGTCAACACACTTTCCAGAAAGGGCACTCTACCTGCCAGAAGAGGGCACAACTGAAGTTAACAGAAAAGGGCCGAAAGCTCTCAACATCCTCCAAGCAGCGAGGTATCAAGCCAAGTGTGAAGCACAAAATGGAATGGATCAAGATATTCTACTCCCTCATCTGGACAGTTCTGATTACGTCCAAACTCCCCAGCAAAGCATCGTCAACCGATGTCAGCTGCAGATTTGCTACACACCCAGTTGTAGCGCAACCCCTCTGTGGGAGAAACTCACTGTTGTGAACAAGATTGAGAATCTGGTAGAATACCAGGGGCCAGAGCCCACAATTTCCAGCTTATCCATCAACCACCCAGGGGAGGGATAAAAAATGAGAGATTGAAGAATAGAGAGATGTGAGTTGAGAGAAAAAGTGAGAAAAGGGCTTTTTCGTGAAAAACAGAGCTTGAGGGCAGAGTGATGTGAGAATCACAAATGAGAAAGGGTGGGAAACACTACTCAAGGAAACAGGCTCCCTGTGCACGTCTGAGTGTCGTGTCTTTTGTTTTGTTTCAATTCTTGTTTTGAGTCGTTTCGAGTGTTACTCAATGTGTTCAGGTTGTTTACCTTTTGTTTTTCTTTGTTGAGTCGTTTTTGCTGTGGTCAGTCGTAGGCTCAATACCCAGTTGAGAACTTATTCTCACTCCCAGTTTCAAAAAATCGTTTTGTGCTTAGAGTGCTATGCCATTCTCCACATTTGTGCAAAACAAGATTCTTTCTTTCATAAACCGTAGGGTTCAACCCAGGTCATGTGAGAACAGTAGAACAAGGACCTATCTGAAGCTATATAGGTTCTAGACTGCAAAGCAAAAGAAAAGACGGAAAATTTGGAGCATCCTAGTGTGTTTCAACTTCGGCAAATTCCGAGACTGCATTCCAGGTGCACCTTCTCAGGCCTCGCCATTTCTCTGGATTATGAGTGTATCTCGACCCCAAGCTTAAGCCTGCTTCAAGTTAGAACAGCAATTAAAGCAACTGCAGATGTTATCTCTCGCCAATATAGACAGGGTGTCCCGTTTTGAGCTGAGCGTGTTGCCAAGTCCTCTGAGAGGTAAATCGGAGGCACCAGAGTACATGTTTGATGCCCCTCTATTGCATAGAATATGCGCTTTCATATACACTTCTGTTACATACGTGCCGCACATCGTTATGATTCATGCATAGAATATGCTTTGCTTTCAATGTTGCATAGAATATGCTTGTCTTATGCACGGAACATGTCTTCAATATTGCATAGAATATGCTTTCCATGTTGCATAGAAAATGCCCCCATACTTGCATAGAAAATGCATTTTATCGCACTTCTTTTGTGCACCTCACTTGCGTCGTCACACACACTCTAGTTGCATTGTCATGCACCTCTTTAATTGCATGCACCCACTTCACTTGCATTGTTATGCATGGTTCTAGTTGCATTGTTATGCACACTTCGCTTGCGTCGTTACGCGCATTCCACTCGCATTGTTATGCGCCCTTTCAATTGCATCGTTTTGCACGCTCCTTTATTCCGAAACATCGGGATACGTCTCTAAGCACCGGGATATGTCCCTATGCTTCTCCCCTTTGGTTAAGAGCATTTGGAATACGTTCCAATGCTTATACCTTTTCGAAACACCAGGATACGTCCCTATGTTTCTCTCTCTTTCCGAAACACTGGGATATGTCTCTATGTTTCTCTTTCCTTTCAGAACACCGGGATACGTCCCTATGTTTTTCCTCCATTCCGAAACACCGGGATACGTCCCTATGTTTCTTCTCCTTTTTTGAAAGACCGGGATACGTCCCTATGTTTCTTCTTCATTCCGAAACACCGGGATACGTCCCTATGTTTCTCCTCCATTCCGAAACACCGGGATACGTCCCTATGTTTCTTCTCCCTTTCTGAAACACCGGGATATGTTCCTATGTTTCTCTCTCTTTCCGAAACACCGGGATACGTCCCTATGTTTCTCCTTCTTTTCGAAACACCGGGATACGTCCCTATGTTTCTCCCTCCTTGGTTAAGAGCATTTGGAATACGTTCCAATGCTTATATCTTTTCGAAACACTGGGATACGTCCCTATGTTTCTCCCTCTTTGGTTAAGAGCATTTGGAATACGTTCCAATGCTTATACTTTTCCGAAACACCGGGATACGTCCCTATGTTTCTTGCATGATCATAAGTTATGCTCGGCTTTGTGCATTGTCTTGCATTTTGCCCCTGCCTTTGGGCGCATATCTTTATCTGTAGCATGTATGCTTTCTCTAAGTCTTTGGCCTTGTCAAAAATGGGTCGTCTCTGGGCTTTGACATTCACTCCGGTCATTTTTATGACTTTTGAGTTCCGTCAAAGAGGGGCAACTGTAGACACCCCATTTTTGACCGTCCTTAAGACTTGGACGTCATCATTTGAACACTCGATGATCATCCCTGTTCGTGTTCGTCTTGAGTTCTCGGAGGTTTCGGCTACGCGCCTTGCCTCAAGACCTCTCGACTTGTTTGTTTTGTGTTTGGTTTTGCATCAAACACTTGTTGTTTTGCTTCTGAGGGTGGGAAATAGCTTGTAGGCCATCCCCACACCTCACCGGCCATGGCTTGAGGCCACCGGCCTTGTTTCCTTGCCACCGGCCACTGGTGATGGCCGGTCGGCACATTTTGTGGTCGGTCGGCCAACTTTGTTGGCCGATTAACCACTTTTTCTGGCTGAGACCTTTTCTTGAGGGGGTTTGAACCTTTTGAACCCCCTGTTTTAGCTTCTTGAGAAAACTTAAACCTTTTGAACCCTTCGTTTTTAGCTTCTTAAGGAAGCTTGAACCTTTTGAACCCTTGGTTTAGCTTCTCCAAGAAGCTTGAACCCTTGTCTAGGTTCTCCAAGAAGCTTGACCCCTTTGCCTAGCTTCTCCAAGAAGCTTGGCCCTGTTGCTCCAAGCTTCTAAGAGAAGCTTGGACCCTTGTTCCTCTATAAAAGAAGAGCTTCTCTTCCATTGCAAGGGTGCCAAGAAATTTGTCGAAGGCAAAAACCATACACTTCCCTCCATATATCTACATTCCAAGCTCCAAAGTCCATAGTTCTTGGCCCCTTTGCACACCAACTCTTAGCCTAACACCTCCATCATCAACCTAAGGATCTTGGAGGCCATTTTCAGAGGTTGAAGGTCTGGTTTTGTGGTCTCAAAGCTGCTGGTTTTGCTGCAACTACAAGGGTAACACACTTTACCCTCTTTTGGTCTTTATTTTGCTTCGTCTTTTAGCCATACTTAGAAGCATTTTAGAGCTTTGTCATAAACTGAAAAAAGTCTTATTTTGAGATCCTTTTTAAGTTTGTTTAAGATCACTTTTGTGTTTGGGGTTGTTTACCTCCTCTTAGGCCTTGTTTGGCCTTATTTTTGTGTCTTTTTTGTGAGCTTCGGGACCACCTTGTATTGGCCTTCTCACCACTGAAATCCAGTGGGATTTCAGTGGTGGGGATGATGTTTTGAGGTTCTAAGAAGGAGAGGGCCATCCCCTCTCCTTATTGTCTTGTTTACTTGCATTTTTGGCCTTACAAAGGAGCCCATATTTGCATACCTTCAAAGCTTGTTTCAGGCTTTTTTTCGGGACTTTTAGGACCTGCCTAGACTCTGTCTAGGGCTGGTTTGGTCCCCTTGGGTGTCCCTCTTGCATGTGTAGAACAACCCCATGCATGGCCTTTCAAAGGAGCACCTCATTCTAACATGTGTTGGCTCTATTTCAGTGGGTATTTGGTGTTATTTAGGCATGATTTACCTCTGTTTTAGGTTGGTTTGTTGACCCCTTGCATGCACCATACACTTGCCTTGCATTCCTCTATTTTGCCTAGAAAGGCATCTTGCATTTGGACCACCATGCTTGCATGTTTTGACTTAGTTTTGTGAAGTTTTTAGTCATGT
Source organism: Camellia japonica (assembly GCA_030407325.1). Taxonomy (NCBI): domain Eukaryota; kingdom Viridiplantae; phylum Streptophyta; class Magnoliopsida; order Ericales; family Theaceae; genus Camellia; species Camellia japonica. Next base: position 135,685,376 of record JAPPVO010000019.1, read on the forward strand.
TTTAACATGTTTAAGTTCTCTTTGGTGTCGATTTGGTCATGCTTGCCATGCTTTGTGTAGCCATCTTGCATTCTAGCTTGTTAGCCTAGGATGTGTGGGTCACTAGCATGCTTTACTTAGCTTATTCTCATGATTTGGCATCATTGGAGACCACATTTCAGTTCATGTTCCATGCTTGCATACTTGCATTTCCCATCCCTTTCATGCTTTGAAGAGTTGATGGTTTATGCTCCATGTTTATGCCTTTGTTGCATCATTATGGCCACTGATTTTGGCATGCTTGAGAGCTACCCATGTTAGTGTAAATCTATCTCACCATGTTATTGCATGTTTGTTTCATTGTGCATGTTGTTGCATGCTATACACGTCCACATGTTTAGGTTGTATGCCTATTGCATATTGCATGTTCACATGCTCATGTTGCATGCTTAGCTTGCATGTTTAGGTTGCATATCATAGCATGCATCTCTTGCCTCTTGAATTGATTATGATAGAAGTTGGGGCCCATTATTTGTTTTGTGCATCTCATTCCATATTGAAATGCACAACTTGGCTTCTTTGGCCATCACGCATTGAAATGCGCGATTGGTGGCCCGAGGGCCAAGTCCCAAACTCCTTTGAGTCATAAACATGATAAGGAGTGTGGTTGGTGCACACATTGCTTGAAAATGCATTGCCATGCCATGTTTGCCCTCTGCTGCTGTCAAAACAGGTTTCTGCAGGAAGCTTTGGTCGACCGACCATTTCCAGTGCCGACCGACCAAACATGGATGGCCGAGAGCTCAATATTTGGTCGATGACCATTCCCTCTGGCCGGTGGTGTCCCACAGTGTTCAGAGAGTGTTCCCTAGAACTTGTGCAATTTCTAGAGGAGCAGAGCAGGGTAAACAGAGGCAGCTTGTGCATGGCGACGGATTTTCGAGCAAGGCGAGTCAAGCATGCATCATCCCATCATCCCGAGACGGGGCTGCGGCCACCTTCTTTCTGTAATTAATTTGTTAATTAATTAGGTGGTCTGTAATATTTAATTAGCTTGTAGGTTAATTAAATTTGTACATTCTTTTGGTCCCTCCGAGCGAGGGCAATTGTGTAATAAGTGTGCGTGAGTGCGTGTATGTCTTCCAACCCCACGTCTTTCTCCTTTTTATTTACTAGCTTATGATGGTTAGTATTAGGGCATATTTAAATTAGCATACCTTATGCTATGCATGCGTGCATTCATACATTTGTCTTGCATACACTGGGCTCGGCGCATCATACTAACTGCATTGTATTTCAATTCTAAGTTGAATACGTGTTAGTTGTAGCATCATCATATGCCATCTTAGAATAGCCGAGCCTATTATAGTTGCATCTTGCATGTGTTGCATTAGCCATCTTAACATGAACTAGGATCATGCATTTGATTACTAACTAGTTTCTGTTTTGGCTTGGAATACTAGGTAAGTATTTACGCTTTAGCATCCTTGCATGTGTGTGAGTGTTGCCATGATAGTCTGCTTACCATGAGGCTATGTGCTTATGTGATATATTTGCCTAAATGCCTGTGGGTGAAGGTTGGGTTATCTGAATTGGAATAATGCACCAACTGTGAGTTTTAAGCCCACTAGAGAGTGGCAAAATCACGCTTTCTAAGCCCACCTGAGGATGGCAAATCCACATTTTAGCCTATTTACGAGTAGCAAACCGCTTTCAAAAACAAACATGAGATGTTTTGTTGTAATTCAGGCGATCCGGTTTATATTTGTATGTTGTGCGCATCACGTAGTAAATCTAGGCTAATTAACCGGAATAAGAATGCGTAATGTTTTCAAAGCTAGATATCATGGTTAGTAGAGGCTGATCTTTGATCGGGCGAGCGGGGTGCTCACGAAGTGACCTTCCCCAATCGTACCCAAGCTCCCGAGCTGAGGCAACTTTGGTGATGACGGACACGTGGCCTTAGGAAAATGAGTCAGGGTTTCCTAAATTCCCCCATAAAAAATATTTAGGTGGCGACTCTGTATCTGGCAAAGCAGTCAATGTTTGGCACTTCTTTCAAAAAATCTGTTTTCCAAAACGATTTGCCGGATTTGGACTCTTTGGTTCAGATTTAGAACCGTGACAATTTGAGTCCAAACTGTAGTGAGCCCAAACGAACAAAACGGGGGATTTCCTCCCGGGATGTTCGGGGACGTCTACATTAGGCATGCAAGAGAATTGCATTAAAATATATATATATATATATATATATATTTACAATCTCATCTAATCCAAAGCTTTATGAAAGCAAGCAACATTTTATCTGCCTCAAGCAAAACACTAATATTTTAATATTTTAAAAATTGCAAAGCATTTCACAAGATATGAAATAGCATAATTGTAAACATCTCAAGCGACAATGAACGACAAAGAAAAGGGAGTGGCAGCAAAAGAGGAGAAGGGGTGTCGGGCATCAGAAGGCTGTGACACAGGCAACCCAACAGCAGCAGAGTTTGGTTGGGGTGGGTGAGGATGAGATTGGGATTATTTGGGGTGTTCAATATGAATAAAAAAATTTCAAATTTTCACTTAGGAATGGGGTGCCCAACCAACAATTTGAAGTGCATTTAGAGCCTCTTCAAGTAGGAAATGGTTATGACCTTGTTGTTGGATCATGGGTTGGCCATTATGCCATGTGTCACACTTGGGAATCTCTAGTCCGCTTTAACAGAGGAGAGTGAACTTGAAGACCAGTCTTTTCCCATGGCTATTTATGTTGTTTTTGGTGATGAAGATGGGAAGAGAGGTGGAGCTCCAGTTGTCTGCATCGAGGATGCTTCTAGACATCGTTTTGGGTTTTCAAAAGGCCAGGCTAATTGAACACATATTCTTTAGTTGGTTCCCTTGGTTCTTGGTCTTGACAAAATCAACCCCAGGTACTTGGGTACTTTTGATGCTTGTCTCCATGTTCATCATCATTTGTTTTGTTGGCCTCATCATTTTTCACACAATTTTTGCGATGTATTTTTCAAACAATTTTGATTGTAGCAAGTATTCATGTACTTCAATATTTTCTACAAGGTTACTTTTTTCTTGTTCTATGGCTATTAGGGGTTTATTTGCCATGCTTGTCTCCATGTTCATCATAAATTTTTTTTTTTTTTTTGAGAAAATTGTTCTATGTGGGCTATGCGCACTAATATAATCGCTGAAAAACTAAAAAAGTTGAAGTTACTACCTTATGTGTCTTATTTCTTCCTTGCCTTATTTAGTTTAAGGATGTCTTGTATGTTAATCAGAATTATTTTGTTTTTAAAATTTTGCTAGGTATATTCCTTTATTGAACTCGACATTCACGTTTCCCCAAAGTCGTGGTATCCTTGGTGGTAGACCTGGTGCTTCAACTCATTGTCGGCGTGCAGGATGAAGAGGCTTTCTACCTTGATCCACATGAAGTTCAGCCGGTACAGTGCAATATTGCTTTTCCACATTGTCTCATGTATGTAGTAATAAATTTGTGCATACCTTGGCTGGCAATCTGCTTGTTGTCAACTTGAATACTGTCTACACACTTCACCTTTTCTTTTCTTTTCTTTTTTGTGGACATCCTACAAGCTTTATTTGTAATAAAAAAAAAAAAAAGTCAAAATTTCATAGGTGAAAGGGGTGTAAAAATAGCCCATGGCCCGTGGGTGGTCTGAAGCTTGCCCATTGCTCGGGGTTTGCCCAACCAAGTTAGGCCCAGGCTCGAGCCTAGCCCGGGACCCTAGGCGTGGGCCTAGGCTATCATTTTGAAGCCGAGCCCTGCCAATCGGCCCGCTCAAGGCCCACTCAAAGTCTGACCCGAGGCCCGGCTTGTCTGAGGCCTAGTTTCATTTTTAGTGGAAAACAATAAATTTAGGTAGAAAAAATAGAGGAAAAAAATCCATCCAACCCTGAGCTCAGGCCTAGACTTGACCCACTGGTTTGCCCAAGGCCCAAATACCCCTAGGACTAGGCCTATTTTTTTTGGCCTGTGGCTCGGCCCGGCCTGAATTTTAACGGAAGCCTGCACATCCTGACATGGGCCGGCCTACCTCGGACCCAGATGAGCCGGGTCAGACCAGGCCAAATTTACACCCCTAAGTGAAATGATACAAAACCGTAGTTTAAATCAAATTTCAAAATACGAGTTGTTTTAAGAATATTGATTTGACAAAGTCCTTTTTCACTATAAATGGTAGGCAACCTTTAAAGTGCCACTGTTAGAAAATATTTTCATGCCTCTGTATAGGAGGTTGTACTGGGTTTGTTTTGAAATTATATGTTTTATATCAAGCCTATAATATACTTAGCCTTGAAAATGTATACTAAAATGAAAAGTATAAATGCTAAATGCCTAGGTGGTTTTTAATGGCAGTCCCAGCAAAATGAACGTCATTGCTTTCCTCTATTTTGATTTGCTTTCCTTGGTTTTATTTTCTGATTATTGTCCAGTAATGATCTTTAAATACCTGGAACGATGAAATATGTTGTTGCTAATAAAAAAAAATGGCGTTAACCATGTTGTTGCCTTTTTGCTTTATAATGTGTGAGTGTTCATAATGTATACCCCATTTTCTCCTTAGCTAGTCGCATAATCAGGTAGTTGATATCAGGAGGGATAATCTAGAGGCCGATACTTTGTCTTATCATTGCGACTTGCAAGTAAGTTTTGAGACATAGTCCGATACTTTATTATCATCCTCCATTTAATTTATTCTTCAGCCATTTATTTGTGTTGCCTTTTGTTTTCCCCTTATTTGTTTTGATAATGATTCCAGCGTTGTACAGCACGTACCCCTTGAATCCGTCGATTCATCCTTGGCAATTGGGTTTTACTGTAGGGACAAAGGATTAAAGCTTTTTTTGACCATGACATTCTTTTTCTTCTTCTTTTTTTCGGTTTGGCAGATGATTTTGATGATTTTTGTAGCTGTGCTTCCAAGCTAGCTGATGAATCAAAGGGTGCTCCATTTGCCAAAGGCAGCCAATCACTATGACATGCTGAGTGATACTAGTCAGAATCACCAAGACGGGTCTTTTGACATCGTGCAAGGTAATAATGCAGAGGGCAGAACACAAGAAGATGACTATGATTGGCAACTCCTTTGACTGAGATGGTTTATATTCTGCATCTGAAACTGAAAGTTGCGGCTTTGGGTTAGAAACTAGCAATCAATGCACTCTTAACTTGTACACAACCCCACAGTGCCTCTCTTATTAGCAGAACAACAATCTCAGTTGGGTTCATGTTTGTTTATTATTTTATCCAAATTGTTGGATTATTAAATGTGTAGAATAAATTATTCAACTTATTCATATGATTTACCATATACGGATGTTGTAACGTAAAATGCAACTATTTAACTTCTTGTTTCACAATTCTATACCATTTGAGTGCCGATTATTTCATTGAAAGTTTTATACCATTATATGAGTTGTGGCAATTTTTTTTCGTAAATGGGTACTAGGATGCTGTGGTATGCCAGTTCTGGGACTTGGTTCCAGTTATAGAAGTTGTTGAAGTGAGTGTTTTCATCGGATTTTCAACTACTCAATACTAAATAAATCTAGTAATTGATCTAAATAAGTTTTATTGTTTAAAATTGGCATTGCAAAGGTAGATTTTCATTACTGAAACAGTCGATTAATGTTTGGCTTTTTCTACTTTTTAGACTTTTTTTTTTTTTAATGTCAAGTTAGGCAAAAAGAGAAATGGAGAGGAGGATACATTTTGATAAACATTTGGAAACTTAGATCAAAAAAAGGTTTTGGGGTTTCAACTTTTCAGACACAAACAGATTGAAAAAAATTATTTCCTGAAAATCATGGCCTCACTACATGAACGCCCACATAGTGAAATCATACAAGACAATATAGAAAAACTACTTTAATACGAACCATTACTCAAATACAAAAGTGCTGCCACCTAATTTAGGGTAAATTACACTTTGCACCCCTGCGCTTTACACAAAATTCCACTTTAATCTCTACATATCAAATTGTGACACTTAAACCCTTACACTTTTGGTCAAGTGTCACACTGGCCCTTCTATTAACAGTGAGACTAATAGAAGTTATCTTTAGGGGGTTAAGAGTCACAATTTTGATGCGTAGGGACTAACGTGGGATTTTGTGTAAAGTGCAAGGGTGTATAGTGTAATTTACCCTCACATGTGTTCTCTCTCTCTCTCTCTCTCTCTCTCTTCTAATAAAAATTTAAAAAACTATTTTTATCTTTTTCATTTTATTTTCATAATATATATAATTTTTAATATAAAAATTTAATTTTATAAAATTAAAATATCATTGAAAATATACGTTCAAAATGAGACTAATATGAAATATATTTAATAAAAAATTAAAACAAATAAAAAGTAATTACTATGTTTAGTTATGTTTTCAAATTATTATTTTTTAAATATAAAAATTAATTTGATGAAATAAACACACAAAAATAATATATTTTTGAAATTCTCAAAAACAATCTTCATTAAAAAAAAAAATCATATGAAAATATTTTTTTTTAAAGGAAATAAAAAAACACACAAATCCAATCTGTGAGGGTTTTTGAATGAAGATTTTTTATTTATTTATTTATTTATTTTATGAAGATTGTTTTTGAGAATTTCAAAAATATATGATTTTTGTGTGTTTATTTCATGAAATTAATTTTTATATTTAAATTAAAAGTTAAAATAAGGAAACAAAAGTTAAAATTACCACTCATCTAGCTTTTAGATAATTAGTTTTTCTAATTTATTTAAACTATTTTTACTGAATAAATTGTAAATTGAACATGTACTAAACAATTTGACAGAAAATTTTAAAGTAAACAAATTATAAATTACTCAAATAAAATGAACCAAACAAGGCCATGAATTATTAAGAGAAGTGTTTGTCCATATCTCTCTCTCTCTCTCTCTCTCTCTCATATATATGGTGCTCACAAGAAGCTCTACAATCTTATATTTTTAAAACTAGCAGCAACCCGTGCTATGCACGGGAATGTATAATTTAAATAATTTATTATAATCATTTTTGTATAATAAAATAAAAAATTCTTATAAATTTAAAATATAACAGGGAATTGTAACTAAGAAATATTTTTGAATATGATAACTATCTCATACCTAAGTTCATACATTCATTTTTTTCATAAATTTGTCATTTAAAAAATTGATTATAAAATCATCTTAGTCCAAGTAGGTCATTTAGCAACTTGAACTATATTTCTATCGGACATTATTATAGCTTTAAAAACAAATAATGTAAAAATGGGTACTATTACAAATAATGTAAAATTGAACACTACTACAAATAATGTAAAAATGTTCAAAGCCCGCTTTAAAGAAAACAACAAAAAATGCACCTAGTATATATACACATAGGTATACAAAAAGAATAAAATTCATCAAACCCTTGAATCCTACAATTGCTTAACTAATTGTGACGTTGTTGATGGTTGAATGCAACTCGAATCTTAAACGCAAAGCTTGAACAAAACTTTATACCCAATATGCAAACACTAAAAAAACTCTATGGTGTGTTAGAATATATAGCTAAAATATGAAGCATTTGAAAAATAAGATAGAAATGAAATTGAAGATCATTATCAGATAGGAATAAATTTGAAGATAATTATTAGATTTAAGATTAAAATAAATTTAAAAAAGAGATCATATGAACAATATAATAAAAATAAAGTTGGAGATAATGATAGGATTGGGGATTAAAAAAAAATTTAAAAAGGAAGAAATAAGAAATAAAGATAAATGAAGATACAGGAGAAGATTACGCAAAATAAAAAATAAAATAAAAAGAGATAAGGAGTCTTAGATAATAAAAGATTTTAAAAGTTAAAAATTTAAAATAAAAACAATATTAAGAGGGAAAAGAAATGTGTTTTATTGGAGAAAAATAAGGATGAAGAAAAATTTAAAACATAATTTTGAGAGAGTGACATGTAGGAAAAAGAATATAAACTGTTTGAGAATTAAGTATTGAGACTTTGAAAATTTTAGAGTAGATACTATATTTCCTTATATATAGTATAGATATAGATATATAGGTAAAAAGATAGATATCAAATCTAATTTGAAAAAAGATAAAAATAAAATAAACATCCTAAAAAAAAAAAAAGAGAGAGAAATGTGGGAATTCGGTTGCTGATAATCAAAATTTTTAAAAAGATAAGATATTTATGAGAGATTATGTATGAATAGAAGATAATTTAATTTTTGTTATATCAAAATAAAGGCATATATATTTTCTTGAATAGTAGCAAAATAAATTTACACTTTTAATAAAGTTGTAATAGAATAAAATATATTTAATTTTTAAATTGTATGCTTGATGATGATTTTTTTTTTTTTTTAAATACATTGATAGAAAATCTTGAAATTGATGGTAGTCAATTGTTATCATTATAGCTTACAAAAAGAATTTAATAGTGGTCAATCATTAACCAATAATTTAGGATAAAATCATGGATAGCCAATAAAAAATTAACACTTAGCAACTTAAATGTTGTAAAAATAAAAATAAAAAAAATTGGAAAATTCAAAATAAAGTATTGAAATTTCTCAAATCATGTAGTTAGATATTTTGGTTAATTTTAAAATTTAAATGTTAAATCCAGTAATATTATGCTATCTGTAATAATTCAAAATTTAGATAATACACTAATAGATTCGAGCCACTTTTTTTCTTTCTAATATTGTAAAAAAAAAAAAAAATCAAAAATCAAAATTTTAAATTAGACATGTTTAGATAAAATTTAAAGATTTTAAAATTTTAAAATTAAATATTGTTAGATGTACCAATCACTTTAAGCCAAATATATTTTTATTTTTAAAAATTTTTAAATTTTTAAATTGAGAAATTGTGTTTAAGGTTTTGAAGCTGTTGTGTGTGATTGTATTGTTAAGTGGGTGTATATTGGTTGTAGATGATCCGAAGAACTCTCATTTGAGAGAGCTCGAAGGAGCAAATGTGAGATTAACTTTATGCAAAGCTAATCTTCTTGAATTCGAGAGTTTGCATGAAGCCATTAATAAGTGTGATAGTGTGATAGACATGAGATAAAATAAATTAAATTAAATTCAAGATTTGATGAGTTTCGAATCTAATTAAATTGAAAAACAAAAGCAAATTAAAAATTTTAAAGTAAGCAAGCTCAAATCATGCAAAATGTAATAATAAAGAAGATGAAAAGATGTGTAGATGAATTGAAAAATAATAAATAATAAAAAAAAAAGAAATATATACACACAAAAGTAATAAATACTGAAAAAGTACATATAAAGTAAGAAATAATATTATGAGCATAAAAATGAAGAAAATGAAAAAATTTGTAGATGAACTGAAAAATATTGAAAAAAATATATATATACACTCAAAGTAACAAACACTGAAAAAATGCATATAAAGTAAGAAATAATATTACACTAACCTTGCAATGATTTTTATAAATAATCAAACTTGAAAAATATAACAATGGAGAAGATGAGTTATTATGAGCAAATAAAAGATGACTGGAATAAACTGAATAGAGAAACGTGTGTGTGGAAGTTGTAGAAGTTCTTGGTTTCTTTTTTTCTTTTTTTTCTTTTATAAATTGAGATTGAGAATGAGATAGATATTATTGTGGGTAATGGATATAGATGAATATTTTATTATTTTGAGATAAATATTATTATTGGTGATGGATATGGATGAATATTTTATTATTTTTTAATTTTATATTTTATATAGGGAGAAGGAGTGAGAAGGCTTGAAGAGTGGGAAAGGAGGTGAAGGAAAGTGCCACGTAATATTTTTTTTCTTTAAAATTATGAGAATTTAAGATTTAAGTTTTGGAGCCTTTTGACTTAACAACTACATTTGGTTATATATATAGTATAGATACTATTATAAGGATATCAAAATTAACATTATATTTATTTATTTATTATCAAACTAGCATTGATCTAATGTAATACACTAAATACACAAAATTGTCAAGCTATATTTTATAAATTTTAATTAAATTATTTATATGTAAGTCTATATATATAAATAAATATCATTTAAGAAGTAAAATATATCTGCTCCAGCAGTGAGGGGAGAAGCATGTCCCATTCCTCTTTCTCGTACGAATTTCTCCAATTTGATTTTGGGAAATGTTTGGGACGCTCTTTGGGGATGACCCCACACTCCTATAAAGTGATCTTAACCCTCCATGTATGTGTGGGGTCCACTCATATCATGAGTAGTCCAGAATTGTGAGGGTCTTGTGGGGGTGGGGGTCTCAATTATTACTCATTGATTTTACATACTTACACTCATTATATTTTATTTTATGGTTTTTTTTATTATAATTTTACTTTAATTTAAAATTATCAAAAAAAAAAAAAAACTTCAAACTTAAAGATAGACCAGAGTTTAAACCCAGAGATAGACAAGATTTTAACTAATATAAACATGTTTCATTAATATAAACAAAGTTGTAAACACAGAAATAAACTTAAACCTGAAAATAGACAAGAGTTTAAACAAAACTTAAATTAAACTAACAATTCTTTAAAGATAATTTTTTATTGAAAACTTAAAACAAACACACACCTAAAATAAACTGATACTGCTTCAAATCAAAGATAATGACTCACTCACTCAAATATCCACCGCCATTTCCACCATTTTCAGAGTCTGATAAACCACCATTTCAACCATTTTTAGAGTCCAATAGTGATGGTGGGGGCGGAATGACAGCTGATGATGGAGAGTGTTGTGGTGTTGTTGGCGGTATGACTGCATCAAGCTTCCCACTAAGGTTGTTGAGCTTTCTAGCTATGGCATCAATTTTTTGAGTAAGATTGTTGAGCTTTCCATCTATTTTCTCAGTGATGTTGTGAAGTTTTCCATCAATGACATCCATTTTTTTAGTAAGATTGTCGAGCTTTCTATCTATTTTATTATTCAAGTTGTCAATCTTCTTGTCACGCCCCACTTTTATTACTCGGAATCCATTACCAAATTCATTTAAATTAGATCAATTTCAGAGATAGCATATGGAAACTCTTTATGTATTTACAAGGAATACATGAATAATGATTCTCTCAATTCGAATACAATACGAATGCAGTAGGAGTTAAAATTAATAAATTGCCCACAAGCTTATATCTACTAGATGAAGAGAAAGGGTTTAACCCTTTTACATTAATGGCATTCCGTCCACAAATAAAAGGTCCCGTGGCCAGCAAATAAAGAAGATCCATGACCTTGAAAACACCTCTCGATGTTCACCTGAAAAGGGATTAGCAACGTGGGATGAACATGAAGTCCAGTAGAGATCTCAACATGATCCTAAACAATAACAACTTATAGATAATATGATTATGACGGTTTATAACATGAGTATACATACATAGATACATTTGTTGTTAAAATCCCCCGATTTATTCAACAATACATCAATTCACATTTACTTCTCATTTCCCCATCTTTAACCAAAACATTACATAATAATTGCCTTGACTTTAAAAAATTTCACAAGGATTCGATTTCTTTTTTTTCCTTTTTTTTTTTTTCTTACAAACTTAATGCATAAATGCCTTTATTACATTTCCATGCCTTAAGACCCAAGGTTAGGGCAAATACTATCAATAATCAATTTGATGCACCCACATGTACTCATAACCGTTTAGCGCAAGAGATGAAAACAACACATACCCATTCACTGTCTCCTCAACTTGTACGACAACTCATTTTCCCAGAACCTCAATTATCACAACACGAGACATATCACAGTCACATTGAAACCAACATAATAAATAGTCTACTTTACTTGCCTTAAGCACGGTAAGCCAACGGTACATCTTTTCACAACAAAATGCCAATTTTCCAAACACCGGCTGGAAGGTAATGGTACCTCTGCCAAGTTCTCCAGGCGCTAGCTGGAAGATACTGGCAGCTCTCATTCTTAGCGCGGCTAAGTTCTCCAGGCACTAGCTGGAAGGTGTTGGTACCTCTTATTCTCAGCGCGTGCACAATTTCCAACTATCACTTTGTACAACAAGCATAACTAACTTGAGTGTACTACATATACATAATCATTTCAACAACGCAATGTCATTCTCCAACGATGACCAAGGACAAAACCTCTAGACACGATGCATTAAATACACGTAATACAATTATCCAATTCTCATGAAGCATTAAGTTCAACAACAACAATAATATTCATGGGTTCTCAATTTCTACTTAAAGTTATTCGTCAATTTCGAAAGAGTTATAATTACTCCTTCCCAAAATCAATTTTCACAATCTCTTATTCACAATACACTAACTATAAAAAGAACTCATTTTCATAATTTAACCAAAACCCAATCTATGGACAACCAAGCCATAATCCATTCAATTCAACTCAATAAAAGTGCAACCCAATGATTCTAATTTCATGGTTAAGCTCTCTTTTTAGCAATTAACAAGCTACCAATTTGTTGTACTTAACTATGAACAACCCAACACAAGGTTCATACTAAAATTCATCAGACCCGATAAATCTCAAATTAATCACCAATTCATTAATCAAATCCCTTAATTCATAACATGATTATTTCACAATTTCAACCCCTTTTACCCATTAAGCATTATTACAAAAATTAGGGCTTTACCTCTTTCTCAACACCAACTTGTTAAACCACTTCCCAATTAACCCAAACAGCAATTCAATTTCACAAAAATCTCAAACTCAAAATCAAGTCTTAGATCTTTTATCATGATTTTCAAAAAAATCCATAACATCATGGTTTTTATGCAATAAAACCTACCACATGTCTATCTATAGACGAGGTATTGAAAAAGATCAAAGAAATCCCTACCTCAAAGAGAGAAGAGGAGAAAAGCCTAAAAAATCAACTTTGCCGGAATTCAATCTTCACCAGTCAAAACGAAGCCCTCTGTATGCTCGTCGTTTTGGTATAAAGAACTAATACCAGAATCTCAATGGATTCTTGGGATGAAAAGTAAATGTAAAGTTTTGAGGGTTTGGGTAGAGAGAGATGAGAGAAAAAGAGAAAAAGATTGTATAGAGAGAGAGACATATTCAGAAAATGAGAGGAAAAGGGACCAATGATCAAAATATAGCTAAAAAGCATAAAAAAAGGGATAGTTTCATGCGTTTGGCCGCAGGTGCAGAGCCCCTCGCCGCATGTGCGGAGCACCTTTCCCGCACGTGCTGAATTTTCCACCACACATGCAATTAAAGCAGAACCAAAACTTCGATCCCGATCACTCCCGCACGTGCGTCCATCCCTTCCGCATGTGCAGCCCTGAATTTGCACGTGTAGCCCCGAATCTGCACGTGCGGCCTAAGCCCCCACAATCGCAGTTCCAACCAACTCTGCACGAATTTCTCAAAGTGATCCCGGTCCCCAATTTGCACGTGCGGCCCCGAATCCGCACGTGCGGCCTAAGCCCCCGCAATTGCGGTTCCAACCAACTCTGCACGAATTTCTCGAAGTGATCCCGGTCCCCTCAGTTTTGTCCTCACGGCCGAAACTCAAAATATTCAAATTGATCTAACGTTAAGTAGATTAAATAAGTCCGAACTTTCAAGCATCAAAATGACACAAACAATCAAGGTACCGAACAGGAAAAATGTAGGTCCGAAAGACACGTTCAAGTCAGGCCCAAGACTTGGGACATCACACTTCTCATTCATGTCCTTGTCCATGCTTTCAATATATGACATAACTTTCATCACAGTCCTCATCTGTTCCTTGGCATCTATGCCAATCATGGATTTAATCACCTCTAGTGATGCCTCTTTAGGAGACTTGTCTGTGACAGAAAGGAGAGTGGCCAAACTCTTCAAACTCATATCTCTAATACCCTGAACAATCATAATCTCAGAGAGAGATTCCATTGAAGATCAATAGAATTCATCTTTCTTCTTCTTTTCATTCTCCTCCTCAACTTTCTTCATTTCATCAGGCTTCTCCTCTTCATTCTTCTCCTTCTCATTTTTCTCCTTAACAACAAGCTCCTCCTCCTCCTCTTTTATCTTTCCATCAGTCTCCTTCTCAACCTTCTCCTCATCAAGTTTCAGCTCGTCATTTTTCAAAGTTTTTTGAAAATACTCATATTGCTCTCCATACATAAATTTGTTTAACTTCACCTTCATCTTCTGTCTATCGAAACAATCGCATTCTTCATATGAAAAATTAAAAAAAAAAAATGTCAAAACAAATTCACATAAATCAAAAGAAAATGCAAAATAATCATATCATACCTTTAAACTTTGCAGCATTCGAAGCTAATGGAGAAGGTGGCAGCAACAAGAGAACCTCTCTTAGCCATTACAAGAACAGACTCTGAGATTAATGAAAAGACTAGCAAGAGACAAGTTTATATGTATAGCATATATATACTGATGGTGGGGGTGGCATTTGCAGTGAAAAAAGAGGTTGGGTGAGACGCACGAGAGGGGAAATGTGGAGGAGTGGGAGGAGATTTGCAGGTGAGGTACAGCTTTTATAGGCAGCTAAAAAAAAGGTACAGGCCTACTATATATATATATGCATACAGAGTATATATATATGCACACATATTTTGAAATATCCTGCAATAGCATATCTTCTTAATTTTAGGTTTTCAAACATTTGTCTAACAATAGTTGTATAATTTATTTTATTTTAATTTAATTAATTTATTTATTTTTTTACCTTATTACCTTATTTCATTGCCGAGAATGATATAGATCCTTATTACCTTTTTTTTTAATTTTTAATTTTTATTCTTTTTTAAAGTTTATTACCTTTTTTAAAGAATTATATAGATCCTTGTTACCTTTTTTTTAAAGTTTATTACCTTTTTTTTTAGAGTATATATATAGATCCTTCACTTTCATTACCTTATTTAATTGTCGAGAATTATCGTAAAAATAAATAAATAAATAAATAAAATAAATAATTAAGGTGTTAATCCAACATTTCTTTGATTTTTGAATTAGGTAAGGAGAGTTGTTCATTTTTCTTTTTCTTTTTTTTTTTTGGATAAATTACACTTTATCTCCTTTATGTTCGAACACTTTCCAACTTTGATTTTTAAAGTTTGTTTTTTTCCAATTTGACCCTTAATTTTTTTTCATTTTACTCCTAAAGTTAACTTATATTCAAAATTAGATAAAAATATCATAAAAACTGTCACATAGTATAAAAAAATATATTATTATATTAGAGTTTAAGTTTATATTAAAGGTGTGAGTCATATATAATAAAATAATTTTATGACACATGACTATCAATATGTCATCTTCTGTCTAATTTTAGTTTCCCACTTTGCCCTTCAAGTTTGTTTTTTCCCATTTTAGCCTTACATATTTCAAGTTTTTTCTAGTTTACTTCTAAAGCTAATTTTTGTGAAAGAAAGATAGACCAAACATTTTACCAAATGTATATATATATATATATAAAATAGACAGAAAATCACAAAATCAATTCTATAACACCACCAATGCAAGTCAATTCCTTCACCGACGATCGACTCAGTCCCTTTCTCTTTAGCTCCTTCAACACCTCACGATCGTATAAAGGCCAAGTGACCTTTACATTTAGAATGTATGACCCAAGAGGACTAGCCAATTGCCCACAATTGAGCAATGTAGAGTAGTACTTTAGCCCAAAGAGCTCTAATATGATTGTGCAAATCAATGGCAATTGCACGCCAAATGAGAACCCAATGATCACTGATGCCATGTAGATTGAATTGGCAATTGGGAACACGATGAAGAGGAGGCCAATGCACGACAAAAAAAGGACTAGTGTCATCATAAGCAACTTTGGAAATCCATACTTTGCGAGCAAGGTTTCAGAAATGAAGCCAGAGAAGATTTTGTTGAAGTAATCCCATATGCTTAAAAGCGAAACGAATGTTTTTATTATTTTTTGTGGGTATCTGAGTGACTCCCGAATCTGTCCTAAAATGTCACAGTGGTAAGACTCGAACCCAGACCGCAAATTGTTGCAAGAAACAGAATCATCATATTAGTGCTTAAAAGCGCGTGTAAGATTGCATAGTCCTTTTCTCTTTTGGGCTTATCAAAAAAGGTCTCTGCAAAGCAAGAATAAATTTATCATTTTAAGCTTTTTTCAATAATTCACCTGAAATTGTTTTCAATTTTGAAAATTTTAACCTTTTATATGGAATAATGTTCTCAATTTTTGTGATTGGACAGTAGCTTTAAAAAAAATTGCCCTGTTTTAACACAGAGAAATTTATCTAGTTTGATTTTAAAAAAAAATCTTCATACAGAGAAATTTGTCTCTCTTGACTCAAAGAAATTTTTTTTTAAAGAATAATTAACTTCAAATTGTTCTCAATTTTGAAAAATTTAGGTTGAATTGTGTTCGAATAACAAAAACAATGAAAATTTAATGAAAATATAGTGAAATTTTACTAAATGATAGTGAAATTTCATTGTTAGATAATAGCAAACTCAGTAAATCTTTGAATGTAATTATTTGAAGCACCTATTTGAATGGATTATTGGTACATTTGATAAGAGGTATCTACTTTTTTATCATTGATCTTCATTTTTTTAATTTCTAGGCATAAATTGAAAATAGTAAAATTTCAGTTAATCAGAAAAATTTCATTAGCTCTACTCAGTGAAAATTTCATTAATTTTTTTTCCCGAAGTTCATATTGATTATAGATTTTATTTGATAAATCTCATCAAGAGGATTTCAAATATATATATTTTACGAAAAATGAAAATCTAAATCAAAAGTAATTAAATTTTTAAGTTTTGAAAAACTCAACCGAACGGACCTAGTGTTTACCGGTAAGGGTATCCTTCCCATCTCTCTCTCTCTCTCTCTCTCTCTCTCTCCCCCCCCAAAAAAAAAAAAAAAAATGGTGTACTATGTCATGGACTTGATTTATGAAGTTTTGTTTTATATCCTTATACTATTAAAGAATTTTAATAAGGGAGTAGAATAAAAATAAAAAAAAATAAAAAAATTAAGATCAAGGTATAAGTTGAGAAATAATTATCAATTAATGATAAATTTTATTAATATTAATAATTAAAATTATAAAAGTTTCCATCCATATGTAAAAATAATAATAATAATAATGTACTATCCCCCAAGGAGTAATTTCCCCAATAAAAAATCCTCTTCTTATATATATATATAAAATACTTATTAGATCATATGTAACTCTTACTTAGATATTTCATCAGATTTGAATTTGATAAAAAAATGTCTACTTTTTGAGCTCCAACCGTGCCACCAAACTCTTGTAAAATGAAGATAAAACCAAAAGTTTCATTAAATCAAGGGAACATTTAACTTTTCTTCAAATTTCACAGGTGACCATTGGTGGACGACCGGATTGGGGAAGATTTGATGAAAATTTAATCTAGTCTGGCTGGACAACCAACAAGATTTGATGAAACGATTAGAGTGTAATAACCCGACTCTTTCATATACTGCCTATGTTCTAATTCCCTCAGTATCTATGTTATTATATATGTGATTATATGCGTTATGTGAAATTCCATGTTTAAATGTGTGAATTATGTGCTTATGAGATTGTACTTGTCGGTTATAAGAAAATATGTTGAAATTGCGACCTTCTGACTGCAAATTAAAAGCCTTAGAGACACGATAACCAGGAATTGACTTTACAGTTATGATTCTTATGATTTTTAGGACATAATGTGGGGTTTTATAAAAATTTGATTCGTAATGAATTAATTAGCTTTATTTGGCTAAAACTCCTAGAGCTAACACTTTGAAACTAAAATTGATGACTTTAATGAGTTCAAGAACCGAGATTGAGTACATGGATATGCTAATGGAAATTTTTAGAGCCATTTGGGCAGTTTAATTGAAAATTAATTTTGTCTGCTTCATTAAGTGATGTTTGGTTGGCCTATTTATATATTTGATTTGTTATATACATAAGTGAGCTCATCTTTGGCCTTGGGAGAGGTAAAGAAAACGTAGAGAGAAAAGAGAGGGAAGAAGAGAAAAGGGAGAAGAAGAAGAGAGCCAATATAGGAGCTTGAAGCTTGGGAATTTAAAGGGGAAATCAAGAATATAGCTCAAGGTAAGTACAAATCCACTAGAATCCTCTTAATCTTTCTTCAATTGTCTGGAATCAAGCCCTATGATGAAGCTTTTACCCTTAAACAAGTTAGGGTTTATGGATTAAGATTTTGATTGAGCACCTCTCATGAAATTATCATAGATTCCTTACATTTCTTGGAGTTAAGAGTTGATTCCTTTATTGTTAGTTTGATTTGGGTTAGATTGTGGGAAATTGTGACATAATCTTGAGTCTTTGCATGTTTAAACTCATGTAAGTATATATATATGTATCTAACATGGAAAGATGGAATATATGAAGGAATCATGGAAATCAAGTTCTATATGTCAAATTAAAAGAAGTTTTGATCTACTTTAGCTTGGATTTTACTCGTATTATGATCTTATGTCATGTTTTTAAAGAGAGATTGCTTGAATTAGAGCCTTAGCCTGCCTTTGCAAAGGTTGATTTTGATGAAGTTTCGGGCTGCTCAAATAGAGCATACGACCGCACGTGCGGGGCCCATGGCCACACGTGCGGGGCTCACAGCCGTATGTGCGGAAAATAGGGGAGACAAACTGGAGCTTATTGCAATAAAAGCACGTGAGGGCCACACGTGCAGTGGGAGACTTCCACACGTGTGGCCTATAGGGGAAATTTCTGTTAACTTTCTTGCCTCTGTTTGACCATCTAAAATTATTAATATGTACATTTGATCCTTCTGAAATGCTTACAATTTAACACGAATTAACAAATTGGACATTGAATAGAAAGAGAAAGCAAAAGGAAAGTGACTTACTTGTGAGTGTATGCTATGTGTAGGTTACGTACAAGAAGGGACTGTTACTCATTCATATCACTGTGAGTAATAATAAGGTAACGATATGTTTATTTCCGTATTTTTGTCTATGAATTATGTATCTTGACCATGAATGGCATATTTGAGATTAATGGTGCTTTGATTCACGTATTTTGATTATGAATGACGCACGTTTGATTATAGATGGATACGTTAGTTGAACTATAAATTGATGGAACGATTGAGCAATGGTGTAAATATGGGCAATGGCAAATGAAATGGACTTGAGGTCTGTAACGCCCTCAAAAAAATACATAAATCATTCATTTATAAGATGCCAAAATCATAGAAGAGATATTATATTTCCATTCATCAGAGTATTTTCTACAAAGGTATTACATGTTGACAATAAAAGTAAATGCCCTATGGGCTCACAACTTTCCAAGTCAATACTTGGTTACAACAAAAGAGGGTCAGAAGCCCTTTTACAACTTAAGCCCTCGGCTTGGAAATAAGAACATGTAATACAGAAAAGTAACAACAAAAGGAAGCCTGCAGTCTCTAAAGTATCCAAGTTAGGTCATTGGAGGCGGCATATCTCCTGTACCTGAAAATGGTGTTCCACATAGGGTGAGCCAAAGCCCAGTAGAGATATGCTAAACCAGATATGAGTAATAACTAAAACATTAGCATTCGATGGATGGTTAACACTTATCAACCAATTTACATTCTTAACAAGGCCACCAATAAGTACATTCATGTTCCAATCCACTTCCCTTATTTATCCAATTCAATTCATAGACATGGTCCATTATCTAACCAAACAATTTAAATGAGACTACAACTCATCTTATTAACACTTCCATTATCCATAATTCAAAATGAGACTGTAACTCATACAATCAACACTTCATACATTCAATACTTCAATTACTAACATCATTCAGATGTACATAAGGTTTCAGGACTTTCACCCTTGACACTCCGGCCAACTTAATTATCAATGGAGTCCATCCCCTATCTCCTCCCAAACAATGGAGTACATCCCCTATCTCCTTCCAAACCATATACATATACAATGTATTTAAATACATAGTCATATACAATGACCCAACAGTTCACATATTTAATGCGTTAATTCCACCATCACATTCAATGACATAATCCAATTGATTAGTTTTAGTTTACCTAATCATCATGCAGTGTCTACAACAATCAAGACTATTCCCCACCGATAGCCCAAAACAGTTATTTCTAAACAGATAAATAAATCTATCAAACAGATAATTTATTTCATTTTCCATCGGTGAGTGATTCATTGATCCAACTACACCATTCAACCACAATTCTATCTAATTTCATGATTTCCAAATCAATTTCATATTCCCACAATTTACCACATTAATTATTCAAACTTAATTAGGGCATTTTCCCCCTTTTCTCAAACATCAACCCTAAGGCTCAATTTCATCAATTCCACACCCATAACCCCATTGTTCCAAGGTCTCACATACACATGGAACTCCACATTAACAAACCCCTCTTTTATAATTTCAATTTCAAAACCCTAACTCCCAAAATTTCCATGACTCACCATTTATACAAAATGACTAAAATTTATGTTAAAACTGATAATAAGGAGTAGTTTATCCCTACCTCAAATGGAGAGACTCAAAGGAGATGATGAAGAAAACTCAAGATGCTCCAAATCCACAATTTTTTGGATCAATGGAAAGCCCAAGCCAAGCTCTAACTTTTATACAAAGGGACTAGGGTAGAAAAATCCTAGAACATGGAGTATTTGTAGAGAGAAAAAGTGTGTAGAGAGAGAGGGTGCTAGATCTAGGATTTGGAGATAAAAGAAGATGAAAAGGTGAAGGGGAAGACCCCTGCTGCGAACTGATAAATGCAAAGCTCGCTCGAGCAAAGAAGTGGTTGCTCGAGCGACCAGACACAACAACAACCTCGCTCGAGCGAACAATGCGAAGCTTCAGGTCTGCAACCCAGAAGCACGCTCGAGCGCAAGAGTTCTTGCTCGAGCGAAGAAACACAAAACATAGGGCTCACTCGCTCGAGCGACAAAAGCCTCGCTCGAGTGAAGAATACCAACCTTCAGGTCCAATCTAGACGCAGACGCACACTCGAGCGCAAGAGTGCTCGCTCAAGTGAAGAGACACACCACACAACTCTCGCTTGAGCGAAGGAACTAAAACCCAAAGCTCGCTCGAGCGAAGAAACCAAAATCTGGACAGTAACCATTTGTTCAAACCCACAACCAACTTGTTACAAACCTGCCTACCACATCCCAAAACTCAATTACAAGGAATTAAAGGATGGAAACAAGATATAGACAACAACCAACAACTACGGAACCTAAGTCCGGAACACAATAAACAATGGAGGAAAATCGGGATCGCTATAAGGTCGTTCTGTTTCCATTATATATGATGGCCTTAAGGCCGAAGGAGGTGGAGACATGCCGATGTTCCATCTACCCTACCATGGAATGAAGTGTTATAATTAATGGCTCTAAGGCCAAGGGAGATGGAGATATGTCGATGTTCTATCTACCCTATTAAGTCCAGAACAGCTGTTGATATGTTGGGCCCAAGGCCGTTATGTATTATATTTAGCCCAAGGCCATTATGTATTATGTTGGGCCCAAGGCCGTTATGTATTATGTTGGGCCTAAGGTTGTTATGTATTATGTTGGGCCTGAGGCCGTTGTGCATCACATTGGGCCTAAGGTCGTTCCGTCTTACATTGGGCCCTAGGCCGTTCCGTCTTATGTGGGCCCGAGGTCGTTTTGGAATACGATTATGGGAACATGTCCGCGTTAGATAAATATTCTCCAAGACATATGCTCACGCACATGAACCTCCTTACATTATTATTATTCATTGAGCCTTGCTCACTCCGTTTTTATATATGTTTATGTAGGTGATCAGCTTGGACGCCAGCCCTAGGTCAGCTTCAGGAACCTTTGACGGACCGGTTTTCTTAAGCCTCCAAAGTGGAGCCTTTTGTTTTTTGGAGCCTTTTTGTCTTTTGGAATTGTCTCCACATTTGTTAAGTCTCTCGAAGCTTGTTGGTTAGACACTTAGGGATATGTAATTTTTTTTTTTTTTTATTACTAGCACACATGATTTATACTTGTATATATAAACTGTGTATATGACCTATCTAAATATGTTGTTAATGATCCTGACATGTATGCACAAGCTCAAAGGACATCTTTATTATTCTTATTTTTGGTGTCTGCTTCCACTTAAGACCCCGTATTTGATTAGATATTTTTTTGAAATTTTGTTTCTAACGCCTAAGTGCGGGCCGGTCATGGCCTAAACTTTTAGGGGCATGTTTGGGTCGTGACATAGAGCATATCATATTAGATTAAACTTTTGCTCAAATTTGATAAAGCATTAGAACTGTTCTAACAAGACATTTAGAAAAGGGGGGAAAAAATACTAAAGAGTGCCTTTGAAGTATTATTGAATGTTAAAATTAAATTAGAAAGTAACTTGAGATTTTTTGAAAATATTAAAAAAATATATTTGTTTTAATAAAAATTATATTAAATTAAAAAGTATCTCGTTTTTAAAAAAAATCTTCTTAGGCCTTATCAACATTTTTTAGTAAAAGCTGTCATGTCACAAGAATATCACAAAACTACCCCAACAAACTATTTCAAAATTTTAGGTAATATTATTCATTTACCCCTTTAGTATACAATTTGTGAAGGGGTGGCCCCTAAAAAAAATAAAAAAATAAATAAAAATAAAAATAATTATGTACTTTTGTCGTTTTTGTTTCTTTCTTATAAGCTGAGAATGGAAAAAGTAAGCGGAACCCACAATGTCTGAGTTTGAGTCCCTGAGATTGAGAATCTATCTCGCATGACCTCCGTTGCAACACTGCCTAAATCGTATCATATGCGCCTATCAAAAACAAAAATGATTGCTTTTTATATGCCTTGCAAATTTTTGTAGTGAGAAGCTGGTACTACACCAACATATTACACCTGATGCTACATTGAGGAAACAATTCTCGTTTGGAAATTAATATTTTAAATTTTTTAAAAATTCTATATAAAATATATAGTGCTTGTGTTTTTTTAAATAACCAAAATTGTAAAAAAAATAAATTAAAAGAGTGAAAATTATCATAAAACTAATAAAAATATCTTGAAATTTATACTTATTTTGTTTTGTTTTCTTTATATATGAAAAATTAGGAATACATCCTTCTTTATGTTAAATTGGCTTGCGGGCTCAAGACTGGTTGAAGCTTGCCCAAGTGGGCTGGGCCCGTGACCTCTGGGCTAGGACCAAGCATGTTTAGGCTCGGTCCGACCCAAATCTCAACTCGACGAGTCCGACTTGAGGCCTGACTCAAGGACCAACTCGACCAACACCCAACATCACTTGTAGGTTATTTTTGGCGAAGAAAATTTATAAAAAATGAAACCCAATCTAGGCCCAACCCAAGCTTGAAGCTCGTTACCCCTATGCCAAGGCTTAGACTTGGGCTTCAGCCTAGATTTTTGGGAACTAGTTTGGCCCAGCCAGGCCAGTTTTACATTCTATCTTTATTAGTTATTTAAGATTGATTCTGATTTTACATTCTTAATCCCTCTACACGTTTCTATTAGAGGTTTAGAACACTAAAAGTTTGCATAGTAATTAAAATTGAGAAAACTATTTATAAGTCCTATTATAGAGACTTATGCTACATATGGTCCTAAGTAAAAACTTATGTTCCATAAGTCCTGTGGGAAGTTGGTTGACACATTTACCCTCAAAATTAGTTGTTAATATCATAAATAATGGCAAAACCATATATAGGAAATTGAATGTTACCATAGATCATATCTATGTGGATGTGAATTTGAAATTCAAAATACATGTAATAATCTCCATAAGAACGCCAATGAACCAAATCTGGGATTGGATAGTAAACAAAAATTGAGAGATATCCTGATCAGAATCAAATTCAAGAGGCACACAATATACCTAGAGCAACCAGACACTAGACTGTTTTTTTATGCTTGGATTTTGATACGGTTGTTTTGCTTCTAAACATGAACGAACGAACCAAGGTTCTGATATTCACAACCCACTTCAAAAGCCATCATAAGAAAGTTTACACATAAGAATTCTAACTCCGAATTCAATAATATATAATGAAAACTAAGAGTTTCATTTACATAGATTCCAAGACTTTCCATGAACAAGCAACATTTTCAAATACAATTAAAAAAATCAAAAACCCATTAAGTTTGCAAAATGTTGTAAAAATTTTATAGTGTTATGCATATAACAACCTTCATAATCCAAAATCGTGAACTATCATGATTTTCACAAATAATAACATAATGCAAAAAATAAAAAACATACCCGGATCAGTTATGCGAAACCTTCAAGTGACCCAAATTTGATTGAGCAAAAACCTAATAATAATATTAGTGGAAAATGATTTCTCTCTCTTGACCCTCTTTAGAATACATTGAATTCAGAATTATTTTAACAGGTAGTCTGAATGTCCTTTTATAGGCAGAGAGAGGGCCAGTTTCCATATTCAACAATGATTCTACTTTCCCATCAAAGTAGGATACTTGGAAAACACACTTTTTTATTTACCAATTAATTGTGGCAAAAAATATGGAATCATAAGCCTGCCAAATCTCTAATTCATATTACTATATCATGTGTGTCAATATAATGACTAAATAAATAATTTAGTCTTACATTCTCCGACTTGGCCCATATGAGAACTTACATCAAGATTTAACAAGGTTAACATTAGGCGCGCAATAAACCATATTCAATATTAACTTTAATTTGGTCATCATCATAATGCTATAATTAAATAATTCACTAATAAGTCATGACGGTTCTACACCAATAGTGCGATATAGTCCCTTCCATATACAACAACACTAGCAACTAGTTTAACATAGCCCTTTAAGTGAAGAGTATAAAGAGATCCAACGATAATGTCGTTTACGAAAGACTATTCCTATTGTCATTCATTCATTCTCATATATGTACATACTCATTTCATAAGAGGAAATATATGAGAAACATAATTAATGAGATCTCAATGTGTCAAATAACACAGTCAATCATAAACAACTGTTATGGATTACATTCAAGACCCAATTGGCAAGTTTCTTAATTGTCTTTAAGAGTAATCCCTTCATCAATAGATCTGCACTTGAAAGTTATATACTTATGTGTTTTATTGACACTTTTTGTTTTTGAAATTTTTCTTTAACGACAAAGTATTTCAATTCTATGTGTTTAGTATCATTAGAATATTTGTCATTCTAGGAAAATAAAACAATTGCGAAATTATCACAATAAATTCTCAACGATTTGGCAACAAAAGTCGACAATCCCAAGTCCTGAGATAAAGTTTTGTAATAACAATTCATGAATTTTGGTGTCAAAGCACACCACAAATTCAACTTTCACAGAGGATACTTATGATAGTTTGTTTTACACTTTTCTTAATATTGCTCCTCCACATAATAGAAGCAAAGAACCAAAAGTAAATTTTCTACTATCAATATATCATCTAAAGTCTGAATCTAAGTAGCCAATCAATTCAAGATTATCAGACTTCATAAATGTGAGCAAGTAATCTTTTATTCCTTGTGATTACTTTATCACTTCCTTATTTAAGCATTAAGCTTCTTACAATAAATGTTTAAAGAATCGTTTTCATTCCAATTGATGTTATAAAATTTTTGCGTAAGACTAGACTTATTTCCTTTCGGAACATGGATAACTTTATGTGAATATTCATTTATTCTGAATCTCTATAGAACTTTTAATATAAACATTATGAGACAATCTTAATAATTCATGTGATTCATTCAGAAATATTTCAATTCCTATCACATAGATTGTCTTACTAATATATTTCATTTCAAAATTCTTAAACATAAATTTCTTAACTCGTGTAATAAATCACGTACATTATTGACAAGCAAAATATCATCAACATACAAAATCGTAAATATAAACTTGCTCCCACTGATCTTTGGATATGTACACTAATCAAAAATGTTTTCTTTAAATCCAAAGGAAAATAGTATAATAAAACTTAAAATACAATTTTTAGAAAGCTTATTTAAGTCCATAAATTGATTTCTTAAGTTTGCAAGTCACATTTTCATTTTTCTCAATAAAGAAACCTTTGAGTTGATCTACACAAAATTCTTCATCTAAACTCTCTTTCAGAAAATTAATTTTCACATACATTTAATGCAACTCAATATCATAATGAGTTACTAATGCCTTAATGATTCTAAATCAGCCCTTTAAGATACAAGTGAAAAAAAAAGAAAAAGAATATCTCATTTTAATCAATGTTTATTTTCTGAGTAAAATCTTTGGCCACATATCTAATATTATATCATTTTATATTGCCCTTAGAACAATAAATATTTTTGTATCCTTAGGCAATTCAATGAAATCCCAAATTTCATTCTGGTCCATTGATTTCAACTCATCATTCATGACATCAATTCATTTAGTAGAATCAATACTTTCTATGGCTTGTGACAATAAAACCAAGTCTTTACTTATCCCAATATTATAATAAGATTGTTATAGATATACTACATAATCATTCGAAATGACAAATCTCTTTACCTTATGAGATCTTCTTAACATTATTACTTGTGATTCTTCTATAACTTTTCATTGGTGATAATTATATCATGGAGTAATTGGTTATTCATTTGTTGTTCCAAAACATTAAGTTGTTTAACAACTATAGGAACGACAATTTCCTTCAAATAATGGGTAATGATACTTGTACCCAAACTTATTGAATAACCACATTTCATGATTTATCATTCCCGCTGATTTTACCATTCTTATTAAATTTGATATTATTAGTTTCTACAATTCTTGTACTATAACCAAGATAGTAAAACCAATACCCTTTGAATTTTCAAAATAATCAACAAAATAACCACTGATTATTCTAAAATCCAATTTCTTTTCATGTGGATCAATAATTATAATTTTGTAGACAACCTCAAACATGCAGGTGTCTTAAGTTCGGTTTCCTTCCTGTTCACAGTTCAAAGTGAGTGTTTGAAACTGCCTTACTAGGAACCAGATTCTATATGACAACAATAAATCATAACGACATACATCCACAATATTATGGGTATTTAGAAATTATTTAACATACTCTTAGTCATATTCATTAGAGTACAATAATGTTTCTCAACTACATCATCCTGCTAAGGCATTATGCCTTTCATACAGTTTAGCAAATAGACTTGTGCTTTACACTATCTTTATGTTTTTCACATTTTTGTTTAATTGCCTTTCTTCCTTAATAATGTACACATCAATGTGTCCATTTACTAGAGATATATTATGCAATAAATAAACAAAATCATAAGGTGAAAATTCATCTATTAAAGTGATAAAATAACTTTATTTACCAAACATGAAGTGTCAAAAGGGCACATTAATGTCTATTTGGGTAATATGAAGAAATCTTGTATATCTTGTGGCACTTAATGTGATTGAATTGCTTTTCCTTAATGCAACCCACACACCCACTAAAAGCAATAAAATCTTTTATGCCACAAGTTTATGGAGTTTTTATTTATCAAGCTACATTTAGGGCCAACATAATGATGTAAGATAAATTAAATTTTTGAGAAATTATTAAACTTTAATTTATACAAACCATCATAAATAATACCAAAATTAACAAAAGAGGTATTTTCAATAAATTTAACTTTTATTCTAAATTTTGAAAATAACAATCAAGGTTAATTAAGTTTGGACAAATCAATAAACAATTTTTAAAATTAGAATCATTATAAATTTTTTAAATAAAATCTAAATAATGATCAATGTCCAAAAATAAACAATAAGTCCCAATAATTTCAATTGAGATTTTAACATAATTGGTTTGAAAATAATCTTGCACCGAAAACAAACTCATTCACAAATATTCTTAAATTCTTTAATTGAGCGTCAAGTTAGATAATTTAATGACATGCTCATACATACCATCAAACTTTATGTTGGTAAGCTTAACCATAAGTGTCCCAGCAAAAAAACTTATTAACAATTCGGAAACATTCTTTCACATTATTTAGCATTATCAATTTAAGGAACTTAAAACTTAATGTGTGCTATACTCATTCGCAGAAAAACATAAACTTTATTTGTTCGATCCTTTTATACTTTATGAAAAGTATTTTCTTTCTTTTATACTACTTGAATAATAGCAGGTAAATTTCTCAAACAGCAACACTAAGTCAAAATTTAGAACATCGAGATAAAACTGAACTTGTTCTATTCATTTTGAGAAATCCTTTTCATTTAAAATCGAAACAAACAAGGTATAAAAATATAGCGAAATATATAACGACCCCGGTCTTTTCCCATTCGGTTGTTGTATCCGGACTTATGTTCTGTAGATCCCGTTGTTATATTGTTGTTGTTACTGTCCTTTAAATTCCTTATTCTTGAGTTATAGGATGTACTGGGCAGGTTCGTTACAGGTGGGTTGGGTTTAGAAACCAAGTGTTGTTGTCCAGATTTTTGGACCTTCGCTCGAGCGAGGAGTTGGTCGCTCGAGCGAGATTTGTTTTTGGTCCTGCGCTCGAGCGAGGGTTTGGTCGCTCGAGCGAGAGATTGCGTCTAGTATAGACCTAAGAGCTGTGTTTCTTGGCTCGAGCGAGATCTTCTTCGCTCGAGCGAACTGGTTTGTTCTTCGCTCGAGCGAGAGTTCCTTCGTTCGAGCGTGCGTCTGGTTGCAAACCTGAGGGTTTGAGTTTTTGGCTCGAGCGAGCAGTTTGTCGCTCGAGCGAGATTCTGAGTTGTTGGCTCGAGCAAGGCTTTCTTGTGTCTGGTCGCTCGAGCGACCAATCCTTCGCTCGAGCGAGCCTGTCGAGTTTAAATAGGCAGCAGCGGTTTTTAAAACAGTTTTTCAGCCTCTTTTTGATTTTAAAACCCTAGGTCCGTCTTCTCTCTCCCTCTATACACCTTCTCTCTTAGGTTTGATCTACTTAGAGTGTATTTTTGCCCTAGAGTCTTTATTAAAAAGATAGAATGAGTCAAGAGCCTCCTTTTAATCCGAACAATCTTGGGTTTGGAGCACTTTGGATTTTCGTCATCTTCTCCATTCGAGTTCTTCGCTTCGAGGTAGGGATTTCCTAATCCATATTATAAGTTTTGTTCTAAGCTTTGGTAGTTTGATATGTTGGGGGTTATTTGGAAATTTTGGGAAAAACCCTAGTTGTTTAATAAATTAATTTGTGTAATTAATTTAAGGAAAGTTGGGGAAATTAGTTGAATTCATGGAATTGGGGAAATTAGTGATTTAATGGTATAGTTGGTTGGTTTAATTACTCACCTATGAAAATGTTAAATTTACATTTGTTGATACATTTATTTCCTGTTTAGAAATAACTGTTTTGGGCTGTCGGTGGAGTATAGTCGTGATTGTTGTAGACTTTGCATGTGGATTAGGGAAAACTGAAACTAATCACATTGGTTAAGTCATTGATTTTGACTGTTGAATTAATACAGAAATTACGTGTATTGATTGTGTGTTGCATATGCATTTTGTTTGGGAGGAGATAGGGGATGTACTCCACAGTTTAGGGGAAGATAGGGGATGGACCTCTAAACCGGATTTTGTTTGGGAGGAGATAGGGGATGGACTCCATTAGCATCACTATATGTGTGCTTATTGATTTGAAGTGTTTTTTTTTTACATGTTGTTGATACAGCACTAAAATGTGTATCAATTTGGAAGTATGGAAGTGTTTTGGCATGAGCCTTAGTCTCATTTGTTTTGTTGATACTGGAAGTAACATTAATGTGATATTTAATTTACTGTTATAGTTTGGCCAGGTTCTGAGCCACATTTGATATAAATGGAAAGTGAAACATGTCATGAAACTGTATGTTGATGAAATGGATATTTGTGTTAACCATCTATTAAATGCTATTGCTTTATTCAATGCTTATATTTGGTTTAGTATATTTCTACTGGGTTGTGGCTCACCCTATACGGGAACATCATTTTCAGGTTCAGGTGATATGCTACCTCCAAGGACTTAGCTTGGAAGGAGTAGGAGTTGAAGACTCTGTTTAGTTTAGTTGTTATTTATTTTATTTGATATTACATGTAAACACTCAAGCCAAGGGCTTAATTTGTAGTTGAGTTAGTACTCACATTTTGTGTCCAAGTGTTGGCTTGGAAAGATGTAAGCCCATAGGGCATTCACGTTTGATGTTACATGTAATGTTTTTCTTTTAAGAATACTCTGATGAATGGAATAATATTTTATTTTCTTTGACAATGCATGTTAATAATGTATATATATTATGGGTTTATTTTGAGGGCGTTACAACTTGGTATCAGAGCGTACCAGGTTCGAATACCTTGGGTACGTGGGAAGTGATTAGTATCACAATGGGTTCGTCTCGTTTGATAAAGACTTAGCTGTACTGTTATATGCTTATATGATAACATGTTTATGTGACTATGTGGGTATGGAACGTAGTTTCTAGGATGTTGATTGGACCCTTGAGTTTCTAGTAGTCTTGTTGGAAAGGCACTTGATCAATACTGCTTCCAACTGGAACTATAGTAACGCTTTGGGACGATCATTATCCAGGAATGAAATTCGTAGGTGCTTATGTGATTATGTGCTTACGTGGAATGAATTACTGTTGTCCAATGCATTAGGACGCAAGTATTATAGTTTTGGCACACTTATTAATGTGCTAACGTCTTTGTTACCTTTATTAGGATGTCAGGATGAGGATGAGGACGTGGTAGGCGTGGTGGGCAGGAGATGCCTATACCGGATGAGATTCCGGCAGTACAGGAGGGAGTTGGCCAGGCCAATGTGGCCGAGCCGGTAGGCCAGCAGGCTATGGGCGCTTTGGCCCGAGAGATAGCAGGGGCATTCAGGGAGTCAGTAGGCATTCTCAGAGCTGAGAATCAGGCTCAGGTTCATGTTGGGGATGTAGGGCCTTCTTTTCTGAAAAGGGAGTTCTTCCGGTCTAACCCGGACGAATTTTTGGGTGATCCTAAAGAGCCACTTAAGGCAGATGAATGGCTCGAACAGACAACGAAGACGTTTGAGATGCTAGGCATTGAAGACGAGGTACTGAAGGTGACCTTGGCATCTTTCCAGCTTAAGGGGGATGCGGGTCAGTGGTGGAAGTTCACTAAGAGTCGTATAGGGGGGACTTGGAGGGCTTTTGTTGACGCTTTCCAGGAGAAGTTCCTGTCTCCAGCGGTTAAGGAGAGGTTGAGAGATCAGTTCTGCCAGCTCAAGCAGAACAGTTCTTCAGTGGCCGAGTTTAAGGCCGCATTCACTAGTTTGTCCAGGTTTGCACCTGAGTTGGTGGCGTCTGAGGAACGCCGTTGTATTGAGTTCGAGAAGAAGTTGAGGCGCGACCTCAAGTTGAGAGTTGTAGGGTCTATGATTTGAGATTATGGGCGTCTGGTCGATGCTGCAGCCCATACGGAGATCATGATGCAGGAAGAGGAGGAAGGGTAACGCCCTCAAAATTAAACCCATTAAACGTAAAACAAGGCATGCATTATTAAAAGAAAAACATT
This sequence comes from Camellia japonica, assembly GCA_030407325.1. Taxonomy (NCBI): domain Eukaryota; kingdom Viridiplantae; phylum Streptophyta; class Magnoliopsida; order Ericales; family Theaceae; genus Camellia; species Camellia japonica. Next base: position 135,716,868 of record JAPPVO010000019.1, read on the forward strand.
ATATTATTTAAATCATCAGAGTAACATGAAATAAAACATCAAAATAAATGCCCTACGGGCTTACATCTTGCCAAGCCAACACTTGGACACAAATTCATGAGTTCTAACTCAAACAAATAAAGCCCTAGGCTTGAATGTTTACATTATTCAAATAAAACGACTAAAACAAATAAAACAAGTCTTCAAGTCCAAATCCTCACAAGCTAAGTCTTTGGAGGTAGTGAACCGCCTGAACCTGAAAATAAAGTTCCCATATAGGGTGAGCCACAGCCCAATAAAGAAATACTAAACCAAGCATAAGAATTAACTAAAGCAGTAGCAGCTGATACATGGTTAACACAAAATAATCCATTTACAATTTCATGACTCAAATGTCTACATTGCCTATGACACTTTGTCTATGGCATAATTCACCTTCCAATTATGGCTCAGAACCTGACCCAAATAACTCAACGGGGATTTCATCTCTTATTAACAATCTTTCCAATTCAACAGGGATAACAAATCAAGTTAAACCTCTCATATAGCATAACAAATACACAAGTTGGTATTGCATCAATCACAATCAAATTCACTTCCATACTTCCCAACTGATACACATTTTGGTGATGTATCATATCAAATAGATAAGCATATGAGCTGTATCTCTGCTATAGGCGCGCATATAAGCAGCAACCCTGGGTTCATCACCTATCTTCCCATAATCATTAACCGGTTTAGAGGTACATCCCCCATCTTCCCCTAAACCGTGGAGTACATCACCTATCTCCTCCCATACACAAGTAATGCATATAAACATAAAGTCATATACACAATAAATCAATACATAAATTTAACGTATTATTCCAACCTTTATACTCAACAACTTAACCAAATGATTAGTTTCAATTTTGCCTAATCCACATGCAATGTCTACAACAATCATGGCTATCCTCCACCGATAGCCCAAACAATTATTTCTAAACAAGAAATAAATATAGCAACACATGTAATTTCAACATTCTCAAGGTAAGCATTTAAACTAACCAAATACAACATTAAATCACTAAATTCCCCAATCTCATGAATTTACCCAATGTCACAATCTTCCCTTAAATTGATTACATAAATTAATCTATGACAAACCCTAAGGTCTCTCCCAAAATTACCAAACTACCCCACATACCAAAATACCACTACTTAGGATTAAAACGTATAAATGGAGTAGGAAATCCCTACCTCGAAGGTATAACTCAAAAAGAAGAAGATGAAGATGATGCCCAAAACTTCAAAGTGCTCCAAATCCAAGTTTGTTCAGATTAAATGGAAGCCCTCACTCTCCTCTACCTTTTTTGTAAAGCAACTAGGGTAAAAACACACCCTAACTAGATCAATCCTAGGAAAGAAGATGAGTTGGGAGAGAGAGAACTCGTAACCTAGGGTTTTCTGAAACTGAAGGGGCTGAAAAACTGATCTGAAACACGCTGCTGCGTATTTAAGCAAAATAGGCTCGCTCGAGCGAAGACCTGGTCGCTCGAGCGACCAGACACAGAAAATCCTCGCTCGAGCCAAGAAAGGCTCGCTCGAGCGAGCGAAGAACTAACAGTTCGCTCGAGCGAAGAGAAGCTCGCTCGAGCCAGCTAACACTGCTATCAGGTCTAGCACTGGACGTAATCCTCGCTCGAGCCAAGAAATGCTCGCTCGAGCGACGGACCAAAAACAAAAGTCCTCGCTCGAGCGAAGATAAGCTCGCTCAAGTGACCAAGCCAAAAACTGAACATCAACTCTTGGTTTCTAAACCCAACCAACCTGCAATCAACCTACCCAAAACAATTATAATTCCAATTGAAGAAATAAAGGACAACATCAACAACAATATGGCAACGGAATCCACGGAACATAAGTCCGGATACAATAATCAAATGGGAAAAGACCGGGGTCGCTATAGCAGAAAGGCTCCAAGAGGAGTCAGGATGGACAGAGTGATGGTAGGAGACAAAAGGGTTTTAACCCTCAGCAGTCTCAAGGTAGCTTTTCTAGATCGACTTTTCCTGTGCCGAGTGCTAGTTCTGGGAAAGGCAGCCAGGGAGACATTACCTGTTTCAAGTGTGGCCAGCTGGGCCACAAGTCTCCAGTTTGCCCGCAGAGGGGAGGAGTGCAGAGAGCAGCATCTTCTTCGGCTCGATCTCAGAGCCAGAGTCAGGGTAGAGGCCAGCCGCTCTCGTGTTATCAGTGTGGTCAGGTAGGGCACATGAAGAGGTATTGCCCGCAGTTGAGTGGCAGATTTGGTGCATCTGGTTTGAGGCAGACTCAGAGTCATCAGCCAGCTCAGTCGGTTCAGGCCTCGAGGGCCAATCAGGGGGCTTCATCGTCCCAGTCTGTACAGCAGTCTTATGCTCCTAGGGGTGAGCAGGTTGATTAGAGACCATCTGGGCGCGTGTATGCTGTTACCGCGTAGGATCTTGTACCAACTCCATCAGTTGTGAGAGGTACTTTCTTGTTTTGCAATTCGGTTGCTAGTGTTTTGATTGATACGGGTGCATCTCATTCCTTTGTGTCTGCTGCATTTGCATCGTTTTGGAGTTGGAGTTAGCCACAGTTAGCATCTCCTATTTGTGTAGTGTCACCTCTGGGGGTGAATTGATCTTGAAACAAGGTGTTAGGGGTTGTGATATAGAGGTCGCCGATCATAGGCTTCCGTTTCCTTTTGTAGTTATGCCCATGAAGGGCTTTGATGTTATTTTGGGTATGACTGGTTATCGTCATATCGGGCAGTTATCGATTGCTACCGCCAGAGGGTCACTTGTTGTACCGTGAGCGGGGAGTGTTTTTCATTTTCTGATGGTACCGGGTTGGTAGTGTTTGCCACCGGGGTATGATCCGCGAGGGCGGAGTGAGCTTAGTGGTCTACTTGCTAGCTTTGAGAGTTGGTGAGTGTGATGAGACTCAGACTGTGTTTGCCAAGAGTGGTTTGTGAATTCTCGGACGTCTTTCTCGAGGATCTTGTTAGTCTGCCACCTCACAGAGGGATTGAGTTCTCTATTGATCTAGTGCCCGGCACGGCACCGATTTCTATGGCACTATATCGTTTTGCCCCAGCCGAGTTAGTTGAGTTGAAGATTCAGCTCCAGGAGTTACTAGATAAGGGCTATATTCGTCCTAGTGTTTCGCCGTTGGGAGCACCGGCCCTCTTTGCTAAAAAGAAAGGTGGTGCTTTGAGACTGTGTATCGATTATCGGAAATTGAATCGGGCTACGGTTAAGAATAAGTACCCTATGCCTCGTATAGATGATTTGTTCGATCAGTTGAAGGGTTCCCGTTGTTTCTCTAAGATAGACTTAAGATCGGGTTACCACCAGTTGAGAGTCAGAGGAGGATATTCCGAAGACGGCATTCCGTACGCGTATGGCCACTATGAGTTTCTGGTGATGCCATTTGGGCTCACCAATGCACCGGCAGTGTTTATGGATTTGATGAACCGGATATTCCGGGAATTCTTGGATCATTTTGTAGTAGTCTTTGTAGATGATGTTCTTATCTCACCTTCAGAGGAGGAGCACGAGGAACACTTGAGAGTGGTGCTTGAATTGCTTAGAACACATAAGCTTTATGCTAAGTTTGGGAAGTGTGAGTTCTGGCTAGGGAAGTCAAGTCTTTAGGCCATGTGGTTTCGGGGAGGGAGTGTCTGTTGATACATCCAAGATTGAGGCAGTGCAAGATTGGGCACAGCCTAAGAGTGTGTTTGAGATCCGCAGTTTTCTGGGATTAGCTGTACTACCGATAGGTTGTGAAGGATTTCTCCAGGTTAGCTTCACTTTGACTAGATTGACTCGGAAAGGAGTCAATTTGTATGGAGTGAGACTTGTGAAAAGTCGTTCCAGGAGTTGAAAGTTAGACTGACCACCGCTCCAGTCTTGATTATTTCGGAGAGAGTTGGGTTATGCAGTCATTATGATGCCTCACGAGAGGGTCTGGGTTGTGTGTTAATGCAAGAGGGGAAAGTGGTAGCCTATGGTTCACGTCAGTTGAAAAATACACGAGAAGAATTACCCTACCATGACCTAGAGTTAGTAGCTGTGAATTTGCCTTGAAGATTTGGAGGCATTTCTTACGGTGAGAGGTTCGAGGTATTCTCGGATCATAAAGAGTCTGAAATATCTGTTTACACAGAAAGACTTGAACTTGAGGCAGAGGAGGTGGATGGAGTTCATTGAGATTATGACTTCGAGTTGCATTATCATCTGGGGAAGGCCAATGTGGTGGCCGATGCCCTTAGCAGGAAATCTGTTGGTGACGTAGCTAGTATAGCCATCCGAGAGTGGGAGATGTTGGGTGCACTTAGGGAATTTGATTTGCTTCTAGGCGAATCCGTTGAGGCTGCAGCCTTGTTTTCTGTTGTTGCGCAGCCTACACTTGTGACTCAAGTATTAGAGGCTCAGAGGGGTGACCTTGAGGTGGAATCTCTCTGAGAGAAGATTTCCAATGGGAAGATTGAGAAGGGTTTGACAGTGTATCCCGGCCAAAGTGTGAGATACCGGGACCGTCTGTTTGTGCCGGAGTCTTGCCGAGAGGAGGTACTCCAAGAGTTTCATCATTCACGCCTTGCGGTGCATCTGGGAGGCACTAAGATGTATCGGGACTTGGGGCGCCAGTTTTGGTGGCGGGGTATGAAGAGAGATATGGCAGCTTTCGTGTCTAAGTGCCTTACTTGTCAGCAAGTGAAGGCCGAGCATCAGAGGCCAGCGGGTTTGTTGCAACCCTTGTCTATTGCCGAGTGGAAGTGGGAGCATGTCACTATGGACTTCGTTGTAGGTCTTCCGAGGACTCAGCGGGGGTAAGTTGGTTAGTGATGCTGTTGGGGTGGTAGATCGGTTGACTAAGTCGGCGCATTCACTCCTATGCGCGTGAGAGATTCGGTAGATCATCTTGCCGACTTGTACATTCGGGACATAGTGAGGTTGGCACGGGTCCCAGTGACGATCGTCTCAGATAGAGACCCTCGTTTTACTGCTAGGTTGTGGCAGAGTTTGCAGAGTGCCTTAGGCACTAAGTTGACCTTTAGCACGGCTTATCATCCTCAGACTGATGGGCAGTCCGAGCGTACTATCAGATCCTTGAGGATATGCTTCGGGGTGTGTTCTTGATTTCAGTGGGTCGTGGGGAGGCACTTCCTTTGGTGGAGTTTGCCTATAACAACAGTTTCCAGTCTAGTATCGGTATGCACCGTTTGAGGCCTTGTATGGCCGACCGTGTAGGTCTCCAGTTTGTTGGGCCGAGGTGGGTGATGCACCTTTGTTGGTCTGGAGTTGGTGACGAAACGACGGAAAAAGTTAAGCTTATCCGTAGGAGACTTGTCACAGCCCAGAGTCGCCAGAAATCTTATGCTGACCGTAGGAGGAGACCTTTGGTGTTTGAGGTGGGTGACCATGTCTTTCTGAAGATATCACCTAGACGGGGATTGTTGAGGTTTGGGAAGAGTGGAAAGTTGTCCCCTCGGTTATTGGTCCTTTTGAGATCCTTGAGAGGATTGGCGAGGGCTGCCCTATCGTTTAGCTTTGCCACCGCAGTTATCCGGAGTTCATGACGTGTTTCAGTGAGTATGCTTCGGAAGTATGAGCCGGATCCATCACATGTGTGAATTGGACCGATTTAGTGGTTTGACGAGGATGTCTCGTATGAGGAGAGACCGGTTCGGGTCTTGGATAGGGGGTCAAGTTTTGCGAGGCAAGACCCATCCCTTTGGTAAAGGTTTTGTGGAAACATCACGGGGTGGAGGAAGCCACTGGGAACGTGAGTTGGAAGTTTGCGAGAAATATCCGACTTGTTTGTTGATGTGTAATCATGTATTGAAATTTTGTAATTTAATGAACTTTAAGAACATATATATATCTTAAGTTGTGAAACATTGTGAATGTTTTGGTTTAATGGAAGTAATTTGAAACTTGCCTCATAATGGAAGTTTATGGTAAACATTGCATATGTTGAAGTAGTACAATTGGAGTTATGTCATGAAATTGAATATGATATGGAAATGGAATCATGTATATTGAAAACTGTTGAAATTGAAAGAAATGCATGTTGATAATGCAAGTTAAAATATATATTGTTTTACTTATTGTGAGATGCCTCTTGAAAGAGATGAAATGACCGGTAGTTGTCAAGGTTGTTATTATTGTAATATAATATTGTGGGAATGAGAAAAACCTGTTTTTGAAAAACTTATGCTTAATTTCGGGACGAAATTCCTTAAGGGGGGAAGGTTATAACGACCCCGGTCTTTCCCATTCGGTTGTTGTATTCGGACTTATGTTCCGTAGATCCCGTTTTATATTGTTGTTGTTACTGTCCTTTAAATTCCTTATCTGAGTTATAGGATGTACTGGGCAGGTTCATTACAGGTGGGTTGGGTTAGAAACCAAGTGTTGCTGTCTAGATTTTGGACCTTCGCTCGAGCGAGGAGTGGTCGCTCGAGCGAGCTTTGTTTGGTCCTGCGCTCGAGCGAGGGTTTGGTCGCTCGAGGAGATTGCGTCTTAGTATAGACCTGGAGAGGTGTGTTTCTTAGCTCGAGCGAAATCTCCTTCGCCGAGCGAACTGGTTGTTCTTCGCTCGAGCGAGAGTTCCTTCGCTCGAGCGATGCGTCTGGTGCAACCTGAGGGTTTGAGTTTTTGGCTCGAGCGAGCAGTTTGTCGCTCGAGCGATTCTGAGTTGTTGGCTCGAGCGAGGAATTCTTGGCTCGAGCGAGGCTTTCTTGTGTCTGGTCGCTCGAGCGACCAATCCTTCGCTCGAGCTAGCCTGTCGAGTTTTAAGGAAAATTGGGAAATTAGTTGAATTCATGGAATTGGGGAAATTAGTGATTTAATGGTGTAGTTGGTTAGTTTAATTACTCACCTATGAAAATGTTAAATTTACATTTGTTGATACATTTATTTCCTGCTTAGAAATAACTGTTTTGGGCTATCGGTGGAGGATAGTCATGATTGTTGTAGACCTTGCATGTGGATTAGGGAAAACTGAAACTAATCACGTTGGTTACGTCATTGATTTTGACTGTTGAATTAATACAGAAATTACGTGTATTGATTGTGTGTTGCATATGCATTTTGTTTGGGAGGAGATAGGGGATGTACTCCACGGTTTAGGGGAAGATAGGGGATGGACCTCTAAACCGGATTTTGTTTGGGAGGAGATAGGGCATGGACTCCATTAGCATCACTATATGTGTGCTTATTGATTTGAAGTGTTTTTTTTACATGTTGTTGATACAGCACTAAAATGTGTATCAATTTGGAAGTATGGAAGTGTTTTGGCATGAGCCTTAGTCTCATTTGTTTTGTTGATATTGGAAGTAACATTAATGTGATATTTAATTCACTGTTATAGTTTGGCCAGGTTCTGAGCCACATTTGATATAAATGGAAAGTGAAACATGTCATGAAACTGTATGTTGATGAAATGGATATTTGTGTTAACCATCTATTAAATGCTATTGCTTTATTCAATGCTTATATTTGGTTTAGTATATTTCTATTGGGCTGTGGCTCACCTTATACGGGAACATCATTTTCAGGTTCAGGTGATATGCTACCTCCAAGGACTTAGCTTGGAAGGAGTAGGAGTTGAAGACTCTGTTTAGTTTAGTTGTTATTTATTTTATTTGATATTACATGTAAACACTCAAGCCAAGGGCTTAATTTGTAGTTGAGTTAGTACTCACATTTTGTGTCCAAGTGTTGGCTTGGAAAGATGTAAGCCCATAGGGCATTCACGTTTGATGTTACATGTAATGTTTTTCTTTTAAGAATACTCTGATGAATGGAATAATATTTTATTTTCTTTGACAATGCATGTTAATAATGTATATATATTATGGGTTTATTTTGAGGGCGTTACAAAATAAAACTTTAATCAATAATTCATGCTACTACATTAATGTAAGAGTAATCAATAATTGACAATTAGTCAGATAAATACATGTTAAACAATCACAAATAGTATCACCATGATCTACTTTGGGATAATCTAATGGCATTACTATTTAACAATTACGGTGATCCCTTTCACCAATAGGACTAGTTGATAAAATATTTATAATTAAGTAGGTTTGTTACCTTTGGGTATTCATTCCAATATCAAATATGATACCCATCAACTATCCTATTCTAATTCAACAATTACTTAGAAGTGGTGCACCTTTGGGCAACCTAATATCTTTGTAATTAAAGAATTGCTATTTGCAAAGTCATATATTATATATATATATATATATTTTAAATACTTGGGAAGGGTATTAAATTTCAATTATTTGATTTGATATCTATGTGTCATTCCGATTGGGTCACTTTGGCAACTACCAATCGTATCATAATTTAAATTTCAGATCACAATAAAAACTTTGCATGGACATTATTGAATAAATAATAATTTATTCACAATTATTCATCATCATAATCATAATGCGTATTACTAAATCATAAGAATAATATTAAGACAAAAAATATTAACACAATTCATATTGTATGTCACATGAGAATATATACTTTTGTACCTCATCAAACCACCTATAAAAATCAAGCTTATACATAATCGTGGTAATAACATCATACTGAAATAATTTTTTAGAGGTTACAATTAGATCCATAAATAGCAATATGCTTAGTACTATAAAGATCACAATAACACTTTAATGTGCCTCACAGTAAAATTTGATAATATAAAATTCAGCAAAATATGAATAATAATAATTCATTATGTAATAGGAATATCTTTAGGCATTACTAAATCAAACAATACAATGGTCGTTATCCTCTATACCTTTCCTCATAATAAAAATAATTAAATCATTCATAGTATTCAATTATCAAAATATTAAAACATTCGGTTTCTCATTAAAGAGTTAGCACTCATTATATAAATATTATTTAAACAATATGCAATCCATTCTAAAGTAGGAACATAATGACTGAACATTAAATTTCATATCATGTTTAGCAAATTGAAATTTTTTTGACGATCGAGGCATTCATAATTGTAATCAAAATTAGATTGATATTTACTTAATCGAAAAATCACAATGTTCTGAAACATGAGCTCTGATACCACATGTAAAAATTTTATGGTGTTATGAATATAACAACCTTTATAATCCAAAATCGTGAACTATCATGATTTTTACAATAATAACATAATACAGAAAATAAATAAATAAATAAATAAATAAAACCCGGATCAGTTATGTGAAACCTTCAAGTGACCCAAATTTGATTGAACATAAACCTAATAATAATATTAGTGGAAAAAGGTTTCTCTCTCTTGACCCTCTTCAGAATACATTGAATCCAGAATTATTTTCATGGGTAGTCTGATTGTTTTTTATAGGTAGAGAGAGGACCAGTTTCCTTATTCAACAATGATTCCACTTCCCATCAAAGTAGGATACTTGGAAAATACTCTTCTTATTTACCAATTAATTGTAGCAAAAAAATATGGGTGTTATGAATATAACAACCTTTATAATCCAAAATCGTGAGTGAACTATCATGATTTTCACAATAATAACATAATACGGAAAATAAATAAATAAATAAATAAATAAAACCCGGATCAGTTATGTGAAACCTTCAAGTGACCCAAATTTGATTGAACATAAACCTAATAATAATATTAGTGGAAAAAGGTTTCTCTCTCTTGACCCTCTTCAGAATACATTGAATCCAGAATTATTTTCATGGGTAGTCTGATTGTTCTTTTATAGGTAGAGAGAGGACCAGTTTCCTTATTCAACAATGATTTCACTTTCCCATCAAAGTAGGATACTTGGAAAATACTCTTCTTTATTTACCAATTAATTGTAGCAAAAAATATGGAATCGTAATTCTACCAAATCTCTAATTCATATTACCATATCATGTGGGTCAATATAATGACTAAATAAATAATTTAGTCTTACAAACGTAACGTGACCTGTACGTAAACACTGAATACAACAACATCACAACACAAATTCAAAGACAAATACAACCGAACGTGACACGCACAAAACATGACAACATTGCAGATGTGGGTTAACATTACAACCTAAATGTAACATCATTAGAGGCTAATGAAAGTGTGCCAATATATGGCTCTACCATTTTTCATAAATCATCAATATTTTCACATTCAATTAAAAAAATAAAAAATCCAGTAAGTTTGTGAAACGTAACATGACACGTACGTAAACACTGAATACAACGACGTCACAACACAAAATTCAAAGACAAATACAACCAAACATAACAGGTACAAAACATGACAACATTGCAGATATGGGTTAACATTACAATCTAAATGTAACGTCATTGGAGGCTAATGAAAGTGTACCGATGTATGGATGTACCATTTTTCATAAACCAGCAACATTTTCACATTCTATTAAAAGAATTAAAAACCCAGTAAGTTTGCGAAACATAACGTGACACGTACGTAAACACTGAATACAACAACATCACAACACAAATTCAAAGACATACAACCGAACGTAACACACACAAAACATGACAACATTGCAGATGTGGTTAGCATTACAACCTAAATGTTACGTCATTAGAGGCTAATGAAATTGTGCCAATGTATGGATGTACCATTTTTCATAAACCAGCAACATTTTCACATTCAATTAAAAAAATTAAAAAACCAGTAAGTTGTGAAACGTAACGTGACACGTATGTAAACACTTACTACAACAATGACATAACATAAATCCAAATACAAATACAACCGAACGTAACACACACAATACATAACCACACTGTAGATCCTCATACAGGAGCATATGTAAGTTGTCAATACTTTCCATATAGTTGCTTGCAGAAGTTATTGGATGGTCTTGGTGTATCGTCACGTGGTGCCTCAACAGTATAGTGATTTGTGGAGGGGGTTGAATTCACGAATTTGTGTTGAGTGATTGGAGAACATGAGGAGACATGGTGAATTGTGATTGGTAAGGGGCATTGCCATGTGCGCCCCTAAACCAACCAATAGTTTTTCATTTGCTTGATAATAAATCTACCACATTGGCCACGTTTGGGAAGTGCTTTTTGGGCTAAAATAGTTAGGACTGTGCAAAATACCGTCAAATTCGTTAAAACTACACCGATATGCATCAATTTGCACTACTCTATTTGCTAACTGCGGATTAAATTTTAAAATTTATAATCTGCTTTCGAAACCGCTCTGCTCCGCTATAGTTAATACATATATATTTTTTAACTTCTAATGATATATCAAAGTAAAAATTAATGTAAGAGAGATTTAAAATGTGAAATTTATTACAAATTAGTAATTTTTTATATGAAAAATATTATATAAAATTAGGTTGTGTTATATATAAGAAAAATATTATGCAAAGTAGTTTTAAATATTATGCAGTCACATGACATAAATTTTTTTTTTAATCTTTCCCATCCCAGACACATATTAATGTGTACTAATTAGGTACTTTTTTTAAAATTCACATATTTGACATAAACTTTAATCCTAATATAATAATATATATTTTTATGTTATTTGACAGTTATTATGACATTTTCTGTCTAATTTTAAATTGAAGTTAGATTTAAATTATAAAAAAAAAATTGAAACATAAAGTACTAGAGTCTGAAAAAATAAATTTTAAGGACCAAAAATAGAAAAGTGACCAAACATAAAGGAGGCAAAGTGTAATTTTCTCTTAAGTTTATTAGGTTTCTTAATAAGAGTTAGTTACCTAAAAGTCCTATTTACAAATGTTATGGTAGTTCAAATCCTATATAAGATTTTTTGAACCATTAAATCCTATTTAATAAAACAAAGAATATTATCAGTTTTCTCAATTTTTAAAACTAAGAGCATTATCAATTTTGCATAATAATGCTCTGGATAATTGTTTCACTAACTGATTAAAAAAAAAAAAATAGGGCATGAGATTAAACGTTTTTCCTTTTACTTATTAGTTTGATTCAACTATTCAATAAAATGAAGAACATTATCAATTTTTTCAATTTTAAACTAAGAATATTATCATTTTTTTCATTTTTAAAGTTATTTATTTATTTATTTATTTTTCAGTTTGCACATCAATGTTCCATCATCATGCTTCTTTATAAACACAAAATTTTTAGTTTTGCACAAAAATAATTCAGTTTTTTCAATTTTTTCAAAAAAAAAAAAAAAAAAAAAAATCGTACATAATTTTAAAATTTTTTTTCAACTTGAAAGTTGATGTTTTAAAGTTTTGAAAATCAAAATAAATGTCAAATCATCATGTTTCTTTATAGATAATCATAAATGATGAACAATCATTGTTTGAAAGGCAATTCTAACTATTAAAAATTTAACGGGACTTGAAGGTCCAAAAAATCTTAATTAAAAGGACTTGTATGTAAATGTCACATTTAATAATTAAAAACTTAACAAGTAAGAATTAAATGGAGCTTAAAAGAAATCAATACGCCTTTGATTATGTCTATAATGTTATGTATAAAATAGAAACAATTCAATCATATACTTATCAATGTCTATGAATATCTTATCAACCCCAGGCTTTGTTTGGATGTTTAGTTTTGGTTAAAATAGACCAAAAAATAAACAAAATAAAAAAAAAAATATTAAAACTTAAAATCGTTAATAACATAAAATGTCACATCCTGCACATTAATCAATTATTTTTTCTGTCACGCCCTCAAAATTAAACCCATTAAATATAAAACAAGGCATGCATTACTAAAAGAAAAACATTACATTATTTAAATCATCAGAGTACTACGAAATAAAACATCAAAATAAATGCCCTACGGGCTTACATCTTGCCAAGCTAACACTTGGGTACAATTTCATGAGTTCTAACTCAAAACAAATAAAGCCCTGGGCTTGAATGTTTACATAATTCAAATAAAAACAACTAGAATAAATAAAACAGATCTTCAAGTCCAAATCCTCACAAGCTAAGTCTTTGGAGGTAGTGAACCACCTGAACCTGAAAATGAAGTTCCCATATAGGGTGAGCCACAGCCCAGTAGAGAAATACTAAACCAAATATACGCTTTGAATAAAGTCCTAGCATTCAATAGATGGTTAACCATGATAACCAGTTATATCAACATACAATCTTAAGACACCAATGTCTATGACACTTATCAATTTCATTTATACAAATATGGCTCAGAGCCTGGCCAAATAACTCAACGGGGATAACAATTCAAGTTAAACCTTTCTTATATCATAATGGATACACATGTTGGTGTTGTATCAATATCTCATAAACCACTTCCGTACTTCACAAAAATAATGATATACATATTAGTGCTATATCAAATCAAATAATCAAACACTTCAGTGGACAAGCATATGAGCTGTATCACACTTCAATAGATAAGCATATGAGCTATATCTCTGCAATAGGCGCGCATATGAGCTGCAACCCTGGGTTCATCCCCTATCTTCCCATAATCATTAACCGGTTTAGAGGTACATCCCCTATCTTCCCCTAAACCGTGGAGTACATCCCCTATCTCCTCCCATACACAAGTAATGCATATAAACACAAAGTCATATACACAAACAATCAATACATAAATTTAATGTATTATTCCAATCTTTATACACAACGACATGGCCAATTGATTAGTTTCAGTTATCCCTAATCCACATGCAATGTCTACAACAATCATGACTACCCTCCACCGATAGCCCAAAACAGTTATCTCTAACAGAAAATAACTAAATCAACAATTTAATAGGCATATGATTTAAATCAACCAACTACCCCATTTAATCAATAATTCCTCATATTTCGTGAATTTAACCATTATTCCCAAAATTCCTTAAATTAAACTTACAATTCAATTTAACACAACAACTAGGGTTTTTCCCAAAATTACCAAAATACCCCCAACATATTAAATTACCAAAACTTAGAACAAAACATATACATTGGAGTAGGAAATCCCTACCTCAAAAGATAACTCAAAAGAAGAAGATGATGATGATGCCCAAAAACCAAAGTGCTCCGAATTAACAACTTTTCAGATTAAATGAAAGCCCTCGCCTCACTCTACCTTTTTAATGAAGTAAGTAGGGTAGGAACGCACTCTAAATAGATCAAACCTAGGAGAGAAGGTGAGTAGGGAGAGAGAGAAGTCGGACCTTAGGGTTTGGAATCTAAAACGATCAAGAAAAACTGTTTAAAACCCGCTGCTGCCTATATAAACTAAACAGGCTCGCTCGAGCGAAGACATGGTCGCTCGAGCGACCAGACACAAAAATCCACTCTCGAGCGAAGAAAAGCTCGCTCGAGCCAAAACTCGATGCTTCAGGTCTGCAACCCAGAAGCTCGCTCGAGCGACGAAATGCTCGCTCGAGCGAAGAACTCGAAAACATACACCTCGCTCGCTCGAGCGAAGAAATGCTCGCTCGAGCCAAGAAACACATCTCTCAGGTCTAAGTACTAGACGCAGACTCTCGCTCGAGCGACCAAACCCTGGCTCGAGCGAAGAACAAAAACAACAGCTCGCTCGAGCGACCAACTCCTCGCTCGAGCGAAGGTCCAAAAATCTGGACAGCAACACTTGGTTTCCAACACAGCCAACCTGTAACAAACCTGCCCAACTCAACCCATAACTCAAAAATAAAGAATTAAAGGACAACAACAACAAAACACAATGCCCGGATCCACGGAACTTAAGTCCGGATACAACAATCTAAAGGAAAAAGACCGGGGTCGCTATAACCTCCCCCCTTAAAAGAATTTCGTCCCCGAAATTAAGCATAAGTTTTTGAAAACAAGTTTTTCTCAATTCTATCAATATGACATTATAATAATGAACAAAATAATACACAACTTGACCCAATACTGGTCATTTCATCTCTTATCAAGAGGCATCTCACAATATGTATATAAAACAACATATATTACAACCTGCATCAATATTATGCATTTTCCTTCAATTTAACAATTTCAATATACGTGATTCCATTTCCATATCATATTCAATTCCATGATATATATAAAACACATTCAATCTATAAATGTGACATTCCACTTCCATAAAAAGCAAGTTCAAACTACTAACATTAAACCAAAACATTCTCAATGTTTTCCAACTTAAGACATAATAAAGCTCTTAAGTTCAACAATATTACAAAATCTAAATACAAGATTACAAATCAACAAACATGTCCGGATATTTCTCGCGGACTTCCAACTCACGTTCCCAAGTGGCTTCCTCCACTCCGTGATGTTTCCACAAAACCTTTACCAAAGGGATGGTTTGCCTCGCAAAACTTGATCCCGCCTATCCAAGACCCGAACCGGTCTCTCCTCATATGAGACATCCTCATCAACCACTAAATCAGTCCAATCCAACACATGCGATGGATCCGGCTCATACTTCCGAAGCATACTCACATGAAACACGTCATGTACTCCGGACAACTGCGGTGGCAAAGCTAAACGATAAGCAGCCTCGCCAATCCTGTCAAGGATCTCAAAAGGACCTATGAACCGAGGGGACAACTTCCCGCTCTTCCCAAACCTCATCAATCCCCGTCTAGGTGATATCTTCAGAAAGACATGATCACCCACCTCAAACTCTAAAGGTCTCCTCCTACGGTCGGCATAAGATTTCTGACGACTCTGGGCTGTAACAAGTCTCTTACGGATAAGCTCAACTTTCTCCGTCGTTTCCCTCACCAACTCCGGACCCAATAGAGGTGCATCACCCACCTCAGCCCAACAAACTGGAGATCTACACGGTCGGCCATACAAGGCCTCAAACGGTGCCATACCGATACTAGACTGAAAACTGTTGTTGTAGGCAAACTCCACTAATGGCAAGTGCCTCTCCCACGACCCACTAAAGTCGAGAACACAACCCCGAAGCATATCCTCAAGGATCTGAATAGTACGCTCGGACTGCCCGTCAGTCTGAGGATGATAAGCCGTGCTAAAGGTCAACTTAGTGCCTAAGGCACTCTGCAAACTCTGCCACAACCTAGCAGTAAAACGAGGATCTCTATCTGAGACGATCGTCACTGGGACCCCGTGCAACCTCACTATGTCCCGAATGTACAAGTCGGCAAGGTGATCTACCGAATCTCTCACGCGCATAGGAATGAAGTGCGCCGTCTTAGTCAACCGGTCTACAACCACCCAAATAGCATCACTACCCCGCTGAGTCCTCGGAAGACCCACAACGAAGTCCATAGTGACATGCTCCCACTTCCACTCGGCAATAGGCAAGGGTTGCAACAAACCCGCTGGCCTCTGATGTTCGGCCTTCACTTGCTGACAAGTAAGGCACTTAGACACGAATGCTGCCACATCTCTCTTCATACCCCGCCACCAAAACTGGCGACCCAAATCCCGATACATCTTAGTACCTCCCGGATGCACCGCAAGGCGTGAATGATGAAACTCTCGGAGTACCTCCTCTCGGCAAGACTCCGGCACAAACAGACGGTCTCGGTATCTCACACTCAGGTCGGGATACACCGTCAAACCCTTCTCAACCTTCCCATTGGAAATCTTCTCTCGGAGAGATTCTACCTCAAGATCACCCCTCTGAGCCTCTAACACTCGAGTCACAAGTGTAGGCTGTGCAACCACAGAAAACAAGGCCGCAGCCTCTACGGATTCGCCCAGATGCAAATCAAACTCCCCAACTGCACCCAACATCTCCCACTCCCGGATGGCTATACTAGCTAAGTCACCAACAGATTTCCTACTAAGGGCATCGGCCACAACATTGGCCTTCCCCGGATGATAGTGCAACTCGAAGTCATAATCCTCAATGAACTCCATCCACCTCCTCTGCCTCAAATTCAAGTCTTTCTGTGTAAACAGATATTTCAGACTCTTATGATCCGAGAATACCTCGAACCTCTCACCATAAAGATAATGCCTCCAAATCTTCAAGGCAAAAATCACAGCTGCTAACTCTAAATCATGCGTAGGGTAATTCTTCTCATGAATTTTCAACTGACGTGAACCATAGGCAACCACTTTCCCCTCTTGCATTAACACACAACCCAGACCCTCTCGTGAGGCATCACAATAGACTGCATAACCCAACCCTCTCTCCGGAATAATCAAGACTGGAGCGGTGGTCAGTCTAACTTTCAACTCCTGAAACGACTTTTCACAAGTCTCACTCCATACAAATTTGACTCCCTTCCGAGTCAATCTAGTCAACGGTGAAGCTAACCTGGAGAAATCTTTCACAAACCGACGGTAATACCCAGCTAATCCCAGAAAACTGCGGATCTCAAACACACTCTTAGGCTGTGCCCAATCTTGCACTGCCTCAGTCTTGGATGTATCAACAGACACCCCTTCCCCAGAAACTACATGGCCTAAGAACTTCACCTCTTCTAGCCAAAACTCACACTTCCCGAACTTAGCATAAAGCTTATGGGCTCTAAGTAACTCTAGCACCACTCTCAAGTGTGCCTCGTGCTCCTCCTCTGAAGGTGAATAAATCAAAATGTCGTCCACGAAGACGACCACAAAACGATCCAAGAATTCCCGGAAGATCCGGTTCATCAAATCCATAAACACTGCCGGTGCATTGGTGAGCCCGAATGGCATCACCAGAAACTCATAATGGCCATACCGCGTACGGAATGCCGTCTTCGGAATATCCTCCTCTCTGACCCTCAACTGGTGGTAACCCGATCTCAAATCTATCTTAGAGAAACAACGGGAACCCTTCAACTGGTCGAACAGATCATCTATACGAGGCATAGGGTACTTATTCTTAACCGTAGCCCGATTCAATTTCCGGTAATCTATACATAGTCTCAAAGCACCACCTTTCTTTTTAACAAAGAGGGCCGGTGCTCCCCACGGCGAAACACTAGGACGGATATAGCCCTTATCTAGCAACTCCTGGAGCTGAATCTTCAACTCAACTAACTCGGCTGGGGCAAAACGATAAGGAGCCATAGAAATTGGCGCCGTACCGGGCACTAGGTCAATAGAGAACTCAATCTCTCGATGCGGTGGCAACCCAACAAGATCCTCGGGAAAGACGTCCGAGTACTCACAAACCACCCTTGGCAACACAATCTGGGTCTCATCCACCTCACTAATCGAGATTAGCAAGTAGCCACTAAGCTCACTCCGCCCTCGCGAACCATACCCCGGTGGTAAAACACTACCAACCCGATCCCCCAGAAAATGAAAACACTCTCCGGCCACGGTACAACAAGTGACCCTCTGGCGATAGCAATCAATAACTGCCCGGTATGACGATAACCAGTCCATACCCAAAATAACATCGAAGCCTTTCATAGGCATAACTACAAAGGAAAATGGGATTCTATGATCATCGACCTCTATATCACAACCCCTAACACCTTGTTTCAAGATCAATTCACCCCCAAGAGGTGACACTACACAAATAGGAGACGCTAACTGAGCTAACTCCAACTCCAAAACAGATGCAAATGCAGCAGACACAAAGGAATGAGATGCACCCGTATCGATCAAAACACTAGCAACTGAATTGCAAAACAAGAAGGTACCTCTCACGACAGATGGGCCGGTACAAGATCCTGCGCGGTAACAGCATACACGCGCCCAGATGGCCTCTGATCAACCTGCTCACCCCTAGACTGCTGCACAGACTGGGACGAAGAAGCCCCCTGATTGGCCCTCGAGGCCTGACCCGACTGAGCTGGCTGCTGACCCTGAGTCTGCCTCAAACCAGATGCACCAGGTGTGCCACTCAACTGCGGGCAATACCTCTTCATGTGCCCTGGCTGACCACACTGATAGCACGAGAGTGGCTGGCCTCTACCCTGACTCTGGCTCTGAGATCGAGCCGAAGAAGATGCTGCTCTCTGTACTCCTCCCCTCTGAGGACAAACTGGAGACTTGTGGCCCAGCTGGCCACACTTGAAACAGGTGATGTCTCCCTGACTGCCCTTCCCAGAACTAGCACTCGGTACTGGAAAGGTCGATCTAGAAAAGCTACCCTGAGACTGCTGAGGAGTGAAACCTCTCTGTCTCCTACCATCACTCTGCCCATCCTGACTCCTCTTGGAGCCTTTCTGCCCTTCCTCCTCCTCCTGCATCATAATCTCAGTATGGGCTGCTGCATCAACCAGACGCCCATAATCCCGAATCAAAGACCCTACTACTCTCAACTTGAGGCCACGCCTCAACCTCTTCTCGAACTCAATGCAACGGCGTTCCTCAGACGCCACCAACTCAGGTGCAAACCTGGACAAGCTGGTAAACGATGCCTCAAATTCGGCCACTGAAGAACTGTTCTGCTTAAGCTGGCAAAACTGCTCCCTCAACCTCTCCTTAACTGCTGAAGACAGGAACTTCTCCTGGAAAGCATCTACAAAAGCCTCCCAAGTCCCTCCTATACGGCCCTTAGTGAACTTCCACCACTGACCCGCATCCCCCTTAAGCTGGAAAGATGCCAAGGTCACCTTCAGTGCCCCGTCTTCGATGCCTAGCATCTCAAACGTCTTCGTTGTCTGTTCGAGCCATTCATCTGCCTTAAGCGGCTCTTTAGGATTACCTAAAAATTCGTCCGGGTTGGACCGGAAGAACTCCCTCTTCAGAAAAGAAGGTCCTGCATCTGCAGCAACAGGAACCTGGGCTGGATTCGCAGCCCTCAGAATGTCAACTGACGCCTGAAATGCCCCTGCTATCCCTTGGGCCAAAGCACCCATAAACTGCTGTCCTACTGGCTCGGCCACATTGGCCTGGCCAACACCCTCCTGAACTGCCGGAATTTCCTCCGGTATAGGCACTTCCTGCCTGGCCTGCCTACCACGCCTACCATGACCCCGTCCTCGTCCTGACATCCTAATAAAGGAAACAAAGACGTTAGCACTCTAAATAATGTGCCAAAACTATAACACTCACGTCCTAATACATTGGACAACAATAAATCACACCACGTAAGCACATAATCACATAAGCACCTACGAATTTCATTCCTGGATAATGATAGTCCCGAGGCGCCACTAAAGTTCTAGTTGGAAACAACATTGATCAAGTGCCTTTCCAACAAGACTTTCAGAGACTCAAGGATCCAATCAATATCTAGAAACTACATTCCATACCCACATAGTCACATAAACATGTTATCATATAAGCATGTGAAATTACACTAAGTCTCTATCAAACGAGACGAACCCAATGCGATACTAATCACTTCCCACGTACCCAAAGTATTCAAACCCGGTACGCTCTGATACCAAGTTGTCACGCCCTCAAAATTAAACCCATTAAATATAAAACAAGGCATGCATTACTAAAAGAAAAACATTACATTATTTAAATCATCAGAGTTCTACGAAATAAAACATCAAAATAAATGCCCTACGGGCTTACATCTTGCCAAGCTAACACTTGGGTACAATTTCATGAGTTCTAACTCAAAACAAATAAAGCCCTGGGCTTGAATGTTTACATAATTCAAATAAAAACAACTAGAATAAATAAAACAGATCTTCAAGTCCAAATCCTCACAAGCTAAGTCTTTGGAGGTAGTGAACCACCTGAACCTGAAAATGAAGTTCCCATATAGGGTGAGCCACAGCCCAGTAAAGAAATACTAAACCAAATATACGCTTTGAATAAAGTCCTATCATTCAATAGATGGTTAACCATGATAACCAGTTATATCAACATACAATCTTAAATTGAAGTTAGATTTGACAGTTATTATGACATTTTCTGTCTAATTTTAAATTGAAGTTAGATTTAAATTATAAAAAAAAAATTGAAACATAAAGTACTAGAGTCTGAAAAAATAAATTTTAAGGACCAAAAATAGAAAAGTGACCAAACATAAAGGAGGCAAAGTGTAATTTTCTCTTAAGTTTATTAGGTTTCTTAATAAGAGTTAGTTACCTAAAAGTCCTATTTACAAATGTTATGGTAGTTCAAATCCTATATAAGATTTTTTGAACCATTAAATCCTATTTAATAAAACAAAGAATATTATCAGTTTTTCTCAATTTTTAAAACTAAGAGCATTATCAATTTTGCATAATAATGCTCTGGATAATTGTTTCACTAACTGATTAAAAAAAAAAAAATAGGGCATGAGATTAAACGTTTTTGTCCTTTTACTTATTAGTTTGATTCAACTATTCAATAAAATGAAGAACATTATCAATTTTTTTCAATTTTAAACTAAGAATATTATCATTTTTTTCATTTTTAAAGTTATTTATTTATTTATTTATTTTTCAGTTTTGCACATCAATGTTCCATCATCATGCTTCTTTATAAACACAAAATTTTTAGTTTTGCACAAAAAATAATTCAGTTTTTTCAATTTTTTCAAAAAAAAAAAAAAAAAAAAAATCGTACATAATTTTAAAATTTTTTTCAACTTGAAAGTTGATGTTTTAAAGTTTTGAAAATCAAAATAAATGTCAAATCATCATGTTTCTTTATAGATAATCATAAATGATGAACAATCATTGTTTGAAAGGCAATTCTAACTATTAAAAATTTAACGGGACTTGAAGGTCCAAAAAATCTTAATTAAAAGGACTTGTATGTAAATGTCACATTTAATAATTAAAAACTTAACAAGTAAGAATTAAATGGAGCTTAAAAGAAATCAATACGCCTTTGATTATGTCTATAATGTTATGTATAAAATAGAAACAATTCAATCATATACTTATCAATGTCTATGAATTATCTTATCAACCCCAAGGCTTTGTTTGGGATGTTTAGTTTTGGTTAAAATAGACCAAAAAAATAAACAAAATAAAAAAAAAATATTAAAATTAAAATAGTTAATAACATAAAATGTCACATCCTGCACATTAATCAATTATTTTTTCTGTCACGCCCTCAAAATTAAACCCATTAAATATAAAACAAGGCATGCATTACTAAAAGAAAAACATTACATTATTTAAATCATCAGAGTTCTACGAAATAAAATATCAAAATAAATGCCCTACGGGCTTACATCTTGCCAAGCTAACACTTGGGTACAATTTCATGAGTTCTAACTCAAAACAAATAAAGCCCTGGGCTTGAATGTTTACATAATTCAAATAAAAACAACTAGAATAAATAAAACAGATCTTCAAGTCCAAATCCTCACAAGCTAAGTCTTTGGAGGTAGTGAACCACCTGAACCTGAAAATGAAGTTCCCATATAGGGTGAGCCACAGCCCAGTAAAGAAATACTAAACCAAATATACGCTTTGAATAAAGTCCTAGCATTCAATAGATGGTTAACCATGATAACCAGTTATATCAACATACAATCTTAAGACACCAATGTCTATGACACTTATCAATTTCATTTATACAAATATGGCTCAGAGCCTGGCCAAATAACTCAACGGGGATAACAATTCAAATTAAACCTTTCTTATATCATAATGGATACACATGTTGGTGTTGTATCAATATCTCATAAACCACTTCCGTACTTCACAAAAATAATGATATACATATTAGTGCTATATCAAATCAAATAATCAAACACTTCAGTGGACAAGCATATGAGCTGTATCACACTTCAATAGATAAGCATATGAGCTATATCTCTGCAATAGGCGCGCATATGAGCTGCAACCCTGGGTTCATCCCCTATCTTCCCATAATCATTAACCGGTTTAGAGGTACATCCCCTATCTTCCCCTAAACCGTGGAGTACATCCCCTATCTCCTCCCATACACAAGTAATGCATATAAACACAAAGTCATATACACAAACAATCAATACATAAATTTAATGTATTATTCCAATCTTTATACACAACGACATGGCCAATTGATTAGTTTCAGTTATCCCTAATCCACATGCAATGTCTACAACAATCATGACTATCCTCCACCGATAGCCCAAAACAGTTATCTCTAAACAGAAAATAACTAAATCAACAATTTAATAGGCATATGATTTAAATCAACCAACTATCCCATTTAATCAATAATTCCTCATATTTCGTGAATTTAACCATTATTCCCAAGTTTCCTTAAATTAAACTTACAATTCAATTTAACACAACAACTAGGGTTTTTCCCAAAATTACCAAAATACCCCCAACATATTAAATTACCAAAACTTAGAACAAAACATATACATTGGAGTAGGAAATCCCTACCTCAAAAGATAACTCAAAAGAGAAGAAGATGATGATGATGCCCAAAAACCAAAGTGCTCCGAACTAACAACTTTTCAGATTAAATGAAAGCCCTCGCCTCACTCTACCTTTTTAATGAAGGAAGTAGGGTAGGAACGCACTCTAAATAGATCAAACCTAGGAGAGAAGGTGAGTAGGGAGAGAGAAAAGTCGGACCCTAGGGTTTGGAATCTAAAAAGATCAAGAAAAACTGTTTAAAACCCGCTGCTGCCTATATAAACTAAACAGGCTCGCTCGAGCGAAGACATGGTCGCTCGAGCGACCAGACACAAAAATCCACGCTCGAGCGAAGAAAATCTCGCTCGAGCCAAAAACTCGATGCTTCAGGTCTGCAACCCAGAAGCTCGCTCGAGCGACGAAATGCTCGCTCGAGCGAAGAACTCGAAAACATACACCTCGCTCGCTCGAGCGAAGAAATGCTCGCTCGAGCCAAGAAACACATCTCTCAGGTCTAAGTACTAGACGCAGACTCTCGCTCGAGCGACCAAACCCTGGCTCGAGCGAAGAACAAAAACAACAGCTCGCTCGAGCGACCAACTCCTCGCTCGAGCGAAGGTCCAAAAATCTGGACAACAACACTTGGTTTCCAACACAGCCAACCTGTAACAAACCTGCCCAACTCAACCCATAACTCAAAAATAAAGAATTAAAGGACAACAACAACAAAACACAATGCCCGGATCCACGGAACTTAAGTCCGGATACAACAATCTAAAGGAAAAAGACCGGGGTCGCTATATTTTCTCTCACAACCACATATTCAACTAAAAAAAATACAAATCATCTCAAACACAATTTTTTTCATCTCATAAAATAATTAAAAATAAAAAATCACTAAAATAACTAAATTCCTGAATCACTAAAATAAATAATTTAGACCAATAAAATGAAATTAAATGAAATAGGCTCTGGAATGGATGGTTATGAGTAGAAAAATCAATGGATATGGTCAATATTGGACTACTAGATTTGGATTATTGTTATTGGATTTTCTGATCTTGATAGAACCTTTATGTTGTATTTGGATCATGGATATGAGTAGAGATTTGAAAAAGAAATGGGAAATATGGGTGAAATGTCAATGAACTATAATTACATGCGACACACCTTTTCCTTTTTTCCTTTCCAAATCCCTAGCTAAATCCATGATCCAAACATAACATTAAGGAAATATGATGGTTTCAATGTCATAGAAAGCAAAGCACATTCACATAATTTTCTTCTTCTTTTGTGCTAGTTTATTATCTTCCAAAAAATAAAATAAAATAAAATAAAAATGTGCGAGTGTATGTAGAAAAATCAATGCAAGTTTAAGAAAAAAACATATGATGTCATTCTTCAAGTACATCAAAATATACTATCAATCGCCCAAAATTTCCAGACACTACCAAGTTGATAAAAACACAAAACCACATGTAATATTCTCAAGTAGTAAAACACTTGCCATAAAATTCCACCAACAATTAGCACTTGAATAAAAATCAAAACCAAAACCTCTCTATCTTATATGATTATCTATTTTATATAGTCAATGTGCTATATGCAATTATGTGGCCACATTGTTCCTTGGAATGACACTTTGGAAAATTTAAAATCTACCCAAAATAGTAAAGGGTGCTGACTATTGTTGTTCCCAATTTGGGTAGTGGTGTTTATGATGGGTTCAACAAGAGAGAGCAACAAAAATAATAGGGATGGTGTGTGTTTGTTTATGTCAGGAGGTACTACAACATTCTTATCTCTAGCATCAACAAAGAAACATGGGACAATGGAAAACTTAAAAGCACCCATACAAATATCAAGGCAAATTTAAGCTTAGAAAGCCATCTACTAAAAAATAAATTAATTAAAATTAGTTCCCACGGAACACTTTCATATGGCAAGCCATGATCAACAACCTTCAATTGATATTGGAAGGTCTAGATCCCATTGTAACGTAAAGTAAAATAAGAAACATAATGCCATTAGGAGGAAGAAAGAACAATTTTAACATTCCATTGATCAATCCAATTTAAGGAATTTAAGGAAAAAAGCATAGGCCAGTTTCAATAGTTAAACAATTAATTAAACCAAAGAATTATTTCATTAAAACCCTTCTAAACAAGCTAACAGACAAGTTGCTTGAGTCAGTCTAACAACCTATCATTCTTAATCAAATCTTCCATAATGCTATGCCATATTTTTCATAACAAAAAATGATAAAGCAAGATGCCTTGCAATGTTCTAGAACCTGGAATCCCTCTTGCAACATTTTTCTTCAATGGCATAAAACCAAATGTTTCAATTCAAGCATATAAACAATAAAATAAAATAAATAAATAACAAACCAACAAGATGGTAGCCTTGCAAAATATGGAGTTCAAACCACATTGGTGTTAGTTCAAGCAATGCCAATGCAGCCACAATGACCAAATCCAAATAGATTTTTTCAATTTTACTATGATTGACACCTATATTTACATTATCATGTCCAACATAGTATCACAATAATCAATGACAATGCAACCAATGTAGCTTCCTACAAATGGCAACTAACAACTAACGATATTACAAGTTGCATATGAATGAAACTACTAATATTTCAAAACTCAAACCAAAAATTGTAAACAAATACAAAAACACAATTGGGCCATGAAGATCAAAATATAATAACATTTATATTGGGCCATGAAAACCCAACTAAAGTTTTTAAATGTAAAATCCAATTTAGCAAAATCCCAAAACAAAAATAAATAAATCTCAAACAAAAAGGTAAACACTATAGAGAATAGTATAAAATCGTTATCAGTCACTAAAAGTAAAAATATGGTTCCTAAATACTACATTAATTAATTAATGTTAACCTACAGACAAAAATAGTATAAAATCATTATAAAGTTTGGCAAAAAGCCTAGAGTGCCTCACCAAAAACTAAGTCGTGGTTTCACTAAACCCCGTTCAAAATTTTGAGATAATTCAGAGAATGAGGGAAAAAAATAGGATAAAAATGAAAGTGAATAGAGTTTTTAGTGGAGGAGGAAGGATTTAAGAAATAACCACTAGACCAGAGATATGCATACCTTCAGATTTCAACAGAAGTAGAGCGCAGATGAAGGAGAGTACTGCCAGGAGGGGAGGAGAGGGGCCTAGGTATCGGAGGGAGAGATGTGCGATGCGATAGAGTGAGGAAAAGAGATGAACAATTTCGTGCGATCTCCTTGTCACCCAACCCAACGATAGAGTGAGAGCAACAATGAAAGAGATAACAAAGTGAGAGCAAAGGCAAAGGAGATAGAGCATAGAAAGAGATGATAGATGAGGGTTAACCGGTTACTCCAGTTGCTTATATTTAACCATTAAATATTTTAATTGTAACAACCCTCACTTTACTCTAGTCATGCTTGCATATATTACATGATCTTGTCTTGATATGTTGCATTTGCAAACCTTGATTTGTCTTGCATACATGTTACTTGCATGCTTTGTTCCTTGTTAGGTGTGTGTTTAGCCTAGGTTAATCCAAGCCGAGGTCACCTTAAGCCTAGAACTATCTTGGAACCATTTCCGGTTGACCTCCACCTCTACCCTAACATGGTGGCCGAGATGTCATCATCTAGGCCGAGGTGTGTATCACCAAGGCCGAGATGTGTATTATCTGGGCCGAGATGTTACCTTTGCGCCTGAGTGATCTTGTTCCTGGATTGGTGCGACCTAGACTGAGGTATTGGCACATCTAGGCCAAGTGTTGTCCTTCCTAGCCGAGATCATTGTTCCCTTACTTGCCAATGCCTTGTTCTTAGTTGAGATCATTACCTACCGGAGTGCCTATGCCATCTTGCTTGTTGAACACACTTTGTCATAGCCTTGTCTTTTCACTTAGTCACCTTTTGAGAAGAGCCAACCAGCCGATGCCACGTGTCCCAGCTGAGTGTTAAGTCAGCCGGCAGACCTAGAAATGTATCATTTGCTATATGTCTTTGTTCTTGAGGAGAGAGAAGCTCTAGGAGAGGAAGAGAAGTTCTTAGAGAAGGAATAGATTTCCAAACTTGATCCTTAGAGTTCAAACTGTTTGATTCGTGTTTTGAGGTTAGAATCTTGATCTACTCTGGTCGTTCTTATTGTTCATCTAGCTGCATTGCATGATTGAGCACGATTTGTAGGCCATGCATTGATTTAAAGTTGGGTTTAGGAAGAGAAAGTGGTAATCATGTGTTCTTGAAGAAAAAACCTTGTTTGATCCGAAAGTTTGCATTAAGATTCATGTTTTTGTGTTTGTTTTCATAAGATCTTCAAGTATGGGTACCCAGGTCCATGTTTTCGAACTCATCTCATGAAATCCCAGATTTCGTAATAACAAGTTGTGATTGAGCATTCATGTTTTTCATGTTCTTCATGTTCATGTTCTTCATGATTCTTCAGCAGAGGGAAACCCAGATTTTCCCGACTTCATTTCCTTGAATGTGGCCATCGGGACCACACCTCGGCAATGAGGTGTGGGACCTTGGCCAAGACCTGGTTGGTGCCCATTATGTTTTCCCGAGATGAGGAATAGTGTTTTGTTTTGGTTCGACTTAGTTTTGAAGGAATGCCGAGATCATTTGTATTCATGTAAAGCTTGTTTTAAGGATGCATTTCATGTCCATCTTTGAGCATCTCCCCTTACCTTATTGAAATGCATTCAATAGGATTTGTTATGTGCTTGTAGGCCTTGGATCCTTGCTTGTAACCCCGACGTTTGAAGAACTATGTGAGTGGTATTTTTAATAAAGTTACGTTATAAAGCTTTGCCTTGCTTGTTTTGGAAAAGTATTTGTTAAGCATGAATGACTATCCTTATTTTGTGTATCAAGTATTAGCTTTGGTTTTTGATAACAACCTTTGAAAGTCCGTACGTGCTAGGGGACTATAAGCATTTGTAGCACAACCTTTGAAAGTCCGTACGTGCTAGGGGACTACAAGCATTTGTAGCACAACCTTTGAAAGTCCGTACGTGCTATATAGCGACCCCGGTCTTTTCCCATTTGGTTGTTGTACCCGGACTTATGTTCCGTAGATTCAGTTGTTTTTATATTGTTGTTGTTGTCCTTTAATTCCTTATTTTTGAGTTATAGGTTATGTTGGGCAGGTTTTGTTACAGGTTGGTTGGGTTCGGAAACCAAGTGTTGCTGTCCAGTTTTGGGGTTGGTCGCTCGAGCGAGGGTTGTTTTTGTGTCTGGTGGCTCGAGCCAGGGTTTCTTCGCTCGAGCGAGCGATTGCGTCTAGTATAGACCTGAGAGCAGTGTTTCTTCGCTCGAGCGATCGAGGTGTATGGTTTCGAGTTCTTCGCTCGAGCGAGCATTCCTTCGCTCGAGCGAGCTTCTGTGTTGCAGACCTGAAGCATCGAGTTTTTGGCTCGAGCGAGCTTTTCTTCGCTCGAGCGAGATTTTCTTGTGTCTGGTCGCTCGAGCGACCAAGTCTTCGCTCGAGCGAGCCTGTCCAGTTTAAATAGGCAGCAGCGGGATTTTGAACAGTTTTTTCATCCTCTTTTTGATTCCAAACCCTAGGTCCGACTTCTCCCTCTCTTCTCTCTTAGGTTTGATCTATTTAGGGTGTGTTTCTACCCTAGTTGCTTTATTAAAAAGATAGTGTGAGTCGAGGGCTTCGTTTTAATCTGAGAGTTTGTGAATTTGGAGCACTTTGGATTTTGGGTCTTCATCTCCGTCTTCTCCATTTGGGTTAATTTCTTCGAGGTAGGGATTTCCTACTCCAATGTATAAGTTTTGTTCTAAGTTTTGGTATTTTGATATGTTGGGGGTATTTTGGTAATTTTGGGAAAAACCCTAGTTGTCTTAATAAATTGATTTGTTTAATTAATTTAAGGAAAATTGGGGAAATTAGTTAAATTCATGAAATTGAGGAATTTATTGATTAAATGGGGTAGTTGGTTAATTTAAATCACTCGCCTATTGAATTGTTGATTTATTTATTTCCAGTCTAGAAATAACTGTTTTGGGCTATCGGTGGAGGATAGTCGTGATTGTTGTAGACATTGCATGTGGATTAGGGATAACTGAAATTAATCATATTGGTTAAGTCATTGTTTTGACTATTGAATTAATACAAAAATACATGTATTGATTGAGCATGCATTTGCATATTGTGTGGGAGGAGATAGGGGATGTACTCCACGGTTTAGGGGAAGATAGGGGATGGACCTCTAAACCGGATTTTGTTTGGGAGGAGATAGGGGATGGACTCCATTAGCATCACTTTTATGTGTGCTTATTGATATTGAAGTGTTTTTACATGTTATTGATACAACACTAAAATGTGTATCAATCTGGAAGTATGAAGTGTTTTTGATATGAGCCTAAGTCTCATTTGTGTTGTCGTTATTGGAATTATTGTGAATATGATATATAGTTCACTGTTGGAAGTTTGGCCAGGTTCTGAGCCATGTTGAATAATTAATGGAAAGTGGAACTGATAATTTGTGTTATCCATCTATTGAATGCTAATGCTTTATTCAATACTTATATATGGTTTAGTATATTTCTACTGGGCTGTGGCTCACCCTATATGGGAACATCATTTTCAGGTCCAGGTGATAAGCTACCTCCAAGGACTTAGTTTGGAAGGATTTGGATATTGAAGATTTCCTTTCGTTATTGTTTTTTTTTATTTGACAGTACATGTAAACATTCAAGCCTAGGGCTTTATTTGTATTTGAGTTAGAACTCATATTTTTGTGTCCAAGTGTTGGCTTGGAAAGATGTAAGCCCGTAGGGCATTTAATTTGATGTTACATGTAATGCTTTTAGTTAGTAATACTCTGATGAATGAGATAATGAATTATTTCCTTTTAATATTGCATGTCAATGATATATATATAATGGGTTTATTTTGAGGGCGTTACATGCTAGGGGACTATAAGCATTTGTAGCACAGTCTTTGAAAGTCCGTACGTGCTAGGGGACTATAAGCATTTGTAGCACAACCTTTGAAAGTCCGTACGTGCTAGGGGACTATAAGCATTTGTAGCACAACCTTTGAAAGTCCGTACGTGCTAGGGGACTATAAGCATTTGTAGCACAGCCTTTGAAAGTCCTTACGTGCTAGAGGACTCTAAGCTTTTGTAGCACCTTTGTTAATGACATCCCTTGAAACTTGAAAGACCTTGATTGATGAAGCTTGAAAGATTTGTTAGACGAACTTGATTCATCCCATGTTTTGTTACAAGTTATGATTATGTATTGTTTCGTTAAAGATCTCGGATATCATGCATGCAAACCCTTTATTACTTGTACCATTCACTGAGTATCCAAGCTCACCCTCTCTATATATATGTAGGTGATGAGCAGGACAGCGGCGACACCTAGATGTGCCTTGCAACTTGTTTTGGATTCGCATTTTGTAGCATCTTGAAGATCATGCTTCTTAGCTTGCATTTCATTGTGTTTTGTATATGATGCCTTGAGAAGCCTTTTGGTCAAGATGTATTTTTGTACTTCATTTTGTTTGTATTTAAGCTATAAAGTTATGTAAAGATGTATGCCATTCCATTTGACTTATGCACAGCTCTTATGGACTAATTACATTTATATATATTGCTTCCGCACTTGTGAGCCCCATGTATTTACACTCTGACTGTGTGTGAATTTTGAAAGTTGGCCTTCGGTAATCTCGGATTACTGGCCATCACGGCACCATTCTACTAGGGGCGGAATGGGGTCGTGACATTAATGGCTAAGATGATATTTGAGTAACCTAACGGTTTAGAATCAACGTGCAAAAACTACCCTAGATGAATAAGAAAACATGTAACCCACAAATCTTAAATCAAAACAATTGTTGAAAATCTACCCACAACCTAAAATCTATATACATGAACAAGAAAATATGAAAACCATAAATTTTGAAGCCAAGACAGAGGCGGAGACAGATGATACTTGATGGATGATTGTCAAGAAGTTTTATTGAGTTGTTGTTAGGGATTGGGACGAAAAGAGTGAGGGATTGGGGTTGTATTTATAGGTGGTGGTGGGTGGGGTTGGAAAGTAGGTTACTACAAAGGAAGAGGAATTCGGATCCAAAATTTTTCGTAAGATGATCATTTTGAATGGTTGATATTTAATAGTACAAAAGTTTAGGGTACAATAGTAGTGGTAATTACTTTGAAAAAAGGATTAGACTTCTCTTATATTCACATCTTAACATGAGAGACTTTGAAAGGGCAGTGAAGCCCACCACGATCCCCGTTTTGATGATTTGAACTGCTCATTTTTTAGGACTTGTAAAGTACAATATTCATGTAAAAAATCAAGATGATCAAATATTAGAAGTTATATATTTCAATCAAATTTTTATTACAAAAAATGGATGGTTATTATTGAAATTATATTTGTCGTCCATTATTTTAAAACGAATATGATTCAAACATATAACTATCGATGTTCAATCAACTTATTTTTTGCATGAATATTCTACTCAACAAGTCCAAAGTATATCTCTGAATAATGAAAAGAAATTTAAATAAGCATAAAATATCACCATTGTTAACAAAAATAGACAAAATAGAACATATTCAAAAGAGAAAACAAAAAAAGAATATACTTCTAGAGAACCTTATAATTCCAGCAATTATAGGGGGAACAACATGTACTGCATTAGGTGAAGCATTTTATAGAATACAAAGTACACATATTATTTATAGACACGCACATAACCAAAAAAAAAAAAAAAACATGATTATGCCCAAATAAACAAAATACGTTGAATCGAATTCTCAACCAGTGGATTTAGAGAGGAAATGAAAGAGAAAAGGAGCAAAACCACAAACCATTATATTTGCTTTGAGAGAAGTGTGTACAAAGTGTCTACGTGTAGAGGTCGTCAGACAAAGCTCTAAGTTGCGAACGCAGTGAAAACTACAATTAACAACGAGAACAAAAATAGAAAAAACCCACTATGAAATTTGGGACCTTACGTAGCATAATTGAGGAGAAAAAAAAAATTGAAACTCATTATCAAGTAACCATGGAGATTATAAATTAATTGAGAAAATGTATAGGCACTCTATAAAGAAACCATTGAGACTCAATAAAGAAAACATATTGTAACATCAATAATCAATGCATACATGGAAAACACTCTAAAGAGATAACTCATTTAGGTGCATTAACATTAGCCATAGAATTCAACGACCCTCAAAACCCTATAATATTTTTCACAAACCCCAATTAGTATATCAACACCATAAAAATAAAATAAATATATATATATATATCATTTAGCAATTGATTGTTGGTTCATAAAAAGCCAGAGAATTTAGTAAAAAGGCTTGATCATACATTCAACAATGAAAAATAATCAACAATTAAATGCATACCTAGTAATATCTATCATGTACAAATTAGTATGTGCCTTCTCAAGAAACTTGGAGAAAGTGAGTATAGTATGTGAGAGAGAAAAGGTTCCATCTAAGAGGTCAATCTATTTCTGGCCTTCAAAAAAAATATTGGATCAAACTCATCAAAATGAAGAATAACTAAAAAGTAATACGAATGACCGATAAAAGAAAAAAGAAGTTATTTGCAAAAAAATTATGCAAGGTTCCATGAGAAACAACAAAGTTGCATTTTTGTAACATCTGTGATAAGAAACTTCATGTCTTTTACCGAAGAAAAAACTACTTGAGCAAAGGGTAGAATTCATACAAATATACATCAAACTAAAGCTATTAAGCATAACAAATATTTTGTTCCTGGAGATAATTGCATTTTTATTGAGTTATTGACATATTTATTTCATTTTCTAGACTTGTTTGGTAAATCAATTTTCTATTCAAGAATAAGCTACTAACTAGACACCATGTGTAGACTGCATATAAAAAAGAAGTTATTTGCAAAAAAAATATGCATAATTATGAGAATCAACAAAGTTGAATATAGAAACTTGGCGCAACAAGACCTGAATGTGACGACAGGGTCCTTCTTTTCTTCTCTTTCCTTTCTTTCTTCTCCTCGTCCTTCTTTTATTTTCGATTGGGCTTGAAATGTTTCCTTGTTTTTGCTCGGTGTTGAACTTCATTTGTTCTGGGGTGTCAGGTCCGGAGTACCGAGACTTGAGCTAGGATATTTTTTGGACTAGTTGGCCAGCCACACGTGCAGGGGCCAAGGGCCGCACGTGCGGGATGTGAGGCCGCAAGTGCGGATTTCAGGGGAGAGCTGGGGCAGCACATTGCAATATATGTAGGTGCGGACCAAGGTGCGTGCGGGAAGGGCCGCACATGCGGGGTTGATAGCCGCATGTGTGGGAGTGAGGCTCCGCATGTGCGGGGCACGTTAGAGGCACGTCCCGCACTTGCAGGACGTCTGGGCAGCCCGACCTCTGTTTTTATTTTCCCCTTTTGGCCGAATTGTATCTCATTGTGGGGCTTTTCTCTCTCACTCTAAACCTTATTTCTCTCCTCTTTCTCTCTAGAAACCTTCACCAAAACACTAAGAAACTTTGATTCTTGCAATCCTTGGGTTTAGATCATCATCATCTCTCTCTCAATCTTGAAGATCTAGGGCAAGAGCTTCACTTGCTGTGGTAGAAATCAAGCTCTCTCTCTCTCTCTCTTCCTTGAAGTTAGGGTTTCATCTCCTTTCCTTCATCAAACATTGAGGTAGGGAAATTTCCTTGAGTTATATATATATTTATGTTAGATTTGATTGATTTAAAGGTTTCATTAATGATATTGAAAGTTTGGTCTTGTCTCATAAATGCTAGGGTTTTAAAAGTGGGTTTGATATCTCTCTCTTCCTAAACTACCTTCTTGAGGATTTTAACTCACATAATAGGAGGGGTGATGTCTTGAGAGAAAACCCTTTCAAAGATGGGGAGATGTTTGTTTTGGTTTTTGACATAAAACCCTAGAAATTTTGGGTATCTTTCAAAGATGTGAACATGTTTTAGGGGAATCTTGTTGTGTTGTATTAAGAGAGTGAAATTTCATCATATGTTTAGCAAAAATGGCAATTTACTTGGTATATGAGAAATGAGATGTTATTTTAACATTATTGTTAAGCATTGTAAAGTGTATTGTTGAGAAATAACAAATGGTTGTGCACCTTGGGTAGTGAAAATTGTAAACATTGGAGTTAATATTTGAAAAACATCACATGTAGTCTTGAGGGGGCTAACTTGTTACAATTTGGGCATGATGAGAGATTGTTATTGCTATAAATTGATGGCATGGTCATTTGTGAATAATATTGAGGAGAAGAAATGAAAAACGTGGTAAATTGATATTGTTGTAGAGACGTTTGAAATGGAGAAAGGTTATGAGATATTATGTATTGCATCATGTTCTCATTCGCTTTATTACCATTATTGCACATCTTGAAAAGAATTGGAAAACGTTTACTTTAAGAATGATTATGTTGTAATGAGAACTATGAAAATGTTTAAGGGGTAAATACGTTGGTAAGTCCGGTTAGGAGGTGTAGCTGAAATCGATAAGTTGGCCTGAGTGTCCGGGGTGAAAGACCGAAAACACGCGCGGAGGAGGTACCATTTCCCTTCCAGTTAGCAATCGGTAAAGTGGGGCTATTGGTAGTGCTTGTTGAGCCTACTTGCAGACACCAACCTAGGGATTACCTGTGTCGTATTTACCGCCCCTTATGATTTAAAATTTGAAGTTTGAAAATTGATGAGATTGCGAAATGTTAATGAAAAGCATAGTGATTTTCAAGAAAGGCATGACATGAGATTATTTTGAAAAGGCATTACATCACATTGCACTTGCATTTAATATTGGATATCTTACATAAATGTATATACTTTGTTAGGAATTTCTTTACTGGGCTTTATGCTCACCCGTATGGGATTTGGTGCAGGTAAAGATGTGGTGATCCCGCCGAGTTGAGGGCGTGGAAAATTTGTGAAGAGTACATAGCTCTATTTTGTTATGATTAAATTGTTAGCCAAGGGCTATTTTTGTATGGGTCCGAGAGACCATTTTGTGTAACTGGGCATTTGCCTTGGAAGATGTAAGTCCTTAAGGGCATTTTATTTGTTTTGAGACTAGATACCTCACATGCTATAGATTCATGTGTTCTTCATATTGTTGAATGTATACCCGCATGTAAAACTTTTGTATACACTCATTTATTAACTATGCAATGATGAAAGGATTATTGACGTTGCTTAGTGAATGTCAATTAAGGTGGTTAGTTCATGTTGATTTATTTTGGGGCGTTACACTGAATCCCATATATTAAACTCATATATACTTGCCACATTGAAAGATAAATTGTCAAGTTAATTCTTCAGCATATCCAATCAACTAAGAGTTACAATCCACAATGATAGTTATACCTGCCACACTACAAGAGAAATTGTCAATTTAAATCTTCAGCATGTCCAATCAACTAAGAGTTACAATCCACAATGATAGTTACTTTTGTGAGGATCAAAACCCAAGCAAGGGGCCCTGATATTTGATAATATTTCCAAGTTCTTTATTCAAAATGAACAATACAGAAAAATCTAGCCGAAATCCAAAAATTATAGAAGCCAAAAGCTTACTAATTCAACAATGACAATAAATTGGTAGACTGTGGAATTAAAATACACCAGCAACAGATTAAAAGATCTCAATTCAAGTAATGTTAAACAACACAATAATCTCACTTTTGCTTCACATTGAATATATAATTCACTTTCCACACATTCCATTTGTTAAATTCAACAATAGTCATGAACTGAACTAAATTCTAACCAAATCACCATAACATGAAAAATCTATAAACATTAAAATCATATATTTTTCAAAAAATACATTAAACCCATTTTCACCAAATAGAGAAGAATATAGCCGATTAAACCTATTAAAGAAGAATTGACAATGTCCTTCCAAACACAAACAATTACCCACCCCCTTCCTACATTTATTTTTCTTCATTCATTTCGTCATTTTTTTCCCCTTTTTTCTTCTTGTGTTCGTCAATATCAATTCCCTCCTTTCTTCCCTTTGTGCTTGTACAAATAGAGTTAGGTTAACAAACTAACTATGCAATGCAAGTGTGCATGTGTGTGTTTTGAATTATTAAAGCACACCACATATTCAACAATTAACTTGGAAAATAAAACTATGACTACAAGGAGCAGAAATAGAATTGATTTTAGAAGCGTGAAAGAGATGGAGAAATTGACCGATCAGGAAAAAAATATAAAGTCGGTGCATGCCAAAAATCGATTAAAAGAGAGATTTTTAGGGCTTCTCAGAAATTGATTTGAGAGAGAAAGAGGGGGGATTATTGTTGCAGATGGAGAGATTTTGAGTTTCGGGAGTGGTAGAGGGATTGGAGTTTGGATGAGGCTTTGGTGGAGGGAAATCATCGAAGTGAAGAGGAAAAATAGAGAGAGAGAGAGAGAGAGAGAGAGAGAGAGAGAGAGAGAGAGAGAGAGAGAGAGATAACTGATATCTATCTGGTTTGAGAGAACAACTTCACTTCAACGATGAAAGCCAACAGAGGCTTGTAGTCCCGTTGTGGCTGGAACTCAACAGGGCAAAATTAAGGGTTACATAGAGATGGTGAGTGCAGCAAAGGAGGAGGAGAAGAAGGAGTGAGAGACGAAAAAAGAGAGAAAGAGAAGCATAATCTTTGTGGGGGAGTGAGAGGAAAATAGGAGAGAGAGTTAACCAGTTGCTGAGGCTTCCCATTTTCTACCATTAAACAATTCAATGGTCCTAATCAATTGTTTGTAATCCAAGGGAAAATAATTAGGTTGCATATGATGTGCAACCTTTAATGGGTTGCACAACCAAACAGCTCCCATAATGTTATGTATAAAATAGAAACAATTGAATCGTATACTTATCAATGTCTATGAATTATCTTATCAACCCCAAGGCTTTGTTTGGGATGTTTAGTTTTGGTTAAAATAGACCCCCCACCGCCCCCCCCCCCCAAAAAAAAAAAATCTAAAGTAGTTAATAAGATAAAATGTCACATATTGTACATTAGTTAATTATTTTTTTTCTTAGAACCACGTATTCAACTAAAAAAAATACAAATCATCTCTAACACACAATTTTTTTCATCTCATAAAATAATTAAAAATAAAAAATCACTAAAATAACTAAATTCCCGAATCACTAAAATAAATAATTTAGACCAATAAAATGAAATGAAATGAAATGAAATAGGCTCTGGAATGCATGGGCCGAATGAGCCCAACAACAACGCTCCAATAATACGAGAGAAACTCTCTTGTTTGAAGAAAGAGAATTGAAGAACATACGTTCGACTTCGGACCCAAATGTGTGAGTATCTCTGCTTGTATTTTCGTCGTTATGTGTTTTCTGGTTTTGTTTTCTTCTTCTATTTCTGTTCAGTTGGGTTCCAGTTTTATTTATTTGTTTATTTTTCTTTTCTTCATGTTAGGGTTGTTAAATTCATATTCTTCACTTTATTTTTTTTTTTTTTTAAGGTTTGATGTATTGTAGCATGAACATTTTTGTTTCATTTGCTGGTGTGTTGTATGAACTAATTACATTTGTGAATTATGAATTTATGTGTTTGTGAATTGCATTATTGATTGGTTGCCTATTGCCCTGTGAGTGAGTTGTGATATTTATCATTTAACTCAATTCTATTAACTAAATGTGTGGTATTCTTTTGTTGGTATTTATGTTTTCAATTGTTTAATCCTTCGTGTTTTGTTTATGTTGAGCTTTAATTATTTGCCCATGTTAAACATTGTGCACCTTGGTTTGGCTCCATGTCTTGTGCCTCACTCCTATGTTACCTGGACTGGGTGCAGTTGTCAAATATGGCTATGCATCCCAGAGTCAGAAGGATCCGCATATTGTTCTAATTATCGGATATAGGGACTGTGTCAAAAAATTGGATATAGATATGGGGATACCTCCATATATTGATGTAAACTTCAAAACTAAGTATTCTATAGAATGTTCAAGATTTTTATCCAAAATTTACTAATAAATTGAAACCATCACTGGCAAATTTAATTTTGAGGATAACAAAATTATCTCACAAACTTGTGACAGGGGATGACGTTTAAAACTATAAGCATGGACAAGAAGCTGAAAGTTTGAAAGCATAAAACGTAGATTAAAACTGAAAAACCCATGCGCAACGTAATAACAACCCAAAGCTTTCTTGTGTAATATGGATGTTACGTATTAGCCACCCAACGAAAGCCATGTTGAAACCATAGCCTTCAAAATGAATTTCTAGTACCCAAAAATATTAGAGATAAATCCAAAGGAAAAAAACTTTACCCTATCAATTGTCAATACTCTTATTGGATGCATCACATAGGGATAAATCCAATACACTATCATCTCCAAAGGGCTTTGAATGTATCGGATTTATCCCTCTTCCAATTTGAGTATTGACTATTGATTAGTGTAGCGTGTTCTAAAAAAGAGGACAAAAAATGCCTCGCGTCAAAGATGGAACCTTGGTTAGGAACTACCTTGAAAAAGTGAAGTGCAACTATTGTGGTGTTATTTGTGCATGGAATATACATAAATTGATGATTATGCTCATGGAGCCAATATCACCAACAATGATGATTGTGACAATGTTGACAACTTCGGAAACGATGGCGACTTATCACCAATGTTGATTGATTTATTTGTTAAGAAATGATGTGAATGTTAATTTAAATTGTTCTCTTCCATTATTTTGTCGTCTTTGTTGTTTTTGTTA
Source organism: Camellia japonica (assembly GCA_030407325.1). Classification (NCBI taxonomy): domain Eukaryota; kingdom Viridiplantae; phylum Streptophyta; class Magnoliopsida; order Ericales; family Theaceae; genus Camellia; species Camellia japonica. Next base: position 135,755,696 of record JAPPVO010000019.1, read on the forward strand.
AGAAAGGATGTGAATGTTAACATGAATTGCTATCTTTCTCTATTTTGTTTTATTTGTTAATTAATGATTTGAATGTTACTTAAATTCAATTGCTTAGTGTTAGTATTAGTGAGCATGGCAAACAAATGAGAATGCAAGGATCAAACCTTTTTTCTTCTCATACGAAACTTTATAATTCATAAATTACAAATTTTGTATGAGTGTTAGGAATTGACCCTTCCTTACCAAGGTCGGTGAGACACGAAATAACAAACAAGAAAGAAATTAACGAATCAAACAAATCACACACATAAGAACACAAGGATTTACGTGGTTCACCCCAGAATAGGGTTACGTCCACGGCTACTGCGGTTTTCACTATGATCAGAAAAATACAACTCTCTCTTAACCTAAAAGAGGTGCCCCCTCATCTATTTATAAGTATAGAATTAGGGTTACACGGAAGCACATGGGAATTACGAAAGTACCCGAAACCCCCCATTGGACCCAGTGTTTGAGTGAACAGTAGGGTTGAGTGAACAGTACTTATTAGGGTCCACTGACCCAACAATCTCCCACTTGGAACCTGATAACATAAGCTCTTCATCTTCATCACATAGAGGAACGCCACAACAACTCGATCTTCCTTCATCAATCTTGAAGGCCAACTAAAGTTGCACACAACTTCAGTTTGTCAATGGTGGTTGTCATGGTCAACATATCTACTGGATTCTTACTGCCTTGGATCTTCTCAAGTGACAAGACTCCATCATCTACAAGTGAATGAATGAAATGGTATCGCAACTGAATGTGTTTCATCCTAGAATGAAAAGTTGGATTCTTTGCAAGATGAATAGCACTTTGACTGTCATTATGCAAAATACTCATCTCCTGCGTCTTACCTAACTCTGTTAGGAAATTCTATAACCAAGTCATCTCCTTCCCAGGTTCAGTAATAGCAACATGCTCAGCCTCTGTTGTAGAAAAGGCCACAATCTTCTGTAACAATGAAATCCAACTCACTGTTGTACCACCCAATGTGCAAACATAACCAGTAGTACTCTTTCTGTTATCCATATCATCAGCCAAGTCTGCATCAACATAACCATGTAACCCGATGTCAGTTTGTCTGAAACAAAGTGCCATGTCTGTAGTACCACTCGAGTATCTAAGGATCCACTTCACTGCCTTCCAATGCAGTTTGCTTGGATTACTCATGTACCTACTAACCACTCCCATTGCATGTGCAATGTTTGGTCTAGTACAAACCATAGCATACATTATGTTACCGATAGCTGAAGCATATGGAACATGTTCCATATAAGCCTGCTCTTCTTCAGTCTTTGAAGACTGCACTTTGGTAAGTCTGAAGTGGCTAGCCAAAAGAGTGCACACTGGTTTGGCACCATCCATGCTAAACCTATTAAGAACTTTCTTGACATACTCAGCTTGTGACAACTTCAAAGTACCATTTGCCTTGTCCCTGTGAATCCTCGTACCAAGGATTTTGTTTACAACTCTAAGATTCTTCATCTCAAATTTGTTGGACAAAAGTTTATTCAATCTTTTTATCTCTTCAATGCTAGATCCTGTGATAAGCATATCATCAACATATAAGAGCAAAATAATATAACTTTTGTCAAACCTCTTGAAATAACAACAATGATCTGCTTGACATCTTGTAAAACCGCTACTATACATAAACCCATCAAACTTCCTTTAGCACTGCCTTGGGACCTGTTTCAAGCCATACAAGCTTTTTCGAAGTATGCATACGAACTCCTCTTTGCCACGTGCCAAGAAACTTTGTGGTTGCTTCATGTAAATTTCTTCCTCCAAATCACCATGGAGAAAAGTCGTCTTCACATCGATTTTCTCAAGATGCAAATCTTCAGTAGCCACAATTCCCAGCACCAATCCAATAGTGGTCAACTTCACAACTAGAGAGAAAATTTCAGTGTAGTCAACCCTTTCTTTTTGCTGAAATCCCTTTGTGACTAATCTGGCCTTGTAGCATTTACTTCCATCATGTTCCTATTTTACCCTGTAAACCCACTTGTTATGCAAAGCTTTCTTACCCACTGGTAATTCAGTCAACTCCCATGTTTGGTTTGCTATGAGTGAATTCATTTCATCCTGCATAGCTGACTCCCACTTAATTGAATCATCAACCTGTAAAGCCTCATCATAACTTTCAGGTTCACCCCCATCAGACAACGATATATAATGTAAAGATGGAGACCAACGCTGTGTAGGTTTAGACTCTCTTTCTGACCGTCTCAACTTAGGAGTAAGAGTATGTGGCTTAGTTTGTGGAATAAGTTTTTCAGGATTATTCTAAATCCTACTATTCAAATCACTCTCGCTAATCTCCTCTAACTCAACATGCTCATGACAAGTAACAGATTCAGATTCACATTCAGACTTATCCCTATCTTTATACATTTCTTTCTCATTAAATATGACATCTCTACTTCTGATTATTTTCCGATTTTTATCATCCCAAAACTGATAACCAAATTGATCAATGCCATACCCAATAAAAGTACATTTAACAGATTTCGGATCAAGTTTACTTCTATCAGCAGAATCAATATGCACATATGAAACACAACCAAATACCTTCAAAAAAGAAAGATTTACCTCTTTATCGTTCCAAGCTTCTTCTAGTAACTCTCTATCTAATGGAACAGGTGGACCATGGTTAATCAGAGATGTTGCAATGTTAACTGTATCTGCCCAAAACATCTTTTGCAATCTGGCCTGTATCCTCATACATCTAGCACATTCATTCAGAGTTATATTCATGCGCTCTGCAATGCTATTCTGTTGAGGTGTCTTTCAAATAGTCTTCTCCATTCTAATTCCACTTTCTGCACAATATTTATTGAACTCATTATCCTCATATTCCCCTCCATTATCTAATCTCAAGCACTTAATTTTCAGACCTATTTTAGTCTCCACTAAGGCTTTTCACTTCTTAAAAGTAGTATAAACTTCAGATTTATGTTTCAAAAAATAAACCCATGTCTTTCTCGTTGAGTCGTCGATAAAGGTAATATAGTATGATGACTCTCCAAGATATGAAACTGGTGTAGGTCCTCACACATCTATATGAATCAACTCTAATTTTTTTGACTTCGGTTTCCTACCATCCTTTGAAAAACTGACCCTCTTTTGTTTGCTGAAGATGCAATCCTCACAAAAATCAATGTCCACCGATTTCAAATTTGACAGTTTCCCCTTAGATGTAAGTACCTTCATCCCTTTTTGACTCATATGCCCAAGCCTTTGGTGCCACAGATTTGAGTCTTCCTTCTCACCAGCAACTGCTACTGCATCCCTATTGTTTGTAGTCATGTAAAGGGTGCATTCTTTTTTACCACAAGCAACAACCATGGCTCCTTTGGTGATTTTCCACAAACCACCCATGAAGGTTACAACATGACCTTCATCATCAAGTTGTCCAACAGAAATCAAGTTTCTTTTCAAACCAGGGACATGTCTAACATTCTGTATCTTCCAAACAGATTCGTTTGGTAACCTGATTGTTACATCCCCTTTACCCACAATCTTCAAAGGTTCATCATCAACTAGATAAACCTTCCCGAAATCACCACCAATGTAATTGTCCATGATTTCCCTCTGGGAAGTAGAATGGAATGATGCCCCAAAATCTAAAATCCAAGATTCAAGGGGGCTGTCAATACTCAAGATCAAAGCATAATAAATCTCCTCCGTTGCAAATTAGTAGACTTCTGATTTTGATCACCTTTGTTCTTATTCAATGTCAGGCAATCTCCCTTTACATGTCCCTTCTTTCCACAATTTTAGCAACTCCGTCCCTCTCTAGTTCTTGACTTGCTTTTGTGTTTGGATTTTGATCTGTTGTGGTTCGGGTTTTTTCCTACTGATCTTTCTCTGGCTTCTGTATTCAAGGCAGAACCTAATATTTCCTTTAATTCCCTCCTGTAAATTTCTTCACTCAAAATTAAATCTTGAATATCATTGTGATTCAACTTTTCTTTTCCTGAAGAATTACTTACTGCTGCTATAGTACCATTCCAACTTTTTGGCAAACTAGATAGAAGAATCAAAGCCCTAACCTCATCATCAAATTCGATAGATACAGAACTCAATTGTGTTACCACAATATTGAATTCATTCAGATGCTCAACCATCGAAGCACCTTCTATCATCCTCAAATTAAATAATCTATGCATCAAATAAAATTTATTTGAGGCAGAGGGTTTTTCATACATGTTTGAGAGTGCCGCCATGAGACCCGCTGGAGTCTTCTCTTTCGCTATGTTAAACACAACGTTACAAGACAACATTAGCCGAATAATACCTAGCACTTGGCGATCAAGAAGAGTCCACTCATCATCCTTCATCTTTTCTTTTTTCGTCCTTGAAAGAGGCTCATATAGTTTTTTCTGATACATATAGTCTTCAATCTGCATCTTCCAAAATTTGAAATCTATGCCATTGAATTTATTGATTCTAACCTTTTCGTCTATAGCCATCGCTCCCACTCGAACCAATGCTCTAATACCAGTTGTTAGGAATTGACCCTTCCTAACCAAGATCGGTGACACACGAAATAACAAACAAGAAAGAAATTAACAAATCAAACAAATCACACACACAAGAACACAAGGATTTATGTGGTTCACCCCAGAATAGGCTTACGTCCACGGCTGTTGCGGTTTTCACTATGATCAGAAAAATACAACTCTCTCTTAACCTAAAAGAGGCGCCCCCTCATCTATTTATAAGTACAGAATTAGGGTTACAGAAAAGCACATAAGAATTACGAAAGTACCCAAAACCCCCCATTGGACCCAACGTTTGAGTGAACAGTAGGGTTGAGTGAACAATACTTATCAGGGTCCACCGACCCAACAGAGAGCTCTACCACTTGAGCTACATCCGCAAGTTTATTTTGGTTACTTTGTGAATGTTTATTTGATTAATTTTGCTTTTCATGATAGTTTAATTCAATTGTAGCTCATTCTCTATGAATTTTGATAGCATTCATTAATCATAAAAATTGTTATAGACATATATATTAGGATCTTATGATTCTCTAACTGAACAGATCTAGGCTGGTAGACTCCCAAAAGTATCCTGTGTAATTTGCAATTTTCGAAAACATTCTCCTTATTGATAAGGAGTCATGCCTCGTTCTTTTGGTGGTGGAGGTCAATATTTGTTTCCTTCCCTTCCCACTCTTTCTCTCACTTTGAATATACTTTATTATATGGCGGATCCTTTTTTAAAATTTCGATATCTTTGATTTTCTCGGAAACCTTACACGACATTTGTGTGCAACTTGAAACTTATTGGAAACCCAATTTTAGTGAAATAAAATTGTTCAAAATAATTATATCGCACTTTTGCTCATGTGAAAATTTCTTCAATCTTGTGGTATTTTCTGTTTGGATATTGGTAATTCCAATGCCATCATTATGCATTTATTTTGGGAAAACAAAAATTGCTACTTTTTCATGCTTGATTTAGCACTAAAAAGCTTTCATTGTTGACAGTTCTCTCAGTCTCTCCATTTGTGTGGATATATTCTGATAAAGGCTCTCTATGGAGCCTAAGTCAACAATCTCAATATATGTTGCAATTGATGTTTTTGGGCTTTAGTTTAACTAATGTTTGCTATGGTCTAATTGTTGTTGTTTTAACAACTTTAACCTATGTTGTAAATTGATGTTTTTATGGCTTAATGTAACTAATGCATGCTTTGGGTTAATTGTTTTTGATTTTGTCTTCCTGATATTTTCTGCTCAAATTTGTTGCTCTTCTCTTTGGCAGGAGCATCTTCTTTAGCTTATTTCGGTTCAAACAGTTTAGTGTGAAGATTTTTCTCTTAATAAATGAAGTTGCTCAATTTTTTTGTGGCTTTTGCCCGTAGTTTTTTTTATCACAATTGGAGGTGCTCCAATTGTGATTTTTCCACGTTAAATCGTTGTGTTGATTTGTCTTTGATTGTTTGATTGGGATTGCTATTTACTCGTTAAAATTGATACATAATCACAAATCAATATCTAGGGGATTTCTAGATTTTTCAAAAAGAATAAGTCCAAAACCTCCCAAAGGTAGGGCCCATTCGGATCGAAAATTCAAAAAATAAACAAGCAAGGGTCAACCCCTGGTGTGGTGGTGTCGACCCTTCAGGAAGAAAAGACAATGCTGTCAAGGCAAGGTGTCGACCTTTGGACAGGAAGGGTAGACACTAAATTTCAGCACCTATACTTAGATTTTGCAATATACAAGGGTTGATCCTTCCCAGACTGGTGTCGACCCTTGTGGACAGCAACAAGAGACAGGTGTCGACACCACCAAGGCTGGTGTTGACCCTAAATTCCAGCAACATTTCCAGAAACTTCACAAATAGATAAGGGTCAACCTTTAGAAAGGTTGTTGTCAACCCCAGAACAGAATTTCTAAGTTCCCAAGAAACTTTTTGACAAGAACAAGTGCGAACAAACAAACCCAACATGTCTAAATCGAATTATACTCCTCTAAACCAAGATACAAGAACCCCAAAGACTCCTAAAATTAAAATAATGAAATTAAATACACCCTCCAATAGTTTAAAGGACCCAAGTGTTACATATAGTGTGGTCATCAAAACCCACTAACCCACTTGTGACACTTGATAGTGCTCTTTATTCTGATTTGACATTCCATGGAAAAGACATGCAACCCAAGAAACACAAAGATATTGTTCCAACTTCATCTCATAAGAAAAAAGCATTGATTAAACCCATTGTTAATGTTGGTACGATAAAGTGAGAGAGAATGAAAAGAACAGAGGGATTGAGGATAAGCAGAGAAATATGGTAATAAAGATAGAAATTGTTGTAGCTTTGTCCTCCATGGCTGCCAAAGGGTATCGGTTAAGTGTAGGGAGGGGTTGGGTGGCAGGGGAGGGTGGATGTGGGGTTTAGGTGATGGAGATGAAAGTATTATGATAAATTTATTTTGGTACTGGAAGGTAATCAGGTAATATTACACTTTCTTTTAATTTTATAATTTCCTATGTCCTGATGATAAACCTCAATGTTATATTTATCATTTCCCCAAGCATGTTTTAGTTATATATATTTGGATAAGATGTGCTGGTTCTTGCTTTTTAATGCAGAGTGGGAGGAATCTCAACAGAGGGAAGCAATTTCTAAAGGCTTTGCTAATAGGAAAGAGTACTAGCAACATCAAAGTGAAACGAACCCCTCAATGTGCAGAATAACTTATGAGATATACGAAAAGGTAAACATTGTTGTATTTTAGAAACTTCTTGTTAGTTGTTCATGTGTTGTAATAACCATTTCTTGCTTTTTATACTCGAGAATGAATAATATGGAGTATATAGTTTATGGTTGAATTGAATCATATGGTTTACATTCTTAATTTGAATCCCATTTCAAGTTTTTTTTTTTTTTTCCTTTTTGTCTATTGAGTTTGATGGTCAAAATATTTTATCTATTTCAATCCTATGAATCAAGAATCATTGTCAATGTTGAAGACAAATTCGTTATCCCACTAATCGTTCATTTCTCTTATTCATCTTATTATTTACCTATAAATATAATTGCCAATCAGTATGTGAGTACAAATGTGCCAAGAGGCATTTTTTTCCATTAAGAGATTGGGAGAGGGGAAGAAATTAGGGGTAGAGAACAAAATAGAAGATCGAGCGGAGAGAGAATGTAGAGGGAGGGAGGAGAGGGGTAGATGGAGTGCGTATTCGATTGCATACATCATCTTATGTTGACATTGGTGCAGATGAACTTTGTATTAGATTGGCTAAAAGAATTTTCTTCATAGAGAAACTGCATTTTTGAGTGGCTTTAATATATTATACTAGGCTCTCACACATGTTCTAGGATTTTTTCAAAATATGAGAGAGAGAAAAATATAAGGTCATGTTTGTTACAAAAAGTAGCTATGCTGACATCATTTAATGTCATCCTCCTTTATAAAATATATATCGAATCTTATTCCCTAAAAATGTGTGTCTGTTTCAGAATAGTAACCCATAAGAGTACTGTTAGGACCTTTTGTTGTCAAATTCCATGGATCAAAACCAAGGTTGTAACAAGAGTTCTTTAAGAAGTTGGTTTCCTTCAAAAACAGGATTACTTTGGAATTCTGCAAGAAGTTGGTTTTCTACAAGAAGTTGGTTTTCTTTCCCAATTAGGATTGCTTTGGTTTTCTATAAATAGTTTGGTTTCTCCCAAATCTAGGCTATTCATTGATTCATTCATTGAATCTCTCCAGATCTTCTTTTTGGTTCTTAAGGGTTATATCTGGAGATATTTTGTTAAGTTTTCTTTGATGTTTTTATTGAGTATTCAACTCATGGTTTAAAGAGAGTACATCAAAGGTTTGTTTGTTATACACAAAAGAGAGAGTTGTTCTTCAGTTGTGAATTCTGAAGAATTCGAGCCTGAAGCTTTGGTGGAATCCGGAGTGGCTCATCAGAAAGACAATTCCGTGGTGAAGATGGGGTTGGAAGAGGCACATAGAGGTTGGTTCAATTAGGCGTTGTGGATTCGCTAGATAATTGAGAGTGATACCTGTGTAATTCCTTTAAATCTTCTTAGTGGATTGTCTTGTGGCAGTTGCCCGTGGTTTTTTGATCACAATTGGAAGGTGTCCAATTGTGGTTTTTCCACGTAAAATCTTTGTGTCTCTTTCTCTTGATTGTTTGATTGGGATTGTTATATTTTGCTTAAAATTGGTACATAATCACAAATCAACATCTAGGGTTTCTAGATTTTTCAATTGGTATCAGAGCGGGTCGTTCTATTTTTTTTCAAAAAAAAAAATTCTTTTAGAACGAGATCTTGTTTGATTTGTGTGCATGTTCGTTTTTTGTCTTGCTTTGTTTTAAAAAAAATAAAAACCCAAAAAGATTTTCTTAGTATGGTTTTGCAAGCTTGAAATTTATGAGATGTCCTTGGTGCATATTGGAATTGATGAGAATAACCATTACATGTTAATATATGTGTGCTTTCTGTGGTCATTACTCATTTTGGAGTGTGTGTTTTTTGATTAGTATGTCTCATTCTGTACACACTCTTGGATTAGCAAATATGGGAGTCTTCCGCCTTAGTGATTATTTTTTATGGACTTCTGACATTTATCTTTTGCTTTTCTAGAGGAATTGACCTATACTAGCATATCATGGGTGATGTTGAGTCTCTTAACCACCTTCCATCTTTTTGCATCTCCATGGCTTTCCCCTCTATTCTTTGTAGTCCAGGCATGAGGAAAAGGCTACCTCAGAGTCACCAACCAGGCCATCCTTATTATATCCATGCTTCTCTGGTTCGGTTTCCATACTCTTGAGCGTGTCAGCCGCCAATGAGTGTGCAAAAGAAAAAGAAAAAGAAAAAGAAAAAGAAGAAAAAATATGCAAAAGAAAAAGAAAAAGATGTGAAAAAAAAAAGGAAAAAAAAAAATTTAAGGATTCATTGATTGAGGGGGAGCCTCCGCCTTTACTCACCAAATACCCCTTGATTCCTAGTGGTTTGACTTTCCTTAGTTGTGCTTAGATTCTCTTGTCGGAGGTTCAACTTTTATATCACTACTAGGATTTGAATCTAGTGTTTGTCGAACTCCAAGAGTCACACACACACTTTTCTCATGGGATCTATGCTTTTCACATAATGCATCACTTTCTTTCATGAGGAATCTTCTACAGACTGTGCACATTGTGTTTTCAAGTAATTGTGCTTCTTGGATAGTCTTGTGTGTTTTAAGGTACAAATCTGAAATTCCTTACTTGCTCCACCATATTATTCGTTCACTGTTTTCAGTGTTTGTGGTTGTTTTTAATGAGGGGGAGTTTGGTTCATCATTACTAGTGTTTGATGTATATTGATGGTACAGTAGTTTGGTTGATGGTACAGTGTTTTTACTTTTGCTTATATCCTTCTTTGGTACAGTTGGATTGTTAGTATTTTGTTTATGGATTGATTTATATTTTGTTATTTAATCCAGTTCCACATATTTTGGTTGGCTTGTGTGTGGTTATTTTATTTCAGGATAATTGTTCAAGAGCATGGATTTGAGTGTTGGTTCATAGTTGGTGGTGCTGCTTGAGAGATTTTGTTAGGAAATTTGTTTTAGATTGGTTTTATCCAGGATTTGACAAAGGGGGAGATTGTTAGGACCTTTTGTTGTCAAATTCCATGGATCAAAACCAAGGTTGTAACAAGAGTTCTTTAAGAAGTTGGTTTCCTTCAAAAACAGGATTACTTTGGAGTTCTGCAAGAAGTTGGTTTTCTACAAGAAGTTGGTTTTCTTTCCCAACTAGGATTGCTTTGGTTTTCTATAAATAGTTTGGTTTCTCCCAAATCTAGGCTATTCATTGATTCATTCATTGAATCTCTCCAGATCTTCTTTTTGGTTCTTAAGGGTTATATCTGGAGATATTTTGTTAAGTTTTCTTTGATGTTTTTATTGAGTATTCAACTCATGGTTTAAAGAGAGTACATCAAAGGTTTGTTTGTTATACACAAAAGAGAGAGTTGTTCTTCAGTTGTGAATTCTGAAGAATTCGAGCCTGAAGCTTTGGTGGAATCCGGAGTGGCTCATCAGAAAGACAATTCCGTGGTGAAGATGGGGTTGGAAGAGGCACATAGAGGTTGGTTCAATTAGGCGTTGTGGATTCGCTAGATAATTGAGAGTGATACCTGTGTAATTCCTTTAAATCTTCTTAGTGGATTGTCTTGTGGCAGTTGCCCGTGGTTTTTTGATCACAATTGGAAGGTGTCCAATTGTGGTTTTTCCACGTAAAATCTTTGTGTCTCTTTCTCTTGATTGTTTGATTGGGATTGTTATATTTTGCTTAAAATTGGTACATAATCACAAATCAACATCTAGGGTTTCTAGATTTTTCAATATTGTTCATCCATCCACCTTTGAGTCTCTCTCTATCCGGTCTTTATTTGATCCCCTGGGAGGTGATAGGGTTCTGTTGTTCTCTGGGCAACAAAACCTTACTTTGATCCGGGAGTTTTACTGTAATATGCATGGTCTTGATGATATAGGCCCCTCTTTCAAGACCTGGGTGAGATCTAAAGAAATCACTGTCACTACTGATGTTATTCATGAGCTTTTAGGGATTTGTCGTAGATCACCTATTTATTATCCCTTTCCCGTCCCGTCTCGCCCCACTTGTAATTTTGATGATGTTGCTCAGACTCTGTGTGGTTCTTCTCGTTCTTGGCCTTCAGGTTCTCTGATTAAACAGCATGACCTTCTTCCTCACTTTCGGTTACTCAACCTTATCATGTGTGCCAATATTATTGTGACCACCCATAGTTCTGAGATTAAGCAGGATCAAGGTTTTATTCTTGAATGTATTGCCCAAAACCGGCCCATAGACCTTGCCACCCTCATCATTCAGAAGATGGTTGCGGCTTTTGAGCGCACCAATCTTGGTTTACCTTATGGATGCCTCATCAATCGGCTTTTAGCCAAATTTGAGATTCTCCCTTCTGATGAGGATGAGTTTGCTTCCCCTACCCGTCCTTTTACCAAGAAGACTGTCTCCCAGAGTCAGTCTCACATTCGGGGGGTCCCTTCTAGTTCTGGTCGTCCCAGTGCAGGTCCTAGTGCTGATGAGGCCATGGCAGATGAGGCCGAGTATGCTGCTGCGGCTGGTGGAGATCTTGGTGAGGGGGAGCAGCACCCTCCAGTTCGTACCATTCGTGGACAGCTTCAGTCCCTTGAGCATTCTGTTGGTACCAGATTTGATCATCTTGAGGCCAGGATGGATATTTTTGAGGCGCGACTCACTGACCTTGAGACCACTGCCGATTCTCGTTTCCGTGCTTTGGAGGCCTCTTCTCAGCGGATTGAGGATTCCGTGGTGCAGTCTTCGTCTCAACTGGCTCAGATCTTGACATTGCTTCAGCTGCCGCCTTCTCCTCCGGCTCCATGATACTTTTGTTCCTTTGTTTTTTGCTTCCTTCTTTTCCTCTCCCGGCCAAAAAGGGGGAGTGATTACAGCAGTGCAGTGCAGTTGGATGGTACAGTTTTTGTTTTTTTGTTTTTTGATCATGTTGATACTATTGATACAGTTTTTTTTTGGATGGTGTATATGGTGGTTCTTGGTACAGGTGTCTTACTGATGGTACACTTTATTATGTATCTTTCCTTCTTTGGTACTGTTGGATTGATATATATACACTTGGATTGTTATATATGTTTTGTGGATGGAAAATGTTTTGATTATGATGTTTTGGTCTTTTACTATTTAATCTGGTTCCACATGGTTTTGGTTGGCTGGTGTTTGTTTTTCAGGGGGCGATGGTTGGTTGTTGGTTGTGGCATATTGGTTCATGAGTTGCACATTGGTTCGGACTAGTTTTGTTCTTAATTGGCAAATTGTGTTTTGTAGACTAGTTTGGAATCTTGTTTATAGTTTGTTTTGTGATTGTTTAGGAAAACTGTCTTAGAATGGTTTTGTCCGGGATTTGACAAAGGGGGAGATTGTTAGGACCCTTTGTTGTCAAAATCCGTGCATCAAAACCAAGGTTGTAAGTTGTTATAGTTTTCCAGGTTTTCTGTTTTTTTTGTCTCCCCGCTCGAGCGGGGATTACTAGTCCTCAGCATCTCTGCGCAGCATGAACAAAGTACTGGATGGTGTGATTCCCCGCTCGAGCGGGGCAATGGACGCTCGAGCGGGAAGGCTATATGAATCACAAATTATGAAGTCTCCGCTCGAGCGGGAAGACCCACGCTCGAGCGGACCTCGCGATCTCAGATTCTATAAATTCGTTTGTTGGGCTTGTTTTAGATTTACTTTTCCTAGATCTGGTTTAGGGTTTTCTAGGGTTTTGATTGAAGTTTTCTTCTGAGGTTTTGTGAGTTTTTCTTTGATGTTCTTGAGAGAGTTTTACACTTATGAGTTGAGATTCATACATCAAAGAGTTTGATACAACAGATTCAAGAGAGTTCTCTTCGGTGGAATCCGAAGGTTATTACGTAGAGTTTCAAAAGGTGTTTGATACTTTACGTAGTCGTTAATTCGACAAGTGAAGTTGTGGTGTGGAATCAACTTCAGGATCAGTTCCGTGACGAAGGCGTGGTGAAAGAGTTACAGAAGATTCAGAGACAAATTGACTGGGTTGGGTAATTTGTATGGTATCTTTGTAATCTTTTAGTTCTTCAGTAGTGGATTGATCAGTGGCGGTTCGCCCGTGGTTTTTTATTACAATTGAAGGTTCTTCAATTGTGGTTTTTTCCACGTAAAAAATCGTTTGTGTCGATTTATTGTTTATTCTTAAAAACAAACAAACTAAAATCACTCTCGTAAGTGCTTGATGATTTTAGGTTGTGTGTTTTGAATTGTTGGGATTTGGAATTTGTTAATCTTGATCTAATCACGAATCACATAGGATTTTCAAGTACCTTTTTTTTAAATATTTTTATAGCAATTTTTTGATTAAATGATCTTGATGGAAAAGCTCTTGGGCTTGGCTCATAAATGTGTGAACATTAATTAAAGTGTTGTATCTCTAGCACAATGCTTGATGTCAATTTCATCATCTTCTTCAGTTAACATCCATGTTATTATTATACAGTAACTTGGATTTCAATTCATAAGGCAAAATGGGAATCAGCCATTTTATTCTTCATAATTTGCTTTAAATCATAGGTAAAATAATTAATATTTTTTCTAAAATAAGGAACCAAAAACCATTTGCATCTGGTTAATAACTTATTATTCATGGATTATATGAACTCTTTCGTACCAGTAAGGGTGGGAGCTCACTCCTAATGGGTTTGGTGAGCAAGTGGCTCTGGGTTCGAGTCTCTATGGGGCCGACGCGGTTTCCATCCACCTGTTCTTCTGACTTTTCTTCATTGGGACACTGATGGGGCTGGGGTCAAGCAATGGGTCAAGTTTGTCTTGAGGAAGTACCTGTATATTCCCCTCGTGTGTGCAATAACCCCTCTTTGTCGAGCCTGTTTAGGTCCCTCCTGTCTGGCCTCTCAACGGGTTGGGGCTCCTTTCGCCATGCCCAACGAAGATTGCTACTATTGGTCACCCCCTCCTTTTTTTTTTTATCAAGCAAAATATGAACTATTTCCTATGTCATCTATGACCCCTTTTCATGTGTGATTTATGGATATTGATTAATAGGTGGGCATTATTTATTGTTCTCACCTATTTTGTTTTCTTTATATTCTAGTTAGTTTGATTTAGTTTCCTAAGGCTATGTTTGGATTTTGGATTTGTGGGAATTTGTGGAGGGAAAAACTAATGTAATAGAAAGCCATATTTTTTTAGGGAGAAGTTAATGAAACAACATTTCCCCCACCACAAATCTCTCTTTTTTCCCTCTCTATTCAAAAATCTAATATCCAAACATAGCCTAGAAAGAATGATAGAAATATTCTCATTCTCTCATTATATTTTAGACTTGCATTACGTTTGTAGTTATAACCATCAAATGAAACTCATAAACTACAAACGTTAAGTTATAAGAAATATGATTTGTAAACTAAAAGTAACATTTATGTTCTTGTAGTGAGAGTTAGATTGGTTCTCCAGTCAAAAAAAAAAAAAAAAAAAAAAAAAATTGTTTTCTATCCCCTAACTTAACATTTCAGGATAATTGTTATTGAGATATAAAATGTCCTTGTCAATATCCAAAGGCTTAGGTTCGTATCTTCAATCTTGTTGAATTGTATAAATAATCATTGCATTTGTAGTTAGTGTTACATATTCAAGAGGTTGTTCAGATTTATTTCTTTAATTGGGTAGTGCCGCCAGAATAGATCTGAAGAGAGCTGTAAAGATTTTCGCAACCAGTGTCCCCAATTTAAGCAAGCTCCTAATTAATATCGTGCTGTTGTTTGCTGCTACTACATGAATGTCTAGAGCTCACTGACGTCTATAAATTATGCCTTCTGATCAGAAACTGTTATATCTATGGATGCAGTAATTATCCTGTTATTAGAGCAATGCTTCATTTTAAGTAGCTTTGCTAGTTTATATAATTGGTGTGATATATCTATACTATCTACATTATTATTATTATTATTATTATTATTATTATTATGATTATTATTATTACTACTACTACTTCTAGTAGTAGTATTAAGTGAAGGTTGAATTTGGTGTCTTAGCCTTTTTCTTGTTTCTTCTTATGCCACATGTCATTTCTTTATTTAAAGCAAAACAGTTATACAAAGAAAACACACAAGACTCGAAACTTTGATCTTGAGTTTAGAAAATAAAGTTTTCACCATTTGAGCAGCACATATATTTTGATATTAATTTATTTATTTTTTATTTTTATTTTTACTTGTTTAAATTACACATAATATATATATCCAAAGGAACTGGAATGAACCAAAAGTTTTTCCCTCTTTCCTTGGGTTCTAGCCCTAACAATTTGTATTTATTTATTTATTTTTAGTAATGTTTTTTTGTGTGTTGAAATTCTAAAAATTTTGCCACTGTCATGTAATTAAATTTCTCAATTGCCACTATCAAGTAATTTTTTCTTTAATATTCTCTATTTTTAATTGATTCAACTTTATAAGGTTGAATATCTTTAAATTCAATATCTGAATTAGAACTTGAATTTTTTATTTATTCACACTCGTTGCTTACCCATGCACATTTGATTGGGGTATTAATACTGTGTTTGGTTGGGGGATTTAGAAAGGGAAAATGAAAAGATGTGTGAAACTAGGGAAAGTATAAGCATATTTTATTCACATTTTAGCTTTTTTTTTTTTTTTTTTTTCCCTTTTCAAATATCTTTCCAAATCTCTCAACCAAATACAACGCAAAAGGGAGATTGAATGTGGATGGAATATGAGTCAAATTTGATTGTAGAGAGTAAGGGAATAATGAAGAAAGGATTGGAAATGAGGAACATTTAGGTTCTATTGGATTATTCAATTTTGTGATTGCTTTGCATGGTAGTAAATTTTGAATTATTTTAATATTTAATTTTTTTTCTTCGTTCAATGATAAAAAACAATTATATATTCTTATTTTATTCTAACTAAATATAATACTTCACTCATTTTACCCAATTATTATTATTAATTTTTTTAAAAGAAATTATAAAACAGTTATATTAAAATAAAAGTAAACAACATACAAACATACTGATCAAGGAAAAAAAAAAGACCTTAAAAGACCAAACAAACAATCTATAACCTAACAAGAACTACAACTAACAAAATACAAAACTGTCAAAAAAAATAACTATGATCTACTGATTTTATCACATTTGTGGTTTGGAAAAGTAAGATCTATATCAAACCTGTCGTCGACGTTGTCCCCATACTTTGGTCACTGCCAGATGCTATAGTTGAAGAGAAAGCACACCCATAACAATATGGGAGGAGGATTAAGAGAAGAGGGAACTATTGTAGGTATCAAAAATCTAAAAATCTATGCCAAAATTGGAGAAAAAATTTCAAACCCCTCTTTCTAGGCATAAAAAATCCAGATCTACACCTTGAAAATATTTTGAGAATTCACCGAAGATAGGCCAAAAAGTTGTCAGAGGACACTAAAAATTGCCTACAGAGAGGCTCTCCAGTGCCCTCTCTCTAGGCATTCCATCCAATTATTTATTTCAACTATTTTTTCTTCAAAGAAAAGTTTAGACAGCCAAGTCAACAGTTTCATTGATCGTAAACGTTAGAATAGTTCAAAATGTAAAATTGATATAACTAAAAAGATTGGGGTGATTGGTTTTTTAGGAATAACTGAGGCTGTAAATGAAATATTCTCAAAATAAAAAGACCAACAGACGCATTTAAAAGATAAAAAAATAATACTAATATATGAAAAAAATTCATTAAAAAAAAAGGAGAGAGAGAGAGAGAGAGAAGTAGTATAATATTCAAAAGTAAACTAAACGAGACTTTTTAACAAACTTCACATGGGTAATTTGGTTAAATTACACATTATTTGTTGTGTTTTCTTTATATTAAGAGGGTGTATTTAAGAACTCACATAAATATATAAGATTTACAATAGATTTCATTCTTATTATTGAGGATATGGTTTACTATTGCAACAACATAAATAGAAAAATTTTATGTTATTAAATATTATTAAGGGTATAATCGTTATTATCAATTTTATTAAATACGAAATTTTCAAAGAATTTTATACAGTGCATTCGGAAGGTCCCCTATAGATTAATATATATTGCAACCAGAAACATCTAAACTATACATTGAAAAAAGATTAACCTCCTCTCTATGGTGGTGTTTAATAAAGTTGAAAACTGAAAATTAAGTTTGAAAAACTGAATCCTAAATTTTTTAAATTGAAAAGCTATTTGATAAAAATTTAAGTATAGAATTAAAAATAAATTATTTGATAGATATAAGATAAAATTTAAAATTTATTATTAAATTATATATTTTAATTTTTTTATTGTGATGGTGTTGGTGGTGGTGGAGGTGGAGGAGAAGGAGGAGGAGTAATGGTATATGAGAGAAAGAAAAAAGTAGGTGATGTTTGTTACAAAAAGCAACTATGCTAAAATCATCTAGTGTCATCCTTTATAAAATGAGAAAAGTTAGGGATCATGAAATTTTTTTTCATGAAAATGATCATGAAAGAGTTATGATACTTGGATTACCTTGATTAGTGTGTGGTGCTTTATTCTAAGTGTAATCCAAAGGTCACAAAGCTTTCATGAATATTTTCATGAAAGATTTTTCATGATACCTAGCATTGCTGTTATAAAATACATATGTATATATATATATGAATCTTATTCCCTAAAATTGTGTTTCTGTTTCAGAATAGTAACCAATAAGGGTATTTTTTTAGCAATTTTATGATTAAAAGATCTTGATGGAAATCCTCTTAGACTTGACTCATAAAATCTGTGAACTTTAATTAAAGTGTTGTATCTTGATCCGCCAGTTTGCTCAAGGCCCAAATATTTCCTGGGCCTAGGTTTAATTTTCTGGCCCATGACCTGGGCCGGCCTAGCCCGAATTTTGGCAGAAGCTTATGCGGCTCGACATGGGTGAGCCACACCTCGGACCCAGGTGGGGCAGGCCAGGCCAGGCCAAATTTACATCCCTAAGTGAAATGATACAAAATCGTAGTATAAATCAAAGTTCATAGTATGAGTTGTTTTAAGAATATTGATTTGATAAAGTCCTTTTTCACTATAAATGGTAGGAAACCTTTAAAATGCCACTGTTAGAAAATATGTTCATACCCCTGCACAGAAGGTTGTACTGGGTTTGTTTTGAAACTTATATGTTTTATATCAAGCCTATATATATACATAGCCTTGAAAATGAAGACTAAAATGAAACGTATAAATGCTAAATGCCTAGGTGGTTTATAATGGCAGTCCTAGCAAAATGAACGTCATTGTTTTCCTCAGTTTTGATTTGCTTTCCTTTGTTTTATTTTCTGATTATTATCCAGTAATGATCTTTCATTACCTGGAACGACGAAATATGTTGTTGCTAATAAAAAAAATGGCATTAACTATGTTGTTGCCTTTTTGCTTTATGATGCGTGAGTATTCATAATGTATATTGCATTTTCTCCTCAACTAGCCGCATAATCAGGTAGTTGATATCAGGAGGTGTTAGGTTTTTATTCTTCGCAATCCCGTTTGACAAAACTCTTTTCAATTGTAATTATATTCGATCTTTTATTTTAGTGAGGCTTTAAGTTTTAGATGCGAATCCAACCCGAATTGTGCCTCGCAGAGAGATGTTTCAAAAGTTAAATCTTTCTTCTTTGCCACTTCGTTGACTATATAGGGGATCGAGCTGCCATCAGCTCATGGGGGTTGAGGGGGCAGTGCCCCTTGGTTGGTCCGGGGTAGCGCCCCCGCAGCAAAATGCAAAAATGCATTCGAAGTTGCTTGTTACTTAAGCGGTCGTTTGTGTGCCCGAGCAGAGAACTTTTGTTTCCAGAAGTTTGACCTGTCTGCAAAAGTACTGGAAGTTGGGATTTTACGCTCGAGCGAACTTTCCTGCACTCGAGCGAGGTCCGTTCGAGCGGCCATTCTTGCGCTCGAGCGGATATCGCGGATTAATTTTCTATAAATATGTGGTTTCATCCGTTTTTAAGGTTACGACTTCCAAATCTTCTTCTTGGATATTAAGGTTTATAGCTGGAGCTTCTTTGCTAGTTTCTTTGATGTTTGTTTGTGTTTAAATCTGGCTTGAAAAGTATACATTAAAGGATTGTTTGTTTTGTTCAATACAAAAGAGAGTGTTGTTCTTTTGTGGATTTTGTGGAATTTGGGCATGAAGTTTTGGTGGATTCTGGAGTGGCTCATCGTTGTGGATTCAACATCAACGTTGTGGATTCAACGTTGGGAAAGACAATTTCGAGGTGAAGACCGTGGTGGAAGAGGCATCACTACAAGAAAAAAAGGATTTTTACGGTGCGCAATGCATGCCATAAAAACCCTTTCACAACGTGCAATGGCACGTCATATTATGACCAGTCATGGAAAGTTGTTCACTTTCAATGACATGCTTCGCACGCCGTTAAAAACTATTTAACGGCAGATTTTGTGCATCGTTGATACTTTTTTTACGACATGCTATAGTATGCCGTTAAAAACTATTTAACGACAGATTTTGTGCGTCGTTGATACTTTTTCTACGACATGTTATAGTACGCCGTTAAAAACTATTTAACGGCAAATTTTGTGTGTCGTCTTTAATTTTTCTACGACCACTTTTGCATGCCGTTATTTGGTGGGACAAATAACGACGCTGATTGTGTGCCGTAAAATATATAATACAACAACTTGCTCAGCCTGCCGTAGATAAGTAAAACATACCACGACATACATGGAACGCTGTGAAATATTTCATATAATGACCTAATTTTCTTGCCGTAAAATGTGCATTTTTTTTTTAATTCAGCAGATTCTATTTGGTCTGTTTTGTACAATCTAATATTACAAACAAACTTCACAAAATATTAATCAGCCACGACAATATTATTTCAACCATAAAAAATAAACTATATATATAAATTATAAAAATTAAATTTTTTTCAATATATTCATTCCAAATATCCAAAACCTAACTGCAAGTTCAAAAACATCCAAAAGAACTATCCTTAAGTTCAAAATTATCCAAAAAGTTATAAACCATCCAAAACTGTACATATATAAGTTTGTAAACATTACCCAAAACTATTCAAAAATTATAGAAATCTATTCATCAAAGTCCTTAAAAACTATCCATAGATGTTAGTTCTACTCAAAGTCAAAGCTAATGAAATGGGTTGGCCAAGCAACAATGCTTCCAATAGCATCTTCAAGCACAAACATCTCACGATTAGGGCGAAACAATGGCGCATTAACTACGACATGGTTAACCCATACTTTCCAACACCCGGGGCCAAGAGGCACGTGATGTACCAATGCTTTTGAATCTGTTGATGCAATTGTGCCTTCCGCAACCACCACCTTTGTTCCATCCCAATTCAACAATTTGCATTTGGCATTGTCCAAGGATCCACCATTTCCAGTTTCATTTGCGTCATGCAACTACCATGAAAACAATACATAAGATAAGCTAATGAATTGAAGATAAAATTAAAGTTATTATTAATGCCATATAAAATTTACCCAAATATCTTCATCGTCTTCATTGTTTTCATCACCCTAAAAAAAATGTAATACAATATCAAGTTATATTTGTTTATCCAAATTTTGTAGACGATGTGGGATTTATATGAAAATTTGAGGAAAGTTCTTAAGTAGAAAAGCAAGCAAGCAAACAAAAGCAGAAGCACGAGAAAAATGAAAATGAGTAAATTAATAATGCCATACAAAATTTACCCAAATATTTTGTTGTGAGTGCATCCTACGTTTACCACCTCCATGCACCCTATGTTCACCTCTACCGTTTTCCTCACCCTAAAAAAATCATAATACAATGGCAAGAAGCATTTGTTTATTTAAATTTAGAATCTTAATGTAATCCATATGCAAAATGACAAGCTTGAGTAGAAAAGCAAGCAAGCAAAAGCACAAGCATGACAAATGTGCAAGTTTACATGAGTTTCTCCATGTGAGTGTCCATTTGCCCTTTTGCTTGGCTTCTGCAAGTATTAATCAATTTTATATGTTTACAAACTTTGTGAAATATCCTTATATCTAAGATGGGAAGTACCAAAGTTAAAAAACAATTAAATTTTATAGGAAGATAAATTTAACCTCATATATTGTGACATTGTTCATTTTTTTTTTTTTTTTAACCTCATTTTGCCTTAGCCATGTTGACAAATTTTCTTGGTCCATCCACATACTCATTCGATACTCTGAAAACTTAAAACTATTATTAATTCCATTCAGACAAAATGTGTAACTTAACATTTGAAAGCATATTTATCGTTGTGTTTAGAAATAGACCTTGGAAAATATACCCATGTTTTGTCCATCTTCAACTTTCCACTTGCTAACAAATTGCATCCACAAAAACTACTAAAATTAGTTACATGCATCAATGCTCAAAATGATTAGCAAATACACTAAGATGGTATTTTAGAGTTTCAAATAATCTAGAATCTAGAATTGTAATCAAATACCATTAAATTCTGGAAATATCAAGTACATAACAAACAATTGAATATCAATTTTGGTGTTTGATAGGCAACTTAGTAACATACTAGATGACAACTAGATAATTATTTTGTGAAAAAGTTTAACAAACTTTAGGCAAATAAAAAAAAAAGTATACCTTGTAAACTCGAAATTGCTTGATTCCTTCCTTCTCCTATATTGAAATAATTATTTTAGCTCTTTCACAAGGAGGCTTTGACAGCTAGTCAGCAGCACTTTGAAAAAATTGCTACACAGGGCCAGAGCAAATTATTCCCAGCACAACATCCATATAACAATTACTACAACAAGATGGTACACAGAGCAGAGTAGTGCAGCAGCAGTTTAGAAGATGAAATTTCCCATTTTCATTAAGTAAAAACCAATTGAAAAGTAAAAGTGGATAAATTTAATCAATGTAAGGAATTCAACCTTTTCTGTTTAATAGCCAAGCCTAAAATTCAACTAGAACAGTAATACCCAAAATAATCATTAGACAATCTAATTTCTATTTCTTAAAAAAAAATAAAAAATAAAAAATAAAAAAAATAAGAACTTGATCCTATGAACAAAACCAAACAAAATGATTGAGACTTTAAGTCAAATTACACATTATTAAAGGCATTTTGAGCATCAAAGTAGTGTTTGGTCCACTAAAATAAAATGTGAAAATATTCATTCTACTGTTTGATTGATTAAAAATAATAATAAAAATAAAGTGTAGCTAAATTATTATTCACCAAAAATAATCATTCCATCTCATTCCATTGAACTAAATATAAACCTTTAATTTGTGGCTAGACCATTTATCTTCTAAGAATTTTTTTTTATTTAGGCAATGAGCTAAAGTGGCATAAAACTTGAGCAGCTTCTACTTAAAAGTTGTCATTCTGCACAAATGAAACCTTCAAAAAAAAAAAAAAAAAAAAAAAAGAACAATACAAAACAAAATAAAAAAAAAAACAAAAAAAAAGTGTGAAGATTGAGCTTTATGTTTCTCTACTTGTTTAGGTCAATCAAACTTATTCACATGCATATGCTAACAATTGCTACCAGTCCACATGAAATAAATTATTAAAATTATAAACCAAATCAAAATAAAGCCTTGTATACCAGTCTAGACATGTTCATGGAGTGATTAAGAATGTTTTTTTAAAAAAATAAAGAGACAAAATTAGAGATATTACTAAAGGCAATAACAATGTCTTCCGAAGTGTGCTTTTGCATAAAAAATGTGAATTTGGTATAAACACAAACAGTGATAATGCCTACGATACACATCATCAATGCTTATCTCGTAACTTTGTCCTCTCCACCTAGTTTCCACATTAGTTTGCACAAAGTACAAAACAAACATCAAATAATCGTAATAGCCCAAAATTTCTGTGAAACCTCATGCTAAACATTGAAATGTGATCTTATTTTATAGGACCTTCAAAAAAATGCAGAGAAGACAAGTGATATTTTATTGGACCTTCAAAAAAATGCAGATGAGTCAAGTGACGCAATGGTTGAGCAATCTCTACAAATACTACATGAACTTCAATGCCTAAGACCAAATACCATAAAGTTGGTCCTTTTCACAATAAATGCTAGTTTAGTGCACTACAAAACTTCACAACAGCATAAACAAAAATGACATCACCAAGAAATTGCCAAGAAGGAAGTGGAGAACATTTCAATAATTATTTATTTATTATCATGATGCGTCCTAAACGACATAATTAACTATTTTTAGAGATGCAGACAACAAAAAAATGGTGTTTGAACATAGGTAAAGAATTGTAGTATCTCATGACTCAAGTAGAAGAGCATTGTCCACTTAGGAAGTTCTTGGTTATCAATGATTCATTAGGGAGTCTAATCACCACTCTTAACCACTAAAAGAGAATCTAACTCTTCTATCAACAAATGTTTAAGTAGGAAGCCAGCAACAATCTCGGCATAAGGAAAATATTGATATTGACACCAATAATGCAAGAAAGATGAATTCATGATTAATGAAGGCAAAGGGTTGTGACAAGCATTGGATTGCCGACAATTTACACAACTCAACTACTTTTGCAAGTCTTTTGAAGCACAGAGTTACTAGAGGCTCTGTCTAAGACAAAGTGTGTCCCAAAGGGTTGCCTTTTCTCTTAGATGAGAGCAAGCCCACCTCAAAGAAAATGAGGAAAGGGGGAAAGGGTAGACAGAGCCAAGAAGGCGTTAATGGCACTACTACAAATTAAGTAAATAAATGAAGAAAGAAGTTGCTCAGGCCATGATGGTCTAAGTTTATTTCTGTAAACAGATGTTATAAGCATTTTGAGTAAAGTTTCCCAACAAGTAATCCTTCACTAAGGAGATGATGTGAAGAACCCATTAGTGTAAATAGTTTGAAGTTCTTCAAGGCAATGCCATATTGGAAATTAAGCATCACTATACCAAAATGTTGCTAAAGTACCTGTACTTCCATTGGAGTTGAGTATTTCTATGGAACACACATGACTCAGAAGTTAAATTTTCATTCAAGGAATTGAACATTTGTCAGATCCTAGCGAAATTATAGTTGATGTATGAATACATTATATCTTCATATAGTTCATGCTATTGTGAAAATGTATGAATATGAATTATGGCAATAGGTGTCCATGAAACCAGGAGTTATTTAGATAGAAATAATCAGAACCCATACAAGAAAATGACTATTTTAAAAGGTAGCATTTGTTTACATTATATATAACTCAACGTGCAATGGCAGTCTCAAAACAGCTTATTCACATTTACCTTCTGTACACGACCAGCTATTTCAACGAGACGACTCTCTATTTGTCTAACACGCTCAAGGTTAGGTGTGCTGATTTTAGAAGTCAACTCATCCAATGCTGGATATGCTTCTTGCTCCAGTGTTTGAGTCTGAAGTAGATACAAGTAAATCCATTTTGCAGTTAAAGTTCAAGAATTACATAGAAGTGGAGCTAACCAAATGCAGAAATAAGATACTTCTTTTTTTGGTAAGTACAGAAATAAGATACTAGTAAAAAAAGAAGAAAGTTTAGCTTCAGAGAGAATACAAACAATTAAGCACTAATCCAGTAACACGAAGCACAGCACTTTAAAAAAATAATATGTTATTAAAGGATCCCATTCTTCAGCAATTTTTTCAGCAAAGAACATATGAATCTTATCATGAATGGATGAAACATTGTATGTATAGTTAACAAAACACGCCATGTTTTCCTGCAAAACTGCCTCTAACAATAGCATTGCTACTCTTCAACTGAGTCCAGAGAGTATCATGATATGAAACTGCATATCGATTGATCATATATATATATAGATGGATAGAGAGAAAGAGAGAGTATCATGACAAGAAATTGCATGTTGATTGATCATAAATAGATATGTAGATGGATGGATAGGGACAGAAAAAGTTCCAAGAGTTAACATGCAATAGATAGATAGGGAGAGAGAGAGAGAGAGAGAGAGAGAGAGTTCTAAGAGTCAACATGCAGTTCAAGGTCTAATAGAAATAGCAACTCAAAAATGTTACAGCAACTCAAATGAATTCCTAAATTCTGGCCATTTCATAGAGATGGCAATGAACATGACACTAAAAATCCTGTCCACTAGAAACAAGCTCTCCATAAGATAACAGAGCCATCATTGTGAGAGAAGGTAAAGAGAGCATCAATTCATGTCAAACACTAATTTCTTTTCTACAAAAAATTAAAAACCTTCCGGGAATAACAGTCAACCTCTGAACCCCATACAAGAAAGTCACTTTTTTCCAAAATCTAATAGAGCTAATCTTTTACCATAACATTAATTTTTAGTACAACGGTAAGTAAACCTTATTATTATTATCAAAGAACCTATGTTGGCATACTCACACATTAGGGGAAACCAAACCAGGTTTGCCACTACTTCCAATTTCAAACACTATTAATAACTTCACATAGGACCTAGCAGAAAATGATATCAAAAAGCAAGTCCATCAGGCAACAACTAATTCCCTCCAATTCGTAGAAAACAAGCGACTACTTGCGCATAAGGTGCAGATGCACATTGCCACAACAAATTATATATATATAATAGAATTCACAATAAGGTTCACCTTCAGAATAATCAAGTGATTCACAGCGACGTAAAGTTATGATATGTTTAATCAAACCAGAAATATTTACTTATAAAAAACATGTATTTGATAGAACCAGAAGCCTATGAGCAGGTAGCTAAATGCTAGCCACTAGACACTTAAAGAACCTAAAATAAGAAGAAAACTTTATTGATGGAAAAGATTACAACAAAAACAAGAGAGGGTGCACAAGCATCATAGCGAACAAATGGATCCCAACTAGGTTGGCACCCAAACGCACGCCCAATCATATGCTAGCATCCCAGGAAGTTGATGAGAAACCAACCTCCACAACACCACACAACAGACAGATTACGACACCAAAGTAACAAAGCAAATGACCCAACTGAACTGCCCCAGTAACAGCAATAGCAACAGATTAACTGATCCAGAGCAATATAGTCAAATTAGAACAGCAAGCTGAAGAAAAATAAAGCAACAGCCAGAACAAACCAGTAGCAGAGTTCACACAAATTAGCAGCACCACACATGAATGAAGTAACAGCAATAGCAACAGCAACAGCAACAGATTAATAGATCCAGAGCAACAAAGTCAGAGCACAACAACAAGCTGAAGAAAATAAAGCAACAGCCAGAGCAAACCAGCAGCAGAGCTAAAACAAATTAGCAGCACGACAAATTAGCTGAGCTCACCCTTAAAGATGTTGACTCACCCATTTAATATTTGAAACAATCTCCTGGATGGAGTAAACACAACCCAACTCATAAGACTTCACCCACATGGCCACTCTAACTTTTATTACCTCACACAAATCATCTAAATCGGGCTGAGTATTATTAAAAATGCAATCATTTCCATATAACCACAGAGACCACACCACAAAGATGAAAATAACTCTCCAAACTTGCTTTGTCTTTTTCCTGAAGGGACCTTCTAAAATTAAAGCACCAATTATTGAATCTGTCTCGACTAGAAATCTGCGATTTCAGAGTGATCTCTTTGTCTAAAGTCAGCTGGTACCAAGGTTCTGAAAAGCGGTTGCGGTCACCGTAATGGTGGCGGTGGCGCGGTTGCGGTTGCGGTTGCGGGGTGTAAAGGCCGTAGCGTAACGGTTGTGGTAACCGGAACCATAAATTTTTTTTTTTCACACAATTTGAAAAAAACTTACCGATACGCGTATTTTTTTTCATGGTCATATTTATTAGGTTTAAAATAAATATTGATCAATTTTTGTAAATTTTTAAGTATGATCCAATATATTTCATATTTTTAAATCACTATAAACAGAGTTTTTTACATTTTGTTTTAATAATTAATGACTTTATATTATACAAAAAATCAATCACTAACTATTATATATAAGATAAACAATGACAAAAATAAGAGCCTAAATTGATATCTATACATATTTTAACCAAGCCAAATAGATAATGACCACACTTATTATTATTATTATTATTATTATTATTATTTGTTAGGTTTTATTCTTGGCAATCCCGGTTGACATGGATTCCTATAAGAAGTTGGTTTTCTTTTAAAACTAGGATTACTTTTGTTTTCTTTAAGAAGTTGGTTTTCTTTCAAAACTAGGATTACTTTTGTTTTCTATAAGTAGTTGGTTTTCTCCCAAAACTAAATTAATTCTTCCAGATCTTCTTTTTGGTTCTTAAGGTTTATATCTGGGGATATTTTGTTAGTTTTCTTTGATGTTTTATTGAGTATTCAACTCATGGTTTAAAGAGAGTACATCAAAGGTTTTGTTTGTTATATACAAGAGAGAGAGAGTTGTTCTTCGGTGGATTCTGAAGAATTCAAGTCTAAAGCTTCGGTGGATTCTGGAGTGGCTCATCGTAAAGACAATTCCGAGGTGAAGATGGGGTTGGAAGAGGCACATAGAGGTTGGTTCAATTAGGCGTGGATTCGCTAGGTAATTGAGAATATACCTGTGTAATTCCTTTAAATCTTCTTAGTGGATTGTTTTGTGACTATTGCCCGTGGTTTTTTAATCACAGTTGGAGGTGTCCAATTGTGGTTTTTTTACGTAAAATCGTTGTGTCGATTTGTCTTTGATTGTTTGATTGGGATTGTTATATTCTGCTTAAAATTGGTACATAATCACAAATCAACATCTAGGGTTTCTAGATTTTTCATTATTATTATTATTATTATTATTATTATTATTATTATTATTATTATTATTATTATTATTATTATTATTATTATTATTATTATTTTCAAACAATGTATAGACAGACACACACAAACAAAATGGTTGAGTGATAGCAGCTGAATAGAATAGAATAGGTCTTACAGTTTTAACAAATTAATAACATGTTCTTCATTTTCCCCCTTCTCTCTCTCTATCTTTTTCTCCTCTATCTTCTCTCTTTATCTTCCCTCTTCTCTCTATCCCTCTTACCCCCATTTTTAACTTTTTTTATGTGTTTTTTTGAAAGAAACAGTTCGGAACTGTTACGTAACGGTGCGTAACAGGCCGTTACAGCTGTTACGGCACCTTTACGACCGCTATGGCAGCCGCTACGGCTGACACGCCTGTGAATCTCAATCACACTGCAAAAGCGGCCGTAACGGGTGGTGGTAACCACCAAAACCGTTACGTAACGGTTGCGGCCGTTTTTTAAAACCTTGGCTGGTACAATCTAGGGAATTGAGATTTAAGACTTAGGGATCCCCTCCAAGTGTCTTTCCAAAATTTCACCCTGTTCCCAACACCAATCCTAAGCTCCACATTTTCCACAAAGAAATTAGACAACCTAGTATTTTTCCCTAAATACAGTGCAACTCCCTTTGATTTTATGGGATTTATATGATTTTAATTTCTAATCAAGCAAGAGAAATGTTTTCTATTATGTTGTCAAGTAGCAAGAAAATCTTGAGGAACATCTTCCTTGTCTGTGCCAATTAGAAGATCACAAACACAATCTGTGGGAATTAGGCAACCCTATGAAGTGAAAGAAGCTGCAAATTGAGTCTAGATTTTGAATTGTTGTCACATTTATGTCATTTACATTGAAACATCAATGAAAATCTTTGGATGTTCTTATGGATTTTATCTAACTTAGACCATCCAAAACCATTGTCAAGACAAGATGTCTAACTTAGACCATCCAAAACCTGCATGTAACATCAGTGATCTGACTTGTTGACAACAAAAAAAAGAAGGGTGCCCTGCATGTAACATCAGTAAGCTGACTTGTTGACAACAAAAACAAGAATTGCTTTCATTGGTGCATTTTTCATTTTTTTTTTTAGAGGGTGGGGATAAATTATTGGAGTTCAATAAAAGATGGGATGCCTTACCTTTTAATCAGTGCAATGTTTAAAATCATGATTTGTATTAGTCCAAGTTGATTGAGTTAAAATCTTTGTAGTGTGTTCCATCTGAGTAATACTAGTGATTGCATTTGGGCATTATATGATGTGACATGATACTAATCACATTGTGTAATGATCCATTTGATAGGTCACCACCGGGTTCGCTTTGTTAAGAAATCCGATACTATAACATCATCTTTTGCAGGTTGCATAGAGCTTTATAAGTAGAATTGTATTGGGCAAAAAGTACTATAATGAATACATATATGAGAAATCTATTGTGATTCTTGAAGAAGTTCAAGAGATGCTAGATTAGTTGTTCTAGCTTAATAGTGTGTTGAATATTGGAGTTTGGATACAATGGACTAACTGACATCTTGGACTGGCAGTTGCAGGGATATGTGAAGCGAATGAAGGCTTTGAGCAAGAAATTTGATAAGTTTCATGAGAATGTGTTTGTGCCCTAATCTGGCATATGTGTTATTGCAGCCTACTGACAATTCCAATATTGAGATTATGCTAAATTATATAGGTATGATTGATTCATGCCATTTTCTCTTAATTGTTGAATGAATTTTTTCAATTTTCAGTGATACATTTGGATACTATTTAATACGATGCTTTATGTGAGAAAATTGTGTTTTGTGATTGGAATTTGTGCACTTAAATTTTATTTTAAATAATGACTAATGAGACTGTTTGGGTTAAACAGTGCTAATCCAAACTGTAAGTCCAGAGTCAAGCATCCTGCCCTGCAAACACTCTAGCACAGTTCATACATTCATAGCATCTACATTACGCAACAAGTCCTTTGCTGCAAATTATTAAAAGAATAAATAAATAATGGTGCAGCAATGACATTATGACAAGAAAACCTTTGCTAGAACCAGTAAGCTAGCCACTTAAGATATAAAGCTAGATGCAAAGTACACTGCTCACATAGGCATAAAATATTCATTCAAATGCTTAAAGCTCTTACAACATTAATCTAGTTCTTACAACTCAAACGCCTAATATAAAAACAAACAGCAGATGCATTTCATCCACCCATCAGTTCAAGCACAGAAAGGGACAGATTCCACAGTGCATAAAAACAAACAGAAAAACAGAGAAGAGAAGGGAGGAGGGGGATATAAATATATATATATCGAGAGAGAGAGAGAGAGAGAGAGAGAGACGAAACAAGGGTTTCAGGAAGAAGGAAGAGAAGAGAGAGTGCCTTACCAGTCGAAGTCGAAGCAGTCGAAGTAGTCGAAGCAGTCGAAGTAGACTGCTTCAATGGACCTTTCTTCTCGTAGTAAGTCGAAGCAGACTGCGTCAATGGATCTCCACCGATTCAATCGATTGAAGAAGTGTTTGAAGAAACCTTTCCCCTTCACCTACGTCTCCCTCTCTTCTTAGAAACTCTGTGTTTTTTTCATTTTTTGACTTGTATCAGTCTGT
This sequence comes from Camellia japonica, assembly GCA_030407325.1. Taxonomy (NCBI): domain Eukaryota; kingdom Viridiplantae; phylum Streptophyta; class Magnoliopsida; order Ericales; family Theaceae; genus Camellia; species Camellia japonica. The sequence goes on from JAPPVO010000019.1 coordinate 135,786,159, forward strand.
TTGATAATAAAAAAATAAATTAAATAAATTTTTTTTTTTGATAAGTGGCGCCAAAAAAATTGGGTTTTGGCGCCTGAAGTATTTTGGGATACCATTCACGACCTACATAGTAAGTCGTAAAAAGTGACTTATTTTTAATGACGGGTAGATGTGTGTTGTATATAACTGATGTATTAACGGCATGCTATATGTATGTCGTAGAAAGTTTTATTAATTACGGCGCGCAATACAAGTCGTAAAAAAATTATCATTTTTATCATTAACGGCCTGCGCAACAGACACGTCGTGGTTAGTCTATTATTTACGACATGCAAAAAAAGAAAGTTGTAAAAGTGAGAAATTACTGCTTGCATTCATCGTATGTCGTTGATGTGGTGCCGTGAAAAGTCAATTTTGTTGTAGTGCATATAGGGCTCGGTTCAATTCGGGCGTGGATTCGCTAGGTAATTGAGAGTACACTTGTGTAATTCCTTTTGTCTTCTTAGTGGATTGTTTTGCGGCTTTGGCCCGTGATTTTTTTTATCACAATTGGAGGTGCTCCAATTGTGGTTTTTCCACGTTAAAATGGTTGTGTCAATTTGTCATGATTGTTTAATTAGGTTGCTATTTACTGCTTAAAATTGATACATAATCACAAATCAGTATCTAGGGGATTTCTAGAATTTTCAGGAGGGATAATCTAGAGGACGATACTTCATCTTATCATTGCAAGTAAATTTTGAGACATAGTGATTGCTTTATTATCATCCTTCATTTCCTTTATTCTTTTACCATTTATTTGTGTTGCTTTTTGTTTTTCCCTTATTTGTTTTGATAATGATTCCAGCGTTGTACAGCTCGTACCCCTTGACTCCGTTGATTCATCCTTGGCAATTGGTTTTTACTGCAGGGACAAAGGTCTGCATGTTGGCTGGCTGTTCTTGATTAAATTCCATACATTCATTTTATTATTTTTCAAGGATTGAAGCTTTTTTTGACCATGACATTCATTTTCTTTTTTTTTTTTTTTTTTGGGGGGGGGTTTGGCAGATGATTTTGATGATTTTTGTAACCGTGCTTCCAAGCTAGCTGATGAATCAAAGGGTGCTCCATTCGCTGAGGACAGCCAATCACTATGACATGCTAAGTGATACTAGTCGGAATCAACAAGACGAGTCTTTTGACATTGTGCATGGTAATAATACAGAGGGTGGAATACAAGAAGATGACTATGGAATACAGAGGGTGCTTATGCTGGTTTTCTAGGCTGATGGCAAAAGTGCAAGTATGCATTTGGCTTATCAGTTCTCTGGGCTGCTATGGACTCATAGGCTCTGGAATGCTGTCTAGAATGCTGTCTGGGTGCAAAAATCAGCTGCTTTGGACTCATGGTGTTCTGTCTTTTGCTCCGGCAGAGTAGTGTTTTTTTTGTTGCTTTATTGTTTTCGTTTTTTCGTTTTTGTTTGTTTTGTTCCGCTCTGCTTGTTGGTTTCTCACCAACTTGGAGCTTCGAGTGTGTGCTAGCAGATGATTTGGTGTGCATCTAGGTGCCAACCGAGTTGGGATCTAAATGTTTCGCTGTGATACTTTTTGCACCCTCTTCTTTATTGATGTAAGTTATCATACTTGTTATGTTTTTCCATCAATAAAGCTTCTTTTTTGCCGATCAAAAAAAAAAAAAAAAAAAAAAGAAAAAAAAAGAAAAGAAGATGACTGTGATTGGCAACTCCTTTGACTGAGATGGTTTATATTCTACATCTGAAATTGAAAATTGCAGTTTTGGGTTGGAAACTAGCAATCAATGCACTCTCAACCTGTACGCAACTCCACAACGCCTCTCTCATTAGCAGAACCATAATCTCAATTGGGTTCATGTTTGTTTGTTATTTTATCCAATTTGTTTGATTATTAAATGTGTAAAATAAATTATTCAACCTATAAATATGATTTACCATATACGGATGTTGTAATGTAAAATGCAGCTATTTAACTTCTTGTTTCACAATTCTATACCATTTGAGTACCTATTATTTGATTGAAAGTTTTATACCATTATATGAGTTGTGGCAATTTTTTTCACGAATGGGTACTTGGATGTTGTGGTATGCCAACTGAGTTTTTTCATCGGTTTTTCAACTACCCAATACTGAATAAATCTAGGAATTGATCTATTGAAGTTTTTATTGTTTAAAATTGGCATTGCAAAGGTAGATTTTCATTACTGAAACAGACGATTAATGTTTCAATTAATGTCAAGTGAGACAAAAAGAGAAATGGAGAGGATGATACATTTTGATCAACATTTGGAAACTAAGATTAAAAAAAGGTTTTGGGGTTTCAACTTTTCAGACACAAACATATTGAAAAAAATTATTTCCAGAAAATCATAGCCTAATTATAGATCACTACATAAACGCCACATAGTGAAATCATACAAGACAATATAGAAAAAGTACTATGATACGAACCCATTACTCAAATACAAAAGTGCTGCCACCTAATTTATTTGATGCACTTGTTATAAATTAAAAGTTAAAATAAGAAAACAAAAGTTAAAATTACCACTCATCTAACTTTTAGATAATTAGTTTTTCTAATTTATTTAAACTATTTTTACTTAATAAATTGTAAATTGAACATGCAATAAACAATTTGACACAAAATTTTAAAGTAAACAAATTATAAATTACTCAAATAAAATGACTCAAACAAGGCCATGTATTATTAAGAGAAGTGTTTGTCCATTTCTCTCTCTCTCTCTCTCTCTCTCTCTCTCTCTCTCTCTATTATAAGGATATCAAATTAACATTATATTCATTTATTTATTATCAAACTAGCATTGATCTAATGTAATACACAAATAAACAAAATTGTCAAGCTATATTTTATAAATTTTAATTAAAATGTTTATATGTAAGTCTATATACATAAATAAAATATCATTTAAGAAGTCAAATATATCTGCTCCAGCATTGAGGGGAGAAGCATGTCTCGTTCCTCTTCCTTCACAGGTGTTTTGTTTCTTTCTGGTACAGATTTCACCAATTTGATTTCACATACTTACACTCATTATATTTTATTTTATGGTTTTTTTTATTATAATTTTACTTTAATTTAAAATTATCAAAAAAAAAAAAATCTTCAAACTTAGAGATAGACCAGAGTTTAAACCCAAGGATAGACAAGAGTTTAACTAATATAAATAGGTTTCATTAATATAAACAAAGTTGTAAACACTGAAATAAACTTAAACCTGAAGATAGACAAGAGTTTAAACAGAACTTAAATTAAACTAACAATTCTCTAAAGAGAATTTTTGATTGAAAACTTAAAATAAACTAACACCTAAAATAAACTGATACTACTTCAAGTCAATGATAATGACTCACTCACTCAAATATCCACCACCATTTCCAAAACTGCCATCTCCACAATTTTCAAAGTCTGATAAACCACCATCTCCACTATTTTCATAGTTCAATAGTGATGGCAGGGGCTAAATGACAGCTGATGATGGAGAGTGTTGTGGTGTTGCTAGTGGTATGACTGTATTAAAATTCCCACTAAGGTTGTCGAGCTTTCCATCTATGGCATCTATTTTTTGAGTAAGATTGTCGAGCTTTCCATCTATTTTCTCTGTGATGTTGTGAAGTTTTCCATCAATTGCATCCATTTTTTCGATGATGTTGTGAACTTTCCCATCCATGACATCTATTTTTTGAGTAAGATTGTCGAGCTTTCCATCTATTTTCTCAGTGATGTTGTGAAGTTTTCCATCAATGGCATCCATTTTTTCGGTGATGTTGTGAACTTTCCTATCCATTACATCTATTTTTTTAGTCAAGCTGTCAAACTTCCCATTCATGTCCTTGTCCATGCTTTTAATATATGACAAAATTTTTGTAATTGTCGTCATCTGTTACTTGGCATCTATGCCGGTCATGGATTTAATCACCTCTACTGATGCCTCTTTAGCAGACTTGTCTGCGATAGAAAGGAGAGTGGCCAAACTCTTCAAACTCATATCTCTAATACCCTGAACAATCATAACCTTGGAGAGAGATTCCATTGAAGATGAATAGAATTCATCTTTCTTCTTCTTTTCATTCTCCTCCTCAACTTTCTTCTTCTCATCAGGCTTCTCTTCTTCATTCTTCTTCTCCTCATCTTTCTCCTTAACAACAAGCTCCTTCTCCTCTTTTATCTTCCTATCAGTCTCCTTCTCAACCTTCTCCTCATCAAGTTTCAGCTCATCATTTTTCAATGTTTTTTGAAGAAACTCATATTGCTCTCCATACATAAATTTGTTTTGTTATGAGAGTATAACGAGAAGAGAAAATAGAACTCTTGTATTCAATTCATTAATAAATAGGTACACACTTCTTTATATAGGAGAGAAGATAAGTAAATACAGAGAATATGCTATATAATAGATATATAGAAAGAATATACTAATATACTATATTAATACCCCTCCTCAAGCTCAAGGTGATAATGCAGATATCAAGTTAAGCTTGGAAAGTAAATCAAAAAATCGTCCTGGAGGATGAGCCTTGGTAAAGATGTCAATGGTCTGACCGACAGAGGTAACAAAGATAAGACGAATAGTGCCACTAGTAACGTGTTGCTGGATGAAGTGACAATCAATCTCAATATGCTTGGTGCGATCATGGAAGACATCATTATGTGCAATTTGAATAGCACTCTGATTGTCACAATATAGAGTAGTGGCAGTAGGATGGGGAATTTCCATATCAGTAAGAAGTTAATGAAGCCATACAAGCTCTTGAGCAGTATCTGAAGAGCACGATACTTAGCCTCAGTACTAGAATGAGCAACAAGAGTTTGCTTCTTGCTACGGCAAGTAATGAGAGAACCACCCAAGAAGAAGTAGAACCCTATAGTAGAGCAATGGTCAGTAGGATCCCCCGGTCCAATTTGCATCAAAAAATGCATGTAACTGTAGAGATGAGTGTGCTGAGTAGTGGAGACCATGGAACATAGTGCCTTTTAGATAGCGCAAGATGCAAACTAGAGCATCATAGTGCGGAGAGCGAGGAGCAGCCATGAACTGACTGACAATGTGAACAACATAGGCAATGTTTGGAGGAGTAACCGTGAGATAGACAAGACGGCCAACTAGCTAACGATATAAAGTAGCATCAGATAATAGGTGACCATCAAGAGGTGTGAGACGAGTCTAAGGATCAACTAGAGTAGTAGTAGTCTTGCAATTAGTAAGACCAGCACGAGTCAAGAGATTAGAGATATACTTGGCCTGGGTTAGAAAGTAACCAGAAGGATCATGAGAAATTCCCAAGTCGAGGAAATAGCTAAGGAAACCCAAATCTTTCATCTCAAACTGGTGATTGAGGAACTATTTGAGACTAGAGATACCCACTATGTCATCGCCAGTGATGATCATATCATCCACATAGAGAAGAAGAAGAATAATACCACACTCTATTTGACGTATAAACAAGGCAGAATCATAGGCACCGGATGAGAAGCCAAAGTCATGAATGATAGAACTGAACTTGGCAAACCAGGCACGAGAAGCTTGTTTCAAACCATACAAAGCACGGCGAAGTTTGCAAACTTTGATGGACGAAACAAAGGAACCAGGCGAAGGTTGCATATAAAGTTCCTCAGTGAGATCACCATTGAGAAAGGCGTTTTCGACATCCATCTGATAAAGACTCCAGTGGCGAGCAGCAGTAACTACTAATAAGCTGCGAACTGAAATAAGATGAGCAACATGAGCATATGTTTCCTCATAGTCAATCCCATACTCTTGAGTGAATCCCTGGGGAACAAGACAGGCTTTGTCACGTTAAATGGAACCATCAGAATGAGTTTTGATCTTATAAACCCATTTACAACTAACAACAATCTTGCTAGGAGAAAGATCAACAACGTTCCAAGTATGAGTTTTATCCAAAGCCTGCAGTTCATTAGTCATAGCTTGTTGCCAAAGAGGGTTAGAACAAGCCTCATGATAGGAAGTAGGTTCATGAGAGGAAAAAGCAATGGAACCAACAATATAATCATGGAGAAGAATAGAAGGTTGTTTTACTCGAGTCGAATGACGATCTGCTGGAGGAGATAGTGGTGAGGATGGAGAAAGCTCCATAGGAGATGATGGAGGAGGCGCCACAAGAGGTAATGAAGGAGGCACAGGACCATTGTCAGATACAAAAACCTCATGATGGACGGTAGGCATAGGCAGCTGTGAAGGCATTGGACCGAAATCTGCATCAAATTTAGGAGACAACAAGTCTATAGAAAGATCAACAAACAATAGGAAATGGGTGGACTATGGTAGGTGAAACTTAGAAAATGTAGAAAACATTTTGTGTTCTCAGAAAACCACATGACAAGAAGGACGAAGACACTTAAAGACTGGATCCCAACAAAGATACCCTTTATGTTCTATACCATACCCCAAAAAAACAGCAAAGACGAGAACGAGGTTCTAGTTTAGTGTGTTCATGAGGTTAAAGGAGAACAAAACAAGCAGGGCCAAAAACTTTAAGAGTGGTGTATGTAGGAGGAGAACCATATAGACATTCATAAGAAGAGAGATTGGCTATGAGAAGAGTAGGCACATGATTTATGGTGTAGACAGCAGTGAGAGCAACTTCCTTCCAAAACTTTTCAGGACATGAAGAGGAGATGAGAAGGGCTCGAGTAGTGTCTAGAATATGATGATGCTTTATTTCAACGTGACCATTTTGTTGGGACGTGCCTGCACAAGAACGATGAGATTAGGTAACCATGTGCCCGAAGAAAGGAAAGAAAATTAGAATCAAAGTATTCCATAGCGTTATCAAAACGAAAGATTTTAATAGTCTGAGAAAACTGAGTGTGGACCATGGCAGAGAAATCATAATAAATCTGTTTAAGTTTAGACCGATTTTTGAGAAGAAATATCCAAGTATAACGAGAAAAATCATGAACAAAAATCACAAAATATCTAGACCCCCCCCAATGGTTGGGTTAGGGGAGGGTCCCCAAATATCTGAATGCACAAGAGCAAACGGGGCAGTAGAAATAGAATTACTTTTATTAAAAGGTAATGCAGGCTATTTAGCAATTTGACAAGGTAAACAATCAACATTTTCAGAACTAACACGACCTAACCGACCACTAGAAACCAAAGTTTTTAAAAGACCAAAAGAGACATGTCCTAAATGACAATGCCAAAGGTGAAAAGAAGACATAGAAGTAGAAGTAGAAGTAGCAGAAGAGGCAACAGAAGTAGCAGCGGATGATCTAGATGGAAGGTGAAGATGAAGAAGCTCAAACAAACGTTCATGCCTATGGCCTATCCCAAGGATCTGTTTCGTCTGAGGGTCCTGCACCAAACAACCATTAGCAGAAAAAGTGACGGTGAGACCAAGTTCACACAATTGACCAATAGAGATAATGTTTAATTGAAGAGCAGGAATGTAATAAACATTAGAAAGAGATACAGTGGAAGTAGAAATTTGACCAATGTGACTAACAGGCCTATGAGAACCATCAACAGTATGTATAGGGGGAACATAAGAGGATGATGAGATAGAAGAAAATATAGTAGAATCAAAGGTCATATGATTACAGCAGGTGGAATCAAAATACCATGAAGGATTACCTAATGTGACTGAAAGAGCAGGAGAAAGAAGAGTACAGGATTTGGCAAGCAGCTACTGGAAAATGGACTCAACATCATTCATAGAAAATGATGGAGCAATAGGATCAATAGAGTGGGGAGTGCAAGAACTCTTTGATGCAGCAGCAACAGCAGGACGAGAACCATAAGCAGATTTGGATTGATGCCCAGAACATGAAGACCCTTTCCTAGATAAAGAAACAGGGGGAGCTCGAGGACAATTACTTTGGAGATGACCCGGAGCAATCTTATGGCAAGTCAAGCATTCACGAACTTGGCACTGAAGTAAAGAATGATTGGCATGTAGGCCATGATTGTGACAATAAATGCATGAGCTAGGAGGCTATGAAGATGAAGAACCTCATGATGATGGCATAGCAAGAACAAAATCAAAGTGTTGAGTTTTGAGCATCCTAAAACGAGTTTTTTCTGACAAGAGCTCGGTAATGGCTTGCTCCAAAGTTGGTAAGGGCAAACAATGGAGCAAGGAAGCACGCATAGGTTCAAAGGTGCTATGAAGAGCCATAGGAAACTACAATAGCTGCTGATGATTTCTATGAACAATAAATAACTGTGCATCCTCCGAATGTACCCAAGTAGGTTCAGAAGAGCCAACTGGTCCAAGATAGATGACATCTAGGATAAAAAAATCATTGATGGACTGACCAGGCTCGTAGCGCACGGGATGAAGAGTTTGTAGGAGTTGTAATTGGTGAGCATGTCCAGTAGTCTGATAGCGTTCTTTCAAGAAATCCCAAATTGCCTTAGCAAAAGAGACAATGGAATTATCATCCTAAAAGCGTCCAAACTGAAGGTTAATGGAAGGAACAAAAGTGGCCCAGAACCATGTGATAATCTACTAGCTCTTCCCTTCCCATTTATCAAGATGCTCATCGAAAGCAAATGCAGTCTCTTTTTCTTCGTGGACGGGTTTAGAAAGAGCACCAGTGATAATACGCCAAAGCCGCTATCCTTTGATGACTCCAGAGAAAGCTTGGGCCCAGAGAACATAGTTGGACCCATCAAGTGTAATGAAGATGTTGTCAAAACGATCCATAATGCTCAAACAAGGCAAAAAAAAAAGAAGAAGAAGGTGCTTTGTAGAGGCTAATTTTTTGAAAACAGAACACACCAGCAGATTTAGGAGGCCGAAACAGTTAGGATATGGCTAAACGGACCAAAAACACAACCAGAAAGGCAGTGAATTAGCTGGTCAAAGTGGGTTAACCAATCTGGTCAACTAAGGCTGATGTCACTGCAAGAGGGATGATGTCAACACACGCGGCGCACATTAGTAAAGAGGCGTGCGACACATGGAACCAGGGCTAACGTCAACTGAAGTCAGAAACATGCGGCTCATGTTAGTAGATGAGGGCATGGTGCACAATAGTGCGAGACAAGTACAGGAGGCGTGCAAGGTGCGTAGGAAAATGGTATAGCGCGTGGCCAATATTCTGGCGGTGCGTGGATCGTCGGATGAAGATGAGTCTAGTGGCGTTGGCTTTGTCCTAAAGAGACGAAGATGCTAGTACAATCCAATCGTCGAAATAGGAAAAGACTAGACACGCAGAAACCAACGTGAGAATGAAACAATCTGCTAGACAAAAAAAAAAAAAAAAAAAAAAAAAAAAAAAGAAGAAGAGGAAAAAAACGTGATATAGAAGAAGAGGAGGCTAGGAGAAAACCCTAGGCTTTGATACCATGTTATGAGGGTAGAAAGAGAAGAGAAAATAGAACTCTTGTATTCAATTCATTAATGAATAGGTACACATTCCTTTATATAGGAGAGAAGATAAGTATATATAAAGAATATACTATATAACAGATATATACAAATAATGTACAACGATACTATATTAACATGATTAACTTCATCTTCATCTTCTGTCTATCAAAACAATCGCATTCTTCATATGAAAATTCAAAAAAAAAAAAAAATTATAAGAAAATTCACATAAATCGAAAAAAAATGAAAAATAATCATATCATACCTTTAAACTTTGCAGCATTCGAAGCTCTTCCAAAATGGTGGTTAATAATGGAGAAGGCAGCAATAACGAGAGAACCTCTCCAAGTCATTACAAGAACAGACTCTAAGAGTAATGAAAAGACTAGCAAGAGACAAGTTTATATGCATAGTATACATATACTGATGGTGGGGTTGGGGTTTGCAATGGAAAGAGAGGGTGGGTGAAACGTACGGAAGGGGAAAGATGAGGGAGTGGGAGGAGATTTGCAAGTGAGGTATAGCTTATAGGAAGTTCAAAAAAAGGTATAGGTCAGCTGCATATATATACATATAGCGTATATATATATGTGCACACATATTTTGAAATATCCTCCAATAGAGTATCTTCTTACTTTTAGGTTTTCAAACATTTGTCTAACAACAGTTGTATAAAAAAATCAAATTTTTTTCTTTCCTGACAAGCTGATAATGGAAAATGTTAGCGAGAGGGACCCACAATGCAGTTATTGGATGGTATTCGCAACTTGGTATTTCAATAGTGTTGTGATTAGTGAGAGGGATGTGATTTATAAATTTATATTGAGTGATTAGAAAATATGAAAATTTATGGAAATTTGTGATTGGTGGGAGATACCGCCATGTGATTGGGTGATTAGAAAATATAAAAAATTATGAAGATTTATGATTAGTAAGAAATACCATCACATAATACCCTAACACTGTGTTCGGTTGTGTGATTTAGTAAGGAATTTGGGGGAAAAAAATGAAAAAAATAGGTGAAATGTGAATAAAACATACCTATATTTCATCTAGTTTCACACACCTTTTCCCTTTTCATTTCAAAATTCCTTCCCAAATTGCCCAACCAAACACAGTATAAGAGTATCAAATAATTTTTCTCGAGTCTGGAGTCCTTTCTGTCTCCCATGACCGTTGTTGTAACTAGGAATGGCAATTTAAACACGTCCTGATGGGGACTCGGACAGCCCTGCCCCGATAAGCTAGGTTTCTCCCAAAAATTACCCCCGTAGGGTCGGGGCTAGTATTGAAAAATAGATCCCCGACGGTTTTCATGTTGCGGACGGGGATAGGTTCCCCGGCCCGCCCCACCCTGCCCCGCCCCCCCCCCCAAATTATCCCCGAACCATCCCCGTATATATATATATATATATATATATGTTTAGGGTTTTTTCTTACTTCACTTCTCTCATAGTCTCACATATCTCAAATCTCTCTCTCTCTCTCTCTCTCTCTCTCCTTCTCTAACGCTATATTTAGTTGGGGGATTTAGGAAAGAATTTGGAAAAAGAAATGAAAAAAGTAAGTGAAATGTGAATAAAATATGCCTATATTTCACCTAGTTTCACACACATTTTTCGTTTTCATTTCCAAATGCCTTCCCAAATCGCCCAACCAAACACAATATAATAGTATCAAATAATTTTTCTCGAGTCTAGAGTCCCTTCTGTCTCTCATGGCCCTTTTTGTAACTACGAATGGCAATTCAAACCCAGCCCGACGGGGACCGGACCGTCTCACCCCAAAAAGCCAAGTTTTTCTCGAAAATAACCCTCCATAGGGTCAGGGTTGGTATTGAAAAATAGATCCCTGATGGTTTTTGGGCTGAGGAGGGTGATAGCTTCCCCCGCCCCGCCCCGCCCCGACTCGAATTATCCCCGAACCATCACCGTATATATATATATAGGGTTTTTCCTTACTTCACTTCTCTCACAGTCTCACAGATCTCAAATCTCTTCCAAAATAGTGCTTAATAATGGAGAAGGCAGCAGCAACGAGAGAACCTCTCTTAGCCATTACAAGAACAAACTCTGAGAATAATGAAAAGACTAGCAAGAGACAAGCTTACATGTATAGTATATATATACTGATGGTGGGGGCAGGGTTTACAGTGGAAAGAGAGGGTGGGTGAGACGTACGTGAGGAGAAAGGTATGGGAGTGGAAGGAGATTTGCAGGTGAGGTACAACTTATAGACAGCTCAAAAAAAGGTACAGGTTTGCTACATATATATACACATAGAATATATATATATATACGCGCACATATTTTGAAATATCCACCAATAACATATCTTCTTACTTTTAGGTTTTCAAACATTTGTCTCAGAACTGTTGTATTAAAAAATTCCTTTTTTTTTTTTTTTGTGTCATTTTTGTTTATTTCTATATAAGTTGATAATGGAAAAGGTTAGCGAGAGGGACCCACAACGCAGTTATTGGATGGTATTGGCACCTTGGTATTTCAATAGTGTTGTGATTGGTGAGAGAGGTGTGATTTATAAATTTATGATTGGGTGATTAGAAAATATAAAAATTTATGAAGATTTATGATTGGTAAAAAATACTGTCATATAATGCCCTAACGCTGTGTTTGGTTTAAGGATTTGGGCAAAAAATATGAAAAAAGTAAGTGAAATGTGAATAAAATATACCAATATTTCACCTAGGTTCACACATCTTTTTCCTTTTAATTTCCAAATCCATCCCAAATCACCCAACCAAACACAGTATCGGAGTATCAAATAATTTTTCCCTAGTCTGGAGTCCCTTCTTTCTCCCATAACCCATGTTGTAACTAGGAATTGCAATTTAAACCCGACCTGACGGGGACCCAGACCGTCCCGCCACGATAAGTCAGGTTTTCCCCGAAAATTAACCCCCATAGGGCTGGGGCTGGTATGGAAAAATAGATCCCCAATGGTTTTCGGGTCAGGGACGGTGATAGGGTCCCCCATCCCGAATTATCCCCGAACCATCCCCGTATATATAGATATATATGTTTAGGGTTTTTCTGTACTTCACTTCTCTCACAGTCTTACAAATCTCAAATCTCTCCCTCTCTCTTTCCCTAATGCTATGTTTGGTTACGGGATTTGGGGGGGATTTGGGAAAGTATTTGGAAAAAGAAATGAAAAAATTAGGTGAAATGTGAATAAAATATACCTATATTCACCTAGTTTCACTCACCTTTTTCTTTTTCATTTTCAAATCCCTTCCCAAATCACCCAATTAAACACAGTATAGGAGTATCAAATAATTTTTCCCGAGTTTGGAGTCCCTTTTGTTTCCCATGACCCTTGTTGTTACCAAGAATGACAATTTAAACCCGGCCCGACGGGGACTGGTTCGGTCGATAAGCCAGGTTTTCCCCGAAAATTACCCATATAGGGCCAGAGCTAGTTTTGAAATATAGATCCCTGACGATTTTTAGGCCGGGGATGATGATAGGTTCCCCCTCCCCTCCCCGCCCCCCCCACCCCAAATTATCCCCGAACCATCCTCGTATGTATATATATATGTTTAGAGTTTTTCCTTACTTCACTTCTCTCACAGTCTCACAGATCTTAAATCTCTTCTGAAATTGTGCTTAGTAATGGAGAAGGCGACAACAACGAGAGAACCTCTCTTAGCCATTACAAGAACAGACTTTGAGAGTAATGAAAATACTAGCGAGAGACAAGCTTATATGTATAGTATATATATACTGATGGTGGAGGCGGGGTTTGCAGTGTTAAGAGACGGTGGATGAGATGTACATGAGGGGAAAGGTGGGGGAATAGGAGGAGATTTGCAGGTGAGGTACAGCTTATAGGCAGCTCAAAAAAAGGTACAGGTCTGGTACATATATGAACATATAGAATATATATATATATATATATATGCACACATATTTTGCAATATCCTCCAATTGAATATGTTCTTACTTTTGGGTTTTCAAACATTTTTCTAACAACAGTTGTATAAAAAAATCAAAATTTTTTTTTTTTTTGTCTTTTTTGTTTCTTTCTCTATAAGCTAATAATGGAAATGGTTAGCGGGAGGGAGCTACAACGCAGTTATTGGATGGTATCGGCACCTTGGTATTTCAATAATGTTGTGATTGGTCAGAGGGATGTGATTTATAAATTTATATTGGGTCATTAGAAAATATGAAAAATTAATGAAATTTATGATTGGTGAGAGATACCACCACGTGATTGGGTAAGCATAAAATATAAAAAAATTATGAAGATTTATGATTGGTAAGAAATACTGTCACATAATACCCTAACGCTGTGTTTGGTTGGGGGATTTGAGAAAGAATTTGGAAAAGGAAATGAAAAAAAGTAGGTGAAATGTGAATAAAATATAAATATATTTCACCTAGTTTTACACACCTTTTTCCTTTTCATTTCCAAATCCCTTCCCAAATCGCGCAACCAAACACAATATAAGAGTATCAAATAATTTTTCCCGAGTCTGGAGTCCCTTCTGTCTCCCATGACCCTTGTTGTAACTAGGAATGACAATTTAAACCCGGCCCGACGGGGACCCACCCCGCCCCGATAAGCTGGGTTTTCCTTGAAAATTACCCCCATAGGACCGAGACAGGTATTGAAAAATAGATCTCCAACGGTTTTCCGGCCAGGAACGGTGATAAGTTCCCTCGTCGCGCCCCAAATTATCCCCGAACCATCCTCGTATATATATATATATATATATATGTTTAGGGTTTTTCCTTACTTTACTTCTCTCATAGTGTCACAGATCTCAAATCTCTCTCTCTCTCTCTCTCTCTCTCTCTCTTTCCCTAACGTTGTGTTTGGTTGGGGGATATGGGGGAGATTTGGGAAAGAATTTGGAAAAAGAAATGAAAAAAATAGGTGAAATGCGAATAAAATATACCTATATTTCACCTAGATTCACACACCTTTTTCGTTTTAATTTCCAAATTCCTTCTCAAATCGCCTAACCAAACACAGTATAAGAGTATCAAATAATTTTTCCCAAGTTTAGAGTCCCTTCTGTCTCCCATGACCCTTTTTGTATCTAGGAATGGCAATTTAAACCCGTCCCGACGGGGACCCAGATTGCCCCGTCCCGATATGCCAGGTTTTCCTCGAAAATTAGCCCATGGGGTCGGCGCTGGTACTGAAAAATAGTTCTCTGACGATTTTCGAGCCGAGGACGGCGATAGGTTCCCCCTCCCCACCTCACCCCGAACCATCCCCGTATATATATATATATATATATATATATATATATATATATATATTTTATGTTTAGAGTTTTTCCTTACTTCACTTCTCTCACAGTCTCATAGATCTCAAATCTCTTCTAAAATTGTGCTTAATAATGAAGAAGACGGCAACAACGAGAGAACCTCTCTTAGCCGTTACAAGAACTGACTCTAAGAGTAATAAAAAGACTAGCAAGAGACAAGCTTATATGTTTAGTATATATATACTAATGTTGGGGGCGTGGTTTGCAGTGGAAAGAGAGGGTGGGTGAGATGTACGGGAGGGAAAAGGTGGGGAACCAGAAGGAGATTTGCAGGTGAGGTATAGCTTATAGGCAGCTCAAAAAAAAGGAGCAGGTCTAGTACGTATATATACATATTGAATATATATATATATATATATGCACACATATTTTGAAATATTCTCCAATAGAATATTTTCTTACTTTTACGTTTTCAAACGTTTGTCTAACAACAGTTGTATAAAGAAATCATTTTTTTTTTTTTTGGGGGGTTGATTTTGTTTCTTTCTCTATAAGATGATAATGGAAAAGGTTAGTGGGAGGGACCCACAATGTAGTTATTGGATGGTATTATCACTTTGGTAATTCAATAATGTTGTGATTGGTAAGAGGGATGTGATTTATAAATTTATATTGGGTGATTAGAAAATATGAAGAATTATAGAAATTTATGATTGTGAGAGATACCGCCACGAGATTGGGTGATTAGAAAATATAAAAAATTATGAAGATTTATGATTAGTAAGAAATACCGTCACATAATACCCTAACGCTATGTTTGGTTGGGCGATTTGGGAAGGAATTTGGAAAAAGAAAAGAAAAAAGTAGGTGAAATGTGAATAAAATATACATATATTTCACTTAAATTCACACACCTTTTTCCTTTTCATTTCCAAATCCCTTCCTAAATCGCCCAATCAAATATAGTATAAGTGTATCAAATAATTTTTCTTGAGTTTGGAGTCCCTTCTGTCTCTCATGACCCTTTTTGTAACTAGGAATGGCAATTTGAACATGGCCCGACAGGGACCCAGACCACCACGCCCCGATAAGCAAGGTTTTTCTTGAAAATTACCCCATTAGGCCGAGGCTGGTATTGAAAAATGGATCCCTGACGATTTTCAGACCGAGAATGGTGATAGGTTCCCTCGCCCTGCCCCGAATTATCCTCGAACCATCCCCGTATATATATATATATATATATGTTTTAGATTTTTTTCCTTCTTTCACTTCCCTAACAGTCTCACAGATCTCAAATCTCTTCCAAAATTGTGCTTAATAATGGAGAAGATGGCAGCAATGAGAGAACCTTCTTAGTCATTACATGAACATAGTCTAAGAGTAATGAAAAGACTAGCGAGAGACAAACTTATATGTATAGTATACATATACTGATGGCGGGGGTGGGGTTTGTAGTGGAAAGAGAGGGTGGGTGAGATGTATGGAAGGGGAAAGATGAGGGAGTGAGAGGAGATTTGCAAGTGAGGTACAGGTTATAGACAGCTCAAAAAAGGTACAGGTCTGCTACATATATATACATAGAGAATATTTATATATATGCACACATATTTTGAAATATGCTCCAATAGCATATCTCCTTACTTTTTGGTTTTCAAACATTTGTCTAATAACAGTTGTATATATATTTCAAAAATTTTTTTTTTCGATTTTGTTTCTTTCTCTATAAGCTGATAAAGGAAAAGTTTAGGGGGAGGGACCCACAACGCAGTTATTGGATGGTATTGGCACCTTGGTATTTCAATAGCGTTGTGATTGGTGAGAGGGATGTGATTTATAAATTTATATTGGATGATTAGAAAATATGAAAAATTATGGAAGTTTATGATTGGTGAGAGATACCACCACGAGATTGGTGATTAGAAAATATTAAAAACATATGAAGATTTGTGATTGGTAAGAAAAACCGTCACATAACACCTTAACAGTGTGTTTAGCTTGGGATTTCGGAAGGAATGTGAAAAAAGAAATGAAAAAAGTAGATGAAATATAAATAAAATATATCTATATTTCACTTAGTTTTAGACACATTTTTCCTTTTTGTTTCCAAATCCCTTTCCCAAATTGCGCAACCAAACACAATATAAGAGTATCAAATAAATTTTCTCAAGTCTGGAGTCCCTTTTGTCTCCCATGACCCTTGTTGTAACTAGGAATGTCAATTTAAACCCAGCTTGGTGGGAACCTGGGCAGCCCCGCCCCGATAAGCCAGGTTTTTCTCGAAAATTACCCCCATAGGGCCGGGGCTGGTATTGAAAAATAGATCCTCGACGGTTTTCGGGTCGAGGACAGTGATAGGTTCCTCTGCATACGGAAAATAAGAAAGTAGAATTTTTTTAAAAGTGTTTTCAAAAAAACTGAAAACAAATATAGTGAATATTTTTAAAATTTTAGAGTTCTTTATAAAAATGTAGAGCTTGTTGTTTTTTCAACAAAATTTTATAAAAAAAATTAAAAGAGTGAAAATTATCATGAAACTAATAAAAATATCTTTAATTTATACTTATTTGTCTTTTTTTTTACCTAAAAAATTAGGAATACATCATTTTTTGGGATATTAAGGATACATTCTTCTTAGGGATGTAAAATTGGTCTGCAGACTCAAGGCTTGGCCAAAGTTCACCCACATAGGCCAACCCGAGATCTCCGGGCTTGGGCCAAGCATTTCGAGGCTCAGTCCAACCCAAATATCAGCTCGATGAGCTCGACTTGAGGCCCGACTGAGACCCAACATCACCTGCACGTTGTTTGACAAGTCAAGATTATGAACGCAGAGTAGGTGGATCCTTATATAGGATATAACATATGTAAGTTGTCAATACGTATATACATACATCTACTTGAGAATAAATCTATCACATTGTGATCCTTCACTTTCATTACCTTATTTCATTGCCGAGAATTATCGCAAAAATAAAATAAAATAAAATAAATATGGGATTTTTTTTTAGGGCCCATGGTATTAAAATTTTATAGCATAAAGGACATTCAATATTTTATAATGTCTAAGGTCCCTCAACATTGATTCAGAGTTTTAATCCCAAGAAATTCTGGACTTTCTGAAGAATTTCTCAAGGTTCAAACTAGAGAAAATTCAAATTTCTCTGAGTTCAAACCCGAGAAAATTGAACAATACATAGAAAATTAAACAAGGCAGAGAAAATTACCCAGAGAAAATTGAAATTTCTATGAGTTCAAACCAGAGAAATTCAGAGAAAATTGAAATTTCTCTGGCTTTATTCACAAATTTCTCTGACTTTGTTCATAGAGAATTTCTCTAGGAACAAATAGAGCACATATAAAATATAATATATATGTAATAAAATATACATACATATATAACAGAGACACTTTTGTATAAATTACTCGATAAAAAAGAGAAATTTTTTTTCTTTCCTTTTCTCTCTCTCAAATCCCTTCAATATTTTCCGATCATTGAACTGGAGCAACGACGAACTCCATTTCTGCTCCCTATCGACACTACTACATTTGAAATCTAGTCACAATTGTTAGGTCTTGAAGCCGAATAGCGATCACAAACTAGGTGCCTCGACATCGAAATGAAACCCAGTTACAATACTGGATTTTACATCAATCATACTTAGAATGGTGGGTTGGAAGGTTTCATTCGATTTTGTTTGCACTTTAAGTGAGTATGTAGGAGTTAAGGGACCTTAGATATCACAAAATATATTGTGGATGTCTCTCATTACTAAAATTGGGATAGAGACTTTAGACTAATTTTCCCATAAATAATCAGGGTGTTAATCCAACATTTCTTTGATTTTTGAATTAGGTAAGGAGAGTTGTTCATTCTTCTTCTTTTTTTATTTAATTTATTTTGTTGTTGATAAATTTCACTTTATCTCCTTTATGTTTGGCCACTTTTCCAACTTTGATTTTTAAAGTTTGTTTTTTTCTACTTTGACCCTTCATATTTTAAGTTTTTTCCACTTTACTCCTACTTACTGTTATACTTATAATTCAATTAATTAAAAATATATTATTATATTAGAGTTTAAGTTTATGTTAAATGTGTGAGTCATATATAATAAAATAATTTTATGACACATGACTGTCAATATGTCATTTTCTATCTAATTTTACATTCCCACTTTGGCCTTTCAAGTTTTTTTTTTACCATTTTGGGCCCTCATGTTTCAAGTATTTTCTAGTTTACTCCTAAAGATAATTTGTAACGCCCTCAAAAATAAACCCCAAATCATACAATCTTGACATGCTTAGACATAAGAGAATAAAACATAATTTCATTCATCAGAGTATACATTACAATAGTATTACATGTTGACATCAAAAGTAAATGCCTCACGGGCTTACAACTTTCCAAGCTAACACTTGGTTACAAAGAGAGAGTACTAACTCAAAATACAAAATAAGCCTTTGGCTTGATTTACATGTAACACACAAAATAATCACAAAGATAAACAAGACAGTCTTCAACTCCCAAAACCATCCAAGCTAAGACCTCGGAGGCGACATAATACCTGAACCTGAAAATGATGTCCCATATAGAGTAAGCCAACGCCCAGTAGAGATATGCTAAACATAATATGAGCAATAACTAAAACATTAGCATTCGATAAATGTTAAACTCAAATATGCCAACTTATAACACATTTCAATTTCA
Source organism: Camellia japonica (assembly GCA_030407325.1). Classification (NCBI taxonomy): domain Eukaryota; kingdom Viridiplantae; phylum Streptophyta; class Magnoliopsida; order Ericales; family Theaceae; genus Camellia; species Camellia japonica. The sequence goes on from JAPPVO010000019.1 coordinate 135,805,468, forward strand.
TGACCAATATGTCCATGTTTCATTTCATTTTCCATTACTTATCCAATTCTCAATTATAATCGTGGCTCAGAACCTGGACCAAACAATTTAGATGAGATTACATCTCATATCAACAATACTTCCATTTCAAAAGAGATAACAACTCATATTAAACACTCCATACATCATATATGATACACAGATCTGCTGTATCAATGTCAAAATAAAACACTTCCATACTTCATATAATGACACACAGATTTGTTGTATTACTGGAGTCCATCCCCCATCTCCTCCAAAATATCTGGTTTAGGAGTAAAATCCCCTATCTCCTCCCAAACCGTGGAGTACATCCCTATTCTCCTCCCACACCACACAACATATATAAGCATCTATCACATACATGTTCAATCAATACACAAATTTTGATGTATTATTCGATTCATCATATGCAATGGACATTCAACCGATTAGTTTTAATTCCCTAATCCATCATGCAATGTCTACAACAATCAAGACTACCTCCACCGATAGCCCAAAGCAATTATTTCTAAACAGATAATAATTATATCAACGATAAATTATCAACATTTTCAAAGGTGAGTGATTAATGAATCCAACTCCACCATTCTACCTCATAATGAGCCAATTTCATTATTTCCACTCAATTCACATTTCCATAATAAATGTCATTAATTACACTAATGACCCAAATATACCCAAACATGGCATTTTCCCATTTCTCAACATTGACCCAAAGGTCCAAATATTATCAACAACATCAATAACCTCCTTTTCAGACCCAAACACATATGTTTGAATCAAAAAACAAAACCCCTCTTTCCAATATAACACATCTCAAACCCTAACTTCCCAAATCAACCATCTATACAAAAAGCTCAACATTTATTTAAAGCTCATAAAAAAAAGTAGTTATCCCTACCTCAAAGTCGATATTTAATTAGCTAGTTGGTTAGTTAAATTGTATTATTCTTTCGGTCCCTCCGAGTGAGGGCAAATTTGTAATAAGTGTGGGTGAGTGTGTGTATGTTTTCCAACCCCACTTCTTTCTCCCTTTTACTTACCTGCTTTCGATGATTAGTATTAGGACATATTTAATTTAGCATACCTTATGCTATGCATGCGTGCATCATTCATCAGTATTGCATGCACCGGGCTCGGCGCATTCATGCTAACTGCATAAAGTATTTCGAATCTAACTTGAATACATGCTACCTATGCATTTTCACATGTCATTCATAGACTAGCCGAGCCTACTCTAGTGACATTCCGTATGCGTTGCATTAGGCATCTAAACATGGACTTGGATCATGCATGATTGCTAACATGTTCTTGTTTTGGCCAGGAGTACTATGTGAGTTTTTTTTTATGCTTTAGCATACCGCATGAGTGTGAATGTTAACATGATAGCATGCTTACCATGTGGCTAGATGCTTATGTGATATAAACTGCTTGAATGCCTGTGGGTGGAGGTCGAATTACTTGAATTGGAATAATACATTAAAACTGTGAGTTTTAAGCCCACTCAACAGTGGCAAAACCATCTTTTCTAAAGCCCACTCGAGGGTGGCAAAACCTGTATTTTAGCCTACTTGCGAGTAGCAAACCATTTTCAAAACAAACATGAAATGTTTTGTTCCAATTTAGGCAATTTGGTCTATACTTGTTTGCTGCGCGCATAACATAGTAATTCTAGGCTAATAACCGGAATAAGAGCATATAATGTTTTCAAAACAAGATATCACGGTTAGTAGAGGCCGATCTTTGATCGGGCGAGAGGGGGTGCTCATAGCTGACCTTCCCCAATCGTACCCAAGTTCCCGAGCCGAGGCAACTTTGGTGATGACGGACACGTGGCCTTTGGCACCGAGTCAGGGTTTCCTAAATTCCCCCAAAATAAAATATTTAGGTGGCGACTCTGTATCTGGCAAAGCAGTCCATGTTTGGCACTTCTTTTCTAAAAATCTATTTTCTCAAAACGATTTGCCGGATTTGGACTCTTTGGTTCAGATTAAGAACCGTGACACAATCGAGTCCGAACTGTAACCCCGAGCGAGGTCCCCTCGCGGGCTTGTTACAGCAAGTTCCACAATACTTCCATAAACCAAAACATTTACAATGTTTTACAACTTAAGACATATTTAATGCTCTTAAAGTTTAGCAATATTACAAAATTCCCAATACATGATTACGCATTAACAAACAAGTCCGGATATTTCTCGCGGACCTCCAACTCACGCTCCTAAGTGGCTTCCTTCACTCCGTGATGTTTCCACAAAACCTTTACCAAGGGAATGGTCTTGCCTCACAAGACTTGATCCCGCCTATCCAAGACCCGCACCGGTCTCTCCTCATACGAGGCATCCTCGTCAACCTCTAAGTCGGTCCAATCTAATACATGTGATGGATCCGGCTCGTACTTCCGAAGCATACTAACATGAAACACGTCATGCACCTCGGACAACTGTAGCGGTAAAGCTAAACGGTACGCAACCTCCCCAATCCTCTCAAGGATCTCAAAGGGACCAATAAACCGAGGGGACAACTTCCCACTCTTCCCAAACCTCATCAAACCCCGCCTAGGTGATATTTTCAGACAAACATGATCACCCGTCTCAAATGCCAAAGGCCTCCTCCTACGGTCGGCATAACTCTTTTGGCGACTCTGGGCTGTCACAAGCCTCCTACGGATAAGCTCAACCTTCTCGTCGTTTCCCTCACCAACTCCGGGCCCAACAAAGGTGCATCACCCACCTCGGCCCAACAAATTGGAGACCTACACGGTCGGCCATACAAGGCCTCAAACGTGCCATACCGATACTCGACTGAAAATTGTTGTTGTAGGCAAACTCCACCAAGGGCAAGTGCCTCTCCCACGACCCACTAAAGTCAAGGACACAACCTCGAAGCATATCCTCAAGGATCTGAATAGTACACTCGGACTGCCCGTCAGTCTGAGGATGATAAGCCGTCCCAAAGGTCAATCTAGTGCCCAAGGCACTCTGCAAACTCTGCCACAACCTAGCAGTAAAACGTGGATCTCTATCTAGAGATCGATACTGGGAGCCCGTGCAACCTCACTATGTCCCGAATATACAAGTCGGCAAGATGATCTACCGAATCTCTCACGCGCATAGGGATAAAGTGCGCCAACTTAGTCAACCGGTCTACAACCACCAAATAGCATCACTACCCCGCTGAGTCCTCGGAAGCCTACAACAAAGTCCATAGTGACATGCTCCCACTTCCACTTCGGTAATAGGCAAGGGTTGTAACAAACCCGCTGGCCTCTGATGTTCGGCCTTCACTTGCTGACAAGTAAGGCACTTCGATACGAAGACTGCCACATCCTTCTTCATACCCCGCCACCAAAACTGGCGACCCAAATCACGATACATCTTGGTGCCTCCCGGATGCACCGCAAGGCGTGAATGGTGAAACTCTCAGAGTACCTCCTCCGGCAAGACTCGGCACAAACAGACGGTCTCGGTATCTCACACTCTGGTCGGGATACACAGTCAAACCCTTTCAACCTTCCCATTGGAGATCTTCTCTCGGAGGGATTCTACCTCAAGGTCACTTCTCTGTGCCTCTAACACTCGAGTCACAAGTGTAGGCTGCGCAACAACAGAAAACAAGGCCGCAGCCTCAACGGATTCGCCCAAAGCAAATCAAACTCACCAAGTGCACCCAACATCTCCCACTCCCGGATGGCTATACAAGCTACATCACTAATGGATTTCCTGCTAAGGGCATCGGCCACAACATTGGCCTTTCCCGGGTGATAGTGCAACTCAAAGTCATAATCCTCAATGAACTCCATCCATCTTCTCTGCCTCAAATTCAAGTCTCTCTGTGTAAATAGATACTTCAAACTCTTATGATCCGAGAACACCTCGAATCTCTCACCGTAAAGGTAGTGCCTTCAAATCTTCAAGGCAAAAATCACAGCTGCTAACTCTAGGTCATGTGTAGGGTAATTTCTCTCGTGTATTTTCAACTGACGTGAGCATAGGCTACCACTTTCCCCTTTTGCATCAACACACAACCCAAACCCTCTCGTAAGGCATCACTAATAAACCGCATAACCCAAACCTCTCTCCGGAATAATCAAAACCGGAGCAGTGGTCAATCTAACTTTCAACTCTTGGAACGACTTTTCACAAGTCTCACTCCACACAAACTTGACCCTTTTCGCGTCAATCTAGTCAACGCGAAGCTAGCCTGGAGAAGTCCTTCACAAACTGACGGTAATACCCAGCTAATCCCAGAAAACTGCGGATCTCAAAAACACTCTTAGGCTGTGCCAATCCTGCACTGCCTCTATCTTGGATGTATCAACAGACACCCCTTCCTCGGAAACAACATGGCCTAAGAATTTAACCTCTCTTAGCCAGAACTCACACTTCCCAAACTTGGCATACAGCTTATGGGCTCTAAGCAACTCAAGCACCACTCTCAAGTGTTCCTCGTGCTCCTCCTCCGAAGGTGAATAAATCAAGATGTCGTCTGCAAAAACGACTACAAAACGATCTAAGAATTCCCGGAAGATCCGGTTCATCAAGTCCATAAACACTGCCGGTGCATTGGTGAGCCCAAAGGCATCACCAGAAACTCATAGTGGCCATACCGCGTACGGAATGCCGTCTTCGGGATATCCTCCTCCTGACCCTCAACTGGTGGTAACCCGATCTCAAGTCTATCTTAGAGAAACAACGGGACCCCTTCAACTGGTCAAACAGATCATCAATACGGGCATAGGGTACTTATTCTTAACCGATAGCCCGATTCAATTTTCGATAATCGATACAAAGTCTCAAGGCACCATCTTTCTTTTTAGCAAAGAGGGCCGGTGCTCCCCACGGCGAAGTACTAGGGCGAATAAAGCCCTTATCTAGTAATTCCTGGAGTGAATCTTCAACTCACTCAACTCGGCTGGGGCAAAACGATAAGGTGCCATAGAAATCGGCGCCGTGCCGGGCACTAAATCAATAGAAAACTCAACTCTCCGATGTGGTGGCAAACTAACAAGGTCCTCGGGAAAAACATCCGAATACTCACAAACCACTCTTGGCAACTCAAGGATCTCATCACACTCACTACTCATACAGCTAGCGAGAAGACAACTAAGCTCACTCCGCCCTCACGGATCATACACCGGTGGCAACACACTACCAACCCGATCCCCCAAGAAATGGAAACAATCCCCGCTCAAGGTACATACTGTGACCCTCTGGCGGTAACAATCAATAACAGCTCGGTATGACGATAACCAGTCCATACCCAAAATCACATCAAAACCCGACATAGCCATAACTACAAAAGAAAATGGAAGCCGGAGGTCGGCGACCTCTATATCACAGCCCTGACACCCCTGTTTCAAAATCAACTCACCCCCAACAGGTGATACAACACAAATAGAGATGCTAACTGCGCCAACTCCAACCCCAAAACAGATGCAAATGCAGCAGATATAAAGGAATGGGATGCACCCGTATCAATCAACACATTGGCAACCGAGTTGCAAAACAAAAAGGTACCTCTCACAACAATGGAGCCGGTACTAGATCCTGCCGGTAACAGCATACACACGCCCTGTAGGCCCCTGATCTACCTGCTCACCTCTCGGAGCAAAAGACTGCTACACAGACTGGGACGATGAAGCCCCCTGATTGGCCCTCGAGGCCTGAACTGACTGAGCTGGCTGAAAACTCTGCCTCGACCCAGATGCACCAGATGTGCCACTCAACTGCGGCAAAACTCTTCAGGTGCCCCGCCTGACCACACTGGTAACAAGAGAGCGGCTGGCCTCTGCCCTGACTCTGGCTCTGAGGTCGAGCCGAAGATGAAGCTGCTCTCTGACCTCCTCCCCTCTGCGGGCAAGCTGGAGACTTGTGGCCAACTGACCACATTTGTAACAGGTGATGTCTCCCTGACTGCCTCTCCCAGAGCCTGCACTCGGCACTGGAAAGGTCGATCTAGCAAAAGCACCCTGGGACTGCGGAGGGTTAGACCCCTCTGCCTCCGACCATCCCCCTGGCCATCCTGACTCTCTTGGAGCCCCTCTGTCTCTCCTCCTCCTCCTGCATCATAATCTCCATATGGGCCGCACATCCACAAGGCGCCATAATCCCGGGTCATAGACCCCCCAACTCTCATCTTGAGCCCGTGTCTCAACTTCTTCTCAAATTCCAGACAACGGCTTCTTCAGACGCCACAAGCTCAGGTGCAAACCTGGATAAACTAGTAAATGCGCCTCAAACTCGGCCACTGATGAACTCAGCTGCTTAGCTGGAGAACTGATCCCTCAACTTCTCCCTGACAGTTGGAGACAGGAACTTCTCCTGGAAAGCATCTACAAAGGCCTCCCAAGTTCCCCCTACACGACCTCTCATGAACTTCCACCACTGACCCGCATCTCCCTTCAATTGGAAAGATCCAAGGTCACCTTCAAAGCCCCGTCCTCGATGCCAAGCATCTCAAACGTCTTCGTCATCTGCTCGAGCCATTCATCCGCCTTAAGTGGCTCTTTTGGATCACCCACAAACTCGTCCAAGTTAGACCGGAAGAACTCCCTCTTCAGAAAGGAAGGCCCTGCCTTAGCAACATGGGCCTGGACCTGATTCTCAGCTCCGAGAATGCCCAAGGATTCCCTAAAGCTCCTGCCATCTCGCGGGCTAAGGCGCCCATGGCCTGCTGACCTACTGGCTCGGCCAATTGGCCTGACCAACACCCTCCTGCTGTGCCGGAACTCATCCGGTATAAGCATCTCCTGCCTACCATGCCTACCACGCTACCACCCGTCCTCGTCCTGACATCCTAATAAAGGTAACGAAGAACATTAGCACATTCACAAATGTGCCGAAGCTATAACACTCGCGTCCTAATGCATGGACAACAGTAATTCACTCCACGAAGCACATAATCACATAAGCACTTACGAATTTCATTTCCGGATAATGATAGTCCCATGGCGTTACTAGAGTTCCAGTTAGAAACACATTGATCAAGTGCTTTCCAACAAGACTCACAGAAACCCAAGGATCCAATCAACATCCTAGAAAATAAAATCCCATACCCATATAGTCACATAAACATGTTATCACATAAGTATATAACATTACGTCTAAGTCTCTAACAAGCGAGACAAAGCCATTGTGATACTAAACACTTCCCACGTACCCATAACCCTTGAGCCAAGAGAAGAGCCTTCTCTCTTATAGACAACCAAGACTTACAAGCTAAGTCATCCAAGGGCTCATCCCCTCCATACACGTGTATGGGGGGGAAAACAAACGCCAACAGCTGTCTAAAAATATCCCATAAAGCAGCTGTATAGGAGTCAGCAGGGCAAAATGGTCATTTGCCAAAAAAGGTGCCGACCGGCACAAAAGAGTGCCGACCGGCACACTAAAGTGCCGATGGCAACACCATCCAGCCGGTGGCCTCTAGCCACAGCCGGTGGTATGTGGGGGTGCCTCACAAAGCAATCCCTGCCCTCCCAAGGCAAAACACAAGTGTTTGGTGCAAAACCAAGCACAAAACGGTCGAGTTCGGAGGTCCTGAGGCAAGGCGCGTAGCCGAGAACTCCGGGAACTCCAAATGAACGCAAACATGGATAATCACCGAGCGTTCCAACGGTGACATCCAAGTCTTGAGGACGGTCAAAAATGGGGTGTCTACAACAAACACCTAGAGTTACACCTTCCTTGAGCTACTGAGGTACTAAGGAGCTATTTTCAGAGGTTTTGAGCTGGTTTTGAGCTAAGGAAAGTAGCTGGAACTCCATCCTTGAAGGAGTCTACAAGGGTAAGACACTTGTCCCTTTATTCCCCATTTTTGCATAGCTTATTTTCCCATCTTGCATATGTTTTTAGGCTTAGTGTATAATATAAAAAAGTTTTATTTTTTAGCCCTCTAAATAGTTGGTTAAGGTTGCTTTAAGCTTTGGGGTTGTTTGACCCCTCCTGAGGCTTGTTTGGCCCTTGTTTTGTGCCATTTTGGTTGAGCTCTGGGACCATTGTGTTTGGGCCTCCTCACCATTGAAATCTTGAGGGATTTCAGAGGTGAGGATGGTGCCTTGAGGCCGTAGGAAGGAGAGGGTCACCCCCTCTCCTTGTTGTCCTTGAAAAGGACCATTTTTGCCTCTTGAGGGAGCATCTAGTCTAAGTGTGTGTTGGCCATGCCTTAGCTGATTTTCATGCTTATTATGTCATAATATAGCATTGTTGTATGTTGGTCTTGGTACACCATGCTTGTTTAGCATACATGCCTTGTAATGCCTTGTTTTAGCCTTAACATGTCTTATGCTTTGAGTCCTTATCCAAACATATTTAGGCCTAGCTTTGTGAAGCCTTTATGTTTATTTTGCCATGTTTAAGGTCTGTCCTTAGCTGTTTTGGTCAATCATAACATGTATTGCATAGCTCCTTTGCATTGCTAGCTTGTAGCCTTAAGTGTGTGAGTGTGCAGCATGCATTGCTTGCATCATTTCAGTGGTTTGGAACCACTTAACATGCCATTTCAGTCCATTTAACATGCTTGTATGCTTGCCTTTAATGCCTCTTTGATGCTTTGGAAGCTTGTGTTGTATGCTCCATGTTTTGGGCAATTATGCATACTTTTATATTTGAGTCACTTAGATGCCATCTAGGTGTTCCTTTGGTATTGTCTAGGTCTGCCTTGAACCTATTTTAAGTCCTCTTGGCCTTGTGAGGCTTGGTTGACTTAGTCATGGTTTAAGTCTTCTTGGCTTGCCTCAAGTATTTGGACCTTGATTGCATGCCATGCTTGTTGTTCATTTGGTTTGGCACCATTTTAGCATGATTTCAGAGCTTTCCATTGCATGCTAATTGTCCGTGTTTGCATCTTCTTAAGTATGCTTAGAAGTTGCTCTTTATGCTTAGGAATTAGACCATATTCACATGCATGTGTGTGTGTGTTTTGGACCTCACTTCCATAGCATTGGCCACTGTTTTAGGCTTGTTTGAGGGCAGCCTAATTTAGTTTGAGTCCACCCCCCTTTGCTTGTTGCCTGCTTTGTATGCTTCCTTGTATTGCCATGTTGCATATTAGCCTCCATGTCTAGGTTGCATTCCATTTGCATGCATGCTTGGCCTCTTGAAATGCTTGTGATAGAGGTTGAGCCCCATTGGTTTGTTTATGTGCATTGCATTCTATATCAAGATGTACACTTGATTCTTTGGGCCATCATGCATGGAAATGCGTGATTGGTGGTCCGAGAATCGAGGCCCATCCTCCTTTGAGTCATTCACATGATAAGGGGTGTGGTTGGTGCATACATAGCTTGAAATGCATTGCTATGCCTTGCTTTGTCCTCTGCTGCTGTCAAACAGGATTCTGCAGGGAGTTTTGGCCGACCGGCTATATACAGTGCCGACCGGCCATCCATTGTTGGCCGATGGATTAATTTGTGGCCGGTGACCATCATACATGGCCGGTGGCCATCCCTCCTAGCCGGTGTTGTTCCACAGTGCCCAGAGAGCATGCCTTGAGAGTTATGCAATTTTCAGAGGAGCAGAACAGTCAAAGCAGAGGCAGCTTGTGCATGGCAGTGGATTTCCGGGCGGAACCGAGCGCGCATGCATTGAGCCCTCTCCCCGAGGCTGCTGTTTACTGCTTTCTTAGATTAATTAATTTGCTTAATTAATTTAATTGATATTTAATATTTAATTAGCTAGTTGGTTAGTTAAATTGTATTATTCTTTCGGTCCCTCCGAGTGAGGGCAAATTTGTAATAAGTGTGGGTGAGTGTGTGTATGTTTTCCAACCCCCACTTCTTTCTCCCTTTTACTTACCTGCTTTCGATGATTAGTATTAGGACATATTTAATTTAGCATACCTTATGCTATGCATGCGTGCATCATTCATCAGTATTGCATGCACCGGGCTCGGCGCATTCATGCTAACTGCATAAAGTATTTCGAATCTAACTTGAATACATGCTACCTATGCATTTTCACATGTCATTCATAGACTAGCCGAGCCTACTCTAGTGACATTCCGTATGCGTTGCATTAGGCATCTAAACATGGACTTGGATCATGCATGATTGCTAACATGTTCTTGTTTTGGCCAGGAGTACTATGTGAGTTTTTTTTTTATGCTTTAGCATACCGCATGAGTGTGAATGTTAACATGATAGCATGCTTACCATGTGGCTAGATGCTTATGTGATATAAACTGCTTGAATGCCTGTGGGTGGAGGTCGAATTACTTGAATTGGAATAATACATTAAAACTGTGAGTTTTAAGCCCACTCAACAGTGGCAAAACCATCTTTTCTAAAGCCCACTCGAGGGTGGCAAAACCTGTATTTTAGCCTACTTGCGAGTAGCAAACCATTTTCAAAACAAACATGAAATGTTTTGTTCCAATTTAGGCAATTTGGTCTATACTTGTTTGCTGCGCGCATAACATAGTAATTCTAGGCTAATAACCGGAATAAGAGCATATAATGTTTTCAAAACAAGATATCACGGTTAGTAGAGGCCGATCTTTGATCGGGCGAGAGGGGGTGCTCATAGCTGACCTTCCCCAATCGTACCCAAGTTCCCGAGCCGAGGCAACTTTGGTGATGACGGACACGTGGCCTTTGGCACCGAGTCAGGGTTTCCTAAATTCCCCCAAAATAAAATATTTAGGTGGCGACTCTGTATCTGGCAAAGCAGTCCATGTTTGGCACTTCTTTTCTAAAAATCTATTTTCTCAAAACGATTTGCCGGATTTGGACTCTTTGGTTCAGATTAAGAACCGTGACACAATCGAGTCCGAACTGTAACCCCGAGCGAGGTCCCCTCGCGGGCTTGTTACAGCAAGTTCCACAATACTTCCATAAACCAAAACATTTACAATGTTTTACAACTTAAGACATATTTAATGCTCTTAAAGTTTAGCAATATTACAAAATTCCCAATACATGATTACGCATTAACAAACAAGTCCGGATATTTCTCGCGGACCTCCAACTCACGCTCCTAAGTGGCTTCCTTCCACTCCGTGATGTTTCCACAAAACCTTTACCAAGGGAATGGTCTTGCCTCACAAGACTTGATCCCGCCTATCCAAGACCCGCACCGGTCTCTCCTCATACGAGGCATCCTCGTCAACCTCTAAGTCGGTCCAATCTAATACATGTGATGGATCCGGCTCGTACTTCCGAAGCATACTAACATGAAACACGTCATGCCCTCGGACAACTGGCGGTAAAGCTAAACGGTACGCAACCTCCCAATCCTCTCAAGGATCTCAAAGGGACCAATAAACCGAGGGGACAACTTCCCACTCTTCCCAAACCTCATCAAACCCGCCTAGGTGATATTTTCAGAAAACATGATCACCCGTCTCAAATGCCAAAGGCCTCCTCCTACGGTCGGCATAACTTTTTGGCGACTCTGGGCTGTCACAAGCCTCCTACGGATAAGCTCAACCTTCTCGTCGTTTCCCTCACCAACTCCGGGCCCAACAAAGGTGCATCACCCACCTCGGCCCAACAAACTGGAGACCTACACGGTCGGCCATACAAGGCCTCAAACGTGCCATACCGATACTCGACTGAAAACTGTTGTTGTAGGCAAACTCCACCAAGGGCAAGTGCCTCTCCCACGACCCACTAAAGTCAAGGACACAACCTCGAAGCATATCCTCAAGGATCTGAATAGTACTCGGACTGCCCGTCAGTCTGAGGATGATAAGTCCCAAAGGTCAATCTAGTGCCCAAGGCACTCTGCAAACTCTGCCACAACCTAGCAGTAAAACGTGGATCTCTATCTAAGATGATCGATACTGGGAGCCCGTGCAACCTCACTATGTCCCGAATATACAAGTCGGCAAGATGATCTACCGAATCTCTCACGCGCATAGGGATAAAGTGCGCCAACTTAGTCAACCGGTCTACAACCACACAAATAGCATCACTACCCCGCTGAGTCCTCGGAAGCCTACAACAAAGTCCATAGTGACATGCTCCCACTTCCATTCGGTAATAGGCAAGGGTTGTAACAAACCCGCTGGCCTCTGATGTTCGGTCTTCACTTGCTGACAAGTAAGGCACTTCGATACGAAGACTGCCACATCCTTCTTCATACCCCGCCACCAAAACTGGCGACCCAAATCACGATACATCTTGGTGCCTCCCGGATGCACCGCAAGGCGTGAATGGTGAAACTCTCAGAGTACCTCCTCCGGCAAGACTCGGCACAAACAAACGGTCTCGGTATCTCACACTCAGGTCGGGATACACGTCAAACCCTTTCAACCTTCCCATTGGAGATCTTCTCTCGGAGGGATTCTACCTCAAGGTCACTCTCTGTGCCTCTAACACTCGAGTCACAAGCGTAGGCTGCGCAACAACAGAAAACAAGGCCGCAGCCTCAACGGATTCGCCCAAAGCAAATCAAACTCGCCAAGTGCACCCAACATCTCCCACTCCCGGATGGCTATACAAGCTACATCACTAATGGATTTCCTGCTAAGGGCATCGGCCACAACATTGGCCTTTCCCGGGTGATAGTGCAACTCAAAGTCATATCCTCAATGAACTCCATCCACCTCTCTGCCTCAAATTCAAGTCTCTCTGTGTAAACAGATACTTCAAACTCTTATGATCCGAGAACACCTCGAATCTCTCACCGTAAAGGTAGTGCCTTCAAATCTTCAAGGCAAAAATCACAGCTGCTAACTCTAGGTCATGTGTAGGGTAATTTCTCTCGTGTATTTTCAACTGACGTGAGTCATAGGCTACCACTTTCCCCTTTTGCATCAACACACAACCCAAACCCTCTCGTAAGGCATCATAATAAACCGCATAACCCAAACCTCTCTCCGGAATAATCAAAACCGGAGCAGTGGTCAATCTAACTTTCAACTCTTGGAACGACTTTTCACAAGTCTCACTCCACACAAACTTGACCCATTTTCGCGTCAATCTAGTCAACAGCGAAGCTAGCCTGGAGAAGTCCTTCACAAACTGACGGTAATACCCAGCTAATCCCAGAAAACTGCGGATCTCAAAAACACTCTTAGGCTATGCCTAATCCTGCACTGCCTCTATCTTGGATGTATCAACAGACACCCCTTCCTCGGAAACAACATGGCCTAAGAATTTAACCTCTCTTAGCCAGAACTCACACTTCCCAAACTTGGCATACAGCTTATGGGCTCTAAGCAACTCAAGCACCACTCTCAAGTGTTCCTCGTGCTCCTCCTCCGAAGGTGAATAAATCAAGATGTCGTCTGCAAAAACGACTACAAAACGATCTAAGAATTCCCGGAAGATCCGGTTCATCAAGTCCATAAACACTGCCGGTGCATTGGTGAGCCCGAAAGACATCACCAGAAACTCATAGTGGCCATACCGCGTACGGAATGCCGTCTTCGGGATATCCTCCTCCTTGACCCTCAACTGGTGGTAACCCGATCTCAAGTCTATCTTAGAGAAACAACGGGACCCCTTCAACTGGTCAAACAGATCATCAATACAGGGCATAGGGTACTTATTCTTAACCATAGCCTGATTCAATTTTCGATAATCGATACAAAGTCTCAAGGCACCATCTTTCTTTTTAGCAAAGAGGGCCGGTGCTCCCCACGGCGAAGTACTAGGGCGAATAAAGCCCTTATCTAGTAATTCCTGGAGCTGAATCTTCAACTCACTCAACTCGGCTGGGGCAAAACGATAAGGTGCCATAGAAATCGGCGCCGTGCCGGGCACTAAATCAATAGAAAACTCAACCTCCGATGTGGTGGCAAACAAACAAGGTCCTCGGGAAAAACATCCGAATACTCGCAAATCACTCTTGGCAACTCAATCTGGATCTCATCACACTCACTACTCATACAGCTAGCGAGAAGACAACTAAGCTCACTCCGCCCTCACGGATCATACACCGGTGGCAACACACTACCAACCCGATCCCCCAAGAAATGGAAACAATCCCCGCTCAAGGTACATACTGTGACCCTCTGGCGGTAACAATCAATAACAGCTCGGTATGACGATAACCAGTCCATACCCAAAATCACATCAAAACCCGACATAGCCATAATTACAAAAGAAAATGGAAGCCGGAGGTCGGCAACCTCTATATCACAGCCCTGACACCCCTGTTTCAAAATTAACTCACCCCCCAACAGGTGATACAACGCAAATAAGAGATGCTAACTGCACTAACTCCAACCCCAAAACAGATGCAAATGCAGCAGATATAAAGGAATGGGATGCACCCGTATCAATCAACACATTGGCAACCGAGTTGCAAAACAAAAAGGTACCTCTCATAACAAATGGAGCCAGTACTAGATCCTGCACGGTAACAGCATACACACGCCCTGTAGGCCCCTGATCTACCTGCTTACCTCTCGGAGCAAAAGACTACTACACAGACTGGGACGATGAAGCCCCCTGATTGGCCCTCGAGGCCTGAACTGACTGAGCTGGTTGAAAACTCTGCCTCGACCCAGATGCACCAGATGTGCCACTCAACTGCTGGCAAAATCTCTTCAGGTGCCCTGCCTGACCACACTGGTAACAAGAGAGCGGCTGGCCTCTGCCCTGACTCTGGCTCTGAGGTCGAGCCGAAGATGAAGCTGCTCTCTGACCTCCTCCCCTCTGCGGGCAAGCTGGAGACTTGTGGCACTGACACATTTGTAACAGGTGATGTCTCCCTGACTGCCTCTCCAGAGCCTGCACTCGGCACTGGAAAGGTCGATCTAAAAAGCACCCTGGGACTGGGAGGGTTAGGACCCCTCTGCCTCCGACCATCCCCCTGCCATCCTGACTCTCTTGGAGCCCCTCTGTCTCTCCTCCTCCTCCTGTATCATAATCTCCATATGGGCCGCAACATCCACAAGGCGTCCATAATCCCGGGTCATAGACCCCCCAACTCTCATCTTGAGCCCGTGTCTCAACTTCTTCTCAAATTCCAGACAACGGCATTCTTCAGACGCAACAAGCTCAGGTGCAAACCTGGATAAACTAGTAAATGCAGCCTCAAACTCGGCCACTGATGAACTCAGCTGCTTAAGCTGGTAGAACTGATCCCTCAACTTCTCCCTGACAGTTGGAGACAGGAACTTCTCCTGGAAAGCATCTACAAAGGCCTCCCAAGTTCCCCCTACACGACCTCTCATGAACTTCTACCACTGACCCGCATCTCCCTTCAATTGGAAAGATTCCAAGGTCACCTTCAAAGCCCCGTCCTCGATGCCAAGCATCTCAAACGTCTTCGTCATCTGCTCGAGCCATTCATCCGCCTTAAGTGGCTCTTTTGGATCACCCACAAACTCGTCCAAGTTAGACCGGAAGAACTCCCTCTTCAGAAAGGAAGGCCCTACCTTAGCAACATGGGCCTGGACCTGATTCTCAGCTCCGAGAATGCCCAAGGATTCCCTTAAAGCTCCTGCCATCTCGCGGGCTAAGGCGCACATGGCCTGCTGACCTACTGGCTCGGCCATATTGGCCTGACCAACACCCTCCTGCTGTGCCGGAACCTCATCCGGTATAAGCATCTCCTGCCTACCATGCCTACCACGTCTACCACCTCGTCCTCGTCCTGACATCCTAATAAAGGTAACGAAGAACATTAGCACATTCACAAATGTGCCGAAGCTATAACACTCGCGTCCTAATGCATGGACAACAGTAATTCACTCCACGAAAGCACATAATCACATAAGCACTTACGAATTTCATTTCCGGATAATGATAGTCCCATGGCGTTACTAGAGTTCCAGTTAGAAACAACATTGATCAAGTGCATTTCCAACAAGACTCACAGAAACCCAAGGATCCAATCAACATCCTAGAAAATAAAATCCATACCCATATAGTCACTAAAACATGTTATCACATAAGTATATAACATTACGTCTAAGTCTCTAACAAGCGTGACAAAGCCATTGTGATACTAATCACTTCCCACGTACCCAAAGTATTCAAACCCGGTACGCTCTGATACCAAGTTGTAACGCCCTCAAAATAAACCCATAAATCATACAATTAGACATAAGAGAATAAAGCATAATTTCATTCATCAGAGTATACATTACAATAGTATTACATGTTGACATCAAAAGTAAATGCCCCACGGGCTTACAACTTTCCAAGCCAACACTTGGTTACAAAAAAGAGAGTACTAACTCAAAATACAAAATAAGCCTTTGGCTTGATTTACATGTAATACACAAAATAATCACAAAGATAAACAAGAGAGTCTTCAACTCCCACAACCATCCAAGCTAAGACCTCGGAGGCGGCATAATACCTGAACCTGAAAATGATGTCCCATATAGGGTAAGCCAACGCCCAGTAGAGATATGCTAAACATAATATGAGCAATAACTAAAACATTAGCATTCGATAAATGTTTAACTCAAATATGCCAACTTATAACACATTTCAATTTCATGACCAATATGTCCATGTTTCATTTAATTTTCCATTACTTATCCAATTCTCAATTCATAATCGTGGCTTAGAACCTGGCCAAACAATTTAGATGAGATTACATCTCATATCAACAATACTTCCATTTCAAAGGAGATAACAACTCATATTAAACACTTCCATACTTCATATATGATACACAGATTTGCTGTATCAATGTCAAATAAAACACTTCCATACTTCATATATGATACACATATTCGCTGTATCACTGGAGTCCATCCCCTATTTCCTCCCAAATATCCGGTTTAGGAGTCCATCCCCTATCTCCTCCCAAACCGTGGAGTACATCCTCTATCTCCTCCCACACTACACAACGTATATAAGCATCTATCATATACATGTTTAATCAATACACAAATTTGATGTATTATTCCATTCATCATATTCAATGACATTCAACCGATTAATTTTAATTCGCCTAATCATCATGTAATGTCTACAACAATCAAGACTATCCTCCACCGATAGCCCAAAGCAATTATTTCTAAACAGATAATAATTATATCAACCGATAATTTATCAACATTTTCAAAGTGAGTGATTAATGAATCCGACTCCACTATTCTACCTCATAATGAGCCAATTTTATTATTTCCACTCAATTTCACATTTCCATAATAAATGTCATTAATTACACTAATGACCCAAATATACCCAAACATGGCATTTTCCCCCTTTTCTCAACATTGACCCAAAGGTCCAAATATTATCAACAACATCAATAACCTCCTTTTCAGACCCAAAACACATATGTTTGAATCAAAGAAACAAAACCCCTCTTTCAATATAACACATCTCAAACCCTAACTTCCCAAATCAAACCATCTATACAAAAAGCTCAACATTTATGTTAAAGCTCATAAAAAAAAGTAGTTATCCCTATCTCAAAGTCGAAGCTCAAAGGAGAAGGTGAAGGAAATCGAAAGTGCTCCAAATCCCAAGATTTTCGGATTGATAGGTAGCCCAAGCCAAGCTCTACACTTCTTACAAAGACACTAAGGGAGTGGATCACTCAAACTAGATCAAACCCTAGAGAGAAGTTGAAGTTTTAGAGTGAGGTGCTACCAATGGAGGTTTTGAAAAGTAAGAGAGGGAAAGAAAGTGTGAAAAGTGATTTAAAATCACCCAGCTGCCATTTGATATACGACTAGTCTGCTCGAGCGGAGAATAGAACGCTCGAGCGTCAAGCACAAAAACTGGACACGCTCGAGCGCAAGAATACCCGCTCGAGCGCCAAGACACAACTGCAAAACACATCCGCTCGAGCGCAAAGGGAAACCCATTCGAGTGTAGATTACCCTCTTCTAGTATTTTTACAGACATTGAACACCCGCTCGAGCGCAAAAAGGCCCGCTTGAGCGCGACCCGCTCGAGCGTAAGGAACTCCGCTCGAGCGTGAAAAACAAACCTGCAGTACTTTTGCAGAGGCACAAAATGCTGGAAGTGTGCAAACTCCGCTCGAGCGCGAAGGGATCCGCTCGAGCGGACCATTCAAAAACTGGGCAACAAGAAATGGAACCAAGGCTCAACCAACCTGTTCGAAACACGCCCAACACATCCTAAAACCCAAATATATGGAATTAAAAGATGACAACAAGACATATACAACAACCAACTCCACAGAACCTAAGTCCGGATACAACAATCAAAGGAGGAAGAACCAGGATCACTATGTAATTTTTGTGAAAGAAAAATAGACAAAATAGACAGAAAATCACAAAATCAATTCTATAACAATGGCCACCAATGCAAATCAATTCCTTCATCGATGATCAACTCAGTCTCTTTCTCTCTAGCACCTGCAACGCCTCGCAATCATATAAAGACCCAGTGACCTTTACATTTAAAATGTAGGACCCAAAACGAGTAGCCAATTGCCCACAATTGAACAATGTAAAGTAGTACTTTAGCCCAAAGAGCTCTGATATGATTGTGAAAATCAATGGCAATTGCACGCCAAATGAGAACCCAATGATCACTGACGCCATGTAGATTGAACTGGTGACTGGGAACGCGATGAAGAGAAGACCAATGCATGAAAAAAAAAGGACTAGTGTAATCATAAGCAGCTTTGGAAATCTACACTTTGCGAACAAGGTTTCAGAAACGAAGCCAAAGAAGATTTTGCCGAAGTAATTCCATATGCTTAAAAGAGAAACGAATGTTTTTATTGTTTTCTCTGGGTATCCAAGTGACTTCCCAATCTGTTCTAAAATGTCCACAGTGGTAAGACTCGAACCCAGATCGCAAAACGCTGCAAGAAACAAAATCAACATATTAGTGCTTAAAAGTGCTTGTAAGATTGCGTAGTCCTCTCCTCTTTTGGGCTTATTAAAAAAGGTCTGCAAAGCAAGAAGAAATTTATCATTTTAAGTTTTTTTCAATACTTCACCTAAAATTGTTTTCAATTTTGAAAATTTTAACCTTTTATATGGAATAATGTTCTCAATTTTTGTGATTGGACAGTACTTTTAAAAAAAATTGCCCTGTCTTAATACAGAGAAATTTATCTAGTTTGATATAATAAAAAAAAAAATTTCTTCATAGAAAGAAATTTGTCTCTCTTGACTCAAAGAAATTTCTTTCAAAGAATAATTAACTTCAAATTGTTCTCGATTTTGAAATTTTTAGGTGGAATTGTGTTCGAACAACAAAAACAATGAAAATTAAATGAAAATATAGTGAAATTTTACTGGCACTAAAATGATAGTGAAATTTCACTATTAGATGATAGCAAACTCAGTAAATCTTTCAATCTAATTATTTGAAACACTTATTTGAATGGATTATTGGTACATTTGGTAAGAGGTATCTACTTTTTTTTTATCATTGATCTTCATTTTTTTTTTTTAATTTCTAGGCATAAATTGAAAATAGTAAAATTTTAGTTAATCAGAAAATTTTCATTTGCTTTACTCAGTGAAAATTTCGTTAATTTTTTTCCTTAAGTTCATATTGATTATAGATTTTATTTGATAGATCTTATCAAGAGGATTTCAAAAATATATATTTTACGGAAAAATGAAAATCTAAATCAAAAGTAATTAAATTTTTAAGTTTTGAAAAACTCAACCAAACATATGTAGTGTTTACTGGTAAGGGCATCCTCTCCCCTCCCCACCCGAAAAAAAACAAAAACAAAAAAAAAACAAAAAAAGAGTGTACTATGTCATGGACTTGATTTATGAAGTTTTGTTTTATATCCGTATACTATTAAAGAATTTTAATAAGGGAGTAGAATAAAAATAATAATAATAAAAATTTAAGATCAAGGTATAAGTTGAAAAAAAATTATAAATTAATGATAAATTTATTAATATTAATAATTATAATTATAAAAGTTTCCATCCATATGGAAAAAAAATTCAACTATCCCCCAAGGAGTAATTTCCCAATAAAAAATCCTCTTCTTATATATATATATATATATAAAAGAAATACTTAGTAGATCATCTTTAACTCTTAGATATTTCATCAAATTTTAATTTGATAAAAAAATGTCTACTTTTTGAGCTCCAACCGCGTCATCAAACTCATATAAAATGAAGATAAAACAAAAACTTTCATCAAATTAAGGGAATGTTTAACTTTTTTTCAAATTTCGCTGGTGACCATTGGTGGACGACCAGATTAGAGAAGATTTGATGAAAATTTACTCTAGTTTGGCTGGACGACCGGCAAGATTTGATAAAACGATTAGAGCGCATCATATCAGATCAAATTTTTGTTCAAATTTGATAAAGCGTTAGAAATGTTCTAACAAGACATTTAAAAAAGGGGAAAAAAATGCTAAAGAGTGCCCTTGAAGTATTATTGAAAGTTAAAATTAAATTAGAAAGTAACTTGAGATTTTTTGAAAATATTAAAAAATATATTTATTTTAATAAAAATTATATTAAATTAAAAAAGTATCTCGTTTTTAAAACGATCTTCTTAGGCCTTATCAACATTTTTTAGTAAAAGCTGTCATATCACAAGAAAATCACAAAAAGTTAATAGAAATTTGCAATGGTAGATACCCACTGCCCCTACAAACTATTTCAAAATTTTAGGTAATATTATGCATTTATCCCTTTAAAAAAATTATATACTTTTGTCGTTTTTGTTTCTTTCTTTGTAAGCTAAGAATGGAAAAAGTAAGCGGAACCCACAACATCTGAGTTTGAGTCCCTGAGATTGAGAAACTATCTCGCATGACCTCCGCTGCAACACTACCTATATCGTATCATATGCGCCTATCAAAAACAAAAATGTTTGCTTTTTATACGCCTTGCAAATTTTTGTAGTGAGAAGCTGGTACTACTCCAACATATTACACCTGATACTACATTGAGGAAACAATTCTCATTTGGAAATTGATGTTTTAAAATTTTTTAAATTCTTTATAATATATATAGAGCTTGTGTTTTTTTTAATAACCAAAATTGTAAAAAAAAAAAATTGAAAGAGCGAAAATTATCATAAAACTAATAAAAATATCTTGAAATTTATACTTATTTTGTTTTGTTTTTTTATATAAGAAAAATTGGGAATACATTCTTCTTTATGTTAAATTGGTTTGCGGGCTCAAGGATTGGCCGAAGCTTGCTCGACTGAGCTGGGTCCGTCACCTCCGGGCTTGTGCCAAGCATTTTTAGGCTCTGTCTGACCCAAATCTCGACTCGATAAGTCTGGCTTGAGGCCTGACTCAAGGACCAACCCGACCAAAACCCAACGTCACTTGTAGGTTATTTTGGAAGAAAATTTATAAAAAAAATGAAACCCAATCTAGGCCTAACCCAAGCCTGAAGCCTGTTAACCCTATGCCTAGGCTTAGACTTGGGCCTATGCCTAGATTTTTGGGGACTAGTTCGGCCCAGCCAAGCCGATTTTACATTCTTTTTTTTATTAATTTATTTAAGATTGATTTTGATTTTAAATTCTTAATCCCTCTATGCGTTTCTGTTAAAGGTTTAGAACACTAAAAGTTTGCGTAGTAATTAAATTTAAGGCCCTTAGGTTTTCAAATCTTGAAAGTCTAACTCCTCTTTTCACATTATTTTAGTTTTATATGTCCAATTTACTACAAATTAATAATTTTATATATGATAGATATTATGTAAAATTAGTTTGTGTTATATATATGAAAAATACTATGCAAAGTAGTGTTAAATATTATGCAATCACGTAACAAAAAAAAAATTTATCTTTCCCCTCCCAAACATATATTAATATGTACTAATTAGGCATTTTTTAAAATTTATTATATTTTTTTTTATGTTATTTGACAGTTATTATGACATTTTTTGTCTAATTTTAAATTCAAGTTAGATTTAGGAGTAAATTGGAAAAAATTTGAAACATAAAGGACTAAAGTGTGAAAAAATAAATTTTAAGGACCAAAAATAGAAAAGTGACCAAACATAGAGGAGGTAAAGTGTAATTTTCTCTTAAGTTTATTAGGTTTCTTAATAAGAGTTAATTACCTAAAAGTCTTATTTACAAATGTTATGGTAGCTCAGGTCCTATCTAAGATTTTTTGAAGCATTAAATTCTATTTAGTAAAACTGAGAATATTATGAGTTTTTCCCAATTTTTAAAACTAAAAGCATTATCAATTTTGTGTAATAATGTTCTAGATAATTGTTTCATTAACTGATAAAAAAAAAACAGAGCATGAGATTAAACGTTTTTGTCTTTCTACTTATTGGTTTGATTCAACTATCCAATAAAACTAAGAACATTATCAGTTTTTTTTTTTTTTTTTTTTGATTTTAAAACTAAGAATATTATCAGTTTTTTCATTGGTAAAGTTTTTTATTTATTTATTTTTCAGTTTTGCACATCAATGTTCCATCATCATGCTCCTTTATAGACACACAATTTTTAATTTTGCACAAAAAATCATTCAGTTTTTCAATTTAAAAAAAAAAAATTGCAAATTTTTTTTAGTTTTTTCAATTTGGAAGTTGATATTTTAAAGTTTTGAAAATCAAAATAAATATCAAATCATCATGTTCCTTTATAGATAATCATGAATGATGAACAATCTTTGTTTGAAGGACAATTCTAACTATTAAAAATTTAATGGGACTTGAAACTTCAAAAAATCTTAATTAGGAGGACTTGTGTGTAAATGTCCCATTTAATAATTAAAAACTAGACAAATAAGAATTAAATGGAGCTTGAAAGGAATCAATATGCCTTTGATTATCTCTATAATGTTATAAATATTCACAATTCAATCGTATACGTATCAATGTCTATGAATTATCTTATCAACCCCAAGGCTTTGTTTGGGATGTTAAGTTTTTTTAAAAAATAAATAAAATAAAATAAAATAAAATAAAAATAAAATTTAAAATAGTTAATAAAATAAAATGTCACATCTTATATATTAATCAATTATTTTTTCTCTCACAACCACCTATTCAACTTAAAAAAAAGAAAAAAATTTCAAATCATCTCAAACACCCAATTTTTTCATCTCATAAAATAATTAAAAATAAAAAATACTAAAATAACTAAATTCCTGAACCTCTAAAATAAATAATTTAGTCCAATAAAATGAAATAAAATTAAATAGGCTCTGGAATGGATGGGCCGAATGAGCCCAACAACAACTCCAATGATATGAGAGAAACTCTCTTGTTTGAAGAAAGAGAATCGAAACGAATTTCTGCTTGTATTTTCGTTGTTGTGTTTTTTCTGGTTTTGTTTTCTTCTTTTATTTCTATTCAGCTGGGTTCCAGTTTTATTTATTTATTTATTTTTATTTTTTTCTTTTCTTCATGTTAGGGTTGTTAAATTCATATTCTTCACTCTATTTTATTTATTTTATTTTAAGGTTTGATGTATTGTAGCATGAACATTTTTGTTTCCTCTACTGGTGTGTTGTATGAACTGATTACATTTGTGAATTATATTGCTTATGAATTTATGTGCTTGTGAATTGTATTATTGATTGGTTGTCTATTGCCCTATGAGTGAGTTGTGATATCCTTTAACTCAATTCTATTAACTGAATGTGCTGTTGTAGTCTTTTGTTGATATTTATGTTTTCAATTGTTTAAACCTTCGTGTTTTGTTTATGTTGAAAGTTTAATTATTTGCCCATGTTAAACATTGTGCACCTTGCTTTGTCTCCATGTCTCGTGCCTCGCTCCTATGTTACCTGGACTGGGTGCAGTTGTCAAATATGGCTATTGTTGGAATTTATGGTTTTTATAGGTTTATTTTGGGCCAATTTTGAATCTAAATTTGAGTGGATCCCACACATCTTTTGAGGTGGGTCCAAAGAGGCGACGTGTTCTTTGCTGCATGACAAGTCACACGGTAAAAACGGCTCGTCAAAACCATTTATGAGTGAATGAGAAGTTGACGTCGCTTTCAGGTTCTTGAAATGGACAATTAAAGAAATGTGGGCTTCCTTGAAATGGATTGTCCCACATTGAAAACATAAGAAAACTTATGTGTGCATATAAGTTCTCGTGGCAACACTTGGGTTGGGTCCCAAAGGGCACCCCAAGTTTGTAGAAGGGAGGAGTTATGGACAAAGCAGGCTTTGGCTCAAACCACCACATGTGCACCACTGCCGCCGGGTTTGGGTTGGCTTTAACATTAATTTTTTGGACAAAATTTATTTTAAATTTTTCAAAAAATTCTTGCTGGAAAATTAATTTTTCTGAATGAATTTAATTCAAATTTTATGTCCAAATTTTATGTCTTCCAGTCCGAAATTCCGAACAGATTAACTATTTGCAACAGGTTGAAAACTGCCAGCAGTTATTTGTTCAAACAGATTTGAAACTGCCAACATTATTCGTTCAAAATTGTTTGCACTTGTTCATTTCGAATTCAAATCTGTTCGGTTTGAAATTCAAACCTGTTCGACTCTATAAATACCAACACATTCCAACAGTTTGAAAAGATCCTGAAAAAATTTCGAAATTTCTTTTTCCTAACCTTCTTTTGTGCTCTCTTGCATATATATTCTTCATATTTTTTTTAGGAAAAATTCTAAGAGTATTAAACACAGGTTTGGTTTGCCGTAAATATTGTTTGGAGTGCTATTACAATCTGTGAAGATCATTGTATCCTGGGAGATCGACGCCATTTATCCGTAAGCACCAAAGCGGGGCGAATTCGTCTTAAGAATAGAGTGTCACACACTCGACTTGATCTTATTTTGTACTTATTCATATCGGTAAATAAATTTCTGTAAGTAATTTATTTTTATTTGTTTGATTTGGTTTCACATTATTTATTTTACATAGAAGATTGTTCCAACATTCTTAAGACAGATTTGAATTATTTTGTTTATAAATAATTTTTCGTTTGTTTCCTTTTCTTCCTTTCTTCTTCTTACAAAAATTATTTTCTATGGTTTTACAAAATAATATTCTGGTTTTAAAATACAAATAGTAGTCATATACTGTTTGACAAATAATAGTAATATACTATTTATTTTCTTTGACAACTAGTAGTAATATACTGGTAGTTATTAACAATTCAGAATATTTTTTTGTGAAGTTGGTTAGAAATTAATTTTGGGTTTTAGAAATAATTTCTGAGTTTTCATTAATTAAAATTTTGTTTTAGTATTTTAATTTTTGAAGTGTTACAGAAATATTTTTCTGTGTGGAATTAATTTATTTAAATAAATATTTTATTTTCAAATTAATTGGAAATAAAAGTTACAATTGTTGTTTCTTTTATTTTTACAAAATTAAATTCTACGTTTATGGTTTAAATTTTTTGTGTAGCATAAAATTCTAATTCTAATTTTGTTTTATAATTTAGAATCCATGACTACTAAAACTAATGCTCAAACAAATAATGGTATGGTCGCTGCAATTGCTCTTACACCTCTTCCTGTTGTGACTGTACGAGTGAATTACAGTGAAAAACCAGAGAAGTTTTTAGGAAACTGAAAAATTACCACAAGGCTGGAAGGAATTCAAGAACTACCTCAAACACAAGCACAAAGAAATGACATTGGAGAAATTGATTGTGCATTTAAGGGTTGAGGACGACAACCGCAATTTTGAGAAGCGGGCTGGTAAAGCAAGAAGCCTGCTCATGCTAATATAACCGAAGTGGACAAAAATTCCAATGGTATAGATGACATAAATCTTTCTACAGTTGTTTCCGAGGCAAACCTTGTCAGAAATCCTAAAGAATGGTGGGTGGACATTGGTGCTACTCGCCACATCTGTGTCAACAAAACGATGTTCACATCTTATTCTGTAGTGGCAACGATGAACACCTTTTTGTGGGCAACTCCTTAATTTCCAAAGTTGAAGGACAATGAGTAAAAATGGGTTTAGGCTAGTTTTTGAAAGTGACAAGTTTGTACTTACAAAAAATGGGATGTATGTAGAAAAAGGTTACATGTCTGATGGCCTTTTCAAAATAAATGTAATGACTGTTGTACCCTCTATTAATAAAAATACATCTTTTCTTACTTACTTGAGCCTTCAAATTTATGGCATGGTAGACTAGGACATGTTAATGATAGATCTTTACGTAGATTAATTAATATGGAATGTTTACCTAAATTTGACATTGATTTAAATCATGAATGTGAAATTTGTGTTAAGGAAAAATTAACTAAAACTCATTTTATTCAATTGAAGGAAGTATGGGGCCACTTGAATTAATTCATAGTGACATTTGTGATTTTAAATTAATTCAAACTAGAGGTGGGAAAAAATATTTTATCACTTTCATAGATGACTATACCAAATATAGTTATGTTTATTTAATTCGAACCAAGGATGAAGCTTTGGAAACTTTCATTCAATTTAAGAATGAAGTTGAAAATCAACTTGGTAAGAAAATTAAAAAAACTAAGAAGTGATAGAGGTGGTGAATATGAGTCACCTTTTGGTGAGTTTTGTAAAGAACATTGAATAATTCATCAAATGACCACTCCTTACTCACCCCAGCAAAATGGAATTGCTGAAAGGAAAAATAAGACTTTAAAAGAAATGATGAATGTCATGTTAATAAGTTCTGAATTATCTCAGAACTTGTGGGGGAAGCAATACTTTCTGCTAATTATATACTTAATAAAGTACCCCGAAAGAAAGTGAATCAAACACCTTATGAAATGTTGTAACGCTACCAAAATAATACCATAAATTCAACCCATAAGCGGGAAAATAATAGAAATAATATACTTTCATTCATCAGAGTCCGTATACAAAAGATAACACATGCGATATATATTCACAAACTGCTCATCCTGAATCTACAGCATGTGTTGCAATGATAAAAGAGCTGAAAACTAAACAGATAATCATATGCCTTATAGGCTTACATCTTTCCAAGTCGTTGTTTGGTTACAACAAAAGTGAGCCTAGCTCAATACAATTAAAGCCCTTGGCTATACAAAAAGAATACAACAAAAGAAAGAAGCTCTTGTCCCCAAAAGTCCCTCCAAGCTACTGCCTTGGCGGAGGCATATCACCAACAGCTGAAAATGATTTTTCCCAAGTAGGGTGAGCCAAAGCCCAATAGAAACAATCTAACACAATATATGAATTTTAATAAAGATATAAGTACAATGTGCATATACAATGCTTGTGACAAAACATCCATACTCTACAAGATCATAAAGTACCATGTGGTGGCCGAATAAATAAATTATTATTTATGACTGCTTGATGTATGGTCGAATATAAGTCGGCCATATCGAGTGAGGCCTAAGTGTAAGAGCCAAATACGAACAAGTTATGAATGTCGAAGTAGCCGACCACATCCTCTCATATTCGGAAGGCCCAGGGATGATTAGAGCCCAGAAAGCAGTGGGTCCATGGAAGGGCCCTAAGGGAATCATTATAAAAGGGAGAGCCATGCTCAAAAGAAGAAAAAGAAAAAGAAAGTAATAGAGAGAGGATTAAAAGGTTCTGTTTGGAAGAAAGAGTATTTCTAAATCCATTTCACCACAATTAGCGCCGTCTGTGGGAATACTCAAGCACGTGTCCATGATAGACGTTACCGACGATCCTCCGTTCATAGCAGATGATGTTACACCAAGAACTATGCTTGGCCCGGAGAATATCACCGCTCGAAGAGCCCTGAATTTTGATCCAGTTGTTCAGTCTTCACCCTCAACCTCTATGGACAAAACCATGCATATAATCATGGATCAAGCAAAATAAAACGAGCAGCATCTGGAAGAGATGGCAGCTGACAACGAGCACTTACGTTAAGAACTAGCTTTGGAGTTAGCCAAATCTCAACAGACCATACCACATCATGAGAGAGGCCGGTCGCCTGAACAGCAAAAGGGAACTCAACCACGTCGGCATCGAAAACACAATAGCAACAGCGCCTCTGACTCTTCAGATTAGGAACCTTCGAAAAAAAGGCGTGTTGGTGTATCTAGCTCATCTGAGGGAAGTCCATATGTACAGCATAGACAAGGGAAGGAGAATGGGTTAAACAGAGAAGACGGGCATGATTCTTTCGTATGACGAATTGCCAGGGCCGTCCTGCCGAAAAAGTTTAAAGCCCCAACATTTACGTTGTATGATGGTAAGTTTGACCCGATAGACCACATTCGCCATTACAAGCAGGCAATGACGTTGTACGCTGACGATGAAGAACTTATGTGTCGTATATTCCCAAGCAGCTTAGGTCCGCTGGCAGTTCGGTGGTATTACAAACTTAAACCAGCCTCGGTCAAGAGTTTTCACCAACTCCAAAAATCTTTCCGGGCAAGATTTATCACCAAAGAGGTCCAGCCTAAGTGAGCTGACTCGCTCTGGGCAATGCAAATTAAGCCAGCAGAAACCCTCCGCGAATGTTCGGCGCGTTATTGGGAATGTTTCAATTTGGTTGACAATGCCTGTAATGACTCCATGGCGATTACCGCCTTCAAGATGGGTTTGCAACCCGACAGTTCACTTCAGAGCTCATTAACTAGATGACCTCCTAATGAAAAAGTTTGAAGAGTATTGCAAAGTGGAAGATGACACTCTCCGCATCAAAGTCGAACAAAAGGTGACAGAGACGGCTGTGCCTATCTTGGTATAGCCGATAAGCGTAGCCCCACCGTAAAGGAGCCCTGAGCATCCAGGCAAATCAAAACGAGAAATTCGTCGTGAGCCGCGCCGATCAAGGGATCAACATTCATGCCGATCGAGCGAGCAATATCAAGTGGATAGCAGACGCCCCAGGCAGTCTAAGAAGAAGTATACTGAGTTGACTGAGCTGATTAGTAAGATACTTCCCAAAGTCCAGCATCAGCCTTTCTTTAAATGGTCAGTGAAGATGATTGGACCCCCTGACATAAGACGCAGGAATCGACGATGTGAATACCACAAAGACCATGGGCATGAAACAAAGAGATGCTACACCTTGAAGGACCACCTTGAGGAGTTGGTGCAGGATGGTCGACTCCTCCAATACCTCCCCTATAAGATCACTCAACCTAACGCAGTGGCTTTACGCTCGGACTCACCTCCAATAGGCACCATTCATATGATATACTGTCTTTCGACGCTGACCGGCTTCCATACAATCCAAGCATTTCATCCATCCGAGCCGTCTAATCCAGCTAAACGGCCCCATCAAACCGACAAGATTAGCTTCGACAATGCAAATTTTGAGGGGCTTATTCTTCCCCACGACGATGCTCTTGTTATCAAGTTGCGAATTAAAAAATTTGTTGTCGAACGCATTCTAGTTGATCAAGGAAGCACATCAGAGATAATGTACTATAAGACATTTCTGAAGCTTGGCTTCACGGATTTAGATATACTGCCGTCAACATACGCCTTATTCGGCTTCAACGCGAATCTAGAATACCCTCTAGGCAAGGTCATGGTTGCAGTACGTGCAGGCATTAGGACCGTCGATGTGGAGTTTCTGGTCGTTAAACTGCCATCATCGTATAACATCATCATGGAAAGAACTTGGCTGCATGCAATGCAGGCCATACCAATCACCTATCACCAGCTACTCCGCTTCCCAACATAACATGGCATTAAGCAAATTTGAGGCTCTCAGAAATCGGCAAAGGATTGCTATCTTACTGCTTCTGACAAGAGGCCAAGGAAGCTGGAGGTTAATTCAATTGAAATCCCAGACCGAGAGAACCTCGAGGATGTTGGGAAACTCCCCACTGATAAGGCAAATGAGGATCTCGTGCGGATTCAATTCGTTCATGAACCAAACAAATTCTTCCTGATCAGCACCTATCTGAAGGTCAACGAACGTCAGGAGTTAATTTTATTTATAGTCGGCAATAGTGATGTATTCACCTGGACACCTTATGAAATGCCGGGAGTAGACCCCACCATAGCATAGCACCGTTTGAACGTGGACCCAACGGTTAAGCCCATCATCCAGAAGAGTTGCCGATCAGCAGCCGAGCATACTTCGACCGTTGTCGAAGAGGTTGACAAGCTTATCGAGGCCGGTACAATCCACGAAGTGAATTATCACACCTGGTTGTCCAACACTATTGTTGTGAAGAAGAAAAATGGGTCTTGGCGCGTCTGCGTATACTTTACGGACCTGAATAAGGCCTGTCCCAAGGATTACCCCCTCCACGAATCAACAGTTAGTAGATGCAACTGCGCATCATCAGCGTATGAGCTTCTTGGATGCATACAGGGGATATCATCAAATAGTCATGCATCCTGAGGATCAAGAAAAAATAGCATTCCTCACCCCGAGGGGCACTTATTGTTACATAGTCATGCCCTTCGGCTTGAAAAATGCCGGGGCAACTTATCAGCGGCTTGTCACCACCATGTTTAAAGAGCAACTCGGTCGTACCATGGAGGTGTACATTGATGATATGGTGGGAAAGTCCAAAGAAAAGCATGACCACTTAGCCGACTTGTCCACAACCTTCAACATCCTCAAGAAATACAGAATGAAACTTAATGCCTTAAAGTGTGCGTTCGGCATCGGATCTGGCACATTCCTGGGCTATATCGTGAACCATCAAGGAATAGAGGCCAATCTGAAACAAATTACAGCAATCTTGGAACTCAGCTCCCCTCAGTCAGTAAAAGAAGTACAGAAGTTGATGGGAATGGCCGTGGCCCTCAACAGATTCATTAGCCGTTCTTCGGATTGTTGCTGACCGCTTTTTCAGACCCTTCGACAAGGGAAAGCATTCATTTGGATCCCCGAGTGCCAGACTTCCCTAGATGACTTAAAAGCTTATCTCCGTTCAATACCGCTCTTGACAACTCCGTCGCCAAGTGACACACTCATCTCATATCTTATGGTCTCAGATCGTGTAGTCAGCGCCGTATTACTCAAAGAAGAGCTCGGAGAGCAACAACCCATCTTTTACGTTAGTAAAGCAATAGTGGATGCCGAGACGCGATACCTACCAGTGGAAAACCTAATTTTGGCCTTGGTAGTTGCCACCAGGAAGTTAATGCACTATTTCCAGGCCCATACAATAACTGTGCTGATGGACTACCCTCTCCAACAATACTTCGCAGTGCGGAATCATCAGGACGCGTCTCCAAATGGGCGATATAACTCTACCAATATGACATTCAATTCTCTCCCAGAATGGCTATCAAGGGGCAGGTTTTGGCCGACTTTGTAGACGAATTTACTAGATGTCATGCTGAATTTAAGCAAGAGCAACCGGCCTTCCAACCTCAACATGAGTAGAGGATGTATATTGGAGATATTTGGCCGATGTATTGCGATGGTTCATCCAACAAATGTGGTTGCGGGGCCAGAGTAGTGATTATGACTCCCGAGGGTGGCATAATCGAGCAAGCGGTCAAGCTTGGTTTCGACGCATCAAATAATGAAGCCGAATATGAGGCTTTGCTTATCGGCCTTCGTAATGTGCATCGACTCGGTGCCAAGCGATTACAGGTTTTTTGCGATTCAAAGTTGGTTATCAATCAACTGAAAGGGGAGTATGCAGCTAGGGACGGCCGAATGGCAACATACATGAAAACGGCAAACTCGTTACTCCTCGCGACCAAAAAACTCATGCGGATGCTCTTACTTGCTTGGCTTCTGCCATCAACTCGAAAGTTAAGCGGACAATCGAGATGGGATTCATTAGTGAGCCGAGTATTGATCTCCTGAATTCCTTTCGCATCAATGTTATTGACCTGGGGCCGAGTTGGATAGATCCCATTACGACCTTTTTATCTTTAGAGCAACTGCCCACAGACAAGAAAGAGGCCTATAAGCTGCGGAACAAGGCCCTACGCTACTATTTGGACCCCGATGGAAAGCTCTACAAAAAATCCCTCTCAGGGCAGTATCTAGAATGTGTGAACTCGGACTTGGTTAAGGATTTTTTGGCTGAAATACATGAAGGCAGTTGCGGCGCCCATTCTGGAGGGCATTCACTAGCCCATCGAGCCGTAACCTAAGGGTATTACTAGCCTACCATGCGGATTGATGCAGAGAACTACGTAAAGAAGTGTGAGCAATGCCAAAAATTCTCTCCTTTGACTCATCTACCTGCAGAAGAACTGAACTCTGTCACTGGTCCTTGGCCTTTTGCTCAATGAGGTTTGGACATCGTCGAACCATTGCCAAGAGCTCCAAGAAATAAACAGTTCCTGATTGTTGCAACAGATTACTTCACAAAATGGGTCGAGGCGGAACCATTGGCTCACATCTGAGACGTAGATGTCAAACGTTTCATATGGAGAAACATTATAACCAGATTCGGCATACCGCGAGCACTCGTGTCTGATAACGACACCCAATTCGACTGTGGTGTCTACCGTGAGTTGTGCAACACATACGACATTAGACCATATTTCTCCTCACCAGCCTATCTACAGAGCAACGGCCAAGCCAAGGCCTCCAATAAAGTGATCCTGGATGGAATCAAAACATGGTTAGAAAAGGGTAAGGGCAAATGGGTTAAAGAACTGCCTAGTGTACGTCGGGCCCATTGCACTACTCCAAGGCAACCTACCGGCAAAACACCCTTTGCCTTATGTTTTGGCACCGAAGCTATTATTTCCCTTGAAATCAGTTTGCCCACCCTAACATCAAAAGCATTCGACACAAAACAGAATGACATGATGTTGGCCTTGGATCTGAATTTGATTGAGGAACGCCGCGATCGGCCTCTTGTGCATATGACGCGCTATCAGCACCAACTAGCCCAATCGTATAACCAGCGCGTACAGCCACGCCGCTACGTCCCCGGAGAGTTAGTTCTCAAGAAAGTGCTTTCTCAAACTACAAATTCGGCCGAGGGCAAACTGGGCTCTAATTGGGACAGCCCATATCCAATCGACTCAATTGCTGGGGCAGGGGTATATCGTCTGTCTGACATGGCTGGAAAAAAGCTTTCCCGACTATGGAACGCCACCCACTTGCGTAAGTTTTATCACTAAACCAACATAGGAACTGTCCATGCTTTTCAGCTTTTTGAATTATGTAACAATCACGTGTTTATGGTCCGTTTTCGCCAATATGAATATATTTATTCTGTCCATCAATGACTTTAGCTTGGCTTTTATTTGCTTGAATCTCATATGGATGGTAGAAAGACTCCGAATTCGGAGCGCCCCTCATGCATGGCATGATCGGCCGAATAAAGCCTCCAAATTCGGAGCGCCCTTTGTGCTTGCACAATTGGCCATCAAAGACTCCGAATTCAGAGCGCCCCTCGTCCATAGCACGATCGGCCGAATAAAGCCTCCGAATTCGGAGCACCCCTCGTCCATAGCACGATCGGCCGAATAAAGCCTCCGAATTCGGAGCACTCTTTGTGCTTGAACAATTGGCCATCAAAGACTTTGAATTCGGAGCTCCCCTCGTGCATGGCACGATCGGCCGTATAAAGTCTGCGAATTCGAAGCGCCCTTTGTGCTTGCACAATTGGACATCAAAGACTCTGAATTCGGAGCGCCGCACGTGCATGGCACGATCGGCCGTATAAAGCCTCAAAATTAAGAGACCTCTTGAGCGTGGCCAAATAAAGACGCTGACTTTGGAGCACCTTTTATGATCGGCATAATTGGCTGTTGAATAGATAGGATGAATTCAGTGCAATTATCAATCCAGAAATTGGCATAACAAAATCGGCAGAATAACTTATAATTGATTTTCTGTTTTTTCATTTTTAGAAGTGCCCTCACAAAATGCGATACATTATATTGGGTGAAAGTGACAAACACGATATGCACTTTATTTAAAAAAAAAAAGAAAAAAAAAAAAAAGAAAAAAAAAGAAGAAGAGAGAAATACAAAGGTCTAATTATTAAGTTGCTCAAGCTCTCTCAGACGTTGCCGCAGCCTCCCCGTTGACCTCTTCTTCATCATCCGTTTTCTCGACGTCATTGGCCTCAAACGGAAATTTATAATTATGGTACAGGGGCGACGCCGAGTCCACGCCCGCAGCTTGAAGCTCCTTGATCCATCCATGTTTGAACCCGCGGTTCTTACATCGACATAAATCATTGCCAATTTTTCTCTGTCTTCGCAATATCGATCTTCTGCCCGTCAAAGAAACCTTCCTCATAGGTGCACGATCATATGGCCTCTTTGGAAAACACAGCCGTCGTGTCTCGATCGGCAATAGTGTGATCAATCAGCCGTTGATTCACTTTATTGGTAACAACTGTAGACGCCGATACTAAAGGCTATTTCTCGGCGTTTTTGGCTTTTTGCCATTCACTCTCAGCCTTCCCGGCATGACGTTCTATATCACAAATTCAGCCGTCCTTTTACGCTATCTCTTTCTGAGTGGTCCGTAGGCGCATATCGGTCTCGTATGCACAGTAGAGCCCTTTGAGGGATCCATGAACACCCTCTCTAAACACTTCATAGTCGCTCTGCCCAATCATGGACTATTGAACTTTGGGCGGAAATATCTGCATGGCAAAATCCACTGCCATATTCGGATCATGAATTATCGAATCTGCCTTAGTCATAGGCTTGTTGCCAATAAAGACAGCAAAGCTTAGAGGGCATGGCGGCCTACTCAGCTCATGTCGGCCAGCCCTGTCGCTGTTTTTCTGTTGCACCTCGTCCCTATTCGTTTTCTCCGTGTCACCCTTCCTTGGCGATCTACTCCGACGATGGGGCGAGCAACGTCTCTTCCCCTCTTCAGAAGCTACCGCACTCACTCTGGCAACATCGCCACCCTCTCCATGATTCATCTCTGCCTCCAGTTTTGCCAAACTTTTTCCTTCACCTTTGCCATTAAAGAATAACCTGCTCGACATCTGTATACACTGATTCGTTGCATAGGACTTCTGCCTTCACTCTGTTCATTGGCCATTTCGCAGTTTGCTTTGAACATCATCTATTTAATGACGCCGCCTACATTCATGACACTGCAGCTTTTACGATGCGCCCATGGACGCCGAAATGTATGCCTCCCCACTATTTTAGCACTCGATGCGTCGTCTACGGTGATGGCAACCCATGTTCAACTGGGGTAGGGGCAGATCTGTGAATCTATTCAGCCTTCTCTTTCATCCGCCGAATTTTTCCCACTCCCTCACTTGGACACTTATCTTCCTTATTCGGCACTATATGCGTCGTCAACGGTGATGGCAACCCATGTTCAACTGGGGCAGGGGCATATCTGTGAATCTATTCGGCATCCTCCTTCATCTGCCGAATTTTTCGGACTCCCTCACTTGAACACTTATCTTCCTTATTCGGCACTATATGCATCGTCAATGACGACGGCAGCCCATGTTCAACTGGGGCAGGGGTAGATCTGTGAATCTATTCGGCCTCCTCCTTCATTCGCCAAATTTTTCCCACTCCCCTACTTGGACACTGATCTTCCTTATTCGGTACCAGATGCGTGAAGCTATTCGGCCCCTTCTATTAGAGTTTAGTGTTGCGATTATTCTGCATTAAGTGCATTAGGAACCCCCTACATTATCTGAATGTGGCCGACTTAACCAAGAGGGTTAAAACATTAAAAACATTCATCATTGAAACAGCACTTCAAACATTCATTATTCTAACTAACAAGGTTAAAACAAAACATCAAAACAAGCATTTTCATTCATAAACTGTACTTCAAACATGCCACTTTATCAATGAAATGACTGACTTTTACAATAAACAAAAGAAAAGTACGGGTACAAACGAAGCGTCAAAAAGATATTAAAACAACATCCTAACAAAAATACAAAGAGCTAAGCTAATTATCTTCAAACACCTCTGGATCGGACTCCAGGGGCTCCACCTCCAATTGCTCATAGGGAATCGGCTGCTCAAGTGTTACATTGGCAACCGCCAAAGCCTTCAGCCAGCTGTGCTTGAAGCCGCGGTTCTCAAACTTCAACACCTCATCTGCATATAGCTTCTTTGTTTCTATTTCTCCAGCTTTATATGCTTTGGTTGCATCAGACTCCGCACGTGCCTGTGCCTCTTTCGTTTTCTCCAACTCGGCCTATAACTTGACGTTTTCTTCCTTGGCCAACTTCAATTCTCGGTCTATATTGTTTGCCCTTTCTTCGGGGGCCCGAAAGAGCAAGTCGTGTGTTTGGTCCTCTCCTATTCGACATCCGCCCTTAGTTGTTCTTCATCAGCTCTTTTGGATTCGAATTCCACCTTCTGTGTTGCCTTTTTTAAGTTGGCCATTGCAGTTTCGACCTTGAGTTTTTCCTCTGCAAGTTCGCCTTCAAGAATGCCGAGTCTTTCCATGGCGTCGTAGTGTTGACGGCCTATTTCAGTGATTCTACGTACCACCTACAAAACATGATATAACGAGGTTAGTAGTCGGCATAAGGACGATATACAATCCAAAGCGACTTACCAGTATTGTCAATTGTGCTGCTAGCGCTATGGAAACAACGACTGGCTCGGCACGAAAGGTTGGCCTATCAGACTGGAGTGAAAGAGCCGACGCAACACTCAACGCGACAGTGGGATCTTTGATGGCCGATCCACTGGCTAGAATTGGAGAACTCTTCATCCTGGGCTGGATGATGAATGGCTCAGCCGAGTCAAGCGAAAGTGCTTCCATTCTTTGGTCTTTGTTAACTGGTTATGATGACTCAATGATTGTGTCGGCGGGCCATTTCTCGCCTCTTTGCTCTATCTGCTTAGGCTCAGAGCCAGAAGTTTCCATTTGCTGCTGACTAGGCACCTCGACAACTTCATCCACAATCAATTGTTTGGTTTTTGCTGAAATGGTCGCTTGAGGGGGAGTTTCCAGGCCACCCCCAGTACTGGCTCTCCTCATTGCCGCCATTTTTTCGGCATTCCTCCGTCTCGCGAATTGGGCAAGCGACTCTCCCCCCATGTCTCCTGAATCGACCCCAGGCAAATCTCCTAACTCGGTGAAAATATCATCTTCAAGAGACGCAACTACAGCTCGACCGGAAGTAGATGGCTGGCCGCTACCCTCTAGGATGAATTGCTCAAAGGCCAACTCAAGCTCTTTACTCAAGTCTTGGTCTTCTGAATGGGCTTCAGGACTAGATTCTTCGCCGTTTTTAGCTTCTTCTAAACGGTCTTCAAGCCCAGCCTCGGAGTTTAAGCCTTTGGAGCCAATATCCCTAAAACTTTTGAAATCAGGGAAAACAAGTACTGTCAACTGCTATTCCCCCCTCGGCACATGAATATGATTGGTGGCTGAAAAAGTCGAATAGGTGGGATCGCACTAGAGTAGAATGTGAGCGGCGTGCCCTTGTCCTTGAAGATTTGAACGCCCTTTGTATTTGAGGACCGTCTTCACTTGACTAAGAACGGCTTCATCGGCCGAATGGAGGGCTCTTTTTCAATCGTTAGCTGCACAACAAATTGGGTCGACATCGTATTTTAGAGCTGAATAAATCTTACTATAAGCCAATTGAACAACCACCTAGCTCACCTTTCCGTCTTGGCACAGGGTCTTGGCGATCCTCTCCCTCACCGAATTTCCAGTTGCCTCGAATGGAGATCATAACATCGTTAACTCTTTTTTCCAAAGCTTGCTAGCATAGTCACCAAGTGGTGATCTATATCCTTGGCTCTGAGAAAATAACAGCCCTAGCGACCGGTTGACTTCGCCATAGCATAGCAGTGCCGAATAACTGGGATCCCTGGGTTGAGCCCAAGCAGGCGGTTCAATTCAACCAAACCTATAATTATGCTAAAGAAGTTCACATTGGGTTGAGAAGGGAAGAGGCCCCAGTAATGCAGGATAGTTCTGAGGAATGGGTGTAAAGGGAAATGGAACCCATCCTTAGCGATCGACAGAAGAGGAAAAATGATGGTGTTTGCATCTGTTCTCTCCATGTCAACCACACTGTTTACAACGAGGGACAGTTGGACATCGTCTAGAATTGAATAGCAATGGCGGAAAGCAGCGATTCGCTCCTCAGAGGGGAGAGCTTTCAGATGAGTCGCCATCCCAGACGGAGGGGAAGATAAATCCAAAATACAAAAAGGGACTACAATGCGAACAAAAAAGATAAAGAATGGGAGGACTTACAGGTCAGAGTGAAAAAGCAATAGTAAGCAAGAGTTGCAAATCGTAGAAGTCTTGTGAAGAAGGAAGAACGGAATGAGGAATGTCAAACAGCCAAGGTTCAACACATACAGAGGGACAAATTTTGAATCGCATTAAATGAATGTCAAAACACGAAGGGGCGAGAAGCAGTAATGATATCATACCGCGTCTGTTTTGACGCATCAGCACTAAAAAGCATGCAAGCGTCGTATTCCCAATTATCGAGTTCTACCAAGTTTGTGAGTCGAAAAAGTTGACATCGACCATGCCGAATAAAAAATGTTAATAAGATGTTCGGAGGGCAATTGTGGTGGCCGAATAAATAAATTATTATTTATGACTACTTGATGTATGGCCGAATATACGTCAGCCATGCCGAGTGAGGCCCAAATGTAAGAGTCAAGTACAAACAAGTTATGAATGTCGAAGTAGCCAACCACATCCTCTCATATTCGGAAGGCCCAGGGACGATTAAAGGCCAGAAAGCAGTGAGCCCATGGAAGGGCCGTAAGGGAATCATCATAAAAGGGAGAGCCATGCTCAAAAGAAGAAAAAGAAAAAGAAAGTAATACAGAGAGGATTAAGAGGTTTTGTTTGGACGAAAGAGTATTTCTAAATCCATTTCACCACATACCAAATTTTATATCTCCATCAATTTTCTTTCAATTCATTTCAAGTTAATTCATTTCATCTCAATTCATGAGCCAATTTCATTATTTTCCAGACAACCCAACTGAGATTACAACTCAGTGGTTCCCAAATCAATACAACTACCATACAAACACTTCAAGTTGCCATTTTATGGAAATTTTGTCCGCGGGAATCGGCACCCATGTATACGCGCAGTTTCGGGACTTTCACCCAGGACACTCTGGCTAACTTAATTTCAATGGAGTCCATCCCCTATCTCCTCCTAAACATGAAGTACATCCTCTTTCCATACCCAAACATCATACATATACAATGTATTTAAAACTTAGTCATATTCAATGACAACCAACAATAGATTAGTTTTAATTCACCTAATCCTCATGTAATTCCTACAACAATCATAACTATCCTGTACCGATAGCTCAATACAGTTATTTCTAAACATATATTCAATATCAAGACAGATAATTTATTCAAAATTTCTAAAAGTGTGACGTAATACATATCCCACTTATTTCCATATTCGTCCAATTTCATATTTACAACACCAATTTCATTTATCTATACAAAATAAGTATTTGAATCATATTAGGGCAAACCCCCCTCCCATTTTTTTTCCGAATATCAACCCAAAGGCCAAAGTCAAATACTTTGCCACAAGATACCTCATATTCAAACCCCATAACCCTTTATATCATACTCACTCAAAAACCCCTCTTTTGATTTTAAATCCAAACCCTAGGTTTGTCCATAACACTCCCATATCCCATCATTGTTACACAACAACGAATAACTAAGTTAAAAACCATATGAAAGTGTAGAAAATTCCTACCTCAAGAAGAGAAGACGAGCAAAGAAAGGTTGAAACTCCAAAAACACCGAAAACCATTTTTATTCGGATGAAAAGAGAGCCCACGACGTGCTCTACCTTTTTCTCAAAGGCACTAGGGTGAAAAACCCAATGGATCTAGCTAAAATAGTAGAGAGAAGATGAGTTTGAGAGAGAGAAACTCAAGATCTAGGGTTTTGGAGAGTTTTAGAGAGAGACAGAGAGAGATGAAAAAGAGATGTAAAAAGTCATTTTCACGATCTGATATATGCACAGTTCGCTCAAGTGCAAGAAGTGATGCTCGAGCGTCAGACACAATAAGTTGTCCCACTCGAGTGCAAGAAGTGCCGCTTGAGAGCCAAGACACAATGAAAAAGATGCTCACCGCTCGAGCGCAAGAAGTGATGCTTGAGCGCAATAAAGGCCACTCGAGCGCCCACCCGCTCGTGCGTAGGAAACGTCGCTCGAGCGTAGAAAACACTCTCCCAATAGTTTTGCAGATTGGCAAAGTACTGAGAGTTCGCAAAGCTCGCTCGAGCGTAAGAAGTGTCACTCGAGCGCAAGAAGTGACACTCAAGCGGATGACCAAAAATCTAGGCAACATAAGGTTTGCAAACCAAGCAACCAAACTGTTCCAAACACGCTCGATACAACCAAATATCTAAACTCAAATAAGAATAAAAGGAAAAACAACAATGAACAACATTCATAAATCATAAGCCCGTGCTCGGAATACAACAAGTGACAGGCCAAAACTAGAATTGCTATAGCCTTCCTCCTTAAAGAATTTCGACCCCAAAATTACAAATCAAGTTCAAAGTCATTATTGAAACATTCATAACAATGTAAATCTAACAAGTTCAACACCATAACCCACTCTCTGGTCATCCATTCTCATCAACTCGATACACAAGTACCAATATTGAAAGTGTAATTTACAATTTCTCAAAACATTTACAATGTTTAAATCAAAATCTAAGTTTTCAAAATTTATACAACATATTCAATGCTTCCAAAAGTGATAGAACACACAATATTTCATATTCTCAAAACATATGTAATGCTTATATTGAATCCATGTTTCCAAAACACCCCATAACATATACAATGTTCTCATGTTTTAAAACATATACAATGCATTTACATTTCATTAGCATAATCAAAATCTCAATATATATTCAAACACCAACAAATAAGTCTGAATATTTCTCTTGGACTTCAAATTCACGCTCCCAAGTTGCTACCTTAACTCCATGATGTTTCCACAATACCTTAACCAAGGGTATCGTCTTGCCTCGCAAGACTTGGTCCCATGTATCCAAGACTCTCACCGGTCTCTCCTCACATGAGGCATCCTCATCTACTTCTAAGTCGGTCCAATCCAACAGGTGCGATGGATCCGGCTCATACATCAGAAGCATACTAATATGAAACACATCATGAACCCTGGAAAGTTGTGGCGGTAGCGCCAAACGGTAAGCAACCTCTTCGACCCGCTCAAGGATCTCAAAAGGTCCAATAAATCAAGGGGACAATTTCCCATTCTTCCCAAATCTTATCAAACCCCTTATAGGTGATGTCTTCAAGAACACATCGTCTCCCACATCAAAAGACAAGGGTCTCCTCCTATGATCGGCATAACTTTTCTTACGACTTTGAGTCGTAACCAACCTCTTACGAATAAGTGTCACTTTCTCCGTCGTTTCCCAAACCAACTGTGGACCCACCAAAGGTACATCACCCACCTCGGTCCAATACACAGGGGACCTACATGGTCGGCTATACAATGCCTCAAATGGTGCCATGCCAATACTCGATTGGAAGCTGTTATTATAGGCAAACTCCACTAAGGGCAAGTGCCTCTTCCACGACCCCTTAAAATCAAGGACATAGCCTCGAAGCATATCCTTAAGGATCTAAAAGGTACGCTCAGACTGCCCGTCAGTCTGAGGATGATACGCAGTACTAAAGGTCAATCTAGTGCCCAAGGCACTTTGCAAGCTCTGCCATAACCGAGTTGTGAAGCGTGGATCTCTATCCGAAACAATCGTCACAGGGACCCCATGCAACCTCACTATGTCCCTAATGTAAAGGTTGGCAAGATAGTCTACCGAATAACTCACACGCATAAATATAAAGTTCGCCGACTTGGTCAACTACTACCTAAATGGCATTACTACTGTGATACCCCTGTTCCGTAATTAGCTAATTGGTCCTTAATCTGAATGTGATTATGTGTTTAGCATGTTTTTGTTGCCATTGTGTGATAATATGTGATTTTGAATTTCGATCTGTTCACCGTAGGAATATCTGTTTGAATAATCTGCTTGGGAAATTAAATTGAAGGCCTTATCGG
This sequence comes from Camellia japonica, assembly GCA_030407325.1. Taxonomy (NCBI): domain Eukaryota; kingdom Viridiplantae; phylum Streptophyta; class Magnoliopsida; order Ericales; family Theaceae; genus Camellia; species Camellia japonica. The sequence goes on from JAPPVO010000019.1 coordinate 135,847,186, forward strand.
CCACAGAACCCGAAATTGATTGCGCCATTGTGATTAGCATAATTTTTAGAGCCTACGGTGAAATTTAATTGAAAATTGATTTGGGTCAGATTAAATTGATTAAATTAATGAGTTAGTGCCCAATTATTCTATATTATTATATTATGACTTAGTGGGGCACTATACACTCAAAAATACACCCTCCTTGTTATTCCTCTTGGCTGAATAAAACTCAAGAGATAGAGAGGGGAGCCGGCTAGAGAGAGGAAAAGGAGGAGAGTTGGATGTTTGGCTCAAATTTGTGAAGAATTGGAGGATTAACCTCAAGAAATTGCCATAGTTTGAAAGATTGAGCCTCTAGGTAAGCATTTGGTCTTGAATTCATGAGTTTAAGTTATAATTTTGTATGTCCAAAGCTAATTGATGGTCAAGAGCATGTTTTGAGTTTATTTTGTTGAATTGGAGGACCATATATGCATGCATGTGTGAAATTGTTTGGAGCTTACATAATTGAGCTTGAAATCTATGTAAGTTTGTAGTTAAAGCTCATGCATGATCACCATTGGTGTCATCTAAGTTGAGAATGGGAGCTAGACATCACATGCATGTACAATCCATGAGGATAAGAGCTTTGAATGCATGAATGTGTATGATGGAAGGGAGCTTAGTGCTAATTTGAAACATGCATGTGTTTAATTCTTGAAATTGAGCTCCTTGATGATATGTTTTGGCATTTACATCATGTTAGTATAATTATATTTGAGATTTGAGCCTTAGCATGCATGAAATGTGGTGGGAATGTCGAATTTGAGCTCAAGAACACAATCTGGAAAACCCAGAATTTTGATGTCCGCTTGAGCAGGGTAATTGCCGCTCGAGCGGGAAAAACGTGCTCCCAGTACTTTTTGCAGACTTGGTGTCCGCTCGAGCGGGTGAGTTCACGCTCGAGCGGGGAGCTACTTAGACAGGCATTCCGCTCGAGCGCCTATTCTATGCTCGAGCTTATTTTTCATGCAACCAGTACTTTTGCAAGCCTTAAGGGTCCGCTCGAGCGGGGGAGTCCACGCTCGAGCGGGGACCCTATTTTCTGAAATTTTGAAAATGCATTTTGTGTTTTGTTTTCCGTTCCCTTTCACTTCTAAACACTCTTAGGCATGCATTGAGCATTGTGATTGAATTAAAGAGATAAGAATAAAGCCTAAAGAGGAATATGTGAATTAAAGAACGGATTGAACTATTTGTGACCCATATGTGTTATGTGATGTGTAGGGTCAAGCTCCAGGGCAAATCCACATGCCGACCACTGTGAGTAATATCTAAATTATGTTATTGTCCCATTTGATTACTCTTATGTAAGTTTTGTAAAGTTCATTAATTTGAATGGTGGACAAGTTTGATATAAGGGCCTATGAGCCAGTTTGATATGAAAGGCCTATGAGCCAGTTTGAAATGGAAGGCCTATGAGCCAGTTTGATATAAATATGGGCCGAAGGCCGATTGATATAAATATGGGCCGAAGGTTGTTTGATATAAATATGGGCCGAAGGCCGATTGATAAAATGTGGGCCGAAGGCCGTTTGATATAAATGTGGGCCGAAGGCCGATTGATAAAATGTGGGCCTAAGAGCTGTTTTGACACGAAAGTGTATTTGGGCCTAAGAGCCGTTTTGACACGAAAGCGTATTTGGGCCTAAGAGCCGTTTGACACGAAAGTGTGTTTGGGCCTAAGCGCCGTTTTGACACGAAAGTGTTTTTGGGCCTAAGCGCCGTTTCGACACGAAAGTGTGATTGGGCTAAAGGCTGTTTTGACAAGAACGAATGAGTGGGCCAGAGGCTATTTTGACATAAATGAAAGATAAAGAGGCCAAAAGGCCAGTATGTTTAGAACCACAGTCACTTGACTTACATTGTGTATATATATATTAATTAGACATATGAATTGGGCCCAAGGCCGTTTGGAATATGTTGTTCTACATATTGTTGTATCTTCTTAATTGATATTATTCACTGGGCTTTCGCTCACGCTCATTCGTGTGTTTGTAGGTGAGCTATGAGAGGTCCAGACCCAGCCCCTGTGAAGCCAGTGTGGAACAACCAAGTTTTTGAGAGTCAGCCCCTGCGTCTCACGTACGAGACCCGTCTTCGCCCTTCTGTTTTGTACTTATATTCTGTCATGTTGGCGAAGACTTTGTATCTGTTGTATATAGTTTTGACGGGGTGACTTAGACTATTATGATCCTGTTTGTACGGAGCTTTGTGTTAGTACATATTTTGAAGTGAGTTATTAACATGTATCAGTATGGTTTGTCATGACGTGCCATGTAAGCATGGCTCTATGGACAAAGTTTTAAATTGTTTCCGTTTGGCCCCCATGAACTCTGTTAAAATACGTTTGGTTTAGTTTGAGGCTGTAGGTAATCTCACGATTACTGGCCGGTTATGTCCTTAACCCATGGGGGCGGGTTCGGGTCGTGACAACTACCTCGTCAGCAAAATCCATCGTGACATGCTTCCACTTCCACTCAGCTATAGGCAAGGGTTGTAACAAACCTGCTGGCCTTTGATGCTCGGCTTTAACTTGTTTGCAAGTAAGGCACTTCGATACAAACACTGCCACGTCCTTCTTCATACCCCTCCACCAAAACTGGTGACTCAGTCGTGATACATCTTTGTGCCCCCCGAATGCACCGCAAGGCGTAAATGGTGAAACTCTCAGAGTACTTCTCGGCAAGACTTTGCACAAATAAACAGTCAAGGTATCTAACACTCGAGTCAGAATACATGTTCTAGCCTCTTTCCACCGTCCCACTGGAGATCTTTTCCCAGAGGGTTTCTACCTTAAGATCATTCTTCTGCGCTTCTAACACTCGGTTCACAAGTGTGGGTTGTGTAACTACCGTAAACAATGCTGCAAACTCAACGGACTCACCAAGATGTAAGTCAAACTCACCAAGAGTACCCAACATCTCCTATTCTCCAATAGCGATACAAGCCACACTGCTAATTGATTTCCTACTCAAGGCGTCGGCCACAACATTACCCTTCCCCGGATGATAATGCAACTCAAAATCATAGTCCACTATGAACTCCATCCACCTCCTTTGCCTCAAATTCAAGTTTTTCTATGTAAACAAATACTTCAGACTCTTGTGGTCAAAAAACACCTCAGATTTCTCTCTATACAGATAGTGCCTCCAAATTTTCAAAGCAAAGATCACCGCCGCCAACTCTAGGTCATGAGTAGGGTAGTTCCTCTCATGTGTTTTCAACTGCCGCAAGCCATAGGCTACTACCCTTCCTTCTTGCATCAATACACAACCCAAACCTTCCCGTGAGGCATCACAATATACCGAATAGCCCAAACCCCTCTCCAAAATAATCAATATTAGTGCAGTGGTAAGTCTAACCTTAAGCTCTTGGAACGACTTCTCACAAGTCTCACTCCACACAAACTTAATTCCCTTCCTCATCAGTCTAGTCAGTGGTGAGGCTAGCCTAGAGAAATCTTCACGAATCTACGATAATACCCGGCCAACCCCAAGAAACTACAGGTCTCAAAAGCATTTTTAGGCTGTGCCCAATCTTGCACTGCCTCTATCTTGGATGAATCTACAGTAACCCCCTCCTCGGATACCACATGGCCTGAGAACTTAACTTCTCTTAGCGTAGAATTCACACTTCTCAAACTTAGCATACAACTAGTGGGTTCTAAGCAATTCAAGTACGACCCACAAGTGTTCCTCGTGTTCCTCCTCAGAGGGTGAGTAAATCAAAATGTCATCCACAAAGACGACCACAAAACGGTCTAGGAACTCACGGAAGATCCAGTTCATCAAATCCATAAACACTGTCAGTGCATTGGTTAGCCCAAAAGGCATCACTAGAAACTCATAGTGGCGATACCACATACGGAATGCCGTCTTTGGGATATCCTCCTCCCTTACCCTCAACTGGTGGTAACCCAATCTCGGGTCTATCTTAGAGAAGCAACAAGACCCTTTCAACTGATCAAACAAATCATCTATACGAGGCATTGGGTACTTGTTCTTAATAGTTATCTAATTCAATTTTCAGTAATCTATACAAAGTCATAACGCTCCATCTTTCTTTTAGCAAAGAGAGCTGGTGCTCCCCAAGGTGAAGTACTAGGGCGGATAACACCCTTATCTAACAATTCCTGGAGTTGAATCTTCAACTCACTCAATTCAACAGGTGCAAATCTATACGGTGCCATAGAAATCGGTGCCGTGCCAGGCACTAAATCAATAGAGAACTCGATCTCTTGGTGAGGTGGTAAACTAGTAAGATCCTCGGGAAAGACATCTGGGTATTCGCAAACTACCCTTAGCAACTCCACCCAGACTTTATCACACTCACTACTCAAGAAGCTAGCAAGAAGGCAACTAAGTTCACTCTCCCATGCGGATCATACACCGGCAATAAAACTCTATCCACCCGGTCCCCTAAGAAGTAAAAGCAATCACTGCTCAAGGTACATACAGTAACCCTCTGACGGTAGCAATCTATAACAACCCGATATGACAATAAGTAGTCCATACCCAAAATAACATCAAAACTAGACATATCAAGCAATACAAATGCAAAAGGTAATCGACGACCGACAACCTCGATGTCACAACCCCGACAACCCTGCTTCAAAATAACCTCACCACCGATAGGTGACTCTACACAAATAGGAGATGCTAACTGAGCCAACTCTAACCCCAAAATCAATGCAAATGCAGATGAGATAAAAGAATGGGATGCACCCATAGCAATCAATACATTAGCAACTGAATTGCAAAGCAAGAAGGTACCTCTCACTACAGAAGGAGCAAGTACAAGATCTGGCGCTGCAATAGCATACACACTCCCAGTAGGTCTCTGCTCAACCTACTCACCCCTCGTAGCATAAGCCTGATGCACTGACTGAGCCAAAGAGGCTCCCTAATTGGCCCTTGAGGCCTATGTTGACTCTACAGGCTGGTGGCTTTGTGCTTGCCTCGAACTAGACGTATCGGGTGTGCCACCCAACTGTGGGCAAAACCTCTTCAAATGCCCTGCTTGCCCACACTAATAGCATGTGAACAACTGCCCTCTCCTCTGACTCTGGCCCTATGAATGAGCCGAAGACGAAACAAACTGTTGCCCTCTTTCTGTCTGCGGGAAAGCTGAAGACTTGTGGCCCAACTGACCACACTTGAAATAAGTAAAATCTCCCTGACCACCTCTCCCAAAACCCGAACTCAGTACTGGAAAAGTGGACCTCGACTGAGCTCCCTAGGATGACTGGGGGTTAGAACCCCTCTGTCTCTTACTGTCCCCCTGATTATCCTAACTCCTCCTAAAGCCCCTCATTCTCTCATCCTCCATCTGCATAATTGTCTCAAGATGGGCCGCCGCCTCCACAAGGTGCCCATAGTCTCTAATCATGGATTAGGTCGCTCTAAACATAAGCCTAGTCCTTAAACGCTTCTCAAACTCCAGACAACGGTGTTCCTCAGTCGCCACAAGCTCGGGTGCAAACCTCGACAAGCTAGTGAATGTGGCCTCGAACTCGGCCACTGGTGTGTTCAACTGCACCAACTTAGAGAATTGATCTCTTAACTTCTCCCTAATTGTGGGAGGAAAAAACTTGTCCTGGAAAGCACTGACGAATGCCTCCCAAGATACCTCAATGCGCCCATGTGCATACTTCCACCACTGACCCGCATCCCCCTTCAGTTGGAAAGATGCCAAGGTCACCCTCAATAGGTCATCCTCGATGCCAAGCATCTCGAACGCCCTCACTATCTGTTCCAACCACTCATCTACCTTTAGTGGCTCCTTGGGATCACCCAAAAACTCATTCGAATTCGACCGGAAGAACTCTCTCTTCGGAGAAGATGGCCCTGCCTTAGCAACCTGGGCCTAGACTTGATTTTCAGCCCTAAGAATGTCCATGGATTCTCGTAATGCTCCGGCCATCTCATGGGCTAAGGTGCCCATAGCTTAGTAACCCACTGGTTCGGCCACATTGGCCTAACCAACTCCTTCTTCCAGTGCAGGAATATCATCCGATAGAGGCATCTCACGCCTTCTAAGCCTACCACGCCTACCACCACCACGTCCACGTCCTGACATCCTAATGAAGGTAATAAAAGAGATTAGCACATTTACAAATATGCCGAAGCTAACTCACTCACGCCCTAATATGATAGACAACAGTAAATCACTCCATATAAGCATGTAGTCACGTAAACACATACGGATTTTCTTCCTAGATAAGGACCGTCCCGCGGCGTTGTGAGAGTTCTAATTAGAAATAACAGTGATCAAGTGCTCTTCTAATAGGACTTCCAGAAACCCGTAGACCCAATCAATATCTTAGGAACTAAATCCCATACCCATATAATCATATAAGCATGTTATCACATAAGCATACAATGCATACTAACGTCTCAGCTAAGCGAGACAAACCCATTATGGTAATAACCACTTCCCACGTACCCAAAGTATTCAAACCTGGTACGCTCTGATACCAAGTTTTAATGTCTCCAAAATAATACAATAAATTCAACCCATAAGTGGAAAAATAATAGAAATAATATACTTTCATTCATCAGAGTCCGTATACAAAAGATAACACATGCGATATACATTCACAAACTGTTCATCCTGAATCTACAGCATATGTTGCAATGATAAGAGAGCTGAAAACTAAATAGATAATCACATGCCCTATAGGCTTACATCTTTCCAAGTTGTTGCTTGGTTACAACAAAAGTGAGCCTAGCTTAATACAATTAAAGCCCTTGGCTGTACAAAAAGAATACAACAAAAGAAAGAAGCTCTTGTTCCCAAAAGTCCCGCCAAGCTACCTTGGAGGAGGCATATCACCAACACCTAAAAATAGTTTTTCCCAAGTAAGGTGTGTAATAACCCGACTCCTTCATATACTACCCATGTTCTAATTCCCTTAGTATCTGTGTTATTATATATGTGTTTTAAGCATTATGTGAAATTCCATGTTTAAATGTGTGAATTATGTGCTTATGGGATTGTACATGTCGGTTATAAGAAAATCTATTGAAATTACGACCTTTGGACTGCAAATTGAAAGCCTTAGAGATGCGATAACCAGGAATTGACTTTGCAGTTATGATTCTTATGATTTTTAGGACATAATATGGAGTTTTATAAAAATTTGATTCGTAATGAATTAATTAGTTTTATTTGGCTAAAACTCCTAGAGCTAGCACTTTGAAACTGAAATTGATGACTTTAATAAGTTCAGGAACCAAAATTGAGTACATGGATATGCTAATGGAAATTTTTAGAGCCATTTGGGTAGTTTAATTGAAAATTAATTTCGTCTGCTTCGTTAAGTGATGTTTGGTTGGCCTATTTATATATATATGATTTGTTATTTACATAAGTGAGCTCATCTTTGGCCTTGGGAGAGGAAAAGAAAATGTGGAGAGAAAAGAGAGGGAAGAAGAGAAAAGGGAGAAGAAAAAAAGAGCCAATATAGGAGCTTGAAGCTTGGGAATTTAAAGGGGAAATCAAGAATATAGATCAAGGTAAGTACAAATCCACTAGAATCCTCCTAATCATTCTTCAATTGCTTGGAATCAAGCCCTATGATGAAACTTTTACCCTTAAACAAGTTAGGGTTTATGGATTAAGATTTTGATTGAGCACCTCTCATGAAACTATCATAGATTCCTTACATTTCTTTGAGTTAAGAGTTGATTCCTTCATTGTTAGTTTGATTTGGGTTAGATTGTGAGAAATTGTGATATAATCTTGAGTCTTTGCATGTTTAAACTCATGCAAGTATATATATATATGCATCTAACATGGAAATATGGAATATATGAAGGAATCATGGAAATCAAGTTCTATATGTCAAATTAAAAGAAGTTTTGATCTACTTTAGTTTGGATTTTACTCATATTATGATCTTATGTCATGTTTTTGAAGAGAGATTGCTTGAATTAGAGCCTTAGCCTGCCTTTGCAAAGGTTGATTTTGATGAAGTTTCGGGCTGCTCAAATAGAGCATACGACCGCACGTGTGGTGCCCATGGTCGCATGTGCAGGATGCACAGCCGCATATTCAGAAAATAGGGGAGATAGACTGAAGCTTACTGCAATAAAAGCAGATGCAGGCCGCACATACGGCACACCTTCCCGCACGTGTGGTGGGAGACTTCTACATGTGCGGCCTATGAGGGAAATTTCTGTTAACTTTCTTGCCTCTGTTTGACCCTCTAAAATTATTAATATGTACATTTGATCCTTCTAAAATGCTTACAATTTAACATGAATTGGACATTGAAAAGAAAGAGAAAGCTAAAGGAGAGTGACTTACTTGTGAGTGTATGCTATGTGTAGGTCACGTACAGGAAGGGACTGTTGCTCATCCATATCACTGTGAATAATAATAGTGTAACGATGTGTTTATTTTCATATTTTTGTTTATGAATTATGTATCTTGACCGTGAATGGCATATTTGAGATTAGTGGTGCTTTGATTCATGTATATTGATTATGAATGACGCACGTTTGATTATAGATAGATGTGTTAGCTGAACTATAAATTGATGGAACCATTGAGCAATGGTGCGAATATGGGCAATGGCATATCAAATGGACCTAAGGTCGTTCTGTTTCCGTTATATATGATGTCCTTAAGGCCGAGGGAGGTGAAGACATGTCGATGTTTCATCTACCCTACCATGGAATGAAGTGTTATAATAAATTGCTCTAAGGCCAAAGGGGGTGGAGACATGTTGATGTTCTATCTACCCTATAAAGTCCAAAACAACTGTTGATATGTTGGGCCCAAGGCCGTTATGTGTTATGTTAGGTCTCAGGCCATTATGTATTATGTTGGGCCCGAGGCCGTTATGTATTATGTTTGGCTCGAGGCCGTTGTGCATCACATTGGGCCTAAGGCCATTTCGTGTTACGTTGGGCCCTAGGTCATTCCATCTTATGTGGGCCCGAGGCCTTTTGGGGAATACGATTACGAGAACATGTCCAGGTTAGATAAATATTCTCCAAGACATATGCTCATTCACACGAACCTCCATACATTATTATTATTCACTGAGCCTTGCTCACTCCGTTTTCATATATGTTTATGTAGGTGATTAGCTTGGACGCCAGCCCTAGGTCAACTTTAGTAACCTTGACGGATCGGTCTTCTTAAGCCTCCAAAGTGGAGCTTTTTTTCTTTTGGAATTGTCTCCATATTTGTTAAGTCTTTTGAAGCTTGTTGCTTAGACACTTATGGATATGTAAATTTTTTTTACTAGCATACATGATTTATACTTGTATATATAAACTGTGTATATGACCTATCTAAATATGTTGTTATTGATCCTAGCATGTATGCATAAGCTCAATGGACATCTTTATTATTCTTATTTTTGGTGTCTGCTTCCGCTTAAGACCCCGTATTTGATTAGATTTTTTATTTTTTTTTGAAAATTTGTTTCTGAGACCTAAGTGTGGGCCGGTCATGGGCTAAACTTTTAGGGGTGGGTTTGGGTCATGATAGTTGGTATCAGATCATGAGCTACTCCCTCACACACGGGTCCATTTGAGCTATAGGGTGTCCTAGAAAAGACTTAGGGACATTGCATTGGCATGTGTGCGTGTGTGAACCGTTATGAACACGACTATGTGAACTGTTGTGAAGACATCTGAAAATGAAATGAAGTGAACACATGAGAATTAAAGGAATATATCTGAACTGAACTAAAATATGTGAAAAATTGTAAAGAATTACTGGCTTATGGTGATGAAATGTGCCGTTGAGAATGAACAACGGAAGGACAAAATGATGTGGATTGTATGGATATGTTTGAAATGAAACGAGAACGGATGTGCGCTCATGTTATGCTAATGTTGATATTGAAAATGAACTATGTGGAATACAGTATGATTGCCGTTTCAGTATGCATCTGAAGGTTATGTAAGTACATGTATGATTCTGATCTTATCATTTATGTGAACATGAGATATGAATCGTCGTGGAAAATGTACAAGCCAATGTTGTTTTGTTATAATGATAGTATATGAACATGTGAAACATAAATTTTTGCTTATGTGCGTTTCGATTTTGTACATGTAGAATATGAATATGGTTAAGTGTACAAGTATCTAGTATGTATTCAGCATGACAAGTATGCAGTCATGTGTTGTGCATATGATTATCTGTGTCTTGATGATACGTAAAATGTATGCCTATGTATCTCTGTGTTTATTTCTGTAATTGGTATGGCCTAATATGAGTGTGACTAGATCATGGAGGAAACAAGGGCAAATGAGTTAGAAGACTCTTCCACAGGCTGATTTGATAGACTGGAAGGTACAGTACAAGAAATGGCAGAAATCCTAGGACAACAACATCCGTTACCACTACGACAAGAATCTTTGCCGCTATCAGCGCAAGAGCCCCAAGTGAATCTGAACCGATCTTTTGAATGGGAAAGTAGGAGGGAAAAAGATCATTTAAAAAGCAAAATATAGGATCATCGCACGCCTCAAACTTTACAAGGAATACAGCACTAACATGTAACAAATGTGGTAAGAAACACCGAGGAATTTGTTACTAAATTTCTGGAGCTTGTTATAGGTGTGGTAAAATGGATCATATGGTAAGGAACTGTCCTCAGATTGCTAATCAGGATAGGGTAACTACACTCGTCCTAGAAAACATTCAGAATACTGTAACTGTTATCCCTGGTATTTATATTGTTTATAAACGAATACCTAAATATTGTTTGATTGTGGAATAATGTATGTGTACATCCTTGCTTGGGATGGTTCAGTGCTCCGTTCATATTTGCTACATGTGTATTTAGATTGGTTAGCCACAGGATCGCTATCTTAGTTTAAAAATAAAAATAAAAAATTGATTTGGGAAAAATTCATATAACCCTTGGCATGACCTACATTGTTAATATGTCGACTGAATTATGAATCTATGTTTTACACTTTGACGTTATTGATGTGAAATGGTGTTAGGATTGATGAAATAGCCGATGTATTGCATACTCTTGAACCTCTATTGCTTAACGACTTATCTATATTAGGGAAATGTTTGACCTTATGGATAAGAAGAATTGGTGATTAGTCTTCATACTGTATTTGGCAATTTACTATGATACCTATTGGTATGATTATGATTATGGTACGACATGGATATGAACTTGGGAACTGTGAGAGTTAATCCTAAAGAATGAATGGTAGGAGTTGTACTTGGGATAAGGAAACAATTGATGTAGGTTATGTACAAAATGGTTATGTGGCAATGAAAATGGAAATGGAAGATTCCTTGATTCGGTAAACTTTGGGAACATGTTGGCTGAACCCAGAGACTTATTAGACTTAATGGAGTTGTGTACTGTAGAATATTCAATATGTAGAACTTTTGGAAACGAGATGGCGAATGAACTTTTGTTGATTGAGCATTACTAGGGGGTTTTTGTTTTCGCATACCCTTGGGAATTATGGATGAACCTTTGAACCTTGAGAAATTATTGAATTACATTTGCTGAATAGATGGGAGTGAAATTGTTACGTTTTCATATGGTGAGTATTACTACTTTTGCTTAATGATTGCCTATGGAAAACTATGACAACAGGAGTGTGTTTACTAATAACTATTACATAGACTGAGTGAACTTAAATTGTGGAATACCCTGAGGTTTATTGCCTGAATGAAAATTAGTGATAGATCACTCTTGCTATGGAAAGATTTGGATTTGTAATCTTGTTGCTTAAAGATTTGAAATTGTAATCTTGCTGCTTTAATGGGCTAGTTTTTACACCGTGTATCGACATTTTGCTATGAACTGTTATGCATGATGTCTTGATTATGATTGGTAATAACTGGACATTGGAATGTATTATGAACGGCTGTTACAAGAATTATGCGTGTTGACTTCTCTTGGAATCGGGTAAGAGGACTAATCACATTGATTGCACTTCTGCTTCCTACCAATTACTATACAGAATGAAGAATAGTCTATGCCCTATTAAGACTTGTTTAGGGATTTGTTTACTATCCTATTGACCTGATCGGGTCTAGCATTGTGCAATATGACTTTGAAACAATATAATAGCTAATCTGACTTTGCGAACTAAGGAACTGAATTTTATATTTTTAATACTTTGTGAACGCGTGATCACGTGATGAACATTATGATTTTGAGAACTTATCGACTTTTTGCCATCATAGTGCTTGTGTGTCTTAAAGGATGAATTACTTCAACTATGTGAATCAGTTCCTTGTGTGCCAACTGTGGGAATGTACTCACCCACTCATTCTGAATGCATGTGAATGAATTAACTGGACTATGATATAGAGATGTTATGGTTGTCTAGAACTAGGACCTTGGCGAAACATGGGAATGGGTCAATTATAGTTACGGTATAGGAAAAAAGAAATCTTAACTATAAGTCTAAGTGAATTGATTGAGACTATTGGAAAGAAATTTACCTTGGTTGTGAATGACAGAAAGAATTATGTTTGCTTTGATTTGGTAGAACTTGTATCTGTCGGGATATGATTGTTTTCGTTGATCGGATTATGATTGTGAACATTTGACCCAGATCTGGTTATGAACACAGTTGGGAATATATTGATGATGATAAAAATTGATTTATAATATGGAATTATTTGCATTATGTGCTCAAGAGAATGATTGCTACCATGTTATGAAATTTGTTGACAAAAAATTTTGTGAGTACAAGCTATGCCTACGGGGGAATATATGATTTTGTTTGCTATAATTTTATCTTATTTTATACATGATTCTATGAGATGAGTATATGGAGTTGGTTTCGAATTCTACACGACTGAAATTGAACATTTGTAACGGAACTAGATAATGCTAGAAGACCAAGGTAAAACAAGTTTGAGGGACCAAACTTCCTAAAAAGGGAAAAAGTGTAATAACCTAACACCTTCATATACTGCCTATGTTCTAATTCCCTTAGTATCTGTGTTATTATATATGTGATTATATGCGTTGTGTGAAATTCCATGTTTAAATGTGTGAATTATGTGCTTATGAGATTGTACGTGTCGGTTATAAGAAAATCTGTTGAAATTACGACCTTCGGACTGCAAATTGAAAGCCTTAGAGATGCTATAACCAGGAATTGACTTTACAGCTATGATTCTTATGATTTTTAGGACATAATATGGAGTTTTATAAAAATTTGATTCGTAATGAATTAATTAGCTTTATTTGGCTAAAACTCATAGAGCTAGCACTTTGAAACTGAAATTGATGACTTTAATGAGTTCAGGAATCGAAATTAAGTACATGGATATGCTAATGAGAATTTTTAGAGTCATTTGGGTAGTTTAATTGAAAATTAATTTCATCTGCTTCGTTAAGTGATGTTTGGTTGGCCTATATATGTATGATTTGTTATATACATAAGTGAGCTCATCTTTGGCCTTGGGAGAGGAAAAGAAAACGTGGAGAGAAAAGAGAGGGAAGGAGAGAAAATGGAGAAGAAGAAAAGAGCCAATATAGGAGCTTGAAGCTTGGGAATTTAAGGGGGAAATCAAGAATATAGCTCAAGGTAAGTACAAATCCACTAGAATCCTCTTAATCTTTCTTCAATTGCTTGGAATCAAGCCCTATGGTGAAGCTTTTACCCTTAAACAAGTTAGGGTTTGTGGATTAAGATTTTGATTGAGCACCTCTCATGAAATTATCATAGATTCCATACATTTCTTTGAGTTAAGAGTTGATTCCTTTATTGTTAGTTTGATTTGGGTTAGATTGTGAGAAATTGTGATATAATCTTGAGTCTTTGCATGTTTAAACTCATGTAAGTATGTATATATATATATATGTATCTAACATGGAAAGATGGAATATATGAATGAATCATGGAAATCAAGTTCTACATGTCATATTAAAAGAAGTTTTGATCTACTTTAGCATGGACTTTACTCTTATTATGATCATATGTCATGTTTTTGAAGAGAGATTGTTTGAATTAGAGCCTAAGCCTGCCTTTGGAAATGTTGATTTTGATGAAGTTTCGGGTTGCTCAAACAGAGCATACGAATGGAAGTGGGGGATGCACAGACGCACGTGCGGCGCACCTTCCCGCACGTGCGGTGGGAGACTTCCACACGTGTGGCCCATGGGGAAAATATCTGTTGACTTTCTTGCCTCTGTTTGACCCTCTAAAATTATTAATATGTACATTTGATCCTTCCAAAATGCTTACAATTTAACACGAATTAACGAATTGGACGTTGAATAGAAAGAGAAAGCTAAAGGAAAGTGACTTACTTGTGAGTGTATGCTATGTGTAGGTCACGGATAGGAAGGGACTGTTGCTCATCCACATCACTGTGAGTAATAATAGTGTAACGATGTGTTTATTTTCGTATTTTTGTTTATAAATTATGTATCTTGACCGTGAATGACATATTTGAGATTAATGGTGCTTTGATTCACGTATTTTGATTATGAATGACGTATATTTGATTATGGATGGATACGTTAGCTGAACTATAAATTGATGGAACGATTGAGCAATGGTGCGAATATGGGCAATGGCATATGAAACGGACGTGAGGTCGTTATGTTTCCGTTTTATATGATGGCTTTAAGGCCGAGGGAGGTGGAGACATGTCGATGTTTCATCTACCATACCATGTATGAAGTGTTATAATAAATGGCTCTAAGGCCAAGGGGGATGGAAACATGTCGATGTTCCATCTACCCTATAAAGTCCAGAACAACTGTTGATATGTTGGGCCTGAGGCCGTTATGTATTATGTTAGGCCTTAGGCCGTTATGTATTATGTTGGGCCTGAGGCTGTTGTGCATCACATTGGGCCTAAGGTCGTTCCTTCTTACGTTGGGCCCTAGGCCGTTCCGTCTTATGTGGGCCTAAGGCCATTTGGGGAATACGATTATGAGAACATTTCCACGTTAGATAAATATTCTTCAAGACATATGCTCATTCACATGAACCTCCTTACATTATTATTGTTCACTGAGCCTTGCTTACTCCGTTTTTATATATGTTTATGTAGGTGATCAGCTTGGAGGCCAGCCCTAGGTCAGCTTTAGGAACCTTGACGGACCGGTTTTCTTAAGCCTCCAAAGTGGAGATTTTTGTCTTTTGGAATTGTCTCCACATTTGTTAAGTCTTTTGATGCTTGTTGCTTAGACACTGATGGATATGCAATTTTTTTTTTTTTTATTACTAGCATACATGATTTATACCTGTATGTATAAACTGTGTATATGACCCATCTAAATATGTTGTTAATGATCCTGACATGTATGCACAAGCTCAATGGACATCTTTATTATTCTTATTTTTGGTGTCTGCTTCCGTTTAAGACCCCGTATTTGATTAGATATATATATATATATTTTTTTTGAAATTTTGTTTATGAGGCCTAAGTGCGGGCCGGTCATGGCCTAAACTTTTAGGGGCGGGTTTGGGTCATGACAGAGTAAGCCAAAGCCCAGTAGAAACAATCTAACACTATATGAATTTTAACAAAGATATAAGTACAATGTGCATATACAACACCTGTGACAAAACATCCATACTCTACAAGATCGTAAAGTACCAAATTTTATATCTCCATCCGTTTTCCTTCAATTCATTTCAAGTTAATTCATATCATCTCTATTCATGAGCCAATTTCATTATCTTCCAGACAACCCAACTGTGATTACAACTCAATGGTTCTCAAATCAACACAACTACCATAAAACACTTCAAGTTGCCATTTTATGAAAATTTCATCCGCGGGAATCGGCACCCATGTATACGCACAGTTTCGGGACTTTCACCTAGGACACTCCGCCCAACTTAATTTCAATGGAGTCCATCCCCTATCTCCTTCCAAACATGAAGTACATCCCCTTTCTCCTCCCAAACATCATACATATACAATGTATTTAAAACATAGTCATATTCAATGACAACCAACAATAGATTAATTTTAATTCACCTAATCATCATACGATTCCTACAACAATCATAGCTATCTTCCACCGATAGCTCAATACAGTTATTTCTAAACAAATATTCAATCTCAAGATAGATAATTTAATCAAAATTTCCAAAAGTGTGAGGTAATACATGTAATGACCCCAAAGTGCGTATAGAAGGTTATCTTGATTTCATTAAGGGTTCATGTGTTTGCTATTGGAATTGAAGAACTAGCCGTCGAATTATGCTTTTGGAACTGGAATTGTTGACCTTTATCAACAATCTGAAAATTTTTCCCTCCGCTCGAGCGGAGTAGTTGGCGCTCGAGCGGGCCTTTGGGGGTTCCAGTAATTTGCAGGCCCAAAATTCTGGGAGTGGTGATTTTCCGCTCGAGCGTAGAAGTGGCCGCTCGAGCGGACAGCCTTGTTGGTCTTCGCGCTCGAGCGCGATGTTGGGCGCTCGAGCGGGTCTCTAGGATGAGTTGTACTTCTGAGGCATGTGGGCTCATTTTTGACATCTTATTAGTGTATTTGGAATGCCTTTATTTTATTTTGGGATTTTGGTTGAGGTGGTAATATGATGGTGAAGTAAGATTGGACCAAAGAATTTAATTCGGATAGTCATTTTACGAACAACCGCCACTCTTTTGCCTTTTTCTTTTTCCACACTTGGAATTTGGATATGAGGTTAGAACCATTGGAAAGCTTATTTCCAGGGCTTCAATTTGGACACAAGAACGACCTAAAACGGAGTCCGGATGGGAGAGTTATACCTGTTCAAAGTTTCGACATCTGTGCTGAGGACAGGTCCGCTCGAGCGGAAATAAGTCCGCTCGAGCGGGGATTACGGGACAGCAGCTTTAAAAACGGGATTTTGGATCATTTCTTACATGTTTCTTCTTCCCTCTTCCTTCCTCTTTGCCTTAGTTCGAAAACCCTAGCTCCAAAACCTTGATTTCCTCTACTTTGATCAACAACCCACCATGATTCTTGTATCAAGGATAAAAGACAAGAGGAGATAAACATTTTCAAACCGATTGGAATTCGAGATTGCGAAGGATTCTTCTCAAAGCTTGGTTTCCTTGCTTGGTTCTTGAGGTAGGGGTTCTAATCCTCTTCATTACTCACGTGGATGGATAGATTTGTAGTATTTGACTATCTAAATACAAGAATTTCCATTTGTGAGCATGTAGTGTATGGTATGAGAATTGGGGGTTTTAGGGTATGGGTTGTTGAGAGTTGAATTGATGAGTTAGAATGATGGATTATGAATCCTAAGTGTATAATCAATGGGAAAAGTGCAATGATAAGTGATGAATTAATAAGTTTGAATTTTATTGGAATTTATAGATTTCTTAGAAACCCTAGGTTGCTTCTTGATGTTAAGCGATGATTTGGGCCAAATTGAAAGTAAAATTATGAAATTGAGGTACTGAATTATATCTGTACAAATTTAATTGAATTTTGGAGATGTTTGAAAATTATGTTTAAAATTTACGAATGAACCTCAGTTATGGACAGGGTGAATCATGCTATTATGTGAGATGGAATTGAGAAACAAGATTAGTAATGTTATGAATGATAAGAGCATTGGGAAGAAATGATGAAATGGGATTTAAGACTTCACCTTGAAAGATGTTGAATTATATTTAGGGGTGATAAGGTGAATTATGCCAAATAGTGTAACTTATGTTGGATTGTATTGAGATATGTATGGAGAAGTGTGTCGGTTTAATGATGTGAATTGCAAATTGCTGTGTACTTTGGTATAAAGAGGATAACAAATTAAGAATGGAATAAATTATATGTAACCCGATTTTTATGTGTATTCTGAATTGTGTAGGGTCAGCTGCAGGGGCGGACCAAGCGTCTAAACACTGTGAGTAATAGTATTATAAATGTACATCAATTACTGTTAATAATGATTATTATTATTACTATTCCATTTTTCCATGACAGTTATGTTAACATGTTTGTATTTGAGACTTGGTGTGAATATAGAAGGAATTGGCGTCCATTGATATGACTCTGAAACTATTCTGTATTCTGTCTATGATTAATGGTTTCGGTAATGTGCTATAATCTATTGAGTAGTGTGTTTAAAAGACATTATCAACATTCTGTTATCCGTAGATTAAGTTTAATGATTCATGGTGAACAAATGGAACAATGATGCTTATGTATCCCGAACTATTCAATTTTATCAAGAATGGTTAAGACTGGTATGAGGTAATTATTTTCCCTACAAACAGCATTGTGATAACACCTGTACAATTTGTGAGATACGTTATACGTATTGCTAATGATTACCATTGGTATTCTGTCAAATGTAAACTAATTACGTTAATTCATGTAAATGATTGAAAGAATCTGTATGCCTTTGCCTAACTTGGGACTAGTTAGTTCTGATGATATCTGATGTTATTCTGCTTTGTGGTTTGTCCCGAGATCCATTGATTTATGGTATAGAACTATGGTATCTACATATTTCTGAAAGTGTTCAATCTGTGAAATGTGTTCACCCTTTGCTAACAATATCAACAATGTTTCGTTAAACTCATAATATATCTGGTTATTTAGGTGATTAATGGGAAGAATATGTTTATCTGTGATAATCTATTCTGATGTTTCTGGTATGGAGCAAAGTGCTGTACGGAACTAAGTGCTACACCTTGGTGGGAGCCACCTCTAGAATCCGTACGAGCCACCTCTTGAGTCCATACATATGTGAAGTTAAGAGGCTTAAAGCCGTTCTATGAAAGTTACGAGGCCTATGGCCGATATGTGAAAGATACAATTTGTAAGAAAGATATAATTTGTGAAGTAAAGAACCTATGTGGCCCTTGCCCGGGGGTAATAATAGCGTGGTTTGTGGCCCTTGCCCGGGGGTAATAATACCGTGGTTTGTGGCCCTTACCCGGGGGTAATAGTACCGTGGTTCAAGAATATGTTTTAAATGTTTTTGAGAAATATTGTGAACTTGTGAAACCAAAGGGCCGAGGGCTAATTGTGAAGTATGAATCTCTCACTTGTGAATTATGAAATTATGAGGCCAAGAGCCAACTTGTGAATTTGTGAAATATGAATCTATGAGGCCGAGGGCCAGCGTGTGAAATTTATGGAAGGTATCAAAAGAATTGTGAACTATGAACCAATATAGCCAAGGGTCATTTGTGAGCTATGAAGCTGTGAGGCCAAGGGCCAATATGTGAAATATGAATTTACGAACTTGTGAACGTGTGAATCCAAAAGACCGAGGTCCAATATGATAAATTGTGAACAGACTAAACACATGGTTATAGCATTAGTTATATACTATTATTCACTGAGTTCGCTCATTTTGTCTTTTGTCTGTCTGTTCTGTAGGTAGTCAACCGGGAGTTCAAGCCTAACCTTTAAGGCTCGTCTTTCTCTTGTCAGCTTTGATACGCCCAGGCACCACCTGAAGCCGGCATTTTGTAAAGTATTGTTAGGTTATTGATTTATGCTTGGGTTGTCTTTCAGTAATGATTTTGATATACGCCCAATTGTAGGGCTTGGCCTGTATATATATGTATGTATGTAACCGATATTCAGGTGTATGTTTAGATTTTATTTGCATGTTTTGAAATTGTGATCCTGGCATATTAGTAGTAGCTCAATGGAGTTTGTTTCTATTGTCCAATTTTGATATTTAATGCTTCCGTTTAGGCCCCATATGATATATATAACAGGATTAGTGTCTATATTCGAATAGGTCATGCCCAAACTTTTAGGGGCGGGTTTGGGGCTTGACAAGATATCCCACTTATTTCGATTCGTCCAATTTCATATTTACAACACCAATTTCATTTATTTATACAAAATAAGTATATGAATCATTTTAGGACAAACCCCCCCTTCCTTTTTCTTCTTCTTTTTTTTTTTTTTTCCAAATATCAACCCAAAGGACAAAGTCAAATACTTTTGCGGCAAGATACCTCATATTCACACCCCATAACCCTTTATATCATACTCACTCAAAAACCCATCTTTTGATTTTGAATCCAAACCCTAGGTTTGTTCATAACACTCCCATATCCCACAATTGTTACACAACAACGAATAACTAAGTTAAAAACCATATGAAAGTGTAGAAAATTCCTGCCTTAAAAAGAGAAGACGGGCAAAGCAAGGTTGAAACTCCAATGATGCCGAAAACCACTTTTGTTCAGATGAAAAGAGAGCCCATGACTTGCTCTACCTTTTTCTCAAAGGCACTAGGGTGAAGAACCCAATGGATCTAGGTGAAATAGTAGAGAGAAGATGAGTTTGAGAGAGAGAAATTGAAGATCTAGGGTTTTGGAGAGTTTTAAAAAGAGAAAAAGATGAAAAAGTGATGGTACGCTTGAACGCAAGAAGTGACGCTTGAGCATCAGACATAATATTTGTCCTACTCGAGCACAAGAAGTGTCGCTCGAGTGCCAAGACACAATGAAAAAGACGCTCACTGCTCGAGCGCAAGAAGTGACGCTCGAACGTAGAGAACACACATCCAGTAGTTTTGCAGACAACAGACCAACGCTCGACCGCAATAAAGGCCGCTCGAGTGCCCATCCACTTGAGCGTAGGAAACGCTATTCGAGTGTAGAAAACACTCTCCCAGTAGTTTTGTGGACCCGCAAAGTACTGAGATTTCGCAAAGCCCGCTCGAGCACAAGAAGTGCTGCTCGAGCGAAGGACCAAAAATCTGGGCAACATAAGGTTTGCAAACGAAGCAACCAACCTATTCCAAACACGCTCGATACAACCAAATAGCCAAACTCAAATAAGAATAAGGGAAAAAATGACAATGAACAACATTCAGAAATCATAAGCCCGAGCTCGGAATACAACAAGTGACAGGCCAAAATCAGAATCGCTATAAATGTGGCATAGAAGAGTACCATCCTACAAATACTTAAAAGTGTGGGGTGTTTGGCTAAAGTGGTTATTCCTAGTCCTAAAAAGACTAAGATAGGTCCTAAAACCGTTGGTTGCATTTTCATTGGTTATACCAAGAATAATAGTGCATATCAATTTTTTATTCATAAATTAGAACATTCTGAAATGCATGTAAATACTATTATTGAATCTCAGAAAGCATCATTCTTTGAACATGTATTTCTGAATAAAACTGGACAAGAGACTAGTACTAATAAAAGATCTTATGATGCTATTGCTAGTCATGATCAAGAACAAGATCAAGAACAAGAGCAAGAGATAGATCAAAATGAGCAAGAGGAACCTAGGCATAGTAAACGTGCTAAAACCTCAAAATTTTTTGGTCTAGATTTCCTAACATTTTTGTTAGAAAATGAGTCTTTAACTTTTAAAGAAGCTATGTCCAGTCCTGAAGCTCCTTTATGGAATGAAGCTGTAAATAGTGAAGTTGAATCCATTCGCAAAATCACACTTGGGAATTGGTAGATTTGCCACCAAGTTGTAAACCTCTTGGGTACAAGTTGATTTTCAAGAGAAAAATGAAAGCAGATGGTTCAATTGACAAATACAAGGCAAGACTTGTGGTCAAATGTTTTAGACAAATAGAAGGTCTTTATTACTTTGACATATACTCACCAGTTACTAGAATAACATCCATTACATGCTAATTGCTATTGCATCTTTGTATAATCTAGAAATTCATCAAATGGATGTGGAAACCGCTTTCTTAAATGGTGAGTTAAATGAAGAAATTTACATGGAACAACCATAAGGTTTTTTTGTTCCAGGAAAAAAAGAAAGTGTGTAAATTGGTTAAATCATTATATGGTTTAAAATAAGCGCCAAAACAATGGCATGAAAAATTTGGCAAGGAAATGATGTCAAATGGATTTCAAATTAATGAATGTAACAAATGTGTTTGTATTAAAAACACAAACAAAGGTTATGTAATAGTATGTCTTTATATCGATGATATGTTCATCATAGGTAGTAATAATGACATGATTAAAACTATCACGAAAATGTTGAATAAACATTTTGACATGAAGACATGGGGATTGCTGGTGTAATTCCTGGTATGAAAATTACCAAAACATCAAAAGGTTATACTTTGTCACAATCTCATTACATTGAGAAAATACTTGAAAAATTTAGCAAAGATGATGATCATCTTGCTAGAACACCTGTGGATGTTGATTTTTTGCTTTCTAAAAATGTACAGAAAAGTATTTCTCAATTGGAGTATGCCAAAATTATTGGAAACTTAATGTACTTGATGAACTGCACTCGTCCAGATAAAGCCTATGCAATAAGTAAATTAAGTAGATATACGAGTAATCCAGAAGTAGAACACTGGAAAGCTATTATAAGAGTTCTAAGATATCTCCGATTTACTCGTAACATTGGGCTAAATTATACTTGATATCTAGTAGTACTCGAAAGATACTGTGATGCAAACTGGATATCAGATACTAGGGACTCAAAGTCTGCTAGTGGGTATGTCTTTACTCTTGGTGGGGCGACTGTATCTTGGAAATCTTCAAAACAGACTTGCATTGCTAGGTCTACTATGGAATCGAAATTCATAGCTTTAGATAAAGTTAGGGAAGAAGCAGAATAGCTTCGCTACTTCCTTGAAGATATTCCAATACGTCCAAAACCGGTGTCTACTATATGCATATATTGTGATAGTCAATCAGCAATTGGTAGAACACAGAGTCATATGCATAACGGCAAGTCACGACAGATTTGTCGTCGACATAACATCGTGAGACAACTACTCTCTAATGGAATTATTTCCATTGAATATGTGAAGTCTAAAGACAACATAGTGGATCCACAACCAAAGGGTTAGCAAGAGAGTTAGTTGAAAATTCATCGAGGGGAATTAGACTTAAGCCTATTAAATAAGAGTTATCACAATGGCAACCCAATCTAATTGACTAGAGATCCCAAGATCTAGTTTCAAAGGGACAACCGAGTTGTGTATGACTCATAAGGATCACTGGGAAGTCAAATTCCTACCCATTTCTATGATGAAATAGTGATGTCTGCAGTGTTTTAGGTTAAGTAATACTTTTAATGATTCTTATATCTAGGAATACCTAGTGGAGTATGGCAGGATACTCTTCATAAGAATCACCTATATGAGTGTGAACTGGGCCGGTTCTATGAGATTTGTGAAGGGCTACAATTCTCTAGAGCACTCATGAAAGACCAGGTTGTTTACGGCCAAAATGAACACAATAGTGAGAACTAAACTATGTCTGGTAATATACTGTGTGAGTTCTATTGTCTTGGTTTACACAAATGGCTGAACAAGTCAAGACATCATGCTCACTGGTTAGCTAGTAAATCCGATAGTGTCTCACAAGGGAAGGTTCAAAGCCAAAAGCTACTTATCCTTTGCAGAATATTTCCAATTTCTGTACTCTCTGTAATTAGATTATGTTGTTGCATTTTCTCTCCGTCAAATTCCGTTCATGTGGGGGATTGTTGGAATTTATGGTTTTTATAGGCTTATTTTAGGCCAACTTTGAGCCCAAATTTGAGTGGATCCCACACGTCTTTTGAGGTGGGTCCAAAGAAGTGATGTGTTACTTGCTGTATGGCAAGTCACACAGTGAAAACGGTTCGTCAAAACCATTTATGAGTGAATGGGAAGTTGACGTCATTTTCGGGTTCATGGAATGGACAATTAAAGAAGTAAATGTGGGTTTCCTTGAAATGGATTGTCCCACATTGAAAACTTAAGAGAATTTATGTATATATATAAGTTCTAGGTGGCAACACTTGGGTTGAACCCCAAAGGGCACCCCAAGTTTGTAGAAGGGAGGAGTTATGGACAAAGTGGGCTTTGGCTCAAACCACCACACACACGCGCGCCACCGCCACCTTCCATCCAACCGGTGGGGTCGGGTGCGAGGTGCGGATTGTGGGTCGGTTCTAACATTAATTTTTTGGACAAAATTTATTTTAAATTTTTCCAAAAATACTTGCGGGAAAATTAATTTTTCTAAATGAATTTAATTCAAATTTTGTGCCAAATATGAATTCAAATTTTTTGTCCAAATTGTGTGCCTTTTCCAGTCCAAAATTCCCAATAGATTAACTGTTCACAATAGGTTGAAAACTGCCAGCAGTTATCTATTCAAACAGATTTGAAACTGCCAGCAGTTATTTGTTCAAAACTATTTGCGCTTGTTCATTTCAAATTCAGACCTGTTCGGCCCTATAAATACTTGCACAGTCCAACAGTTTGAAAAGATCCTAAAAATATTTTGAAATTTCTTTTTCCTAGCCTTTCTTTGTGCTCTCTTTCATATATATATTCTTCATATTTTTTTTTAGGAAAAATTCTGAGAGTATAGAACATAGGTTTTGTTCGCCATACAGATTGTTTGAAGTGCTACTACAATCTGTGAAGATCATTGTATCTTGGGAGATAGACGCCATTTATCCGTAAGTACCGAAGCGAGGCGAATCTGTCTTAAGGACAGAGTGTCACACACTCGACTTGATCTTATTTTGTACTTATTCATGTCAGTAAATAAATTTCTGTAAGTAATTTATTTTTATTTGGTTGATTTGGTTTCACATTATTTATTTTACACAGAAGATTGTTCTGACATATGCGTCCCTGAGTCAAGGAGATTCGCGTAATGTTCTAATTATCGGATACAGGGACCATGTCAAAAAATGGATTACGGGTTTGGGGATACCTCCACTTATTGATGTAAACTTCAAAACTAAGTATTCTATACTATAGAATGTTCAAGATTTTTATCCAAAATTTACTAATAAATTGAAACCATCACTTGCAAATTTAATTTTGAGGATAATAAAATTATCTCACTAACCTGTGAGAGGAGATGACGTTTAAAACTACAAGCATGGAGAAGAAGTTGAAAATTTGAAAGCACAAAACGTAGACTAAAACCAAAAAACCCAAGCGCAACGTAATAACAACGTAAAGCTTTTTTGTGTAATATGGATGTTATATATCAGCCACCCAACAAAAGCCATGATGAAACCATAGCCTTCAAATTGAATTTCTAGTGCCCAAAAATATTAGAGATAAATCCAAAGGAAAAAAACTTTACCCTATCAATTATCAATACTCTTATTGGATACATCACATAGGGATAAATCCAATACACTATCATCCCCAAAGGGCATTGAATGTATCGGATTTATCCCTCTTCCAATTTGAGTATTGACTATTGATTAGTGTAGCATGTTCTAAAAAAAGAGGAGGAAAAATGCCTCGCGTCAAAGATGGAACCCTGGTTAGGAACTGCCTTGAAAAAGGTGAAGTGCAAGTATTGCCGTGTTATTTGTGCATGGAATATACATAAATTGATGATTATGCTCATGGGGCCGATATCACCAACAGTGATGATTGTGACAATGTTGACAACTTCAGAAACGATGGGGACTTATCACTAACAATGTCGATTGATTTATTTGTTAAGAAATGATGTGATTGTTAATTTAAATTGTTCTCTTCCATTATTTTGCCGTCTTTGTTAGGAAAGGATGTGAATGTTAACATGAATTGCTATCTTTCTCTATTTTGTTTTATTTGTTAAGTAAGGATGTGAAAGTTGCTTAAATTCAATTGCTTAGTGTTAGTATTAGTGAGCATGGCAAACAAATGAGAATGCAAGGATCAAACATTTTTCTTCTCATACTAAACTTTATAATTCACAAATTACAAATTTTGTAGATGCCATGTACCTTTTGCGAGTAGATCAAAAGACATTGAAATTTTTAAAAAACTTCCACCGTTTTGAGCAAATGATTTCAGATAACAAAAAGCACAAACAAATCAAAATAGGCAAAAAAAAAAAAAAACATAATTAAATTATGTTCAAGGCGAGACATAAAGAAAGAGAGAGAGATGGCAAAAGAAAACAAATATTGACCTTCACCACAAAAAAACAAGCATGTGTAGACACCCTATTTTTAACCGTCCTCAAGACTTGGACGTCATGACTTGTGCATTTGATGATTATGGTTGCATGTGTTCATTTTGAGTGCCCGAAGTCCTCGGCGGATCGCCCTGTCTTTGAGCCTCTATCCTTGTCCTTTCTGTGCCTTGTTTTGGATCAAAACTTGGTGCCTGGAACTTGTGGTGACCTGTCGACCACCACCATAGGCTGTCGACCACGGCTTGTGCTTGTCGGCCATTGGTGTGGCCAGTCAGCCACCAGTCTCTTTTTCCAGATATTTCCAGATATTTGTTGATAGCTGTGCCAGTTGTTAGCACATTGAGCTGCATCTCCCTATACGTGTATGGTAGGATGTTTCTAAGCTCAATGCATGTTTTTCTATGTATATGGGGGTTCCTCCCCCATTTTGGAGGGTTAGAAAATTCAGAGCAAAAATCTCTCTCTCTCTCTCTCTTACAATTTTGTGCCTAATTGCTTGTTTTCTCTACACTTTTGCATACACATCCTAAATCAAATCCTCTTACCTTTGAGCTGAGGTTACTTGGAGTCTTCTTGGAGCTCTTGAAGGTGGTTTTAGCCTGGTTTTGTGTCTAGAATTACTCTTTGTTTCAAGAGGTAGTTTACTTGTCTTGTTTACTTTGTTTGCAAGCTTGTTTTACCATCTTTTCTTACTGTTTTGGGGCTGGTTTTGAACTGAGAAAAACTCTATTTTTGTGGCCTAAAAGTGCTGGTTTGAGCCCTTTTTAGTTAGGGAGTAGTTCACCCTTCTTGCTTATTAGTTTGTAAAGCTTTGGTCCCTTTATTCCTCACTTTCAAATCAACTTTTTGGGGCCTTTTAACCACTAAATTTCAGAGGTTTTTCAGTGGCAAAAAACTTATTTGAGGTCCAAATTTGGAGGGGTTAGCCTCCCCTCCTTGTGTATTGTTTGCATGCCTACTTAGCTTCACATGTTAGCATGTATTTCTAGCTTAACTTAGCTCAAGTCCAGTATGTTTTAGCCTTTGAAATAACCTGTTTTAACTCTATTTTAGGCTGGTTAGTTCATTTGAGTCTTGTTTTGCATAGTTGTAGTGTAACCCCTTTCACTAGCTTAGTGTTTTAAGGCTTTAACCTTCATTGGTGTGAGTTGATTGTATGTTTTAGTGCTTTTTCTACTTCATTTCAGCACTTATAATCTCTGCAATCTCCCTCATTTCTTCACCTTTTGGTTTTTCTTTGAAAGTGGTTTCAAACCACTTGTTTGCTAAGTGTGAAATGGAGGTGCTACACCTAATGGTTTAATACCTTAGGGGGTTCATTACCAATAGTGTAATGCCTCTTTCATGCCCAAAGCAACTTGAGGTTTAAGCCCTCCTTCTGTTAGAGGACACTCACCAATGGACTTAATGGATTAATGAATGATTTGGTAATTAAAATGAGTAGACAAAATTGACAAGTAAAAGAGGCAAGATAAGCATCTCTTTGTGTTGCATTGCGTGTGTTCAAATCGGATGTTAATTTGAACACAAGGAAAATAGGACATTTCATACTCAAAAGTTATGAAATGTGCCACTTTCCTTGGTCTCCATTGCCCTTATTCATGCATGATAGGGTGATGGTCTCTTTGGTCTCATTTTGCATTTATTGAACTTGCACAATTGGTTTCACAAGCCATCATGCAATGAATTTACTTGTTTGATAGCTTGTGAACCAAAGATTGTCCCTCCTTTGATTTCCCCATGAAAATGAGAGGCAAAGTGTGTAAATAACCCTTGAGAAATACACTGTTTTGCTCTCTGTTGCATCAATGAAGTACAAACCAGTAGTGGCCGACGGCCACCAATGGTAGCTGACCGGCCCCTTGTTGGCCACCAATGAAATTTGCACAGTGTGTTGCTAAGGTGGAGCAGAGGTGTTCTGGAAGTGGGCAGAATTTTCAGTGATCAAATGTGCAAACAAAGGCATTTAGCAGCAAGGTAGTGGATTTTCGGGTGAAGAATCGAGCATGAATGCATCCTTTGCTTCCGTGGATTAGCTAATTAGTTTAATTAGCATTAGGTCAAGTACATGTTGTAATTAATTAGTTGTAGCTTAATTAGTGTAGCTAGTTGGTTAGCTTATTCATTCGGACCCTCCTTCGCGAGGGCATAATGTTGTAATAAGTGTGCATGAGTGTGTGTATGTTTTCCAACCCCACGTCTTTCTCCCTTTTACTTAACCACTTTTGATGGTTAGATTAGGGTCATGTTTTAATTAGCATATCACATGCTTGCATCCATTCATCTTGTTTTGCATGCACCGAGGCTCGGCGCATCATTCAAACTGCATTGTCGCTTCAATACTTATTTGAATTCGTGTTTAAATCGCAAGTTGTTCAAGTCAAATCATATGCCATATTAGTAGCCGAGCCTATTAATTGCATATTGCATGTGTTGCATTAGACACTTAACATAGTTACGATCATACATCTTTCTAACTAGTTTTTGTTTTGGCTTGGAGTACTAGGTGAGTTTTTATGTTTTAGCATACTTGCATAAAGTATGAATGTAGCCATGATTAACATGCTTGCCATGAGGCTATGTGCTTAAATGCTAAACTGTTTGAATGCCTGTGGATGAAGGCTTTGAATTGGAACAATTCAACAAATGTGCGTTTTAAGCCCACTTTGTTGAGTGGCAAATCCTGTTTTAAGCCCACTATGTTTGGTGGAAAAATTCGCATCTTTAAGCCCACTTGAGGTGGCAAATTCAAACCATTTTCGTAAACTGTAGACGCGCCCAAACGTCCCGGGAGAAATCCCGTTTTGTTCATTGGACTTACTACAGTTCGGACTCGATGTCACGTTTCTGAATCTAATCTCGCAAAGTGCAATGTGAGACCGATAAATCACCAAAGAGTCCAAATCCGGCAAATCGTTTTGAAAAACAGATTTTTAGAAGAAGTGCCAAACATGGATTGCTTTGCCAGATACAAAGTCGCCACCTAAATATTTTCTTTTGGGGAATTTAGGAAACCCTGACTCGTGCCTAAGGCCACGTGTCCGTCATCACCAAAGTTGCCTCGGCTCGGGAACTTGGGTACGATTGTGGAAGGTCATTTCATGAGCACCCCCGTTCGCCCGATCGAAGATCGGCCACTACTAAGCATGATATCGAGTTTTTGAAAACACATGTGCTCTTATTCCGGTTTATTAGCGTAGAATTACTATGTGATGTGCACAGCATACAAGTATAGACTGGATTGCCTAAGTTGGAACAAAGCATTGCATGTCGTTTGTTTTGAAAATGGATTGAAGTTTGCTACTCGCAACTAGGCTAAAACACGGGTTTCGACGAATTATTCCAACTCAAGCAACCCAACCTTCACCCACAGGCATTCAGGCAGTTATATCACATAAGCACATAGCCTCATGGTAAGCATGCTATCATGGCAGTCACTCACACACATGCAAGGATGCTAAAGCATAAACACTTACCGAGTACTCCGAGCCAAAGAAAGAAGCTAATTAGAAATCATGCATGAATCCTAACTATGCTAAGAATGCCTAATGCAACACATGCAAAAATGCAACAAAGATAGGCTTGGCTATTCTAAAATGGCATATGAAATGCAACAACTGATACACGTATTCAACTCGGACTTGAAATACAATGCAGTTAGTATGATGCGCCGAGCCCGGTGCATGCAAGACGGATAAATGGATGCAAACATACGAGCATAAGTATGTTAATTGAAACGTGCTCTAAACTAACCATCATAAGCTGGTAAATAAAAGGGAGAAAGACATGGGGTTGGAAGGCATGCATCACATACACACGCACACTTATTACAACATTACCCTCCTCGGAGGGTCCGAATGAATAGTACAGAATAAACTAGCTAATCTAAGCTAATTAAACTAATTATTACACAACATTAATTAATTAACAAATTAACAAAGTAAGTAAGGAAACTAGCATGCAAATTAAACAAAATGGACTGCCTCAGGTCTGTTCCGAATGATAGGGATGCATGCATGCTCAAGTCGCCTTATCGGGAAATCCATCGTGATACCCCGATTTGCCTCTGTTTGCAACTGGTCCCAGAACACTGTACAAAGCTCCAGAAGGCTACTGACCAGTTTTTGTTGCTGGTTTCCGGTTTGCTGCAACAGAGAGCGAGAAAGGGGCATAGCAAAGTATTTTCAACATATGTGTGCATGACCACTCTCCCCATCATTGCATAATCTCCAGGGAGTGTAGTCCTCGATCCTCATGCCACCAATCACGCATCTTGATGCATGATGGCCGAGGAGTCGGATTGCACGACTCGATGTAAAATGAATGCACATATAAACACAACAAGGCCAAAACTCCATCATGGGTAATCCGGAGTGTCGGCGACCGAGAATCGAGGCACGTTTCGTCACTTGGAGTACGAAATGTCCCTCGTTTCCCGTGTTTGGACTAAACCCTATTCCAAACACAATGCAATATACATGGCATACACAATACGACTAGCATGCAACCCTAAACGCAATGCAACCTAATCATGCTAGCATACGAGGGATGATATGCAAACATGCAACTAGCATACACAATGCTATGAACTAAGAATGGCATACTCAATGCACATGGACTATATGGCATACGCAATGCACATACGAAGATGGACATGCACGAAGACATGAACAAGGCATACACAATGCGACGATCAAGCATGCGACAACATGGATATGGCATACATAATGCAAGATGGACTTAAACTAAAATGAATGGGCCTCAGCCACACTCAAATCAGTGGCCATACATGATGAAAATGAAGCAATAACACACATGCAACATGCACAAATGCAAGGGACCAAACCTAAGGCACAAAGTGCAACTCCACCAAAGCATGGTAAGCATGAAATATGGCATACAAGCACATATTTTCCAGCTCTGAAATGACATGCAAGATGGTCCCGAATCATGCAAACACCTCACACAATACATGCTAGATGGCCCAAATACCGAAATAGTGAAGTGGATTACACTATAGGCATGCAAAGCAATACTCAAATGGACAAACCAGCCCCAAAAAGTCCCTATGCAGGCCAAAACAGTAGCAAATATGGACTAAGATGATGGCTCGCAAAGCGTGGAAATGAAGCTCATGCAATGGTCCAAAAATGAGATATTCATGCATAACTCTCAAACACATTTAAAGAGTGAAAAACATGGGAATATGACATACATATAAGCTCTGAAATATGATTCAGAATGATGCCAAAACATGGAAAATCCTCAAAATACGCATGCAATAGGCTTCAAAACTCAAAGCTAGGCAAGGGTATTGAACTACACCCATGCATAGCAAACATCATTCGACCATAAGGCCCAAAAACAGAGCTAAGGTAGTCCAAAACATGCACAAAATCAGTTTAAGGCATGGCCAAAAAGTGCTAGAATCAAAGGCCAAAATAGCATGCAATGTAAGCTAGTAAAGAGGATTTGCACTACAAGCATGTGAGGCAATCAAGAGGCCACTAAACCAGCAAAAGTCAGAGGTATGACATGAAAAATAAAGCCCAAAAACCCACTGAAAGATGGTTAATGCATGCAAGAAGGAGACGCTCCTTTGATATGCTATTAAGAGGGTCATTCTACACATGCAAGATAGACATCTAATATAACAAAACAAGCTCTGGAAAGAGCCTATGAAGGTCCTAAAACTCATCAAAAATGGCCTAAAACATGGCTTGGAAGCATGCAAATAAGGGCTCCTTTGTAAGGCCAAAAATGCTAGAAAACAAAACAAGGAGAGAGAGGGTCACCCCTCTCTGATTTTGGCACTCAAAATAGCATGTTAGCTACTGAAAATCCACTGGATTTCAGTGGCTAAAATTCCAAATAAAGGCCAACACAAATGCTCTAAGGCATGGCTCAAAACAAGGTAAAATGAAGCATGCAAGGGGGTAGATGACCCCGAACAGAAAAATGATCTTAAACAAACATGTTAAGGGCCTCAAAATAAGACTTTTTTCAGTTTATACCGAAGCTCAAATATGCTTGCAAGTATAGCTAAAAGATGAAGCAAAACAAAGCCCAAAAGAGGAAATAGGGTGTTACCTTTGTAGCTCAGCAACTCCAGCAGCTTATGGACCACAGATGCAGCTCCTTAGGACCTCTCAAGACCCTCCAAGAAGCTTAGGTTGGTGTTGGAGGTGTTAGGCTAAGAGGTAGTGTGCAAAGGGGCAAGAACTTAGCACTTTTGAACACAAAATATAGAGACAAGGGGGAGATGTATGTGTGTATGCTTCAGCCAAATTCAGAACCCTTGCAAAGGAAGAGGAGGCCTTCCTTTATAGACAAGAGGGACTAAAGCTTCTCCAAGAAGCTTCAAACCAAGGTGGAAGATCCTCCATACACGTGTATGGAGGATCCAGTCTGTGCCTCCCAGCTGGCACAGCTGGAATCAACTCACTGAGACAAGATTGGGGGAGGTAGGACGACCAGTTCAGGTGGTCGGCCAACCACTTTAGGTGGTCGGCCGACCAGTGCAAAAGGGTCTGGTGGTCGGTAGCCCTATTTGGTGGTCTCCCAACTGAATGCAAGCTAGTGGTATGGTGGGAGACCAGCAAATGTGGCTCAAAGACCAAGGAGACCAGCTTCCTGACAAAAAAATCGGCTAGGGGGAGAAAGGTGGTCTCCAAGGAGAAAAGGTGGTCTCCCACCCTAGTACCACCTTCCAAACAATGAAAATAGGGTCCATGCCAAAAATGCACCAAGACGGATGCAAAACGAGGGTTCGGGGGTCAAAACGCGCAGCTGGGTGCCCCGAAAACAGGCTGTTAAGCATCGAAAGTGGCGTTCGACCACAAAGGTGGTCTCCCGGGCCACAGTGTCCCTCTAGACAGAGGAAACAAGGTGTGTGCCAAAAACCGGGGCAAACGGAGAATGTTAAGCGGTCCCGAGCCTAGGCGCACGGCCGACGGCTCCGAAAACCAAAAACTTGTCTCCAAATGGGAACAGTGGCCTGCGACCATGAAAAGTAGCCTACAGCCACTGAGAGATGGTCTACAAGACCTCTCCCTCCCTCTGGGAAGAGAAAGCAAGACCTGGTCCGCAAACCGAGGCAAAACACAAAAAGAGTCCCGAAGTCCGGAGGCAAGGCTCTCAGCTGAGACTCCGAAACCTCAAAACATGCACAACATGCGCAATCACCGAGTGCTCAATTGATGACATCTGAGTCTTAAGGTCGGTCAAAAATGGGGTGTCTATAGTTGCCCCTCTTTGACAGAACTCGGAAGTCATACGTGACGGGAGTGAATGTCAAAGCCCAGAGACGACCCATTTTTGACAAGGCCGAAGACTTAGACAAACAGGCGGGATAAGCAAGAGATGTGCCCGCAGGCAGGGGCAAAATGCAAAACGATATGCACAAAGCCGAACATAACTTATGATCATGCAAAGAAAGCTGTAACGAAGGACCTCATGCTACAGTTTTAAGCAATCATACACAAATCTAACTACATTTCAATGCAGAAAGGATGTAAGAGAATTATTCAATTCTGGTTACGTCTCACGCGAAGAACATACAATACCTGTCCGGTTCGTCTGGCCGCGCCAGCCTCAAATGAACCGTACATACAATATTGTGCCTGCAAAAGAAAGAAACTCAACAGGTACAATATTGTTGGAAACATGCATAGCAATGCAAGTGAAAAGTGCACGACAACGCTGGTGAAGTGTGCACAACAATGCAAGCTAAGTGTGACGCATGACAATGCAGACGAGATGTGCATAACAATGCGGTTGAAACAAGCATGACAATGCAAGTAAAGTACACAAAGCAGTGTGGTGCGCAAAAGAGCGCGCTGTAAACTGCACAAAACAGTGCGATGCGCAAGAGAGCGCGAGTCTAAACTGCACAAAACAGTGCGATACGCAAGAGAGCTCGAGTGTAAACTGCACAAAACAGTGCGATGCGCAAGAGAGCGTGAGTGATAAACTGCACAAAACAGTGCGATGTGCAAGAAAGCGCGAGTGATAAACTGCACAAAACAGTGCGATAAGCAAGAGAGCGCGAGTGTAAACTGCACAAAATAGTGCGATGCGCAAGAAAGCGCGAGTGGTGTGAAATGCGCTAGACAGTGTGATGCGCTAAGCAGCGCGAGTGATTTTGAAATGCACTAAACAACGCGAGTGATTTTGAAATGCACTAAACAGTGCGATGCGCTAAATAGCGCGAGTGATTTTGAAATGCACTAAATAGTGGGATGTGCTAAACAGCGCGAGTGATTTTGAAATGCACTAAACAGTGCGATGCGCTAAACAGCGCGAGTGATTTTGAAATGCACTAAACAGTGTGATGCGCTAAATAGCGCGAGTGAAACACAACCACAAGGTGCACAAGACAGTGCGAGAGAGATACAATGCACAAGAAAGTGCGAGGAAGGTGCACAAAAGAAGTGCGATAAAATGCATCTTCTATGCAAGTATGGGGGCATTTTCTATTCGACATGGAAAGCATATTCTATGCAATATTGAAAGCATATTCTATCCATGAGACAGGCATATTCTATGCATGATTGAAAGCAAAGCATATTCTATGCGGAATCGAAAGCAAGCACATTCTATGCATGAATCATAACGATGCGCGGCACGCATGAAACAGAAGCATATATGAAAGTGCACATTCTATGCAATAGAGGGGCATCAAACATGTACTCTGGTGCCTCCGATTTATCTGTCGGAGGGCTTTGCAACACACTCTGCTCGAAAAGGGGACACCCTGTTTATATTGGCGAGAGGTAACATCTGCATGTAAAACCCTCAGGTGCTACCTAAACTGCCATTCTGACTTGAAGCAGGCTTGCACTTGGGGTTGAGATACACTCATACTCCCGAGAAACGGCGAGGCCTGAGAAGGTGCACCTGGAATGCAATCTCGGAATTCACTGGAGTTAAAACACACTAAGATGCTCCACATTTTTCCTTTTTTCTTTTACTTTGCAGTCTGGAACCCACATAGTTTCAGATAGGTCCTTGTCTTACTATTTCCGCATAACCGGGTTGAACCCTGCTGTTTTATGAAAGAACGAATTCTGTTTTGCACAGATGTGGAGAATGGCACAGCACTCTGAGCACAAAATGATTTTTTTGAAATTGAAATGGAGAATGAGTTTTTGATCGGGTATTGAGCCTACGACTGACCACAGCAAAAACAACTCAACAACGGAAGACAAAAGGTAAACAACCTAAACACATCGAGTAACACTCGAAACGACTCAGAACAAGAATCGAGACAAAACAAAAAGACACGACACTCAGACGTGCAGAGGGAGCCTGTTTCTCTGGGTATTGTTTCCCACCCTTTCTCATTTGTGATTCTCACGTCACTCGGCCCTCAGGCTCTGTTTTTCTAAAAAAGCCATTTTCTCATTTTTTCTCTCATCGCACATCTCTCTATTCTTCAATCTCTCATTTTTTATTCCTCCCCTAGGTGGTTGATGGATAAGCAGGAAGTTGTGGGCTCTTGCCCCTGGTATTCTACCATATTCTTGTTCTTGTTCACAACAGTGAATTTCTCCACAGAGGGGTTGCACTACAACTGGGTGTGTAGCAAATCTGCAGCTAACATCGGTTGACGATGCTCTGTTGGGGAGTTTGGACGTGATCAGATCTATCCAGATGAGGGAGTGGAATATCTTGATCCATTCCAGTTCGTGCTTCGCAGTTGGCTCGATACCTCGCTGCTTAGAGGATGTGAGAGCTTTTTGCCCTTTTGCGGTCAGCTTCAGTGGTGCCCTTTTCCGGCAGGTATGATGCCCTTTCTGGCAAGTGCGTTAATAAAGGGGAAAAGACAGAAAACCTGACTCAACTGTGCCCCTAGTTCTTCATTTTGACCATTTTTGTTTTTGTTGTTTTTTACTAAAATAATTTTGACCAAAATAAGAGTTGATGCTTGTTCAATTTTCTGATTTGAAATCATGCAAGTCAGGCTATGAGCACTGAAAATTTTCCTTTTTTGGGTCCAAGAAATGGTCTAGTTTTGGAAAAATGTAATGATTTTTGAGAAAATTAGTCAACTTCAGTAAAAATTCTCAAAAACTATTTTTGCAAATGGCCACTGCTCAACCAACACGGAACCTACTCTTGAGATGCACAACCTCAGATCCAAAACAATAGAAAATTGTCCCTTGTTTGAAGGACACTGCATGGCAACGGAAAGTTGCCCCTTGTCTGAATGGCACCACAGCACACTGAACGGCAACGGAAAGTTGCCCCTAGTCTGAATAGTGCCGCAGCACATGGCAATCAGTCCTCACAGTGACAATTACGACCAAATTCTCGGATACAGAGAAGACAAAGATGACCAGAACCATCACATGAACACAGTCGAATTTGAAGTGTTTTACGGCTGGACTTCAGAATGAAGTTGCCTACGTATCCCAAAGATGGGAATCAAGCCTTACGTAGTTCGAGTTAAGGTACACTCGTGTATTAACCTCACCTTTTACGCTCTAACTTTTGCCAAGGCCGCCCTTCTGGGTTTTCAACCTTGTGAGCTATTTTTTCTTTTTTTTCAATTCTTTTTTTCTTTTCAGTTTTTTCATCTTTTCTTTTTCATTCTTTGTATTTTTTCTTTTCTTTTTTCTTTTTTTTTCTTGCTCTAACTTTGGCCTGGGTCGCCCTTCTGGGTTTTCGGCCCAGCGAGCCTCTCAAGGGTAAAAGTGTAGCTTTGTCCATGTCAAATGGTTTTGAGATCCTGAAGTCATCTGAATCTAGAAGAATGGCTGATGTTCACTAATGATGTAGGAGTCCATCCAATGGGGGCTGAATTTGCCCCTAGTGTTGTGGATAGGAACTCAGTTGTCCTTCAGCACAATCTTTCTTCTTTTCTCCCTTTTGGGATTTGGCATTCTTCCCAGTCTTCATTGATTTGCAGAATGATCCATCTTCGGCTCTTCGAGCACGTCTGATATTTTTTGCCCCTAGTTCGAGGGGTGCTTTTGATCTAGCTTTGCAAGCTTCTTTTGACGACGTCTGACCTTCTTGATCTAACTTTCTTGCCCTTAGTTCGAGGGTTGCTTTGAATTTGGCCATACAGGCCTCACATTGTGGTAGACTGTTGAACATTCTGAACCCAAGTTTAAAGTTTTGAGAGCAAAGGGGTTGAATCTCGAGGCTGAGAGCGATCCTAGGCTGCATAATCTCAAGAGTGATTCCACACAGGTCTTCGCAGGACCGCGCAAAACATTTTTTGAAATCTTTTAAGAAAGCGACAAATCGCTCGCGCTGAAGACAATGTAGAACCAATCTGGATCAAGCCAAGATCCTTCTCAGTACTTACACTAACAAGCATGATTTCATTCATTAAGGGCTTAGCATGCCTTTCTATCTCTCAATTGATCAAATTTTTGCAAATCCCAAGAAATTCCTTTCTCTTCATTTTCCTCACAATGTTCAAAAAGTTTTGAAAAACTTAGGTCAATGGAATGATTTAAAGGTGCAGAAGAGCAAGTGAGATGCTCCGCCATTTCATTCAGACTTGTTGGTACAACAGTTCAAAGCAGAAGCAAACACAAGAGCATGAAAATCACTGCTGTTTCATTCAGATCTGTTGGTGTAACTGGCTCCACGGCAGAAACAAACTCAAAAGAAAGCAAAAAGACAAACACAAAACAAAATAATGATGCCCGAGGTAACTGACCCGACTCTGACACAACAAGACAGACTCGATACAACAAGACTAACTCGACTAACCAGTAAGAAAAGACTGACTCTGTGCAACACAACAAGACTGACCCAATACCCAAGTCAGAAAGTAAAG
This sequence comes from Camellia japonica, assembly GCA_030407325.1. Lineage (NCBI taxonomy): Eukaryota > Viridiplantae > Streptophyta > Magnoliopsida > Ericales > Theaceae > Camellia > Camellia japonica. The sequence continues at coordinate 135,884,825 of JAPPVO010000019.1, forward strand.
TAAACAGCATTCGCAAATGCTCAAAATAGTGCGTGCCATCCCCACAGCTGGGGTGAACTGAGTGCCCTTCGCAGGTGATTCATCCCCCGATCACATGGTCACATTATCCCCCAAGTTTACTGATCCAGTGTCGATAGACTTTGCAGAGCTTGGCGCGACAATGACCCCGTCGTCAATCAGATCTTGTATTTCGTGACGAAGACGAAAACACATGTCAGTATCATGGCTGGCCTGTTGATGAAAGGCATAGTACTTAGCTGGGTTGTAGGAGAGAGGAAGTTTGTCTAGTAATGGCCGTGGCTCCAGGGGCTTCAGATGCCCCTTTCGATCAGGACCTTCAGGGCGTTGACAGAGACATGTACAGTGAGGTGAACACCCTTGGCCCCGAGGTGGGTATTGGCAGGTTGTGAGCTGGTTACGTTGGATGTACCAGCGAAAGGGTCGGCAGGTGCTGACTTTTGATGATCTCTTCTGAGTGTAGGATTGGAGCTGAAAGGGGTATTTCTGGTACGACATCCCGTGTCTCGGCTTGCCCCTTGATTCAAACTGCCCCCAACTTGAGTGGCAAAAGTATCATCCACAGTTTTTGCAACCACTGCAAGTACTTGCTGTTTGTTCAGTCCCTCGGCTTTCAAAGCCTCAACAGCCCACTGAAGGTGTTCATAGGGACGAATTCTTGTCCCTACCTTGTTCTTCTCCTGCCTCCATTTTGCCAAGGGATTGGCCTTCTTCCAATACAACTCGTCCCAAGATTGGGGAGCCTTTTGTCGTGAAACTAGCATGTGATGTGGTCGATGAGGGAGTCAATGTCCCGGAGGCCAGATTTGTCACAGTTCTTTGAGAGATTTTCAATCATTCTCATCAACTCAGAAGCAGTGGGTTCACGGGTTTGAGATGATTGGGGTTCAGGTGCACCATCATGCATAAGTCCATGCTTTCCGGGATAACCACCCGGCTTGGGTAGATGGGTTGGGTGATGTATATGCTGGGGTCATAGGTGGATGGCAGTTGATGGATGAGGTTGAGGTAGGCAGGAGATGTTTGGTCATTGGGGTCTGAAGGTGGAGCTATCGTCCGGTTGTCGATGAGATTTTGGACCTCATGACGAAGGCGGTAGCAACGGTCGGTGCCATGACCGCGCTGCTGATGGTACACACAGTACTTGGAGGGGTTATGTCTGGCTGGGAGTGGGTCAGGCAGAGGTTGAGGATCGAGGGGTTTGAGATACCCTCTTTCCATCAAGACTTTTAGTGCACTAGTCAGGCTCATATAGAGAGGGATGAAAGTTCTGCCCTGAGCTCGGGCTGGACCGGTGGTTTGTAGGCTTGGATTGGCAAAAGGGTGGGCTGTGGCAACTATATGATTTCGGTGGGTTTGGGAATAACGCTACTACCAGCATTGGTACTCCCTGAAATCGCCCTCCTTGTCGGTTCACTTGTTCTGGGAATGATCCCACTTTGAACGCATTCTCGACCTGAACCCCCAGTTCATGCAAACTTTTGAAAGTGGATAGTGGAGCGACTATCAACTTTTGCAACATATCATGCTCGAGGTTTCGCACCACTATCGCACTTGATCCCTCTCAGAAGGGCGATCTGTCATTTGTGCTGCCTTTGCTCTCCACCTTGCAACAAATTCCACAAAAGGCTCTGTTGGGTTCTGGCGGGTTGTTTCAAGCTCTTGCATGGTCATTTCAACTTGGGTGTTGTAAGAATACTGATCGACAAAGGCCTCAGCCAACTCTTCCCAGTTCTGTTTCACTGTATTCTCCAACTTGGCATACCAAGCGGCTGCTACACCGACAGGGTTCTTCCATACAAGAGAGCTTCTGTGGCTTAGTCAGACCCATTGGCTTCAGGACATCCAAGAAAAGCCGGATATGTACCATAGGATCTCCAGACCCGTCGAAATAGTCAATATGTGGCATTTTGAATTTGTCTGGGAGCCGTACGGCAGCCTCGGTGTGCCCATCCTCAATATCGGGAATGGAGTTAAGGCCCTGTGCCTTATTGAATTGTTTCTCAAGGTTTGCGATTTTCACCGCGGTCGGATCAAGGTCATTAGGATTAAGGGGATAAGGCCTCTCATTAGGCTGCACCAGGGGTCTGAAAACTCGGGCTTGAGCCAACCCTTCTCGAGGATCTGGACCCTGCAAATCTTTAGCTGGCGGAAGTGGGTCAAAGTTCGGCTGGGGTCCCGAAGCTGGATGTGAGGCAGATGCCCCAGATAGGCGTTGCGTTTCAGCACTGGTCTCATCCCGCATGGTAGTTCCCTGATTTAACGCTGCTATCACGGCCACAAATTCTTCCGAACCCTGTGCCATCACGGGTGCTGATGATGTGACTGGTGACTGTCGGATCAAATGAACCAATGAGCCCTGTCTAGCCCTTCTTTGCCTTACCACTGGCGAAGGAAACACTGGTTACCCTTGAACTGAATCTCTGACCTGACAAAGTCTATCAACACAAGTTCAATGAATCCGGGGGATATCGGAGCCTTCTGAACCTATGGTTCCAGGACTACCTAGCAAAATAGAAAATAGAGAGCATCTCAGCCTGATTTCGCTAGAATGGACATGAGCACAGCTAAATAACTGTATTTGACCACTGATCACTGTTTCCCCAAATTACTGCCCCAAAACTGAATCTAATACCCTCAGGATAACTAATTCTCAAAATACAGATGTGATGCCCGCAGGCCTGATGCCCAAACTTGCGAAACTGATACGTGCATTCCTGTAGAGGTACTCTAAAAGCACATAGCAAGCAAATGAGAGCCAAAACACCCCTATGGTGGGGTAGGGTTTCCCTGTCCTATTTTGTCAGGAGCTAGGGTTTCACTACGCACGCAGCGGTTTTAAACAACCTACAATCTGGTAAGCAACCTGTCCTAGCTTGGAATAGTCACTATGGATTCCGAATATGCACTAGGTCGAATGGTCAAAAAGGGTGCCCCGGTAAAACCGGGGTTTGTGTTCCCATCGTGGCAGAGCCCGTAATCGGTCAGCCTTATGGCACGCAGCCTCCGGCAAACCTTCAGGAATAGCAGATGGCAAACGGTGTCCTAGGCGCACCAATGCAAATGCAATGCAAAGAAACACATAAGTGTAATAAAACAAGATATCATGAGTTCGAGTCAAGTTCTCTAAATCCCCAGCAGAGTCGCCAGAAACTGTAGACATCCCCGAACGTCCCGGGAGAAATCCCGTTTTGTTCATTGGGCTCACTACAGTTCAGACTCAAACGTCACGGTTCTGAATCTAATCTCGCAAAGTGCAATGCGAGACCGATAAATCACCAAAGAATCCAAATCCGGCAAATCGTTTTGAAAAACAGATTTTTAGAAAGAAGTGCCAAACATGGACTGCTTTACCAGATACAGAGTCGCCACCTAAATGTTTTATTTGGGGAATTTAGGAAACCCTGACTCGTGCCTAAGGCCACGTGTCCGTCATCACCAAAGTTGCCTCGGCTCGGGAACTTGGGTACGATTGGGGAAGGTCATTTCATGAGCACCCCCGCTCGCCCGATCAAAGATCGGCCACTACTAAGCATGATATCGAGTTTTTGAAAACACATGTGCTCTTATTCCGGTTTATTAGCCTAGAATTACTATGTGATGCGCACAGCATACAAGTATAGACTGGATTGCCTAAGTTGGAACAAAACATCGCATGTTGTTTGTTTTGAAAATGGATTGAAGTTTGCTACTCGCAAGTAGGCTAAAAAAAACACGGTTTCGACGAATTATTCCAACTCAAGCAACCCAACCTTCACCCACAGGCAATTCAGGCAGTTATATCACATAAGCACATAGCCTCATGGTAAGCATGCTATCATGGCAGTCACTCACACACATGCAAGGATGCTAAAGCATAAACACTTACCGAGTACTCCGAGCCAAGAAAGAAGCTAATTAGAAATCATGCATGAATCCTAACTATGCTAAGAATGCCTAATGCAACACATGCAAAAATGCAACTAAGATAGGCTCGGCTATTCTAAATGGCATATGAAATGCAACAACAACTGATAACGTATTCAACTTGGAATTGAAATACAATGCAGTTAGTATGATGCGCCGAGCCCGGTGCATGCAAGACAGATGAATGGATGCAAACATGCGAGCATAAGTATGCTAATTGAAACGTGCCCTAAACTAACCATCATAAGCTGGTAAATAAAAGGGAGAAAGACGTGGGGTTGGAAGACATGCATCACACACACGCACACTTATTACAACATTGCCCTCTCGGAGGGTCCGAATGAATAGCAGAATAAACTAGCTAATCTAAGCTAATTAACTAATTATTACACAACATTAATTAATTAACGAATTAACTAAGTAAGTAAGGAAACTAGCATGCAAATTAAACAAAATGGACTGCCTCAGCTCTGTTCCGAATGATAGGATGCATGCATGCTCAAGTCGCCTTGTCGGGAAATCCATCGCGATGCCCCGATTTGCCTCTGTTTGCAACTGGTCCCAGAACACTGTACAAAGCTCCAGAAGGCTGCTGACCAGTTTTTGTTGCTGGTTTCCGGTTTGCTGCAACAGAGAGCGAGAAAGGGGCATGGCAAAGTATTTTCAACATATGTGTGCATGACCACTCTCCCCATCATTGCACAAGCTCCAGGGAGTGTAGTCCTCGATCCTCGTGCCACCAATCACGCATCTCGATGCATGATGGCCGAGGAGTCGGATTGCACGACTCGATGTAAAATGAATGCACATATAAACACAACAAGGCCTAAACTCCATCATGGGTAATCCGGAGTGTCGGCGACCGAGAATCGAGGCACGTTTCGTCACTTGGAGTACGAAACGTCCCTCGTTTCCCGTGTTTGGACTAAACCCTATTCCAAACACAATGCAATATACATGGCATACACAATACGACTAGCATGCAACCCTAAACGCAATGCAACCTAATCATGCTAGCATGCGAGGGATGATATGCAAACATGCAACTAGCATACACAATGCTATGAACTAAGAATGGCATACTCAATGCACATGAACTATATGGCATACGCAATGCACATACGAAGATGGACATGCACGAAGACATGAACAAGGCATACACAATGCGACGATCAAGCATGCGACAACATGGATATGGCATACATAATGCAAGATGGACTTAAACTAAAATGAATGGGCCTCAGCCACACTCAAATCTATGGCCATACGTGATGAAAATGAAGGAATAACACACATGCAAACATGCACAAATGCAAGGGACCAAACCTTAGGCACAAAGTGCAACTCCACCAAAGAATGGTAAGCATGAAATATGGCATACAAGCATATATTTTCCAGCTCTGAAATGACATGCAAGATGGTCCGGAATCATGCAAACACCTCACACAATGCATGCTAGATGGCCCAAATACCGAAACTAATGAAGTGTATTACACTATAGGCATGCAAAGCAATACTCAAATGGACAAACCAGCCCCAAACAGTCCCTATGCAGGCCAAAACAGTAGCAAATATGGACTAAGATGATGGCTCACAAAGCGTGGAAATGAAACTCATGCAATGGTCCAAAAATGAGGTATTCATGCATAACTCTCAAACACATTTAAAGAGTGGAAAACATGGGAATATGGCATACATATAAGCTCTGAAATATGATTCACAATGATGCCAAAACATGGAAACACCTCAAAATACGCATGCAATAGGCTTCAAAACTCAAAGCTAGGCAAGGGTATTGAACTACAACCATGCATAGCAAACATCATTCGACCATGAGGCCCAAAAAAAGAGCTAAGGCAGTCCAAAACATGCACAAAATCAGTTTAAGGCATGGCCAAAAAGTGCTAGAATCAAAGGCCAAAATAGCATGCAATGTAAGCTAGTAAAGAGGATTTGCACTACAAGCATGTGAGGCAATCAAGAGGCCACTAAACCAGAAAAATTCAGAGGTATGACATGCCAAATAAAGCCCAAAAACCCACTGAAACATGGTTAATGCATGCAAGAATGAGATGCTCCTTTGATATGCTATGAAGAGGGTTATTCTACACATGCAAGATGGACATCCAATATGGAAAACAAGCTCTGGAAAGAGCCTATGCAGGTCCTAAAACTCATCAAAAATGGCCTGAAACATGGCTTGGAAGCATGCAAATAAGGGCTCCTTTGTAAGGCCAAAAATGCTAGAAAACAAACAAGGAGAGAGAGGGTCACCCCTCTCTGATTTTGGCACTCAAAATAGCATGCTAGCCACTAAAAATCCACTGGATTTCAGTGGCTAAAAGGCCAAACAAAGGCCAACACAAATGCTCTAAGGCATGGCTCAAAACAAGGTAAAATGAAGCATGCAAGGGGTAGATGACCCCCAACAGAAAAATGATCTTAAACAAACATGTTAAGGGCCTCAAAATAAGACTTTTTTCAGTTTACACCAAAGCTCAAATATGCTTGCAAGTATAGCTAAAAGATGAAGCAAAATAAGCTCAAAAGAGGGAATAGGTGTTACCTTTGTAGCTCAGCAACTCCAGCAGCTTATGGACCAAAGATGCAGCTCCTAGGACCTCTCAAGACCCTCCAAGAAGCTTAGGTTGGTGTTGGAGGTGTTAGGCTAAGAGGTAGTGTGCAAAGGGGCAAGAACTTAGCACTTTTGAACACAAAAATATAGAGACAAGGGGGAGATGTATGTGTGTATGCTTCAGCCAAATTCAGAACCCTTGCAAAGGAAGAGGAGGCTTTTTCTTATAGACAAGAAGGACTAAAGCTTCTCCAAGAAGCTTCAAACCAAGGTGGAAGATCCTCCATACACGTGTATGGAGGATCCAGTCTGTGCCTCCCAGCTGGCACAGCTGGAATCAACTCACTGAGACAAGACTGGAGGAGGTAGGCCGACCAGTTCAGGTGGTCGGCCAGCCACTTGCCCTGGTCGGCCGACCAGTTCAAAAGGGTCCGTGGTCGGCAGCCCTATTTGGTGGTCTCCCAATGAATGCAAGCTAGTGGTATGGTGGGAGACCAGCAAATGTGGCTCAAAAACCAAGGAGACCAGCTTCCTGACAAGAAACCGGCAGGGAGAAAAGGTGGTCTCCACCCCTAGTACCACCTTCCAACAAACAATGAAAATAGGGTCCATGCCAAAAATGAACCAAGACGGATGCAAAACGAGGGTTCGGGGTCAAAACGCGCAGTCGGGTGCCCTGAAAACAGGCTGTTAAGCATCAAAAGTGGTGTTCGACCACAAAGGTGGTCTATCGGGCCACAGTGTCCCTCTAGACAGAGGAAACAAGGTGTGTGCCAAAAACCGGGGCAAACGGAGAATGTTAAGCGGTCCCGAGCCGAGGCGCACGGCCGACGACTCTGAAAACCAGAAATTAGTCTCCAAACGGGAATAGTGGCCTGTGACCACAAAAAGTAGCCTACGGCCACTAAGAGATGGTCTACAAGACCTCTCCCTCCCTCTGGGAAGATAAAGCAAGACCTGGTCCGCAAACCGAGGCAAAGCACAAAAGAGTCCCGAAGTTCGGAGGCAAGGCTCTCAGCCGAGACTCCGAAACCTCAGAACAAGCACAACATGCGCAATCACCGAGCACTCAATCGATGACGTCTGAGTCTTAAGGTCGGTAAAAAATGCGGTGTCTAAACAAACAAACGTGAGTTGAGTTGTTCCAATTCTTGCAATTTTAGTCTATACTTGCTTGTGTGCATCACATAGTAAAGCTAGTCTAATAATCGGAACAAGAACACATAATGTTTATAAAAACTCATATCATGATTAGTAGAGGCCGATCTTTGATCGGGCGAGCGGGGATGCTCAATTCATGACCTTGAGCCGGGGCAACTTTGGTGATGACGAACACGTGGCCTTTGGCACGAGTCATGGGTTTCCTAAATTTCCCCCAAAATAAAACATTTAGGTGGCGACTCTGTAGCTGGCGAAGTAGTCCAATTTTGGCAATATGATTCAAAATCAGTTTTCAATGATTTGCTGAATTTGGACTCTTTGGTGTTTATCAGTTTCACATTGCAGTTGTGAGATTAGATTCAGAACCACGGGAGTCCGAACTTTAGGGCTTCTTTTGAGTTTTCGAGAGGTGGCGCGAAAGAGCCCGGCTACAGTTTTTGGCGACTTTGCTGGGGAATTAGAGAACTTGACTCGAACTCATGATATGATATTTTATCTACACTTATGTGTTTCTTTGCATTTGCATTTGCATCGATGCGCCTAAATCATTGTGTTTGCCATTTGCTATTCTTGAGTGGTTTGCTAGAGGCTTGCTTAGAAAAAGCTTGCCAAAAGGCTAACCGGTTGCGGGCTCTGCCACGATGGGAACACAACCCTTGCATTTGGACTACTGCTGTATCGTTTGATCCTCCTTTCACTTCTCGGTGTTAGGTGTGAGAGGTATATTAAGTAGTCTTGCTGAGGTACCCTTTTTGACCAATTGACCTGGTTGCATATCAGAAACCATAAAGACTGTTCCAAACTAGGATAGGTCGATCACCCGAATGCCGGATTGTGTGAAACCACTTGCTATGCATAATAAAAACCCTAGCTCCTGACAAAACTAGGACAGGGTAACCCTATCCCACCATAGGGGTGTTTTGGCTCTCACTTGCTTGATATGTTCTTTTAGAGTGAAACTCTGCAAGAATGTATGTATCAGTTGCAAGTTTGGGCATCAGTTTTGGGAGGCAGAATTCAGTATTGAGCATGGTTCTACAGTTTTGATTATATCAGTGTACTGATTAGAATCTGAGCAGAGAGGCTGTGCGGTTTCTAATTTTGTTTTCTTTTTAATTTATTTCTTTTTTTGCAAGGTAGTTTTTCAGCATTGCTTCATACGATTTTGTTACCTCCCAAGCACTCTGGACCTAAGTGAGAAGGATTTGTAGATCTGGGGATCTTGTCAGGGGACAGCCAGTGTTTGTTTCACTCTAATCAGTTACCAGACGGAGGAGGATCAAGCAGAATCCACCAATGTAGCAGTCACATTTCACTTCACCTACGCCCAATCAGGCCCAGTCTTCTACTCCAGAAAGAGAGTATTCACCAGTTCTGATATCTCAGTATCCCCCAGTCAGCATGGAAGATATGCTTCGACAGCTCCAGCAGACTATTGAGACCATGCAGCCAGATGCTGCCCGTCAAGCTAAGACCACAGCCCGCCAAACCGAGGTCATAACCTGCCAAGCTGAAGTGATAGAAAGGCTGCAGCAACAGCAGCCACAACCGGTAGTAGCCTCTTCATCCTATCCACCCCCAGCGGGAATTCCAGCACTCGGGGTCACAGTCAATGTTCAAGAGAATATGGGCATTCCGGTAGATCAGATCCCACCTCAGACCTCCAAGGCACCAGTTTACCAAATGGAGGCACCGTTTGAATTCAAGGTTGACCCCACTGCACTGAAGGTCAACAAGCTAGAAAAGCTCTTCAAACGGGCGCAGGGCGTGAATTCAATCCCTGATATTGAGGATGGATACGCAGATTCCGCAGTAACTCTACCGGACAGATTCAAGATGCCACACATAGACCGGTTTGACAGCTCCGGGGATCCCATGGTCCATCTACAGCTATTCTCTGGTATTCTATGACCAATGGGTCTCACTAGACTGCAGAAGTTGTCACTTTTCAACCGGACCTTGTCGGGTATAGCGACCATTTAGTATGCCAAGCTTGAAGATTCTATAAAGAGAAACTGGGAGGAAATGGCCGAGGCCTTCATCACGCAGTACTCCTACAATACCCAGATCGAGGTCACTAGTCATGATCTCGAAGCAACTCGCCAGGAGTCAAAGGAGGGCTTCTCGGATTTTGTGACCTGATGGAGGGCCAAGGCCTCTATGATGACTATCAAGCCGTCAGAAAAGGACCAGATCAGAATAGTGGTCCGTAACTTGCAAGGAAGATTATTACAGAAAATCATAGTCTTCCCTTGTTTACATTTGTTGAGCTCCATGAAATAAGAGTTCAAATTGAGGATGCGGTGAAGGGCTGATAGACCATGAGAAGGAACAGCCCAAAAGGCCCTTTACACGCAGCTCCAATGCAGCCACGACTAGTGGCACCTCTGTACAGCCTTTGGATGTGAGTATGGTCACCACCACACCCAAAACTGCCAACTCGTTCGCCAACACATCCAATACAACTTCGCAAACCTCGAGCAATCAAGCCTGAAACCAAAGAACCTTTACCCCGCTCTATATGTCCTTATCTGCAGCCCTAAGGGTTCTGATAAAAAAGGGGCATCTTAAGCCATTAGAACAACGGCCACTACCCGATCCTCTCCCTCCGAAACACAACCCGGCCAAATACTGTGTTTTTTACCAACAGCATGGTCATGATACTGATCAGTGCTTCAGACTGCGTCATGAGATTCAAGATCTCATTGACAATAAGGTGATAGCACCTCCCGAAAAACCCAACGTCACTGCAAATCCTCTCCCACCACATAACCAAGTCCCTCCACCTCGGCATATAAACCTCATCCATACACTGGCCGTCCCTTATGACCCCAGTATATACATCACTGAGAGCACAGACTTGTGCATGATGAGCGCGTCCACATTCCAACCCGAACCCGTGGTAGTGACAGTAGAAGATGAAGAGAGGTCAGCCTTAGTGGAGAATATCAGTCCGTTGCCCAAGGGCTCTGAGGACTTATCTAAAGGGACATACAACCCGGGGTGCTATATTGTGCCAATCAATCAAGCTAAGCCGGAAGTGGTCTTGGCGACTGGGATGGGGATCAGTGTGGTTCGAGAAGATGGGCCAAATCAGGGATTAGATGATCTAGTCGACCTAGAGGAGGATATAGACAATTTGTAGTTTTTTGATGAGCAACATCAAGGACATGTGCATATTGATTGGTTCGATCTGAATGGGTCAACAGACAATTCTGGGTGGCTAAGTGATGAACCCGATATAGATGAGGAAACTGGATTGAAGCTGGAGGAACAGAAAGCGAAAACTGCTACAATGGCTGGAACGGTCGATGGAAAGGGTAAACTACCTAAAAACACCGGTGAAGAACAATTGGCTCAAGAACTGGGCATTGTTAGTACTGCACATACAGAACAAGAAGCCGTGCTGAGCGGTTTGGCCAAGAAATGAATGAAAGTGATCGAAAAGCTAAAATAACTCAACGCCCGAGGGGAATGTTTCTGCTGAGAGAACACTTAGACCGAAATCGAACAATTGCTTGTCGGTTACCGGAGGTACGTGGTAGGAAGTTGATGATCTGCATCTCGCCCACACTGATGAGGATTGGGGTGAAGGCCTTCCTGACAATACCTGGTATGTGGAAGAAGTCGACCACATGACAAGAAGTGGCCGATATTTCAAACCACCGCATCTGGACCAACCCGAAGCCTCCAGAAAGGACAAAGTGGTAGAGAAATAGATGGAAAAATAGTTAGAGGAAGAGGTTGTGCTGAAACAATTAAAGAAGATTCAAGCTGATATATCTATCTGGGGGCTGCTTATGGCTTCGCGAGTGCACAGACAAGCTGTACTGACAACGATGGATAAAACAAAGTTGTCCATCGACACCAGCCCGGAACAACTGGTGGGATTTGTCTCCCGGGAGCGCGCTGCGCCAACTTTGACCTTTTCAAATAAGGAACTACCACCGGAAGGCTCTACACACAACAGGCCTCTATACATATCTGTAGAGTGCCGAGAGAAGTGGATACCAGTGGTATTGGTCGACACCGGGTCAGCAATCAACGTCTGTCCATGCCGCACAACTTATGCTATTGGCCTGAAACCAGCGAATTTCATGCCTACGGCCTAGGTGATCTGAGCATACGACAATACAAGCAGAAAGGTGATGGGAACGGTACAGATCAGAGTGTAGGTTGGACCCGCTCAATAGGATATTGAATTCCACATCCTGGATGTTCCAACGACTTTCAACCTACTACTTGGGCAACCCTGGCTGCACCAAGTGAAAGCTGTCTCTTCCACCCTCCATCAAATGCTAAAGTACCTCCATGGGAAAGGGGTAGCCATAGTCTTTAAAAATTCATCTATACATCCTCCGCCAGAGGTCACTACACCTGTACTGGAGATTGTGCATGGCGAGGAGGATGTCTTCCTTTCTAGGTTTACCTTGGCTGAGGCCCAGGTAGTGCTGAATATCCTGGCTGTTGATGAGGGCTTGTATGTCAGCGCCCAATCTGTGTATTTCATTAACAAACTCCCACACATGCCAGGAATAGGGCTAGGGAGAAGTGGTCGGAAGGGCGTTACTGCATTGGCCGATGTGCCACATAACCCACATGCCTTTGGTCTAGGTTATACACCCACCAAAGAGGACTGGGTGAGGAAAGGGAAAGAAATGGCCGGAAGGGCCACAGCTAAGCAGACCAGGAAGTAGTATGAACTTGTGCACATACCTATCCGGGGAACCTTGAATGGTTATTTTGTTTTGGAAGGTGAAAACTTCCCATTCTGTTGTTTCCCTGAACCCTGGTTCAACTCTAAGAGGCAGCGAGTTCTTGGCTTTGAGATTTTCTTTGACTTGCAGCTACAAGAGAGTGAAACGGAGGAATAGACTGAACTGACCACTGAGGTTGCAAAGAGCACAGAAAGTGATTCCAAAAGCAACGAGCTTCAAATAGGAGTAGCACTGGCATGTCTCCTTTCGAATCCTTAGATAAACTCAAAGAGCTTAGGGGATGACCTAAACGTTTCCATGATCGGAGACCAATCGTGTGTGAACCCTTCTAGTGATATCTTGGATGCATCTGACGGACCATCCCTCACTTGGCAGCTGGAAGAGGCTACCTGTCTAGCAGTTCTGAGTCAGGTAGTGAACTAGAATTTGATTCCACAGAGTCTGTGGAGTCAGAATCAAATTTCAGTTCTTCTGAGTTTGTGGTATTCCTGGGGTTGATAACCTGAATGCCAACGTTTTGTCCAGGTCTTCTTTTTTCTTTTCTTTTGAGTTGGTTGTAATTGAGGAACTCGATGAGCTGGATCTTTCAAATGAGAATGCTACTACAGATTCTGAGTACTTCTCTGTGCCTCTTATTTATTGCATTAATCATGATTTTCAAAATTTTGATGAAAACGGTGAGGAAGGAATTCCTTTGGTTTTGAAACATTTGATTAATCGAGAGGAGGAGAGGTTTGTAAAACCCTTTGTTGATGAAATTATTCCAATTAATGTGGGTACTGAGAAGGATCCGTGTCTGGTCCAGATCGGGTCCACGTTGTCTTCGAAGGAGCCCGAGCGCCTAGTCACTTTATTAAAAGATTTCAAAGATGTTTTCGTGTGGTCCTACGAAGACATGCCTGGAATCGATACTGAGATTAAATAGTATCGGATCCCTCTTGAACCCGAGGCCCGACCCATTGTAGACACCCAATTTTTTACCGTCCTCAAGACTTGGACGTCATCGTTTGAACACTCGATGATCATCCATGTTCGTGTTCGTTTTGAGTTCCCGAAGGTCTCGGTCGCGCGCTTGCCTTAGGATCTCTCAACTTGTTTGTTTTGTGCTTGGTTGAGGACCAGGCACTTGTGTTTTTGCTTCTGAGGGAAGAGGGTGGCTTGTTTGCCATCCCCTCAACCCATCGACCAAGGCATAAAGCCATCGGCCTTGTTTTCTTGTCATCGGCCAAAAGTGTTAGCCGATCGGCACTTTTTTTGGTCAGCCGGCCCCTTTGTTGGTCAATCGGCCATATTTTCTGGCCGAATCCTGTTCATTTGCTTTATGCAGATATTTTATGCCAGCTGGCACAGCTGGCATGCACAATTGACCCCCTCCACACACGTGTATGGAGGGATTTGCCCTTTGCGTAGCTTCTCTTGGAAGCTTTAGAATTTGAACTTCTATAAAGAGGGAGCCCCTCCTCCCTCCTCAAGGGTTCAGAAAAATCACCTTTGAAAGATAGATATAGCCTTGTATCTATTTTGCCTTGTTTCTCCATTTTTGTGGTTCAAAAGTGTAGTATTATCTGAGTTTAGCACACAAACACCTAGCAATACACCTTCCCTTTGTTGCTGAGGTACTAGGGAGTTGGTTTTGGAGTTCTTGGGTGGGTTTGAACTCAGAAAACTTGCTGGAGCTTTGTTCTTGAAGAGGTTCTACAATGGTGAGTTCCTTGCTTTAGATACCCCATTCTTGCTTAAGCTTTTAGCCCTTCTTGCTTATTGTTTTAATCTTAGATTATAACTGATAAAAGTTCTGATTTTTAGTGCTTAAGACCTTTGTTTAAGGTCATTTTTGTGTTTGGGGTTGTTTACCCCCTCTTAGGCCTTGTTTTGGCCTTGTTCTTGTGCTTTATTTTTAAGCTTTGAGATCACCTTGTTTTGGCCTTCTCACCACTAAAATCCAAAGGGATTTCATTGGTGGGGATGGTTATTTAAGGTCTCAAATAGGAGAGGGTCATCCCCTCTCCTTGTTGTCTTGAATGCTTGCATAAATGGCTTATGTTGGTAGCTTGTATGCTTAGCTTGTTTTAGCTCCATTTCAGCAAGTATTTGGTGTTATTTTGCCATGTTTTACCTCTGTCTAAAGTTGGTTTAATGGCCTCTTACATGCTCCATATACTTGTCTTGCAATCCTTTCATTTGCCTTAATATGCATCATGTTGTAACATGTCATTCTAGCATGATTTTGGCTCGACTCGATGAAGTTTTTAGCTTTGTTTTAACATGCTAAAGCTCTAATTTGAGTTGTTTTAACCATGTATGCCATGCTTTGTATTCTAGCTTGTTAGCTTTGAGTGTTCAAGTCACTAGCATGCTTTACTTGGGTCATTTCAGTGATTTGGCATCACTTGTTATGTTATTTCAGTCCATATAGTATGCTCATATACTTGCATTTGTCACTCCTTTAATGTTTTAAAGAGTTGATGTTTTATGCCTCATGAATGGGTCATTGCGCATGGCTCCATGTTTAGGTCTCTAGATGCCATTTTAATGTGTTTTTGGTCTTGTTTCAACATGCCATAACTCTGATTTTCGTGGCTTAAATCATGCCATGTCTAGTTGTATTAGGTGTAGTGTAACACCTCTTTTGTAGCCTTGCATGCCTCATGCTTTTGGCCCTTTGTTCTTGCTTATTTTGGCCTTATTCCTTGCATGTTTTAGGCTTACTTTGGCATGCTTTAGGATTGTTTCGGTTCACTTTGGCCATTTGCTTCATGTTTCACATAGCCATGGTTTGAGTCCCTTGGCTAGTCTTAAGCTTTAGGCTTTCTTGCATGCCTTAATTGCATGGTTTGGTTGATTTGGCATCATCCCTTGCATGATTTTAGGGCTTAACATGTTTGCCTGATGCCCATGTTTATCCTCTCCTAAGTATGCTTAAGAGTTGTTCTACTATGCTTAAGTGTTAGGCCAATTGGCATGCATGTTTGTATGTGTTTTTGTCCTCATTTCCATTGCATTTTGGCCACTGATTTGGGCATGTTTGAGAGCTGTCCATATTAGTTTAAGTCCATTTTCGCATGTTGTTGCATGTTTGCCTAGTATGTTGTTGCATACTTGGCCTATTGCATGTTGTCGCGTGCTTGAGTTATATTGCATTTGGCATGCTTTTTGTTAAGTTGCTTTGCATGTTTGCATGCTAGTCCCATTGCATGTTATTGCATGCTTATCATTGGTATTGTTGTTGCATGCCTATTACATTGTAATGCTTGCATGATCATGCTACTTTGTTAAGTTCATCATGCATGTATTACATTGGTCTAAATATACTTGCCCCTTTACATGTTGTCACATGTTTTCCTCACATGTTGTTGCATGTTTGTCATTGGCGTTGTTGTTACATGCCTTGCATGTTTACTTGTTTAGGTTGTATGCCTATTATAGCATTGTTGTTAACATGCTAATGTTGCATTAGATTTGCATCATGCTTGAGTTGTTTGCATGCTTGCTTGCTCACTTAGGTTGCATTGTATTGTGTGTGCATTCCCTTGCCTCTTGATCAACCATGATAGAGGTTGGGGGCCCTTATATGTTTATGTGCATTTCATTTGTTATAAATTGCACACTTGGCTCCTTTGGCCATCATGCATTAAAATGCGTGATTAGTGGTCCGAGGGTCGAGGACTATACTCCCATGAGTTCATAACATGATAGGGAGAGTGGTCGTGCAAACATTATCTTGCAAATGCATTGCCATGCTTTGTTTGTCCTCTGCTGGAGCAAAACAGCATTCTGCAGGAAGACATGGCCGGCCGGCCATCTTCAGTGCCGATCGGCTAAACATTGTTGGTCGAGAGCCTTACAAATGGTCGATGACCAATTATACATGGCCAGTGTTCCTATACTTTGGCCGATGATATCCCACAGTGCTCAGGGAGTGGTTCGGAAGCATCCTCGAGATTTGAGCAGTTTTTCAGAGGTGTATAGCAGTGTAAACAGAGGCAGCGTGAGCATGGTGATAGATTTCCGAGCGGAGCCAAGCATGCATGCGTTTGTCCCTCGTTCCGAGGCCTCTTTACCGCTTTAGTAGCTTAATTAATTTGTTTAATTAGTTAAGTGTTGTGTAATAATTAATTAGCTAGTTAGTTAGTTAATTAGTCAATTTGTATTATTCTTTCGGACCCTCCGTCGAGAGGGCAAATTTTGTAATAAGTGTGTGTGCGTGTGTGCATGTCTTCCAACCCCACGTCTTTCTCTCCTTTTACTTACTTGCTTTCAGTGGTTAGTTCTAGGGCACGTTTCATTTAGCATCCTTATGCTATGCATGTTTGCATCCATTCATCCGTATTGCATGCACCGGGCTCGGCGCATCATACTAACTGCATCGTATTTCAATTCCAAGTTGAATACATGTATCGAATTGTCGCATCTCATATGCCATTTTAGATTAGCCGAGCCCACTCTAATTGCATTTTGCATGTGTTGCATTAGCAATTGCTAACATGAACTAGGATCATGCATTGATTACTAACTAGTTTCTTTGTTTTGGCTCGGAATACACTGTGAGTGTTTATGCTTTAGCATCTTGCATGAGTGTGGGTGTTAACATGACAGCATGCTTGCCATGAGGCTAATGGCTTATGTGATATACCTGCCTAAATGCCTGTGGGTGAAGGTTGGATTACTTGAATTGGACCAATTCATTGAAATCCGTGTTTTAGCCTACTTGCGAGTAGCAAACCTCAAATCGTTTTCAAACAAACGGATATGCGATGCTTTGTTCCAAATTAGGCGATCTAGTCTATACTTGTGTGTTGTGCGCATCACATAGTAATTCTAGCTAATTAACCGAAATAGGAACGCATGTGTTTTCAAAAACAAGATATCATGTTTAGTATAGGCCGATCTTTGATCGGGCGAGCAGGGGTGCTCATAGATGACCTTCCCCAATCGTACCCAAGTTCCCGAGCCGAGGCAACTTTGGTGATGACGGACACGTGGCCTTAGGCAACGATTCAGGGTTTCCTAAATTCCCCCAAAATAAAATATTTAGGTGTCGACTCTGTATCTGGAAAAGCAGTCCATGTTTGGCACTACTTTCTTAAAAATTAGTTTTCCAAAATGATTTGCCCTATTTGGACTCTTTGGTGATTTATCGGTCTCGCATTGCACTTTGCGGGATTAGATTCAGAACTGTGACATTTGAGTCCGAACTGTGGTAAGCAAGGCCCTTGGGGCGCGTCCACACCCATCAAGTAGAAGTTGCGGAGAATACGCCCAGATTGGGCTTTGAAGATTAAGGAAGAGGTCACCAAGTAGATAGATGCAGGATTCTTGCTAGTATCTGAGTATCCAACTTGGTTGGCCAACATTGTTCCAGTGCCAAAGAAAGATGGCAGAATTCGAGTGTGTGTGGATTTCAGAGATCTAAATAAGGCCAGTCCAAAGGACGACTTTCCTCTGCCGCACATCGATGAATTGGTGGATTTCATCGTAGGCCACACGTTGCTCTCCTTCATGGATGGATTTTCCCGGTATAACCAGATTCTGATGGCACCCAAGGATAGAGAGAAGACTACTTTCACTACGTCGTGGGGAACCTACTGCTATAGGGTGATGCCGTTTGGGTTGAAGAATGCTGGGGCTACCTATCAACGGGCTGCAACCACGATTCTGCATGATGTGATCCACAAAAAGGTCGAGGTGTATGTGGACAACATGATTGTCAAGTCCAAGGAAAGAGAGGGCCACTACACCGCCTTGAAGAAATTCTTTCAACAGATCAGAGAATACAGATTGAGGTTGAATCCACAGAAGTGTAGTTTCGGCGTAACGGTAGGGAAAATGTTAGGTTTCTTGATTACACAGAGGGGCATCGAGGTAGATCCTTCCAAAATTAAGACCATCCTAGAAATGCCACCACCAAGGACTAAAAAGGAGGTGCGAGGCTTTCTAGGTAAAGTGCAATTCATAAGACAGTTTATTTCAAAATTAACCTTGACTTGTGAACCACTATTCGGTCTCATGAAGAAAGGAAAGAAATTTCGATGAGATGACTGATGTCAGTTTGCTTTTGAGCAAATCAAGCAATACCTTCAAAATCCACCTATGTTGCCGCCGCCAAAGCCGGGGAAGCCGTTGATCCTATATCTGTCAGTAACGGACGCAACAATGAGATGCATGCTTGCTCAGGAATCTGAGGATAGGGTGGAGAAAGCCACTATACCCCGTTAGAGAAATCTTGCCTAGCCTTGGTATGGGCTACCAAGAAGTTGAGACTTACCTGTTAGCTCACTCTGTAATTCTGGTTTCGAGATTAGATCCCATCAAATATCTTTTCGAGAAACCAGCGCTTACGGGTAGGCTCACTCGTTGGTTGCTTCTCCTCTCCGAATTTGATTTGAAGTATGTTACTCATAAGTCTGTTAAGAGGAGAGCGGTAGTAGAGTTCCTGGCAGATCACCCAGCAGAAGGGGATAAAGCGGTAGAATACTTGTTGCCAGATGAAGCAATTCTGCAAGTCGAGGAAAAGATTTGGACAATGTACTTTGATGGAGCGTCTAACTAGTACGGTTATGGGATAGGGGTGTTGCTAATAACACCCGACAATTCCCATATACCCTTAGCCTTCGAACTCCAGATCAAGTTATCTAATAACGAAGCAGAATACGAGGCGTGCATCCTGGTTTGGAAGCTGCCCTGGAATTAGGGGCAAAAAGGTTGGACGTCATTGGGGACTCAAACCTAGTTATGTCTCAAGCAAAAGGAGTCTGGAAGGTTAAAAAAGAAAAAATGAAGATCTATCACCAGACCCTGGATGTTCTGATTCCTAGGTTTGAGAAATTAACCTTCACGCATTTTCTAAGAGAGAACAACAGGTTCGCTGATGCCTTATCAACTCTATCTTCCATGATAGACATCCTCGTTTGGGGTCCGGATGTGTCCGATCATTATTGAGCAGAGATATATGCTGGCCTACGAGTCTATCACTGCAATAGATGAAGTTCGAGATCAAAACCCTTGGTACTATGATATCTAGAACTTCTTGGAATAGGAGGTTTATCCACCGGGGGCAAATGCCAAAGATAAAAGGACAATCTGGCGGATAGCCGTTCAATTTATCATCTACAGAGGTAAACTGTACAAGAGGGGTCATCTGGGAATGCACAAGCTGTGTGTTGACATAGAAGAGTCAAAGCGCCTAATGAAGGCCATCCACAGGAGAGAGTGCGGAGCACACATGAACGGAGTAATGTTAGCCCGGAAGATTCTCAGGCAAGGCTACTACTGGTCTACTATGGAAGAGGATTGTATTGGTTTTGTTCGGCGATGCCACAAATGCCAAATCCATGCAAACAACATTAATATCCCGCCGTCGAAGCTGTACAACATGACTTCACCATGGCCTCTCTCAGTCTAGGGAATCGACGTCATTGGGACAGTTACGTCGAGAGGGTCAAATGGGCATGAATACATTATGGTGGCAATTGATTACTTCACAAAGTGGATGGAAGCTCAGTCATATGTAGTGTTGAAAGCAGTGCATGTGGCTAAGTTCATCCGAAATAACATCATTTGCTGTTATGGAGTCCCGAACGAGATCATTTCAAATAATGGCTCCCATTTCAAGAAAGAAGTGACTGACTTGTTGGAGAAATACAACGTGGCTTTTCATAAGTCATCCATATACCAGCCACAAACCAACGGAGCTGTTGAGGCCGCCAACAAGAACATCAAGCACATTTTGCAGAAAATGATTGAGACTTACAGGGACTGGCCAGACAAATTGCCAATTGCACTATGGGGTTATAGGACTTCAATTCGGACATCTACTGGAGCAACTCCGTACTCTCTTGTTTATGGGATGAAGCTGTTCTTCCAATTGAAATAGAAGTTTGTGGGGGTCGAATATATTTATTAATCAGAAGGTGTGTATCATTGGAAGACTGATATTAATCGGCTGTATCCTACGAGAGCGGGAAGCCGAATGTAATACATGTGCCGAATAAGTGTAAATCCTTAGGGCCGAATAATAGAAAGGACAATGATTAAAAAGTAGCCTTGGACCCGAGGATCAAAAGGAACAAGTATAAATACAAGAACAATGGGTTGAGAAAGGTATGTAAGAATCACTTCACTTAACTTAGTAAACAAGCTATCTTGAGTGTCTGAACTGACTTGTCCGTCGGAGTGCTAATTCTGGCACCCTCGACTGAGGATCACTAGCGCCTCCCAGGGTCTGAAGAGTATTTCCAAACCACTTCTCCACAATTGGCGCCGTCTGTGGGAATACTCAAATACATCCATGCTAGGCGTGACTCCATGGCCATCACTGCCTTCAAAATGGGACTACATCCTGACAGTGCTCTTCGCAGTTCCATGACCAGAAGACCCCCCAAAACATTCTGGGCGTTGATGAAGAAAGTTGAAGAGTATTGCAAAGTGGAAGATGATGCCTTGAGAATAAAAGCCGGACAAACGTCCAATAAAACGGCCCTCCCTGAAATCGCTCAACCAATAAGTTTTGTGCCATTTCGTGCCACCTCCGAGCCCTGAGACACGACAACCCGCTAAACGAGACAAAAGGCGAGACTCTCGCTGATCAAGCGATCAATGCTCCCACCGGATGAATGAACAACTGCAAGTCGACAACAGGCGCTCGAGGCGTGCCGACAAGAAGTATACAGAGTTGTCAGAACCAATCGCTGCAATAATGACCAAAGTCCAACACCTCCCATTTTTCAAATGGCCGTCAAAGATGGTGGGGCCACCCGACACGCGACGAAGGGATAGGCGGTGCGAGTATCACAAAGATCACGGCCACGAAACTGAGAGTTGTTACGCATTAAAGGATCACCTGGAAGAACTGGTGCAAGACGGCTGACTGCAACAGTACGTGAGAAAGGGAAAGCCAACCAAGGCACTAGCCCTGAGGCAGGACTCACCTCCACTTGGTGTGATCCATGTAATCTACAGCCTTCCTGCATCCCCAACCGTGCACACAATTCAATCGCATCCAATCCCCCACAAGCAACGTATTTTGACCAAATGGCCCAGAGAAGCTCCGACAATTACTTTCAATGACTCCGATCTTAGCGGCACAACAGCTTCCCACATCGATCCGTTGGTCATCAAATTACGCTAAATCGGTTCACCATTGAACGCATTCTCATAGACCCAGGGAGTACTTCAGAGCTCATGTATAACCAAACTTTCATTAAACTCGGCCTCAACGAGTCAGATCTGTCTCCGGTGCCTCACCCACTGTTCGGCTTTAATACGAATCCTGAGTACCCGTTAGGGAAGATCATACTACCCGTTCGAGCGGGCTACAGAACGGTCGAAGTAGAATTCCTGGTTGTAAAGCTCCCTTCGCCGTATAATGTCATCATGGGGCGAACCTGGTTACATATTATGAAGGCCGTTCCAAGCACTTATCATCAGCTTGTGCGCTTCCCGACAGCCCATGGCATTGAAGAAATCCGTGGCTCCCCGCAATCGGCATAAGCAGAGATTTTATGAAAACCCTATCATTGACCCGACCTGTGGGCTTTGATACTTGTATGTATATCACTTCTGCAATGCAAACCATTTTTCTTCGTCACTCAACTCATTTCTCAAACCCCATTGCAGCGCTCATCATGTCAACGATTCAAATCCCCCCTTTGGTGCATGACACCTTAGGGCCGATTAAGTCTCCGGATTGGGAGCCCCTTTGGTGCATGACACCTTAGGGCCGATTAAGTCTCCGGATTCGGAGCCCCTTTGGTGCATGACACCTTAGGGCCAGTTAAGTCTCCGGATTCGGAGCCCCTTTGGTGCATGACACCTTAGGGCCGATTAAGACTCCGGATTCGGATCACCCTTCGTGGATATCACGATTGACCACATTAAGTCTCCAGATTCGGAGCCCCTTTGGTGCATGACACCTTAGCGCCGATTAAGTCTCCGGATTCGAAGCCCCTTTGGTGCATGACACCTTAGGGCCGATTAAGACTCCGGATTCGGAGTGCCCTTCGCGGATATCATGATTGGCCACATTAAGTCTCCGGATTCGAAGCCCCTTTGGTGCATGACACCTTAGGGCCGATTAAGTCTCCAGATTCGGAGCCCCTTTGGTGCATGACCCCTTAGGGCCGACTAAGACTCTGGATTCGGAGTGCCCTTCGCGAATATCACGATTGGCCACATTAAGTCTCCGAATTTGGAGCCCCTTTGGTGCATGACACCTTAGGGCCGATTAAGACTCCGGATTCGGAGCGCCCATCGTGGATATCACGATTGGCCACATTAAGTCTCGGGATTCGGAGCCCCCTTTGGTGCGTGACACCTTAGGGCCAATTAAGTCTCCAGATTCGGAGCCCCCTTTGGTGCATGACACCTTAGGGCCAATTAATACTCCCGATTCGGAGCCTCCTTTGGTGCATGACACCTTAGGGTCGATTAAGACTCCAGATTCGGAGCACCCTTCGCGGATATCACGATTGGCCACATTAAGTCTCCGGATTCGGAGCCCCTTTGGTGCATGACACCTTAGGGCCGATTAAGTCTCCGGATTCGGAGCCCCTTTGGTGCATGACACCTTAGGGCCGACTAAGACTCCGGATTCGAAGCACCCTTCGTGGATATCACGATTGGCCACATTAAGTCTCCGAATTTGGAGCCCCTTTGGTGCATGACACCTCAGGGCCGATTAAGAGTCCGGATTCGGAGCGCCCTTCGTGGATATCACGATTGGCCACATTAAGTCTCTGGATTCGGAGCCCCCTTTGGTGCATGACACCTTAGGGCCGATCAAGTCTCCGGATTTGGAGCCCCCTTTGGTGCATGACACCTTAGGACCGATTAAGACTCCGGATTCGAAGCGCCCTTCGTGGATATCACGATTGGCCACATTAAGTCTCCGGATTCGGAGCCCCCTTTGGTGCATAACACCTTAGGGCCGATTAAGACTCCGGATTCGAAGCGCCCTTCGTGGATATCACGATTGGCCACATTAAGTCTCCGGATTCGGAGCCCCCTTTGGTGCATGACACCTTAGGGCCGACTAACACTCCGGATTCGGAGCGCCCTTCGTGGATATCACGATTGGCCACATTAAGTTTCCAGATTTGGAGCCCCTTTGGTGCATGACCCCTTAGGGCCGATTAAGACTCCGGATTCGGAGCGCCCTTCGTAGATATCACGATTGGCCACATTAAGTCTCCGAATTCGAAGCCCCTTTGGTGCATGACACCTTAGGGCCGATTAAGTCTCTGGATTCGGAGCCCCCTTTGGTGCATGACATCTTACGGCCGATTAATACTCCCGATTCGGAGCCCCTTTGGTGCATGACACCTTAGGGCCGATTAAGACTCCGGATTCGAAGCGCCCTTCATGGATATCACGATTGGCCACATTAAGTCTCCAGATTCGGAGCCCCCTTTGGTGCATGACACCTTAGGACCGATTAAGTCTCTGCATTTGGAGTACCCTTCGGCACGAACAAAAAGAAAAAACACGCCAATATCCGAAATAGGGTGATTAACTAAGCATATAAAAATTTCAGATTAAGACGCAAATGTTTGAAATAAAACTTTTTATTTGATCAAATAGTTGTTACATAAACGCAACCCGCATTTGAGCATTACAATACCCATTTTCAACCTCAAAATCTAAAAAGAAAAAAAACAAAAACACATCGGTAAAGCGGCAGCACCGAATCAACTCCCGTCACCCAGAAGAAGTCCACGGTTTGTAAAGCCTTGAGCCAACTTCGCCCAAGCCTATGACTTGCGCATTGCCAAACTTCCCCCGATACCATTGACAATGTCAAGGCAAAGATCCAGGACAAGGAAGGATAAACCCAACGGTCGTTGCCTTTCCTTTCGGGGTGATCTGCTTCGACGACTGGAAGATTCATGCCAACTTTTGGACGTCCTACCTCCCATACAGATGGGTCCTCTGCCGCGCTCCATTGCAACACCAGGTTTGGTTGAACTCCCAGCCTCTCTAACTAACATCCCCACTTATCCCACCTCATATAATAAGTGATCGTTTATCCGCGCGAAGCGCCCACTCCTTTTATTTTCAATATTGGCAGCGATCTCGAGGCCCCAATCCCGAGGCGATTTCATTAATGCTAAACTCCATGAGATAAACGTCGGTTGACATTCGCCACGGCGTAATTATCCAAATGAATTTTTGAAGCACATGCACTGGCCAAAAATCTAGGCCCCGAGCCGAGTCGAATTTGCCACAGCCACTCTACCCACTAGCTTCTGGCTTCCCCAGGTTACAATGGCCTCATTCAGGAATAAACGGCTATCACGTATGGGCTGACCCTGCCTATAAACCGGCGTACCACGTATGGGTCGACCCTGCCGATCAACGTTTATACATTCAAACATACAATAAAACGAAACACATACATGCCGAATACGAACTGCAACAAAATATTTATAATAGAACGTTTTTTATTCAATAAAACAAATACATTACACAATTTTGAACGTGATCTGTGTTTCAACCTTACAATAAGTATACTTATACGGCGTCACCCTCATCCTCACTCTTCTCGACTTCAAAAGCAGAAAACGGAAAATGTTTACTGTGGTAGAGTGGCGATGCCGAATCAATGCCCGACGCTCGAAGAGCTTCCGCGGCTTGAGATGCCTTGATCCAACCGTGCCTAAATCCACGATTTTCACATCGGCAAACTTCTTCGGCAAGTTTCTCCTTGGTCTTTTCGATTTCAACTTTTCGGCCTTCATAAAAACCTTTCTCATAGGCCCTTCCCTTCGCGCTCTCCATTGCGAACATACTCGTCGTCTCACGATCGGCAAGCGCGGTACTGATGAGCCGACTGGTAACCCTTTCTTCCACGATTGGGTTTCCCTGCCCGGCGGGTTGTGCCTGAGCCGCCTTGATCTTCCTTAACTCGCGCTTAGCCGCCTCCGCGTGAGCCTCCAAACTTCGAATACGTTCCTCCTTCTTCTCCATTTCTCGGCGGGCTGCGCGCAAGCGCATGCCGATTTCATAGGCAGTGTACAGCCCCTTCACCGCCCTGCGAATGCCTTCATGAAATACTTTGTAGTCCTGTCGGCCTACCATCGATTGCTGAACCTCAGGAGGAAAAATTTGTCGAGCAAACTTGACCGCTACATTTGGGTCTCGAATGATCGAGTCCGCCTCTGTCATGGGTCTATTCCCCACAAACACCGCAAAGCTTAATGGGCATGGATTCGCGTCAGATCCCCTCTCGACTTGAGGTTGAGACGATCTGCCCTGCGACTGCTTGTCCCGCCTGGGCGACCTGCTTCGACGTCGAGGAGACGGGCTCCTCTCTCGATCCCTAGAACTCCTACTCCCTGTGCGCGAAGGGTCACCACCTCGATTCATGTCTCCACCCAGCTCAGCTAGCATCCTCGCTTCCCCTCTGCTGTTAAAGAAGAGTCTGTTCGATATTCACACGATACCTTCAAAAGCTGGAGTTAGTTGTTTACTGTGCTCATAAAAGTTGTACCTTTAATCATTTATTCTTTACAGAGGCAGCACCCTCGAGGCAATCTCATTAATTGTGAAAACCTCAATCGCCCGGCGCAGACTGGATCGACCAGCCTGGGGCAAGGGCAGAAAAGTTCGTCTCCTCCGGCGCCCGAATGATCATGCACCGCCTGGGGGAAGGGCAAATTAGTCAATTGACTTCGGCTTAAGTGCCCCAGCGGCCCATGAATCGACTTCAAAATTCCTAAGTTCACCTCCTCCGACGCCCGAACGATCATGCCCCGCCTGGGGCAAGGGCAGATTAGTCAATCGACTTCGGCTTAAGTGCCCCAGTCGGCCCATGAATCAACTTCAAAACTCCTAAGTTCGTCTCACCCGGCACCCGAATGATCATGCACCGTCTGGGGCAGGGGCAGATTAATAAATCTATTCGGCTTAGTGCCCCAGTCGGCCCATGAATCGACTTCAAAATTCCTAAGTTCGTCTCCTCCGGCGCCCGAATGATCATGTATCGCCCAGGGCAAGGGAAGATTAGTCAATCGACTTCGGCTTAAGTGCCCCAGCCGGCCCATGAATCGACTTCAAAATTCCTAAGTTCGTCTCCTCCGGCGCCAGAACGATCATGCACCGCCTGGGGCAAGGGTAGATTAGTCAATTGACTTCGGCTTAAGTGCCCCAGCCGGCCCATGAATCGACTTCAAAACTCCTAAGTTCGTCTCATCCGTCACTCGAATGATCATGCACCACCTGGGGCAGGGGCAGATTAATAAATCTATTCGGCTTAAGTGCCCCAGCCGGCCCATGAATCGACTTCAAAATTCCTAAGTTCATCTCTTCCGGCGCCCGAATGATCATGCACCGCCTGGGGCAAGGGCAGATTAGTCAATCGACTTCGGTTTAAGTGCCCCAGCCGGCCCATGAATCGACTTCAAAACTCCTAAGTTCGTCTCATCTGGTGGTCGAATGATCATGCACCGCCTGGGACAGGGGCAGATTAATAAATATATTCGGCTTAAGTGCCCCAGCCGGCCCATGAATCGACTTCAAAATTCCTAAGTTCGTCTCCTCCGGCGCCCGAACGATCATGCACTGCCTAGGGCAAGGGCAAATTAGTCAATCGACTTCGGCTTAAGTGCCCCAGCCGGCCCATGAATCGACTTCAAAACTCCTAAGTTCGTCTCACCCGGCGCCCGAATGATCATGCACCGCCTGGGGCAGGGGCAGATTAATAAATCTATTCGGCTTAAGTGCCCCAGCTGACCCATGAATCGACTTCAAAATTCCTAAGTTCATCTCCTCCGACACCCGAATGATCATGCACCGCCTGGGGCAAGGGCAGATTAGTCAATCGACTTCGGCTTGAGTGCCCCAGCTGGCCCATGAATCGACTTCAAAACTCCTAAGTTCGTCTCATCCGGTGCCTGAATGTTCATGCACCGCCTGGGGCACGAGCAGATTAATCAATCTATTCGGATTAAGTGCCCCAGCCGACCCATGAATCGTTTCAGCATAATACCCACGAGCTATTCGGCATACGAACGATAAGATTGCCAAGGTATTCAATCGTAGAAAGCTCAACAGAGTAATCATTCTATCTAAAGTAGTGAAAGGCAAAAATTCTTCACCAACATAACATCACAAACTGCGCATAAGTAGTAGTGAAATAACAAGATAATTTTTATTAATAAATTGAGCTAAGACAGTAACCAATTTATACATGAAAACCACTCGGAACCAACAAAAGTCCTTAAAACAAAAATAAATAAATAAAAACAAACAAAAACATGCATTAAAAGGGAAAGCATTTCACAAAATTCGAATGACTCCCAGATCAATCCTCGGGGTCAGACTCAAGTGGCTCAACGTCCACCTGCTCATAAGGAATTGGCAACGCCAATGTAACCCCAGCGGCATCAAGGGCCTTGAGCCACTCATGTTTGAACCCCCGATTCTCAAACTTGGGGACTTCATTTACGTATTCCTCGAAGGCGGCGCCTTTTCCTGCTTCGAATGCGGCAGAAGCCTCAGATTCTGCCTTTTCCTTGGCCGCCTTCAATTCTGTTAACTCAGTCTCCGTCTTGTTAAGCGCCTCCTCAGCTAGCCTAAGCGATTCTTTGCTCGCGTTCGCCCTATCTTCGGCATCAGAACGAAGATGATCGGCAGTCCGAGCCCTTTCTGCTTCGGCTTCGGCTCACGCAGTCTCCATCGCGGCTCTCATCATCTCAAACTCGGCCCTGCTCTTTTGATCGACCACTTCTGACTGCAAACGGTCAATCCTCTCAAGGGCATCGTGTAGGTGGCGTCCCAAGTCGGCGATCCTGCCAACTGTCTGCAAAACGAGTTGGGATCGTTAGATGCCATAGGCAACCAAAATCAAAACAAGTCAAAGTTCACCTACCAAAAGTGCCAAATGCGCAGATAGGGCTACGGCCACCAAATTCGGCACGACATGAAAGGATGCCTTGTCAGCTGGTAGGGAAACTGAAGCCGCCAGGCTCAAGGCTACCGCTGGGTCGGTAATGATGGATGTGTCAGAGGGAATCGGTGTGTCTCTGATATTTGGCTGGACAATGAAAGGGACAACGACGTTCGATTCTTCTAAGCGAGGCCTTTTGCCGGCAAGACTATCTTCTGAACCAGCCTCTCCCTCGGCGCTACGCTTTTTGCCCTGTTCTTCCGGAATCAACCGTTCTTCAATGACTGGCTGTTCAACCTCTTTCGCCGTTTCGGCCGCAACAATCTGAGCCGGCTCCTTAATAACGGGTCCAGAACGGGTGGCCTCGGCCTTTTTCTGAGCGGCCATGCGCTCGGCATTTTTCTTC
This sequence comes from Camellia japonica, assembly GCA_030407325.1. Taxonomy (NCBI): domain Eukaryota; kingdom Viridiplantae; phylum Streptophyta; class Magnoliopsida; order Ericales; family Theaceae; genus Camellia; species Camellia japonica. Next base: position 135,913,492 of record JAPPVO010000019.1, read on the forward strand.
CGAGCCATCTGCGTGAGGCTTTCCCCAGCCATACCTTCAAAAAAATCGCCGGGTTGGTCTCCCAAACTTCCAAAAATATCTCCAGAAGAAAACTCCGCCCGACCCAAAGTGGACGGCGAGGTAGGCTGACTACATCTGGCTGCCTCAAACACCAAGTTTAGGGCCTCGTCAACCTCTTCGGCCTCCTCAGCGAACTCTCCGACTAGTTCGGCGACTACCTCTACCACCGGCTCGACGTCTTGCCCCGAATCAGAAGCTTCGAGACCGACTTGCCTAAGGCTCTTGAAGCTAGGGAAGATAAGAGCCGCAAGTTGTTGATTGCCGAATGGAATCGAAATGTAGGCTCGTATCGAAGAAGTATGTGGGCCACTCTCCCTTGCTTCTGTAAGTTTGGACGGCCGAAGTATCCCAGTGCAGTCGCAATCTGCGCAAGGACTGCGTCGTCGGTAGAAACCAGAATCTTCTTCAAATTACTGCTTGCAAAGACGAAGGGTTAGACACGGAGAGAAGACCGAGTAAAGAAAAGTTCAGTAAACGCAAGGAGACACACGGCAACCTGGTTCACCCCTCCGTCTGGGAATAGGGTCTAGGCAACCCTCGCCTTCGCCAAATTCGCAGTTCCCTCGGACATTGACCATTACGTCATCCACACGCTTACCAGAACTGGCAAGCATGGTTACCAAATGATGGTCAGTATCCTTGACCCTAAGAAAGTACCGCCCAAGCCGACCGGAAGATTTGGCTAAAGCGTAGCAATACCGAATGGCCGGAATGCCAAGATCGATCCTGAGGCGCCGGTTCAACTCTACGATCCCCATTACGATTCGAAAAAAGTTCACGTTGGGCTGAGAAGGAATCAGACCCCAATAGCGGAGGACGGCCCTAAGGAATGGATGTAGGGGAAAACAGACCCCGCCCTCCACAATGGATAGGAGAGAAAAGACGATTGAATTTCGATCCCCTCTCTCCACATCCAGAGTGTTGTCCGTCACTAGAGACAGATGAACGTCGTCGGGGATGGAAAAGTGTCGCCGGAATCCGGAGACACGACCCTCAGAAAGGAGGTCTTTCAAGTGTTTAGCCATTTTCACGGGGAATAAAGGGTTTGCCAAAATTAAAATAACAAACAGAAAGTAGGATTGCAAAGAAAAGAGAAGAAGACTTACGAGGAGCAAGGGGGATGAGGGTAGACGGAGAAGAGTTGCAGAAAATGCGAGTCAGAGAAGGGATATCCGCTGGCGGTCCAAAAGTCTCGAATACTCGACGAACTATGCATTCGAAAGGACTGAAATTTCAAATCACAATAAATGCGAGACGCACGAATGAGGCGGGAAAGTGTAATGATGAACGAAAAGGTGCGCGCATCCTGACATCTATATTGGGGTACGCGAAGCCGCCTGACCTATTTCGACTTTTCCAATTCAAGACCAAACACGCCAATTAACTACCGTCAATAGGGAGTTCGGGGGGCAATTGTGGGGGCCAAATATATTTATTAATCAGAAGGTGCGTATCATTGGAAGACTGATATTAATCGGCTGTATCCTACGAGAGCGGGAAACCGAATATAATACATGTGCCGAATAAGTGTAAATCCTTAGGGTCGAATAATAGAAAGGACAATGATTAAAAAGTAGGCCCTAGACCCGAGGATCAAAAGGAACAAGTATAAATGCAGGAACAATAGGTTGAGAAAGGTATGTAAGAATCACTTCACTTAACTTAGTAAACAAGCTATCTTGAGTGTCTGAACTGACTTGTCCGTCAGAGTGCTAATTCTGGCACCCCCGACCGGAGTGTTTGTATCTTTTCAGGTCTCAACTGAGGATCACTAGCGTCTCCCAGGATCTGAAGAGTATTTCCAAACCATTTCTCCACAAAGTTCCATCGCTGTGAGTTATGGTTGAGTGTCAAATAGTAGAGGCGGACTGGCAGCAAAGCAAGTTCGAGGAACTGATGCTATTCAACGAGAAGAGGCTGAAAGCACTATACCATGTTCAGGGTTATCAACGTAGGATTGCCACGGCTTTTAACAAGAAGGTTAAGTCCCAGAATCTCAGGGAAGGGGATTTGGTGCTGAAAGACAACTGAGCTCCCATCCATGACCCTAAGGGCAAGTTCAGACCCAAATTGGACTGGTCTTTACATCATCAAAACTATCTGGTCGGGTGGAGCTATTATTCTTATGGACCTGCATGGCCTAGAATTTTCCCAACCAATCAACATGGACAAGTTGAAGAAATATTACCCCTGAGAGGCTTGCTAGGCCGAAAACCCGGAAGGGCGACCTAGGCAAAAGTTAGAGCACAAAAAATTGGAAATAAAGAAAACTAAGCTCACAAGGTTAAAAACCTAAAAGGGCAACCTTGGCAAAAGTTAGAGCGCAAAAGGAGAGCGTTAATACTCGAGTGAACCTAAACCAAACTATATAAAGCCTGATTCCCATCTTCGGGACACGCAAGGAACTCCATCCCGAAGTTCGACCATAAACACCTCCAAATCAACTGTCCTGTCCATGTGTTTGATCAGGCCATCCTTGCCTATTCTTTATCTGAATGTTCGGTTGTGATCCTCTCTGAGAACTAGTTACAGTGCTGAGCAATGTTATTAAGACAAGGGGCAATCTTCCATCTTCAGATTCTCAATTGTACATCTCGAGGATAGATTTCGTGCATGTAAAGTTGTGATCCTTATCGAAAATGGTTTTGAAAAGTTTTGATAAAAGCTGATTTTTGCTCAAAATTTACCTTTTACAACTTAGACCATTTTTAGACCAAAAGGAAAACTTTTAGTGCCCACAACTTCAATTTCATTGATTTCAGTACAAAGTTCTCCAGCTCTCAATACAAATCAAAGTTGCTTTTATTACATTCAAAAAGAAAACTTGAAAAGTAAGATCAAAGCAATTAAACTCGTAGCATAGATGAGTCAGGTGTTTCTGCGTCCCCTCCTTGTGCTTGTGGAGGCTTTTGATGCTAAAGTGGGCCTGGATTGCCCCTCATCTTCAAGCCAGGTCAAGCACTCGCCAGAAAGTGCGCAGTTGAAACTAGGGACAGGAGCCAGAAGTTCTCTCGTCCTCCACGTAGTGGGATATCTAGCCAATTGTGAACCTCGGATTGGGAATAAAGCTGGGTACTCTACCCCCTCTTCTGGGCAAGTCTGGTCATGTCCAAATTGACGCCTGAACTGGAACGGAAAGTAGAATACACAGTGTGTCAGGCCAATCAGTTGAATGCCAGGTTGTCGAGCCATGCTGTAGCTCATCTTGGGCAGATCAAACCAGGGGCAACGCCAAGCAATGTCAGCATTAGACCTGTTGCACATCCAATGGCACCACCACCCTTCGTTCGGGAAATCAACTAGCTACTGGCGAAAAAAGTATACTCAAGCTGAGTATGCAGGGCAAGAGTCCACTACCTTCAGCTTGTCCATAAGCCATATCTGGGGAGGGATGAAAGAAAAGAGAGATTAAAGAATAGAGAGATGTGCGATAAGAAGAAAAGTGAGAAAAGGGCTTTGAGAGAAAAACAGAGCATGAATGCCGAGAGATGTGAAAAACACATATTAGAAAGGGTGGGAAATATTACCTGAAGAAGTAGTGGACTCCCCGCAAATTTGCTTGTCTCTCGCTGATGGAAAGTGTCCAAACCCATCAAAGTCTCACCAATGTCAGGCCAATACAACTCTTGCCCTCTTTCAAGCCTTGGGCCACTTCAACTAGCTGAATGCTCGACCGTCCGAAACTAGGGGCAATAAGGAAATGAGCTAACATGCACAAACCAAGGGTGTTGAACAGATGTAAAGCAAGAAATGTTGAACCAAAAATGCAAAGTGTAAAGGGGAACTGGGATGTGTATCTTCCAGGCTCGCCAGTAGCCACCGATCATAACCATATAGAGTGGTGAGGTCGGCCCCGCCCCAATCATAGAAACTCACTCAGGGAAGGACCACCAGTGCACTCAGCAAATATAACCCTACGGTGTTCGCCCTGTTCGCAAACAGGGTGGTACCGAAGAGGAACATCAGAAAACCCCAGGCATACTGCTCTATCTCCTCTACTGTCTCTGGCTCAGTCCCCCGAAACTACTCCTCGAATCAACTGTATCTGACCATAGCTATCCGGAACAAAGGTGGGCGCGCCTCCAGTAGCTCAATCCAGGCAGCCTCCCACTCCCCCATATCAGGATCGAGAGGAATCGAATCACCCCCTACACCTAGGCTTGTGATCATGGCAAAGTCATAAGGGGTCATCGTTATCTCTCCGGCAGTGGAAAGGTGGAGAGAGTTAGTGGTGTCCCACCATCTCTCCACTAGCGCTCCAAGAAGTGGACGGCTCACTATAACTCGTCTCAGTCCAGAGCAGAATAGGCCAGAGCCGGCCTCGTCAACAATGTCTTGTACTCCTGCGAGGAGCTCGTCATACCAATCCCTAGCCGTCGTGGCCCCATAGCCCCTGTATGCGCGAGAGTCACCCTGTGGTAGAGGATAGGTGAACCACTGTAAATACAGTTAGATGAAAAGGAAGTGCAAAACAAATGTGGTGGCAGTGATGAAAGTACAGTCAGATGAGAGACAGCGCAAGAAATGCGAGTAAAGAACATCAGATGTGTAAGTCAATAGAGTTTATACCACAACGGCAATGGCTGAAAGATGGGAATCTGGCTCCCTTGGTAAGAGATCCACTAGCGCGTCAGTAGCAAAATCAGTGAAGTGCCTAATGCCTCCAGCAGGCAGGATATGCGTCCGAGGATGATACCTCACTGGATCAAAAGGCCTCACTCCCAGTGGCAATGGCTTCAGCTCTACCTCATAATCAAACTCCGCCTCGAACTCTGCCTCTAGAGGAGCTCTATCATGTGCTATGTCGTTTGCCACCTGGAATATGGGTGAAGAGTCGATGAACAGTGAAGAAAATGGAGAAAATAGGGTAAACTTTGAAATAGTCAAACCCTAGGAGAGAGAAAATAGAAGAAAAAGTCAAAGCCCGGAATAAGGCACCAATCCCGAGTGAAACTCGAGGGGAATAAGCCTCAAGTGGTGAAACTCCAAGAAAAAACACCGAAGTCAAATTTCAATCGGTTCAAAACGGAGTAAACTAAGAGGGTTTAGCGAAGAAAATGTGTGTGGGGTGTTGAAAAACACGTATAAAGCTCAGATCTAGAGAGAAGAAGGGTCTAGAGAGAGAGAGAGTGAAATTTCGGACATAAGGGTGCGTGCAAATGAGGTCCCATGACCTATACTTAAAGACCCATGGGTGAAAAGACCATTTTTGGCCCGATTTACCATCGGTGGCCGACGGGCCACCACTGGTGGCCGACGGGCCCCATTGGTGGCCGACAACCTTAAAAAGTGGCCGACAGGTGGCCATCACCCTCATCTGGTCACTGTCCAGTGCCCAGTGCTCCTATTTTGTGTCTTGATGTTGTGGTTGTCCCTGTTTCCCGAGAGGTGCAAGAGAGGTCACTGTTGAGTTCAAATTCTCTCTGGGGAAGCTCGAAATTGTGTTTTCGATGATCGTTGTTCGTCACTTGTTGAACGAGGTGTATCCTTTTTGCATGTTGCAACTCTTCCGAGAGGTGAATCGGAAAGTTGTCATTGAACTTGTTTCGTTAGAATACACTTTCATTCTTACATAGACTATGCATTCCCTTATTACGTATGTGGAGCGTGAATTTTACATATGCTGTTGCACAGACTATGTGTTTCAATTTTGCATAGAACATGCATCTTGTTATTTAGCATGGAACATGCTATTGATGGCGCATGGAGCATGCATTTTGTACCTTGCTTAGAATATGCATTTCATGTTGTTCCATGCATAGAATATGCTTTTCATGTTGTTGCATAGAATATTCATAATCTATTGTTCATGCTTAGAATATGCTTCTGTTCTTGTTGCACGCAGAATATGCTGTCAATTAACATTTTATCTCAGCTGTTTGTCTTGCATAGAACATGCATTCTTACTGTATCGCATTTGTTAAGTTTCTTTCTTACACATGCACAATATTGTATGTATGGTTCATGCAGAGAAGTTCCAGATGAAGTCATTCACATCTCGATAGGAGAACCCACTCCCCAACTTGTGCATCTATCGCACTTGTTCACTTGGTGCATCTATCGCACTCCCCGACTCGTGCATCTATCTCACTTGTTTACTTTGTGCATCTATCGCACTCCCAAACTCGTGCATCTATCGCACTCCCCGACTCGTGCATCTATCGTACTTGTTCACTTTATGCATCTATCATACCTATTCACTTTATGCATCTATTGTACTCCCAAACTCGTGCATCTATCGCACTTGTTCAGTTTGTGCATCTATTGCACTCCCCGACTCGTGCATCTATCGCACTTATTCACTTTGTGCATCTATCGCATTCCCCAACTCGTGCATCTATCGCACTTGTTCACTTTGTGCATCTATCGCACTCCCCAACTCGTGCATTTGTTGCACTTGTTACCTTTGTGCATCTATCGCACTCCCCGACTCATGCATCTATTGCACTTGTTCACTTGGCGCATCTATCGTACTGCCCGACTCATGTATCTATCGCACTTGTTCACTTTGTGCATCTATTGCACTTGTTCCCTCGTGCATCTATTGCACACCTCTCTTTTACCTCGGGACGTACGAAGTACACACCCGAGTGGTTATTTCTCAGGACACGTGAAACGCGGCCTTGGGCGGGTTTTACCTCGAGATGTATGAAGTATGCACCCGAGTGGTTGTGTCTCAGGATACGTGAAACGCAACCCTGTGCGGTGTTTTCTTTCCTCGTCCTATGTCTTGGCATTGTTAGAGTGTGTTTTGGATCTTTTCGCTTTTAAGCTTGAAGTTGCTCATTCATATGTTGTTATCTCATCTTATTGCTTATCGCATTTGTTATTTTCTTATTGCATCATCTCGTATGATCAGAAGTTTTCAAAATTGCCAACTTCCCGAAGCGAGTAAGCCCAACCTTCAAACTGCTTTGCAGGCATATCACTTGCATCTTGCCTAGAACTACGCTGGTTTGATTCTTTGCAAAGGGATACGTAGGTAGCTTGCAGGCGCAACTGTTTTTGTCTTGCTGTTTGTTTGTCCAAGTCTTCGGCCTTGTAAAAATCGGTCGACTCTGGGCTTTGACATTCACTCCTGTCATTTCATGACTTCCGAGTTCAGTCAAAGAGGGGCAATTATAGACACCCCATTTTTGACCGTCCTCAAGACTTGAACGTCATCACTTGTGTATTTGATGATTATCGTTGCATGTGTTCATTTTGAGTACCCGAAGTCCTCGGCGGAACACCCTGTCTTTGAGGCTCTAACCTTGTCCTTTCTATGCCTTGTTTTGGATCAAAACTTGGTGCTTGGAACTTGTGGTGACCTATCGGCCACCACCATAGGCTGTCAGTCATGGCTTGTGCTTGTCGGCCATTGGTGTGGCCGGTTGGCCACTAGTCTCTTTTTCCAGATATTTCCAGATATTTGTTGAAAGTTGTGCCAGCTGTTAGCACATTGAGCTGTATCTCCCTACACGCGTATGGTAGGATGTTTCTAAGCTCAATGCGTGTTCTTCTATATATAGAGGGTTCCTCCCCCATTTTTGAGGGTTAGAAAATTCAGAGCAAAAATCTCTCTCTCTAGATTTCTCTCTCTCTCTTACAATTTTGTGCCTAATTGCTTGTTTTCTCTACACTTTTACATACACATCCTAAATCAAATCCTCTTACATTTGAGCTGAGGTTACTTGGAGTCTTCTTGGAGCTCTTGAAGGTGGTTTTAGCTTGGTTTTGTGCCTAGAATTGCTCTTTGCTTCAAGAGGTAGTTTACTTGTCTTGTTTACTTTGTTTTGTAAGCTTGTTTTACCATCTTGTCTTACTGTTTTGTGGCTGGTTTTGAACTGAAAAAAACTCTGTTTTTGTGGCCTAAAAGTGCTGGTTTGAGCCCTTTTTAGTTAGGGAGTGGTTCACCCTTCTTGCTTATTAGTTTGTAAAGCTTTGGTCCTTATATTCATCACTTTCAAATCAACTTTTTGGGGCCTTTTAACCACTGAATTTCAGTGGTAAAAAACTTATTTTTAGGTCCAAATTTGGAGGGGTTAGCCTCCCCTCCTTGTGTCTTGTTTGCATACCTAGTTAGCTTCACATGTTAGCATGTTTTTCTAGCTTAACTTAGCTCAATTCCAGCATGTTTTAGCCTCTAAAATAACCTATTTTAGCTCTGTTTTGGGCTGGGTAGTTCGTTTGAGTCTTGTTTTGCATAGTTATAGTGTAACCTCTTTCACTAGCTTAGTGTTTTAAGGCTTTGACCACCACTGGTGTGAGTTGATTGTATGTTTTAGTGCTTTTTCTACTTCATTTCAGCACTTATAATCTCTGCAATCTCTCTCATTTCTTCACCTTTTGGTTTTGCTTTGAAAGTGGTTTCAAACCACTTGTTTGCCTAAGTGTGAAATGGAGGTGCTACACCTAATGTTTTAATACCTTAGGGGGTTCATTACCAACAGTGTAATGCCTCTTTCATGCCCAAAGCAACTTGAGGTTTGAGCCCTCCTTCCGTTAGAGGACACTCACCAATGGACTTAATGGATTAATGAATGATTTGGTAATTAAAATGAGTAGACAAAATTGACAAGTAAAAGAGGCAAGATAAGCATCTCTTTGTATTGCATTATGTGTGTTCAAATTAGAAGTTAATTTGAACACAAGAAAAATGGGACATTTCATACTCAAAAGTGATGAAATGTGCCACTTTCCTTGGTCTCCATTGCCCTTGATCATGCATGATAGGGTGATGGTCTCTCTGGTCTCATTTTGCATTTATTGTAATTAATTAGTTGTAGCTAATTAATTATTGTAAATAATTAGTTAGTTTAACTAGTTATTCAACTTCGTTTTGTAATTAGATAACTAGAAAAGTTAATTAATTAGAATAGTTAATTAGTTTCAAGTTTGCAATAATTAGTTAGCTTAATTAGCGTGGCTAGTTGGTTAGCTTATTCATTCGGATCCTCCTTCGCGATGGCGTAATGTTGTAATAAGTGTGCGTGTGTGTGTGTGTATGTTTTCCAACCCCACGTCTTTCTCCCTTTTACTTAACCGCTTTTGATGGTTAGATTAGGGTCATGTTTTAATTAGCATATTGCATGCTTGCATCCATTCATCTTGTTTTGCATGCACCGAGGCTCGGCGCATCATTCAAACTGCATTGTCGCTTTAATACTTATTTGAATTCATGTTTAAATCGCATGTTGTTCAAGTCAAATCTTATGTCATATTAGTAGTCGAGCCTATTAATTGTATATTGCATGTGTTGCATTAGACACTTAACATAGTTAGGATCATACATCTTTCTAACTACTTTTTGTTTTGGCATGGAGTACTAGGTGAGTTTTTACGCTTTAGCATACTTGCATAAAGTGTGAATGTTGCCATGATTAACATGCTTGCCATGAGGCTATGTGCTTAAATGCTAAACTGTTTGGATGCCTGTGGATGAAGGCTTGTTGTTTGAACTAGAGCAATTCAACAAATGTGCATTTTTCGCCCACTTTGTTGAGTGGCAAATCTTGTTTTAAGCCCACTATGTTTAGTGGCAAAATTCACATCTTTAAGCCCACTTGAGGTGGCAAATTCAAATCATTTTCGCAAACAAACATGAGTTAAGTTGTTCTAATTCTTGCAATTTTAGTTATACTTGCTTGTGTGCATCACGTAGCAAAGCACGTCTAATAATCGGAACAAGAACACATAATATTTATAAAAACTCATATCATGATTACTAGAGGCTAATCTTTGATCGGGCAAGCGTGGGTGCTCAATTCATGACCTTCCCCTCTCATACCTAAGTTCCTGAGCCGAGACAACTTTGGTGATGACGGATACATGGCCTTTGGCATAGTCATGGGTTTCCTAAATTTCTCCAAAAATAAAACATTTAGGTGGTGACTTTGTATTTGGAAAAACAGTCCAATTTTGGCATTTTTGATTCAAAATCAGTTTTCCAAAACGCTTTGCTGGATTTTGACTCTTTGGTGTTTATCAGTTTCACATTACACTTGTGAGATTAGATTCAGAACCACGGGGAGTCCGAACTGTAGGGCTTCTTTCGAGCTTCCGAGAGGGGGCGCGAAAGAGCCGGGCTACACCATGACTCCTTATCAACAGGAAGCAAGGTTGTAAAAAATTAGGGATAAGACAAGATTGTTGTTTTGAGATTCTACTGGCCCAGATAGGATCATCAAATCAAGAATTGTAAGATCCTAGAAGAAATAAAATATGTATAACAATTTTTATATGATTAATGAATACTAACAAAATTCAAAGAGAATGCACTTGAATAATAAAAAAAAATAAATAAAAACTATCTTGAAAAAAGCAAAATTAATCGGATAAACTTTCACAAATTCACCTAAACAAACTTAAAGATTTGTGAATTATAAATGTCAGTATGAGAAATTCATTTGTTTGCCATGCTCACTAACGCTAAAATTAAGCAATATGTGGTGTCCCCTAATCCGTATCCAATTTTTTGATAGTTTCTAGCCAAGTGCCCTTATTTGATAGTTAGGAGAATATGCAAAGAACAACCATATCTAGTCCAGGTGGCGTGAGATTCGCCAAAGCAAAGAGCACACAAACAGTGTTGACAGAAAGGAATGAAATTGATAATTGAATGAAGGCAAATAATTGAAGGATTAAAGATTTGAAATTATAACAAACTACTAGTCTACAACACAGCACATTCATTCTCAGTTATTAGAATTGATTTAAAATGCTAATTCCATAACGACTCTCAGAGATATAGGCAACCTAATTCACAATAAGCTGATAAATTCCTAAGCATTGAAGAAGATAAATAAGGGGAAAAAAGACCTAGCTACGTGATGAAAAAGAAGAAGAAAAAATGTACATGAGGAGCGGAGGGTTGAATTGAAGATGTTCTTTCTTTTTGTCGATTTTCTTCAAATTATGCCTTGCATTGCATGTCTCGTGGGCCTTTTTTGGGATGAAACTTTTTTATGCTAAACTAAGTCAAAAAAATAAAAAGACAAAATACCCTCAAGTTACTTTCTCTATTTTTTATATATCTTTGTATAAAATGTGAAAAGTTTATTAAAATAATCAATTTCAAACAGTGATATATCAGTATGAAAAAAACCCAATGATGTACTGCTTGTTTTTCCCATTATTATATTTTGAATAACTTTTTTTTTCCTTTCTATGTTTGACTGTTTTTTTTTTCTTTGACCCTTCAATTTTTTTTTTTTTTTTAAAATTTTTTAAATTTTTCTTAATTTACTCTAAAAATTAACTTTTGTTCAAAATTAGATAAAAAATAATAAATTGAAAATCACATGACATAAAAATATTTTATTATATATAACTCACACCTCTAACACAAATCTAAATCTAACATAATATATATTTTATGCTATTGGATAGTTAACGTAGTATTTTATATCTACTTTTGAATAAAAATTAATTTTAGGAGTAAATTGAAAACAAACTGAAAACATAAAGGTTAAAATGAAAAATAAATTAAATTAAAAAACAAACAAACAAACTTAAAGGGCCACAAAAAAACAAAGTATAATTTATTGTAATTTTAATATTACTTGTATTTAAAAGGATAATTACACCCTTTTTTTTTTTTTTTTTTTTTTGCTTTTTAAGTTTCATAATTTAATCCGTATTATTTGAAAAAAAAAAATAAAAGGTTACAATTTATTTCTAAAATCAATTTCAATCCAAATTAGAGGGGGAAAAAACAATTGATAGCCACGGATATAAAATGAATAAATCACACTTAACCCTCATTAACTTTCATAAATTTTTTACTTCAATACTTAAAATATTACTTTTCTTGTTTCTACCCATAACCCGAAATTTTAGAATCTAAATACAAATCTAAATCCAAATCCAAATACCAACACGTATCACTCTCTCTTTGATTTATACATGTGATTAATGAAATCCAAATGATCTCTAAATTGATCACAAGATCGTTTCTCTCTTTCTCTCATTTGCAAATTCACCCACAAATTGCATTGCTCTTCAATGTCATCCACTCTACTATTAGCCTCTACCTCCTTACATATAGTTACCCCCAAAAAAAATATCGTTTACATATGCTCCCTAAAAGCCCCCTCCCCTCCCCCCCCCCCAACCCCCCCCCAAAAAAAAAAAAAATAAAATAAAAGTACACTAACCACCGCTCCTTACGGTAAACCAAAATAAATCTCTGACACTTGCATCCATAAACATAAAAGATTTACAAAGCAGTTCCACATGCGAATATACATTTAACGACTATAGTACATGAATCTATAGCATATAGAACATCCAACCAAATATAAATAAATTCCCTCAAGGGCTATAAAGTCCAAGGCTTAAGTCCGGTTACACAAAATAGTTGCTCGAACCCATACAAATATAGCCTTTGACTTGCAAAAAAAATATAATCACAACAAAACAAGAGCTTGTGCCCTCAACATACACATCCACGCCCTTAATTCGATGGAGTCACCATATCTTTACCTGTACAACATCCCATAGAGTGAGCACAAGCCTAGTAGAAACTTCTTAACAAAGTATATACATTTTATACAAGCCTCATGAAATGAAATGCACATACCATGCTATGCTTTTAAAAAAAAGTTACATTTTCATCCTTTGAAAGCCATCATGCACAAGAAATCTTGAAATTTTAACAATCCAATAATTTTAAATCAAGTTTAAGGGGCGGTAAATATGGCTCAGGTAATCCCTAAGGTTGGTGTCTACAAGTAGGCATACCTAGCACTACCAAAACCCCTACTTTACCGATAGCTAACCGGAAGGCACTTGGTACCTCCTCCACACGTGTTTTAGGTCTTTCACCTTGGATGCTCAAGCCAACTTAATCAATTTCATCTAAACCCCCTATCCGGACTTAACAACGTATTTACCCCAAAACACTTCAATGAAATCTCATTTCACAAACATTTCCCTTTTTAAACACAAAATTTTCAATTTCTCAATTTAAAAACTCGTAATAACCACATGAATTGAAATGTCAATGCAACATATACAATACATCATAATATTCTTCATTCCATTCCTTCCACAATATTTCCATTGTGATCACGATTTCCATTTCTCTTTCCAATGCAATTTCACAAGATAAACATATACCCATCGATCTTTATCAAGGAGTAACAACGTTTCCACATTCCATCTGTCTCCATCAACTTTATCATTTTATGACCATATTACATTTTGAACAACACACTTCAAAAACCAACCATTTCATACATTCCATGGGATTTTTCATATATGTACATATAACAGTAAGAATTTCCCAATCATCCACTCATTCTAACACTTGATTGAGCAAGAATTTCAAGTTTTCAATTTTTATAAAAAATTCCCAAATTTCTAGGTTTTCACCAAACTAGGCATTTCCTCATCTTTTGAAGGAAAATTCTCTCCAAGGCATCTTTTCTTGCAATGTAGTTCATGCTCTCAAGAAATTTTAGAAAAACAAGGTGTAAACCCACTTTTAAAATTATCAACACACATCAGTCAAAATCAAAGTTTCTATACTTCCCAAATGAGTTCCAAATCAACATAATCTTGCAAATATATATATATAACTCTAAAAAAATCCCTAGCTCAAGTTTGAAGAAGAAATGAGATGAAAGCCCCAAAATCAACGGTGTTGGAACGTGATCTCCACCGCACAAAACGTAGCCCTTGAGAAGTTCTCCAACTTTGATGAAGGGATTAGGATCAAAACTCCAATGGATTTCAAGAAATCAAAGGTTTTATTTAATTTGGTGTAGGAAATATAGAGAGAAAGAAGAGAGAAGTGTTTTAGAGTGAGAGAGATATGTGTAAAAGTGAGATACACTCAGCCCAAGGAGAAGAAAAGGAAAAAAAATTGGACTCAGCGCTTTCCCACACGTGCATCCCTTTTCCCGCATGTGCGGCACATACTTCCCTCACATTCGGCACTCACCCCGCACGTGCGGCACTCTCGCTCGCACCTCCTTCTGTACGTGCATATAATGCAGTAGCCAACCCAGAATTTCCTTTCCTGACCGCACGTGTAACCTCACTTTCCGTACGTGCGGCCCCTTTTCCACACGTGCGACCCAAGCCCTCTCACGTGCAGCTCTGCCTCCCAGTCAGAAATTTTACCAATTGCACTGAAGAAGAAAAAAAAATCCCTAATCCAACCTCATGCCTCCCGAAACATGTGAAACTTGATAACAAAATAAATAAGAACAAGGATTTTGAGAAAGGTTTCCAAATGCAACAAACCCAAACAGTTAGCAACACTTCAAATTAAACCCGACACTCTAACAAGAGTAAACCCAACAATAACCAAAGAAGAACGAAATGGTTACGTACTTGGCCATCACAACCTCCCCACCATAGGAAATTTCGTCCTCGAAATTAAATTAAACTACTCAAACAAAGGGGCTTCAAGCAATCAAGACCACGCTATCATAATCTCAAATTGCAAAATCAATTCTCAACCAAAATTCACCATTACCATCATGGTTTCCTAGTGCCTTAGTCACAATATTAACAACAACAGTTCGTGATAAGCATAGGCATGACACTTTCCTACCACAATTATGACAATCACAATAATCACATGTTTGAAATGACAGCATGCACAACAACATGTGACTAACAATGTAACACATTTCCCTCCAACACAAGGGAATATCACAAATTAAACAATTAAGCATTTTCAAACAAGTTCGGATACTTGGAGCAAACCTCCGCCTCCCGCTCCCAAGTTGCTTCCTTGATTCCATGGTGTCTCCACAACACTTTTACTAACGGTATGATCTTTCCCCTCAATTCTTGTTCCCAAGTGTCTAAAATTTGAACCGGTCGCTCTTCGTATGAGGCATCCTCGTCTACCTCCAAATCAACCCAATCAAGCACATGAGAAGTGTCGGGTTCATACTTTCTAAGTATAGATACGTGAAACATGTTGTGAACCCCCTAAAATTGTGGCAATAAGGCTAACCAGTATGTCACCTCTCCAATTCACTCCAATATCTCGAAAGGCCCAATGAACCTTGGAGACAATTTACCACTCTTTCCAAATCTCATCAAGCCCCACCTTGGTGAGATCTTAAGGAACACATGGTCACCAACTTCGAAAGCTAAAGGTCGTCTTCTCTTACCAGCATAACTCTTTTGTCGGCTTTGAGTCATAACTAACCTCTTCTGAATGAGAGAAACTTTCTCGGTTGTCTCTCTAACAATCTCTGGACTCAACAATGGTGCATCACCCACCTCGACCCAACAAACTGGCGATCTACAAGGTCGGCCATACAAGGCCTCAAATTGTGCCATCTCAACACTAGCTTGATAACTATTGTTATAGGCAAACTCAATTAATGGTATCCCAAGACCCTTTGAAATCAAGGACGTAAGCTCTAAGCATGTCCTCCAAAATCTGAATGATACGCTCCGACTACCCATCGGTTTGAGGGTGGTAAGCGATGCTAAAGGTCAACTTAGTTCACAACTCCTCTTGAAGGCTTTGCCACAACCGGGTGGTAAAACGAGGATCTCTATCCAATACAATGGTCACAGAGACCCCATGAAGTCAAACTATCTCTCCAATGTACAACTCTGCCAAATGCTCAACTGAGTCCTCGGTGCGCATCTGAATGAAATGTGTAGACTTAGTCAACCTATCAACAATCATCCAAACGGCATCATTGCCTCGCTATGTTCTAGGAAGCCAACTACAAAATCCATGGTAACATGCTCCCATTTTCACTCGGCTATCGGTAAGGGTTGGAGAAAACCTGCTGGCCTTTGGTGTTCGACCTTCACTTGTTGACAAGTAAGGCATTTTGATACAAATAAGGCAGCATCCAGCTTCATACCCCTCCAGCAAAACTGATGACTAAAATCACGATACATTTTGCTGCCTCTCGAATGTACTGCAAGGAGTGAGTGATGGAACTCTCAAAGTACCTCCTCTCCACAAGATTTTGATTCAAGCAAACGATCTAGATAACGTACACTCAGATTCGAGTGGATGTTCAAACCCTTCTTTTCCTTCCCATTGGAAGTTCTATCACGGATTGACTCCACCTCACGGTTCCCCTGTTGTGCCTCTATGACCTTACTAATCAAGGTAGGTTGAGCAATTAAAGTAAACATGGTAGCACCCTCGCTGGACTCACCCAAATGCAAATCAAACCTGCCGATATCACCTAGCATATCCCATTCCCGAATGACCACACTTGGTAAACTATTCACAGATTTTTGCTCAAGGCATCGGCCACTACATTGGCCTTCCTAGGATGATAGTGTAATTCGAAATCATAATCCTTCATAAATTCCATCCGCCTTCGTTGGCATAAATTCAAGTCTTTTAGGAAAACAAATACTTTAGGCTCTTATGATCGGAGAAAACCTCAAACTTCTCACCATACAAATAATGTCCCAAAATTTTCAAGGCAAAAATTACCGCTGCTAATTCTAAATCATGGGTGGGGTAGTTTTTCTCATGAGTTTTCAATTGTCGTGAACCATAGGCCACAACCTTCCCCTCTTGCATCAAGACACAACCAAGCCCATCCCGAGACGCATCACAATAGACGGTATAACCCAAACCCCTTTCCAGAGTTATTAGAACCGGTGCGGTGGTCAATCTAGCCTTAAGTTCTTGGAATGACTTTTCACAAGCTTCACTCCACTCAAATTTGACACCCTTCCTTGTCAACCTAATCTGTCAACCTAATCAAAGGTGCAGCTAGTCTAGAGAAGTCCCTTACAAAATGACGATAATACCTGGCTAATCCTAAGAAACTTTGGATCTCAAAAACATTTTTAGGTTGTTCCTAATCCTGTATGGCATCTATCTTGGAAGAGTCTACAGTTACTCCTTCTCTTAACACCACATGCCCTAAAAACTTCACCTCGGTCAACCAAAACTCGCATTTCTCAAATTTGCCATAAAATTGGTGCTCCATAAGAAAATCAAGCACTAACCGCAAGTGGGTCTCGTGTTCCTCCTCAGAGGCTGAATAAATTAAGATGTCATCCACAAGGACGACCACGAAGCGGTCTAAGAATTCTCGAAAAATTCGATTCTCGAAAAATTTGATTCATCAAATCCATAAAGGAAGTGGGTGCATTGGTCAAACTGAAAGGCATTACAAGGAATTCATAGTGGCCATAACGTCTACGAGATGCCATTTTTTGGATGTCCTCCTCCTAGACTCTCAACTAATGGTATCTCGACCTCAAATCTATCTTCGAGAAACAGCGAGACCCTCTAAGTTGGTCAAATAAGTCATCTATTCTAGGTAACGGATATTTGTTCTTAACAGTAACTCGATTCAACTTGCCGTAATCAATACATAACCGCAACGACCCATCTTTCTTCTTTGCAAACAGAGCCGATGCTCCCCAAGGTGATGTATTAGGGCGAATAAAGCCCTTATCTAAAAGTTCTTGGCCTTTGGGTTGATATTTAATCAAAAGGGGAGTTTGTCCTAAAATGGTTTAAGTATTTATTTTGTATAAATAAATGGAATTAGTATTGTAAAGATAAAATTGGATAAATATTGAAATAAGCGGTATAGTTGGAATATATACATCATCTCACACCCATGGAAATTTGAATAAATTATCTGGTTTGAGATTGAATATTTGTTTAGAATTAGCTGTATTGGGCTATCGGTGGAAGATAGCTATGATTGTTATAGAAATTGCATGAGGATTCGTGAATTAAAACTAATCTATTGTTGGTTGTCATTGAATATGACTATGTTTTAAATACATTATATATGTATGATGTTTAGGAGGAGAAAAGGAATGTACTCCATGTTTGGGAGGAGATAGGGCATGGACTCCATTGAAATTAAGTTGCTGGAGTATCCTGGGTGAAAGTCACGAAACCGCGCGTATACATGGGTGCCGATCCCACAGAAGAAATTTTTGTAAAATGACAGATTGAAGTGTTTTGTGTGATAATTGTGTTGATTAGATAACCACTGAGTTGTAGGCTCAGTTGGGTTGTTGAAAGATAATGAAATTGGCTCATGAACTAAAATAAATTGAAGGAAAATGGAATAAGATATGAACTTTGGTACTTTATGACTATACAGAATATGAAAGTTTTACTACTGGCATTGTAAATGCACATCATGATTATATCTTCGTTAAATCTCATATATTGTGTTAGATTGTTCCTACTGGGCTTTGGTTCACCCTATTTGGAAAACATTTTCAGGGTTTGGTGACATGCCCCCGCCAAGGCAATAACTGGGAGGGACTTTTGGGAGCAAGAGCTTCTTTCTTTTGTTGTATTCTTTTTGTATAGCCAAGGGCTTTAATTGTATTGAGCTAGGCTCACTTTTGTTGTAACCAAGCAATGACTTGGAAAGATGTAAGCCTATAGGGCATATGATTATCTGTTTTAGAATATTCCCAACATTTCATCTAGAGCCAAACACACTCCTATGTTAAAATCCATTTAGGATATCTAAACCCAACTCCAAACTTGATAGTAGGTGTGACCAAACGCCCATTTCAATACACACAAAAAAAAAAAAGAGAAGTGCAAATTTTTTTTCTTCATTGTCTTCATTCTTCCCTCTCTAACTTCTCTCTACATTCTCTCTCATTTTCCTTTACTTTCTTGGTGGCCAAACACCACACCTTTGCTCCACCCTTACACCATCACCTTAACCCACCATCTCCACCACTGCCGGCCACCTTATCTCGCTAGAAAAAGGGTCCAGTCAGCTACTCCTTCACTCCATCCGAAAATAGCACAATAGAAGTACCAACTCTAGATTTTTCTTAATCTTTTGAAGAATCAAAGCTTGGGGTTTATTTTCTTGATGGATTAGAGGCTTGTAATTGGTAAGAATCTTTCTTTAACAGTTTAGTTTAAGGTTTTACATATTTTGAGTTAAAGATGATGAAATTTTTTTCTATTTTAGATCTATTATGATTTGGGGTTTGATTGTTGAGTTTTATACTCTCAATTAGTTTCTATGAGTGTTTTACATATGGAAAAATGATGAATTTGATGGTTGTGTTGGAGATTAAGATTTGGGTTAATCTAGGGTTTGAATGTGATCTAAAAATTGGGGATTTTGGTGTTAGGAAATTTATATGTTGAAATTGATTTGATAAATGGTAGATTGGGTATCTCTATGTTCTATGGAGGAATTTTATAAATGATTGAAGTGGTTTTACTTAAGTTGTTGAGTTTATGAAAAATGTTGATTATTGACTTTTGTAGTTAATTGATGGTGGTATTGTACAAATAAATTGATTGGATATTTAAAAAGTTATTAACTCAAAAATGTACAAAGGATGGGTGTTGTGCAGATTGGATAAGTTATTTGTTTAGGTGACTTGAAGTTGGAGGAGTTCTTTAGCTTGTCATTCCATAGCATAACTTATTTAGGACCATTTTTGTAGATGTTGTAATTTTCATTGAAAGCTTTTCCTAATTTTAGATCCTATTTACTAATTGTTAGGATTGGAGGAAGTCGTCTCTACACCTCTTGGTAATTAATTTGTAGAGTTTCAAATCTACGCTTTTACTATTTTTGGAGGTGAGTATACTTACCATGGAAATTACCTTACCTCTATCTTTATTACAAAGTTTGAAAATAATTTTTGAATTAAAGGAAGTGAATGATACATTTCATCATGATATATGTATAAAAAGAAAATCTATAAATTTATTGAGGCCAAGGGTTGAGTTTAAAGAAATATATGATTTCATTTGTATAATGAAGCATTAATTTTTTTTATGAGAATTTATTTAAGTTGAGTCCTTCAAATTTTATGATGATGATGATGATTGAATGACAATGAAACGTTATGCGAGGGTATTTATTTTATTGATCATATAACTGAATATAGCCTTCGGGGCCACAAAGGCCAAAATGCTTTGGGGTCCTGGGGACCGAAATGTTTTAAGGACCATAAGGGTCGTTGTATATATAAGGGGTCTCGAGGACCGAAACATTGAAATAAGAATTGAAGTGCTACGATGACATGAGTTATGTTCCTATGGTTATGTTTTGGGTAACAGTACCGTCACCACCTAAGTCCCGAGGTAACGCGACCCTAAGGCTATGTAGTGGTTCGTATGATGGACATGAAATCTTAATGTATTGAAAAGTTGTATTTTTGTTTACTTTCATTATTCAAATGTATTTTTTTCCTGCCTTATGAGATTCCTTGGAAAAATCTTGATAACGTTTTATGAAAATTTTATTTCATTATTTTTATTTTTATTTTGTATAAATTTCAGTCCAATTAAGCTCTTATGTTTATTATCTTTATTTTGAACCCAACTGGAAGGAACAAAGTTTTATAACTCCATAGTATTGGTATACTCATTGGGCTTTAGCTCATTCTTTTAAATATTTTTTTTCAGATTCATAAACTTTTGTGTGGCTCGCCTCAACTTGGAAGATTAGAATTTTTTTGAAGGATCAAAGGTGGGCATCTTGTAGTTGAGGTTTTCCTTAGGGTCATTCTAGGATGTAAGTTTATCCTTAATTTTTTTTTTTTTTTGAAGGAGGTTGATTGTAAATATTTGCTTATGAAGTTGGATGTATTGGTGGATTCGTGAATAGTATGTTTTATTTTTGGGGAAGTGATGCTTGGGAACTATCTTGTAGCATGATGATATTTTTGTCTTTGAATGGATCATCTCATATATGTTGGACAATTGAAAGGTCTTATGCACTCTTGGTGATGTGGTGATGTGATGTAAGAATTATACAGGAATTGTTGTGTAAATGTGCTATAGCGTTTGAGGTGCACCCTCTTGGCGAGGTTTTGCCTTGCCAAGATTGGGTCGTTACATGCTTAGTTTTTAGTCCTTTTATCATTACAACACATGCTGTAGATTCAGGATGAACATTTGTGAATGTATCGCTTGTGTAGCTTTTGTACACGAACTCTGATGAATGAAAGTATATTATTTCTATTATCTTTTCACTTGTGGGTTGATTGATTGTATTATTTTTGGGGCGTTACAACTTGGTATCAGAGCGCACCGAGTTTGAATACTTTGGGTACGTGGGAAGTAGTTATTACCATATGGGTTTGCCTCACTTAGCTGAGGCGTTAGTATATATTATATGCTTATGTGATAACATGCTTATGTGATTATATGGGCATGAGATTTAATTTTTAGGATGTTGATCGACTCTACGGGTTTCTAGGAGTCCTATTGGAAAGGCACCTGATCAATGTTGTTTCTAATTAGAACTCTGGCAACGCCGCGGGACGGTCACTATCCAGAAATGAAATTCGTGTTTGTCTATGTGACTACGTGCTTAGATGGAGTAAATTACTATTGTCCAATGTATTAAGACGCAGGTGAGTTAGCTTCGGCACATTTGTGAATGTGCTAATCTCTTGTGTTACCTTCATTAGGATGTCAGAACGTGGTCATGATGGTAGGCGTGGTTGGCCTAGAAGGCACGAGGTGCCCATACCAGATGATATTCCGGCACAAGAGGAGGGAGTTGGTTAGGCCAATGTGGCTGAACCAGTTGGTCAGGAGGCCATGGGTGCCTTAGCCCGCGAAATGGTCGAAGCATTGCGGGAATCTATGGACATTCGCAGAGCTAAGAATCAAGTCCAGACCCAAGTAGCTGAGGCAAGGCCATCTTTTCTGAAGAGAGTTTTTCTAGTCTAATCCGAATGAGTTTTTAGGTGATCCCAAGGAGCGACTAAAGGCAGATGAGTGGTTAGAGCAAATAGTGAAGACGTTCAAGATGCTTGGCTTTGAGGACGACCAGTTGAGGGAGACCTTGGCATCTTTCCAGCTGAAAGGGGATGTGGGTCAATGGTGGAAGTATGCGTGTGGGCACATTGGGGTGACTTGGGAGGCTTTTGTCAACGCCTTCTAGGACACGTTTCTACCTCCCATCGGTTAGGGAGAAGTTAAAGAACAGTTTTCCAAGCTGGTGCAATTGAACACACCAGTGGCTGAGTTTGAGGCCACATTTACTAGCCTCTCTAGGTTTGCTCCTCAGCTTGTGGCAACTGAGGAATACCATTGTCTGGAGTTTGAGAAGCGGTTAAGGCTGGGATCATATTTCGAGTGACCGGGTCCATGATAGCGATTATGGGTGCCTTGTGGAGGCAGCGGCCCATCTTGAGACCGTTATGCAGGTAGAAGAAGAGAGGATGAGGGGCTACATGAGGAGTCAGGATATTCAGGGGATGGTAAGAGGCAGAAGGGGCTTACCCCATAGCAGTCCCAGGGAGCACAGTCGAGGTCTACCTTTCCAGTGCCAAGTTTGGGTTCTGAGAGAGGTGGCCAGGGAGATGTTACTCGTTACAAATGTGGTCAGTTAGGCCATAAGTCCCCAGCTTGCCCACAGAGGGAAGGAGGGCAACAGTCTGCACTGTCTTTGGCTCGTTCTCAAGGCCAAAGTCAGGGGAGAGGGTAGTCGCTCACTTGTTATCAGTGTGGGCAGACGGGGCATATGAAAAGGTTTTGCCCACTGTTGTGTCACATCCGATGCCTCTGGTTCGAGGCAGATACAGAGCCACCAGCCTACACAGTCAGCACAGGCCTCGAGGGCCAATTAGGGAGCCTCTTCAACTCAGTCTGTGCATCAGGCTTATGATCCAAGAGGTGAGCAGGCTGAGCAGAGACCTACGGGGCGCGTGTATGCTGTTACCATGCCGGAATTAGTACCAGCGCCTTCTGTTGTGAGAGGTACTTTCTTGTTTTGTAATTTGGTTGCTAATGTGTTAATTGATACGGTTGCATCCCATTCTTTTATCTCGTTTGCATTTGCATCAGTTTTGGGTTAGAGTTGGCTCAATTAGCATCCCCTACCTATGTAGAGTCACCTATCGGTAGTGAGGTGATTTTGAAGCAGGGGTGTCAAGGTTGTGACATAAAGGTTGCCGGTCGTCAACTTCATTTGCATTTGTATTGATTGATATATCTAGCTTTGATGTTGTATTGGCATGGACAGTTATCGTCATACCGGCTGTTATAGATTGCTACTGTCAGAGGGTTACTATATGTACCTTGAGCGGTGATTGTTTTTATTTCTTGGGGGACCGGGTGGATAGAGTCTTATCACCGATATATGATCCACGTGGGCAGAGTGAACTTAGTTGTCCTCTTTCTAGCTTCTTGAGTAGTGAATGTGATGAAGTCCGGGCTGAGTTGCCAATGGTGGTTTGTGAATACCTCGATGTCTTTCCTGAGGATCTTACTAGTTTACTGCCTCAGCGAGAGATCGAGTTCTCTATTGATTTGGTGCCTGGCACGACTATGGCACCGTATAGATTTACACCAACTAAATTGAGTGAGTTGAAGATTCAACTCTAAGAATTACTAATAAGGGTTTTATCCACCCTAATACTTCACCTTGGGGAGCACCGGCTCTCTTTGCTAAAAAGAAGAATGGAGCGTTGCGACTTTGTATAGATTACCGGAAGTTGAACCGGGTAACTGTTAAAGAACAAGTACCCAATGCCTTGTATAGATGATCTGTTTGATCAGTTGAAAGGGGTCTTTTTGCTTCTCTAAGATAGACCTGAGATCGATTATCACAGTTGAGGGTAAGAGAGGAGGATATCCCGAAGACGGCATTTTGTACATGGTATGGACATTACGAGGTTCTGTGATGCCTTTTGGGCTAACCAATGCTCTAGCTGTGTTTATAGATTTGATGAACCGGATCTTCCATGAGTTCCTAGACCATTTTGTGGTCATCTTTGTGGATGACATCTTGATTTACTCACCCTCTGAGGAGGAGCACGAGGAACATTTGGGAGTGGTGCTTGAGTTGTTTAAGGCCTATAAACTGTATGCTAAGTTCTGGCTGAGGAAAGTTAAATTCTTAGGCCATGTGGTATCTGGGGAAGGGGTGACAGTAGATTCATCCAAGATAGAGGCAGTGCAAGAGTGGGCACAACCTAAGAATGCCTTCGAAATTCATAGTTTTTTAGGGTTGGTCGAGTATTACCGTTGATTTGTGAATGATTTCTCTAGGCTAGCCTCACCTTTGACTAGGATGACAAGGAAAGGAATCAAATTTGTGTGAAGTGAGACTTGTGAGAAGTCATTTCAAGAGCTTAAGGTTAGACTTACCACTGCTCCAGTCTTGATTATTCCGGAGAGGGGTTTGGGCTATTTAGTATATTGTGATGCCTCACGGGAAGGTTTGGGTTGTGTATTGATGCAAGAGGGGAGGGTAGTAGCCTATGGCTCGTGGCAGTTGAAAACACATGAGAGGAACTACCCTATCCATGATTTAGGATTAGCAGCGGTTATATTTGCCTCGAAGATTTGGAGGCACTATCTGTATGGTGAGAGATTTGAAGTGTTTTGTAATCACAAGAGTCTGAAATATCTGTTTGCATAGAAGGACTTGAATTTGAGGCAAAGAAGGTGGATGGAGTTCATAGAGGATTATGATTTCGAGTTACATTATCATTCAGGAAAGGCCAATGTTGTGGCCGATGCTTTGAGTAGGAAATCAATTAGCAGTGTGGCTTGTATCGCTGTCCAGAATGGGAGATATTGGGTACTATTGGTGAGTTTGACTTACATCTTGGTTAGTCCGTTGAGTCTGCAACATTGTTTACAGTAGTTGCACAACCCACACTTGTGAACCGAGTGTTGGAAGCACTGAAGAATGATCTTGAGGTAGAAACCCTCCAGGAAAAGATCTCTAGTAGGAAGGTGGAAAGGGGCTTGAACGTGCATTTTGACTCGAGTGTTAGATACATTGATTGTCTATTTGTGCCGGAGTCTTGCCGAGAGGAAGTACTCCGAGAGTTTCACCAGTCACGCCTTGCAATGCATCCAGGGGGCACAAAGATGTATCACACCTTAGTCGCCAATTTTGGTGAGGGGTATGAAGAAGGATATATTTGTGTTTGTATCGAAGTGCCTTACTTGTCAGCAAGTGAAGGCCGAGTATCAGAGGCCAGCGGATTTGTTACAACCCTTGCCTATAACCAGTGGAAGTGAGAGCATATCACGATGGATTTTGTTGTAGGCCTTTCAGGACTCAATGGGTAGTGATGCCATTTAGGTGGTAGTTGACCGGTTGACCAAGTTGGCAAACTTTATATCTATGCGTGTAAGCGATTCGATAGACTATCTTGCTAACCGTTATATTAGGGACATAATAAGGTTGCACAGGGTCCCTGTGACGTTGTTTTGGATAGAGATCCGTTTTCACAGCTCGGTTGTGGCAGAGCTTATAGAGTGCCTTGGGCACTAGATTGACTTTTAGCACTGTGTATCACCCTCAGACTGGCGGGCAGTCTGAGCATACGATTCAATCTTGAGGACATGCTTCGAGGTTGTGTCCTTGATTTTAAGGGGTCGTGGGACAAGCACTTGCCCTTAATGGAGTTTGTCTATAATAATAGCTTCCAATCGAGTATTGGCATGGCACCGTTTGAGACCTTGTATGGCCGACCATGTAGATCCCTGGTGTGTTGGGCCGAGGTGGGTGATACACCTTTGTTGGGTCCAGAGTTGGTTCGTGAAACGACGGAGAAGGTGGCACTTATCCGTAAGCGATTAGTTATGGCTTAGAGTCACTAGAAAAGTTATGCCGACCGTAGTAGGGGACCCTTGTCTTTTGAGGTGAGAGATCATGTCTTTTTGAAAATATCATCTAGACAAGGTTTGATGAGATTTGGGAAGAGTGGAAGTTGTCCCCTCAATTTATTAGACCTTTTGAGATCCTTAAGCAGTCGAGAGGTTGCTTACCATTTGGCGCTACTGCCACAACTTTCTAGGGTTCATGATGTGTTTTCATATTAGTATGCTTCGGAAGTATGAGCCGATCCATCGCACGTATTGGATTGGACCGACTTAAAGGTAGATGAGGATGCCTCATATGAGGAGAGACCGGTAAGAGTCTTGGATACATGAGACCAAGTCTTGCAAGGCAAGACATTCCCTTGCTTAAGGCATTGTGGAAACATCATGGAGTTAAGGAAGCAACTTGGGAGTGTGAACTGGAAGTTCGAGAGAAATATCCAGACTTATTTGTTGGTGTTTGATTATATATTGAGATTTTAATTATGCTAATGAAATGTAAAAGCATTGTATATGTTTTAAAACACGAGAACATTGTACATGTTATGGGGTGCTTGGAAACATGGATTCAATATAAACATTGCATATGTTTTGAGAATATGGAATATTTTGTGTTGTATCACTTTTGAAAACAATGTATATGTTGTGTAAATTTTGAACATTGTAAATGTATAGGGGAATTGTAAATTGCACTTTCAATATGGGACTTGTGTATCAAGTTGATGAAAATGGATGACCAGCTAGTGGGTCATGATGTTGAACTTGTTAGATTAACATTGTTGTGAATGGTTTAATAATGATTTTGAACTTGATTTGAAATTTTGGGGACAAAATTCCTTAAGGAGGGGAGGCTGTAGCGATTCCGGTTTTGACCCGACTCTTGTTGGATTCCGGACTCGAGCTTATGGTTTCTAAATGTTGTTCATTGTCGATTTCCCCTTAATCCCTCTTAAATTTGGTTATTGGATTGTAGTTGGGTGTTTGGAACAGGTTGGTTGCTTGTTTTTCCAAACCTTTGTTGCCCAAATTTTTACTCCTCCGCTCGAACAGCCATTCTTGCACTCAAGCGGCTTTGCAAATTTTGCTCCTCCGCTCAAGCAGCCATTCTTGCGCTCGAGTGGGCTTTACAAACTCTCAGTATTTTTGCAGACCTGTAAATACTGGAAGAGTGTACTCCACACTCGATCGACATTTCTTATGCTTGAGCAGGTGGACGCTCGAGCGTCCTTGCACTCGAGCGATGTCCTTCGTCTGCAAAAATTTTGAAAGTGTGTCTTCTATGCTTGAGCGTCACTTCTTACGCTCTAGCGGAACAATATGTCTGACGCTCGAGCGTCACTTTTCACACTTGAACAGACTACGTGTATAACAGGTCGCGAAGACGTCTTTTTCATCACTTTTTCATTCCTCTCTCACTCTCTCTCTCTCTCTCTCTCTCTCTCTCTCTAAAGCTTTCTAAAAATCTAGATCTTGAGTTTCCCTCTCTAAAACTCATCTTCTCTCTACCATTTCACCTAGATCCATTGGGATCATCACCCTAGTGCCTTTGAGAAAAAGGTAGAATGCCTCAAGAGCTCCGTTTTGATCCGAGTAGAAGTTGGTTTTGACGTCTTTAAAGTTTCTCCTTTGTTACTTTGTTCTTCTAAGCTTGAGGTAGGGATTTTTCTACACTTTCATATATTTTTAACTTAGTTATTTGATGATTGTGTAATAATTGTGGGCTTTGGGTGTATTATGGGTAAACCTAGGGTTTGGGTTATTAAATCAAAAGACGGGTTTCTAAGCAAATGAGTTATAAATGGTTATGGGGTTGAATATGAGGTTATAATTTGACTAAATGGTTGATTTTGGCCTTTGGGTTGATATTTAATCAAAAGAGGAGTTTCTCCTAAAATGGTTTAAGTATTTATTTTGTATAAATAAATGTAATTGGTATTGTAAAGATGAAATTGGATGAATATTGAAATAAGTGGTGTAGTTGGAATATATACATCATCTCATACCTATGGAAATTTGAATAAATTATCTATCTTGAGATTAAATATCTGTTTAGAAATAACTACATTGGGCTATCGAGAAGGTAACTATGATTGTTGTTGAAATTGCATAAGGATTCGGTGAATTAAAACTATTCTATTGTTGGTTGTCATTGAATATGACTATGTTTTAAATACATTATATATATATGATGTTTGAGAGGAGAAAGGGAATGTACTTCCATGTTTGGGAGGAGATTGGGGATGGACTCCATTGAAATTATATAGCGATCTAGGTTTTACCCCAACCTTTGTCGTGTTCCGAAATCGGGTTTCGTGATTGTATGCTCTTGCCTTTGTCATGTTTCCTCCCTTTAGTTCTTTAAATTTGAGTTTTGGGACTTGTTGGGCGAGTTTGGAATAGGTTGGTTGTCTATTGGTGCAAATGGTTGCTGCCTAGGTTTTGGCTTCTTCGCTCGAGCAAGACTTTTTGCGCTCGAGCGAGCCTTAGTTATTTGCTTCTTCGCTCGAGCAAGGGTTCTTGCGCTCGAGCGAGGATTGAGAGTCTTCAGGTTTTTTTCTTAGACGTAGCTTTCGCTCGAGCAAGAACTTTTGCGCTCGAGCGAGACGTGTGTTCTTTGTTCCTTAGCTCGAGCGAGAACTCTTGCACTCGAGTGTGCGTCTGCGTTGGTGGCAGACCTGAAGCTTTGCATTGTGCGCTCGAGCGACGCTTCTTGCGCTCGAGCGAGGCCACTTGTTATGTTTGGTTGCTCAAGTGACAACTCCTTCGCTCAAGTGAGCCTCGCATATATCAGTTCGCAGCACGTGATTTTATATCACTTTTTGACCTTTTCTTCACTTAAAACCCTAATCTGGCTGTCTCGTATAGATGATCTGTTTGACCAGTTGAAAGGATCCCGTTGTTTCTCTAAGATAGATTTGAGATCGGGCTACCGTCAGTTGAGAGTCAGGGAGGAGGATATCCTGAAGACGGCATTCCGTACGCGATGTAGCCATTATGAGTTTTTGCTGATGCCTTTTGGGCTAACTGATGCCCCAGCTGTGTTCATGGACTTGGTGAAACGGATTTTCCAGGAGTTCTTAGATCGCTTCATAGTCGTCTTTGTAGACAACATTTTGATTTATTCATCCTCTGAGGAAGAGCACGAGGAACACTTGTGAGTGGTGCTTGAGTTGCTTAGAGCCCATAAGCTATATGCCAAGTTCAGGAAGTGTGAGTTCTGGCTAAGAGAGGTTAAGTTCGTAGGCCATGTAGTTTTCGGGGAAGGGGTGACTATGGATTCATCCAAGATTGAGGCAGTGCAGGATTAGGTACAACCT
The DNA here is from genome assembly GCA_030407325.1 of Camellia japonica. Lineage (NCBI taxonomy): Eukaryota > Viridiplantae > Streptophyta > Magnoliopsida > Ericales > Theaceae > Camellia > Camellia japonica. Next base: position 135,942,400 of record JAPPVO010000019.1, read on the forward strand.
AAGAATGTTTTCGAGATCCGTAGTTTCTTGGGGTTGGCCGGGTATTACCATCGATTTATAAAAGATTTCTCCGAACTTGCTTCGCCTTTGACTAGATTGACGCAGAAAGGGGTCAAATTTGTGTGGAGTGAGACTTGTGAAAAGTCATTCCAAGAGCTTAAAGTCAGACTTACCACCGCTCTAGTCTTGATTATTCCGGAGAGGGGTTTGGGCTATTCAATGTATTGTGATGCCTCACGATAAGGGTTTGGGTTGCGTATTGATGCAAGAAAGGAAAGTAGTAGCCTATGGCTCGCGGCAGTTGAAAACACACGAGAGGAATTACCCTACTCACAATCTAGAGTTAGTAGCTGCAATTTTTTCCTTGAAGATTTGGAGGCACTACCTGTATGGTGAGAGGTTTGAGGTATTTTCTGACCATAAGAGTCTAAAGTATCTGTTTACACAAAAAGACTTAAATTTGAGGCAGAGAAGGTGGATGGAGTTCATAGAAGATTATGACTTCGAGTTGCATTATCATCCGGAGAAGGCCAATGTTGTGGTCGATGCCCTAAGTAGGAAATCCCTCAGTAATGTAGCTTGTATCGCTATCCGGGAATGGGAGATGTTGGGTGCCCTTGGTGAATTTGACTTACTTCTACGCGAGTCTGTTGAGTTCACAGCCTTGTTTTCTATAGTTGCACAACCTACACTTATGAATCGAGTGTTAGAAGCACAGAAGGGTGATTTTGAGGTAGAATCCTTCCGGGAGAAGATCTCCAGTGGAAAGGTAGAGAAGGGTTTGACTGTGTACCCTGACCTGAGTGTGAGATACCGAGACCGCTTGTTTGTGCAGGAGTCTTGCCGAGAGGAAGTATTATGAGAGTTTCACCATTCACGCCTTGCGGTGCATCTGGGAGGCACAAAGATGTATCATGATCTGAGTCGCCAGTTTTGGTGGAAGGGTATGAAGAAGGATGTGGCAATGTTTGTATCGAGGTGCCTTACTTGTCAGCAAGTGAAAGCCGAACACCAGAGGCCAACAGGTTTGTTGCAACCCTTGCCTATAGTTGAGTGGAAGTGGAAGCATGTTACGATGGACTTTGTGGTGGGTCTTCCAAGGACTCAACGGGGTAATGATGCCGTTTGGGTGGTAGTTGACCGGTTGACCAAGTCAGCGCATTTTATTCCTATGCGTGTAAGAGATTCGGTAGATTACCTTGCTGACTTGCATATTCGGGACATAGTGAGATTGCAGGGGTCCCAGTGATGATTGTCTCTGATAGAGATCCGCATTTCATTGCCCGGTTGTGGCAGAGTTTGCAGAGTGCCTTGGGCACTAGATTGACTTTTAGCACGGCTTACCATCCTCAGACTAACGGGCAATCCGAGCGAACTATTCAGATACTTGAGGATATGCTTCAGGGCTATGTCCTTGACTTTAAGGGATCGTGGGAGAGACATTTACCCCTAGTGGAGTTTGCTTACAATAACAGTTTCCAATCGAGTATTGGCATGGCACCGTTTGAGGCCATGTATGGCCAACCGTGTAGATCTCCAGTGTGTTGGGCCGAGGTGAGTGATGCACCTCGGTTAGGTCTAGAGTTAGTTTGGGAAACGACGGAGAATGTGGCACTTATTCATAAGAGGTTGGTTACAGCCCAAAGTCGCCCAAAGAGTTATGCCGACCGTAGGAGGAGACCTTTGTCATTCGAGGTGGGTGATCATGTCTTTTTGAAAATATCACCTAGACGGGGCTTGATGAGGTTTGGCAAGAGTGGGAAGTTATCCCCTCGGTTTATTGGCCCTTTTGAGATCCTTGAGCGGATTGAAGAGGTTGCATACCATTTAGCATTGCCTCCGCAACTTTCTGGAGTGCATGACATGTTTCATATTAGTATGCTTCGGAAATATGAGCCGGTGTGGACGCACCCGAACGTCCTGGGAAAATCTCGTTTTGTTCATTGGGCTTACTACAGTTCGAACTCAAATATCACGGTTCTGAATCTAATCCCACAAAGTGCAATGCGAGACCGATAAATCACCAAAGAGTCCAAATCCGGCAAATCATTTTGAAAAATAGATTTTTTAGAAAGAAGTGCCAAACATGGACTGCTTTACCAGATACAGAGAAACCACCTAAATATTTTATTTTGAGGGAATTTAGGAAACCCTGACTCGTGCCTAAGGCCACGTGTCCGTCATCACCAAAGTTGCCTCGGCTTGGGAACTTGGGTACGATTGGGGAAGGTCACTTTGTGAGCACCCCCGCTCGCCCGATCAAAGATCGGCCTCTACTAACCATGATATCGAGTTTTGAAAACATTATGTGCTCTTATTCCAGTTATTAGCCTAGAATTACTATGTGATGCACACAACATACAAGTATAGACTGGATCGTTTGAGTTGGAACAAAACATTTCATGTTTGTTTATTTGAAAGATGGTTTGATGGTGCTACTCGCAAGTAGGTGTAGACGTCCCCGAACGTCCCGGGAGGGAATCCCGTTTTGTTCATTGGGCTTACTACAGTTCGGACTCAATGTCACGGTCTTGTATCTAGTCTCGCAGAGTGCAATGCAAGACCGATGAATCATCAAAGTGTCCAAGTCTGGCAAATCGTTTTTGAAAACAGATTTTTTTGAAAGAAGTGCCAAACATGGACTGCTTTGCCAGATACAGAGTCGCCACCTAAATATTTATTTTGGGAGAATTTAGGAAACCCTGACTCGTTGCCTAAGGCCACGTGTCCGTCATCACCAAAGTTGCCTCGGCTCGGGAACTTGGGTACGATTGGGGAAGGTCACTTCGTGAGCACCCCCGCTCGCCCGATCAAAGATCGGCCTCTACTAACCATGATATCAAGTTTTGAAAATATTATGTGTTCTTATTCCGGTTTATTAGCTTAGAATTACTATGTGATGCGCGCAGCATACAAGTATAGATTGGATCGCCTGAATTGGAACAAAACATTTCATGTTTGTTTTTGAAAGCGGTTTGCTACTTGCAAGTAGGCTAAAATGCAGATTTTGCCACCCTTGGGTGGGCTTAGAAAACATGGTGATTTGCCACTATCTAGTGGGCTTAAAACTCGCAATCAATGAATTGTTCCAATTCAGATAATCCAACCTCCACCCACAAGCATTCAGGCAGTTATATCACATAAGCACATAGCCCCATGGTAAGCATGCTATCATGGCAGTCACTCACATGCATGCAAGGATGCTAAAGCACAAACACTCACCGAGTACTCCAGGCCAAAACAGAAACTATTTAGTAATCAATGCATGATCCTAGTTCATGTTAAGATGGCTAATGCAACACATGCAAAATGCAACTAAGATAGGCTCGGCTAGTCTAAACATGGCATATGAAATGCAACAGATAACATGTATTCAACTTAGAATTGAAGTACAATGCAGTTAGTATGATACGCCGAGCCCGGTGCATGCAATACAGATGAATGAATACACACATGTATAGCATAAGGTATGCTAATTTAAATATGCCCTAATACTAACCATTGAAAGCAAGTAAATAAAAGGGAGAAAGAAATGGGGGTTGGAAGACATACACACACTCACACACACTTATTACACAATTGCCCTCGCTCGGAGGGTCCAAAAGAATAATACAGGCCAAATAATGAATCAACTATCCTAGCTAATTAATTATTACAAAACTTCTAATTAATTAACAAATTAATTACAAAAACAGCCTAAATATGAAACTAAAGAGACCACCGCAGCTCTGCCTCGGAATGCGTGGATAATGCATGCTCGATTTGCCTTGCTTGGAAACCCGTTACCATGCCACTGTTGCCTCTGTTTGCACTGTTCTGCACCTCTGAGGGATGCGAAAATTCTTGAGGCACCTCTGCACCATTCCCTAATCATTTTGAAATGCCACCGGCCAATGAAAAGTACCACCGACCATGTAAATGTGACCATTGACCATAAATTGGGTCACCGGCTGGATTCTGATGGTTGGTCGGCACTGAAAGTGGCCGGCCGGCCATTTATTCCTGCAGAATCCTATTTTTGCTACAGCAGTGGACAGATAGTGCATGGTATGGAATTTTCAAAGCAATGTGTGCATGGCCACTCTCCCTATCATGCTATGGACTCAAGGGAGTGTGGCCCTCGATACTCGGGCCACTAATCATGCATTCCAATACACGATGGCCAAAGGTACCAAGTTTGCAAATCAATGTAAATGCATGTGACAAAACAAATGAATGCTTCACGCCCTATCATTTTGGGATCAAGGGCATCGGCGACCGAGGGTTGAGATGTGTTTCATCACTTCGAGTACGAACACACCTCACTCCTCCAGTTTGGTTTGACACCCCAAACCAAACGAAATGCAATGCATGCATGCCTTATGCAATGCAAAGTAATGCAACTAGTGCAACTAGTGCAATATGAGGATGCTAACTCAATGCATTGTAATGCTACCTAAACATGCAAGTTAAGCTAATGCAATATGAACATGTCAAGCATACAATGAGGTTATGTGATGCAACTAGTTAGATATCATGCAATGTACTAAGCATGCAAACATGATGTAATGCAAATATGCAACAATACACAAATGCAACTTGTCAAACATGCAATTATATACAAAGATGGACTTAAACCAAAATTGGGAGACCTCAGCCCATCCCAAAACAGTGGCCAAAATGATGGGTGAAGGCAGCAAAAATGCAAAGCAAACAAGCTTACTAATTGGTCCATTACTTAGACCACAATGCACAACCTTCAAGCATGAGTGAAATGCGATGAATATGAGAACATGGCATTATAATAAACTCTGAAATCTCATGAGTGATGCCAACTCAAACAAAACATGCAAGTAAGGAATGCAATAGGGCTCCAAACTTGAGGCCAACAAGGGGGTTCAAACCATAGCTATGACAACCAAACCCCAAAGGACCAAAATGACTTAAAACAGTCCTAGGGCATTCCAAAATAAGACTAGAACATGCATGGAACATGGTCAAAGCATGCCAAGAAATGGGTCCAAAACAAAGGGGATTCAAGGCCACAAAGAGGGCACTCTACTACAACCACCCCAACCACATATGGCATGGACTAATCAATGCAAAATAGAGTTTTAACATGCAAAAAGGAGCCCTAAAACCCACTGATATGGTAGCCCAAAGCCTCAAACATATAGGCATGCACAATCACTCATTTTAAGGCACAAAAGAGCATCTCTTCAAAGCATGGAAAGGATGATGAATGCAAGCATACAAGCATGGATTATGGACTGAAATAGCATGGAAAATGATTCCAAATCACTGAAACAACCCAACCAAAGCATGCTAATGACTCACACACTCAAGGCTCATAAGCCAAAATGCATGGTGGCTATACCAAACATAGCAAACATGATCAAATCAGCACCCAACAGACCTCAAGCATGATGAAATATGACCAAAAGCTTCATGGAGTCAAGCTAGAACATGCAAGCATGGAGGGGCAAATGCATGGCACATGTTATGACAATGAAGGGGGTTACTAGACAAGTGTATGATGCGTGTAATGGACCATCAATCCGACCAAAAACAGAGGTATAATGTAACCAAATAACACCCAAAAACCTCTAAAATGGAGCTAAGTAAAGCTAAGCATGTATGCTACCCTTATGAGCCAGAAATATGAACAAATGAGACACAAAGGGAGAGGGGTATCCCTCCCCTATACAAGACTTCAAGACTCCTTCACCACCACTGAAAATCCACTAGATTTCAGTGGTGAGAAGGCCAATACACAAAAGGTTCCAAAGCTTAACAAAGAAGGCACAAAAGGGGCCAAACAAGGCCTAAGAGGGGGAGGTCGACCGCCAACACCAAAATGACCTTAATGAAACATCTTAAACATCAAAAAATAGAACTTTTATCAGTTATACACAAAGCTCAAAATAGCATGCAAAGTAGGTTAAAAGCTAGTGCAAGAATGGGGAATATAAAGTAACTATGCTCACCCTTGAACAACACTTGAAGAACAGCGACCTCAGGCCCCTTTTCTGATCAAAACCAGCTTAAAAGCTCTAAGAACAACCTCCCAACACCTCAATAACCCAAGTATGGTGTAATACTAGGTGCCTTAGTGCAAAACTAAGAACAAAACACCCTTTTAGGCCCTCTAACACACACAAATGAAGAGAGAGAGAGGGAGATATAGAGAGAGAAAGTTGTATATCATATATCTTTGGTTTTTGCTGAACCCCTTCAAAGGAGAGGGAAGGCTCTCTTATATAGAGCAAGATAAAGACCTAAGCTTCTTAAAGAAGCTAAACAAAAGGGGTCAAGGCGGTCAAGCTTCTCAAGGAAGAAGCTAAGGCAAGGATGCAAGCTTCTTGAGGAAGCTAAGACAAAGGGTCAAGCTTCCTCAAGAAGCTAAATCAAAGGGTGCAAGCTTCTCTAAGAAGCTTAGAACAAAAAGGGTGCAAGTCCTCCATACACGTGTATGGAGGACAGATTTGTGTGCTCCAGCTGGCACAGCTGGCATGCACAATGCCTAAAAAAGGCAAAAAAGAAGTCCCGGCCAGAAAATATGGCCGATTGACCAAATCAAAGGCCGGCCGACCACCAAAGGTGCCGACCGGCCATCACAAATGGCCGGTGGCAAGAGAACATGGCCGGTGACATCATGCCAAGGCCGGTGGGTTTCAAGGGTAGCTAACAAGCTACTCTCTACCCTCAGAAGCAAAAACCAACAAGTGTTTGGTTCAACCAAGCACAAGATAGTCAAGTCGAGAGATCCTGAGGCAAGGCGCGCAGTCGAGACCTCCGAGAACTCAAAACGAACACGAACATGGATGATCACCGAGCGTTCAAACGGTGACGTCCAAATCTTGAGGGCGGTCAAAAATGGGGTGTCTACAGTAGGCTAAGACGTGGATTTGCCACCCTCAAGTGGGCTTTAAGAAAACATGATTTTGCCACTCTCAAGTGGGCTTAAAACTCTCAATTGGTGAATTGTTCCAATTCAAATAACCCAACCTTCACCTACAGGCATTCAGGCAGTTATATCACATAAGCAAATAGCCTCATGGTAAGCATGCTATCATGGCAGTCACTCACACGCATGCAAGGATGCTAAAGCATAAATACTTACCGAGTACTCCAAGCCAAAGAAAGAAGCTAATTAGAAATCATACATGAGTCCTAACTATGCTGAAATGCCTAATGCAACACATTCAAAAATGCAACTAAAATAGGCTCGGCTATTCTAAAATGGCATATAAAATGCAACAACTGATACACGTATTCAATTTGGAATTGAAATGCTATGCAATTAGTATGATGTGCCGAGCTCGATGCATGCAATACGAATGAATGTATGCAAACATGCTAACATAAGGTATGCTAATCGAAACATGACCTAAAACTAACCATCAAAAGCAGGTAAGTAAAAGGGAGAAAGACGTGGGGTTGGAAGACATTTACACACGCATGCACACTTATTACAAATTCGCCCTCTCGACGGAGGGTCCGAAAGAATAATACAAACCAAATAAATAATTAACTACTCCAACTAGTTAATTATTACAAACCCTTAATTAATTAACAAATTAATTAGAAAATAAACTAAGTATGAAATTCAAAAGGCCGCCACAGCTCCGCCTCGAACTGATTGGATGATGCATGCTTGATTCGCCTTGTTCGGAAACCCGATGCCATGCCACATGTTGCCTCTGTTTGCACTGTTCTGCACCCCTGAGAATTGTGAAAATCCGAAAGTTGCTTTTCAACCACTGCTTGAGAACTTTGGGATGCCACCGGCCAAGAGAAAACACCACCGGCCATGGAAATATGGTCATCGACCAAAAAAAGGATCACCGGCTTGATTTTGGTAGTCAGCCGGCACTGAAAGTGGCCGACCGGCCATTTATTCCTGCAGAACATTGGTTTTGCTGCAGTAGAGGACAAACAGTGCATGGCAAGGCATTTACAAGACAATGTATGCACGACCACCCTCCCTATCATACTAAGAACTCAAGGGAGTATGGCTCTCGACCCTCGGGCCACCAATCACGCATTTCGATGCATGATGGCCAAAGATGTCAAGTGTGCAAATCAATATGAATGAATGCAACAAAACAAATGAATACTACACACTCTATCATGCTGAATCAAGAGTGTCAGCGACCGAGGATTGAGGTACGTTTCGTCACTTCAAGTACGAACGTCCCTCATTCCTCATGTTTGGTTTGACACCCCAAACCAAACATAATGCAATGTGTGTATGCCATATACAATGCAAAGCATGTAACCAATACAATGCAACATGGGAATGTAAGGCAATGTAACATGAGTATGTCAAAATACAATGGGATGCAACCTAACATACAAACATCATGGCAATGTAACAAGTATGCAATGCTACAATGCAACCTAGATATGGGAATACACAAAGTCATAGGCAAGCGACAATGATACCAACCACAAGGATGCGTCAACATGCAATGTGGGAAGCCTACAACAATGCGTAAATGCATGATCCATGGACTTCCACTAAGGATGGATAGGCCTCAGCCGTGTCCAAAACAGTGGCCAAAGTGCCAAGGAATGATGGACAAAACACACCAAACGTGCACATATGAAGGTCCAACACTTAGGCATGAAAAGAGTCGACTCTCAAGCACATTAAGAAGAGACAAATATGGACAAATCATAAGCATGACAAGCTCTGAAAATGTGTAAAGGATGATGCCAAATCAACCAAACCATTCAAGTAAGGCATGCAACAAAGCCCAAAACTTAAGGCTAACAAAGGGGTTCAAACCATGGCCATATCAACCAAGCCCCAAAGAGCCAAGATGACTTAAAACAGTCCCGGGGTAGGCCAAAATAAGGCTAAAACATGCACGGCACAAGGCCAAAAACATTCTAAGAAAAGGGCGCAAAACAAAGGGCATTCAAGGCCACAAAGAGAGCACTCCACTACAACTACCTTAACCACACATGGCATGGATTATTCAAAGAAAAATAGAGCTATAATATGCCAAAAGGAGCCCCAAAACCCACTGATATGGCAGCCCAAGGACTTAAACAAAGAGGCATGCACAATGACCTATTTTAAGGCACAAAAGAACAACTCTCCAAAGCATTGAAAGGATGATAAATGCAAGCATACAAGTGTAGACGTCCCCGAACGTCCCGGGAGGATGACTCCCATTTTGTTCATTTGGGCTTACTATAGTTCAAACTCAAATTGTCACGGTTCTTAATCTGAACCAAAGAGTCCAAATCTGGCAAATCGTTTTGAGAAAACAGATTTTTAGAAAAGTAGTGCCAAACATGGATTGCTTTGCCAGATACAGAGTCGCCACCTAAATATTTTATTTTGGGGAATTTAGGAAACCCTGACTCGTTTGCCAAAGGCCACGTGTCCGTCATCACCAAAGTTGCCTCGGCTCGGAAACTTGGGTACGATTGGGGAAGGTCAGCTATGAGCACCCCCTCTCGCCCGATCCGAAGATCGGCCTCTACTAACCGTGATATCTTGTTTTGAAAACATTATGCTTTCTTATTTCAGTTATTAGCCTAGAATTACTATGTTATGAGCACTGCACAAAAGTATAGACTAGATCACCTAACTTGGAACAAAACATTGTATATCCATTTGTTTGGAAAACGTTTTGGAATTCGCTACTCGCAAGTAGGCTAAAACACAGATTTCAGTGAGTTGTTCCAACTCAAACAATCCAACCTTCACCCACAGGCATTCAGGCAGTTATAACACGTAAGCACATAGCCTCATGGTAAGCATGCTATCATGGCAACACTCACACTCATGCAAGGATGCTAAAGCATAAAAGCTTACCTAGTACTCCAAGCCAAAACAGAAACTAGTTAGTAATCAATGCATGATCCTAGTTCATGTTAAGATGGCTAATGCAACACAGGCAAAATGCAGCTAGAATAGGCTCGGCTAATCTAAGATGGCATATGAGATGCTACAAATAACATGTATTCAACTTGGAATTGAAATACAATGCAGTTAGTATGATGCGCCGAGCCCGGTGCATGCAAGACAAATGTATGGATGCGAACATGCTATCATGAGTATGCTAATTGAAACATGACCTAATACTAACCATCAAAAGCAGGTAAGTAAAAGGGAGAAAGAAGTGGGGGTTGGAAGACATGTACACACTCACCCACACTTATTACAAATTCGCCTCCGCTCGGAGGGACCAAAAGAATAATACAATTTAATTAACCTACAAGCTATTTAAATAATACAGACCACCTAATTAATTAACAAATCAATTAAGTACTGAAAGCAGTAAAAGGCCTCGGGAAGAGGGTCCAATGCATGCGTGTTCGGGTTTGCTCGGAAATCCACCGCCATGCACAAGTTGCCTCTGTTTTCCCTGCTCTGCTCCTCTGAAAATTGCACAACTCCCAAGGTATGCTCTCTGGACACTGTGGAACACCACCGGCTGAGAGGAATAGCCACCGGCCAAGGGGAATGATCACCGGCCACTGATTAAGATATCGGCCACTTATGGATGGCCGGTCGGCACTGGAGATGGCCGGCCGGCCAAAGCTTCTTGCAAAATCCTGTTTTGACAGCAGCAGAGGGCAAAACATGGCATGGCAATGCATTTCAAGCAAATGTATGCACCGACCCACTCCTTATCATGTTTATGACTCAAAGGAGTTTGGGACTCGAACCTCGGACCACCAATCGCGCATTTCAATGCGTGATGGCCCAAGATGTCAAATTGTGCAATTTGATATCAAATATAATGCACACCAAACAAACATATAAATCCCAATCTCTATCACTTGGTCAAGAGACAAGGCATGCATGCAAGATGCAATGCAACCTAGGCATGCAAGCTAAGGATGCATTATGAACATGACGGCAAGCAATACAAACATGCAATGTATACTAGGTACACAACACTTAAGCATGAAGAGACAACTTTTAAGCACACTTAAAAGGAGATAATCATGGACTAATGGCATGCATATCAAGCTTTGAAAACATGTAGAAGATGATGCCAAATCAACCTACCAATGCAAGTAAGACATGTAACCAAGCCCAAGGACTTAAACTAGGATCAAAAGACACACGAAGCAAATGACTAAAGTGAGTCAAAACAGCCCTAAATCATGCAAAAGTAAGCCCCAAAAAACCACTTAGATGGCATCTAAAAGGTCTAAGTATGGAAGCATACACAAGGGTCCAAGTATAGAGCATAAGACAACAACCTTATAAAGCATTAAAGGGGCATCAAATGCAAGCGTACAAGCACACCACAAGGACTGAAATGACATGGCAAGTGGTTCCAAACCACTGAAATGATGCAAGGATGGCATGCTAGAGGGGTCAATGCTTAAGGCATACAAGGGGGATTACGTGGTAGCTATACAAAGCAAAGCATGGATGACCCAAATGACCAAAAACAGACTTCAAGCATGTCAAAACAAGCATAAAAGCTTCACAAAGCTAAACCAAAACAAGCAAGCATAGTGGTCTAAATGCTAGATACATGTTAAGGCAATTTCATGGCATTACAAGACAAGTATGCAAAGCAAGCATGGTGTGCCTAAACCAACTTAAAACAGTGCTATAACATGGCAAAATAAGCACAAATACTAGCTAAGACATGGCCAACATGCACTTAAAAATGATGCTCACACATGAGGCTTAAATGGCACTTTTTGAAGACAACAAGGAGAGGGGATGGCCCTCTCCTTCTTAGGACCTTAAACCACCATCCTCACCACTGAAATCCCTCAAGATTTTAGTGGTGAGGAGGCCCAAACAATGTGGTCCCGGAGTTCACCAAAAATGGCACAAAATGGGGCCAAACAAGGCCTAAGAGGGGTAAACGACCCCAAACACAAAAGTAACCTTAATGAAGTATCTTAAACAGAAAAAAAAAAAAAAAAAAAAAAAAAAAAAAAAAAAAAAAAACATTTTTACGTTATACACAAAGCTCAAATCAGCAAGCAAGACAGGCTAAAAGTGTGTGCAAAAACGGAGAATAAAGAGGGAAAATGAGTTACCTTTGTAGCCAAAAGGGGACAGCAGCCTCTTGGTCCAAAAAAACAGTCCCTTAGCCTCTGAAAATGGCCTCCAAGCTCCTTAGGTTGATGATGGAGGTGTTGTGCTAGGAGGTGTAATTCAAATGGCCAAGAACTAGACCCTTTTGCCCCCTCTAACCCACACAAATGTAGAGAGAGAGGGAGATATAGAGAGGAAGTGATATATATATGATATATATCAGATTTTCTAACCCTTGAAATAGAAGGAGAAGCTCTCCTTATATAGACAAGGCAAGGTGCCAAGCTTCTAAGAGAAGCTAACAAGGTGCAAGCTTCTCTTGGAAGCTAGAAAGGTGCAAGCTTCTCCAAGAAGCTAAAAAGGTTCAAGCTTCTTGGAGAAGCTAAAAAGGGTCAAGCTTCTTGGAGAAGCTAGAGCCAAGGTTCAAATGGTTCAAGCTAGAACCAAGGGTTCAAAAGGTTCAAGCTTCTTGGGGAAGCTAAACCAAGGGGGTTGAAAAGGTTCAAGCTTCCTCAAGAAGCTAAAACAGGGGGTTCAAAAGGTTCAAACCCCCTCAAGAAAAGGTCTCGGCCAGAAAAGAGTCAATCGGCCAACAAAGATGGCCGACCGACCACAAAAGATGCCGACGGCCGCAAAAGATGTCGACTGGCCGCAAAAGGTGCCGACCGGCCACCAAAGGTGCCGACCGACCACCAATAGTGCCGACCGGCCATCACCAATGGCCGGTGGCAGGAAAATAGGGCCGGTGGCCTCAAGCCATGCCGGTGAGGTGTGGGATGGCCCACAAGCCCTACCCTGCCCCTCAAAGGCAAAACACAAGTGTTTGCTGCAAAACCAGACACAAACAGTCGAATCGAGAGATCCTGAGGCAAGGCGCGTATCCGAGACCTCCGGGAACTCAAGACGAACACAACATGGATAATCACCGAGTGTTCAAGCGGTGACGTCCAAGTCTTGAGGACGGTCAAAAATAGGGTGTCTACAACAAGCATGAGCATAGACTGAAATAGCATGATAAGTGATTCCAAATCACTGAAATAACCCAAATAAAGCATGCTCATGACTTATGCACTCAAAGCTAATGAGCTAGGATACATGGTGGCTATACAAAATATGGCAAACATGACTGAATCAACACCAAACAGAACTTAAACGTGTCACAACATGACTAAAAGCTTCATGAAGTCAAGCTAAAACATGCAAGCTTGACGGTCTAAATGCATGGTACATGTTATGACAATAAAGGGGATTACAAAGCAAGTGCATGATGCATACAATAGGCCATTGAACCAGCATGAAACAGAGGTCTAACATGACAAACTAACGCCAAATACCCTCTAAAATGGAGCCAAATAAAGCTATGCAAACATGCTACCTTTATGAGCCCTAAATGCAAGCAAATAAGTCATAAGGGGAGAGGGGTGTCCCTCCCCTATACAAGACCTCAAAACCACTTCTCCACCATTGAAAATCCTCTAGATTTCAGTGGTGAGAAGGTCAATACATGAAGGGTTCCAAAGCCCAAAGAAGAAGGCACAAAAGGGGGTCAAACAAGGCTTAAGAGGGGGTAGACAACCCCCAACACCAAAATGACCTTAAGGAACTATAACAAGCATGAAAATACAGAACTTTTATCAGTTATACACTAAGCTTAAAACAGCATGCAAGATAGGTTAAAAGCTTAAGGCAAAATGGGGAATAAAAGGGTAAGTTCTCACCCTTGAAGAACACTTCAAGAACACTAACTCCAGCACCTCCTTTTGATCAAAACCAACTCAAAAACTCTGAAATCAACCCCTTAACACCTCAATAACCAAAGTATAGTGTAACACTAGGTGCCTTAGTACAAAAATAAGAACAAAAACACACTTTTGAACACTATTACACACAAAACTAGAGAGAGGGGGAGATATAGAGAGAGAGATATATATCTTGTATATCAGATGAATCAACCCCTGGAAAGGGAGGGGAGGCCCTCCTTTTATAGAAAAACCAATTTGCAAAACTTCCAAGAGAAGCTAAATAGGGATGAAATCCCTCTATACACGTGTATGGAGGGCAGAGTCTGTGCTCACCAGTTGGCACAGCTGGCATGCACAATGCCTGAAAAAGGCAAAGAAAAGGTCTCGGCCAGAAAAGGTGGCCGATCGACCAAATCAATGGCCGGCTGACCAACTATAGTGCCGATCGGCCAAAACTATTGGCCGGTAGCAATAAAACATGGCCGGTGACCTCAGACCATGGCCGGTGGGTTGAGGAAATAGCAAACAAGCCACCCTCTTCCCTCAAAATAGAAACACAAATGCTTGGCCCACAACCAAGCACAAAACAGTCAAGTTGAGAGGTCTTGAGGCGAGGCGCGCGGCCGAGACCTCCGAGAACTCAAAACGAACACGAACATGGATGATCACCGAGTGTTCAAACGGTGACGTCCGAGTCTTGAGGACGGTCAAAAATGGGGTGTCTACAGCCGGATTCATCACATGTGTTGGATTGGACCGACTTAGAGGTAGATGAGGATGCCTCGTATGAGGAGAGACCGGTGCGAGTCTTGTATAGGCGAGATCAAGTCTTGCGAGGCAAGACAATTCCGTTGGTCAAAGTATTGTGGAAACATCACGGGGTTGAGAAAGTAACGTGGGAGCGTGAATTGGAAGTCCGAGAGAAATATCCGGACTTATTTATTGACGTTTGAATGTATATCAGAATTGTGGCTTTGTTTATGAACTATAAAAATGTTGTATATGTTTTGGATTTTGAAGGCACTGTAAATATTGAATGCGTTTCGGGAATGCAAGTTTAATACAAGCATTATATATGTTGTGTGAGTTTTGGAAATGTAAACTTGTTATAAACATTGAACATGTTTGGGAAAAACTTGAAATTTGCAAAATTTCGGAATATGCATATTGGTAATATATGTTAAGTTATATGTTTTGGATTTGTTCTCTTGTGAAGAGATGGAATGACCGGTGGGTGGGTCATGATGGTGAATGTTGAATTGTAAGCACGTTGGGAATTGAATAACCATAATTTTGAAATTTGTACCAAATTTCGGGGACGAAATTCTTTAAAAGGGGAAGGTTATAGTGATCTAGGTTTTACCCCAACCTTTGTTGTGTTCCGTCCCGGGTTCCGTGGTTGTATGTTCTTGCTTTTGTCATGTTTCCTCCTTTTAATTCTTTAAATTTGAGTTTTGGGACTTGTTGAGCGAGTTTGGAACAGATTGGTTGTCTATTAGTGCAAATGGTTGCTGCCCAGGTTTTGGCTTCTTCGCTTGAGCGAGACTTTTTGCGCTTGAGCGAGCCTTGGGTATTTGCTTCTTGCCTCGAGCGAGGGTTCTTGCGCTCGAGCGAGGATTGAAAGTCTTCGGGTTTCTTTCTTAGACGCAGCTTTTGCTCGAGCGAGAACTTTTGCGCTCGAGCGAAACGTGTGTTCTTTGTTCCTTCGCTCGAGTGAGAACTCTTGCTCTCGAGCGTGCGTCTCGTTGGTGGCAGACCTGAAGCTTTGCATTGTGCGCTCGAGCGACGCTTCTTGCGCTCGAGTGAGGCCACTTGTTGTGTTTGGTCGCTCGAGCGAGCCTCGCATATATTAGTTTGCAGTAGCGTGATTTTATATCACTTTTTTGACCTTTTCTTCACTCAAAACCCTAATCCAGCTGTCTCTGTCTCTACAAATACTCCTTGATCTAGAGTCCTACCCTACTCCCTTTGTTAAAAAACTAGAGTTTGGCGTGGGCTTCCTTTTGATCCGAAAAAGTTCAAGTTTGAAGCATCTTCAAGTTTCTCTTTCTTAATCTTTGACCTTCTCCATTTAAGGTAGGGATGTTCAACTCTTTATTATGAGTTTTAACCTAGATGTGTGTCATCTTTGCATAAATGGTGGAGTTGGGAAGTTTGGGTGAAGTTAGGGTTTGGGATTGAATTTGTAAAAGAGGGGTTTTTCTTTTTGGACTCGATATGTGTATGTGAGGTCTTGAAGATTGGGTGATTTGTGTATAATGGGTGAACTTTAGCCTTGGGTGCAATATTTGGGAAAGGGGGAAAAATGCCCTAATTTGAATTAAACAAACTATTGTGTATAAATAATGAAATCAATGTGGAAATATGAGATTGGTTTGGGAATTATGAAATTGGGATTGATAAATCACTCACCAATGGAAAATTTGATAAATTATCTGTTGATAGATTTATTTATCTGTTTAGAAATATCTGTTTTGGGCTATGGGTGGAGGATAACTATGATTGTTGTAGAAAATGCATGAGGATTAGGAAAATTGAAACTAATCAATTGAATTATGTCATTGAATATAACGGTTTGAGTAAACCATTGAATATGTGAACTGATGAGTCATTGTATATGACAACGTGCTTAAATACATTGTATATGTATCATTGTATGGGAGGAGATAGGGGATGTACTCCATTGTTTGGGAGGAGATAGGGGATGGACTCTATTGAAAATTAAGTTGGTCAGAGTGTCCTGGGTGAAAGTCCCGAAACCTTATTTATTTGTGGGTGTATGTTCCCTCGAACGTGGTTCCGTAAAATGGCAAGAAATAGAAGTGTTGGATTGATGAATGTATTAAACTGTGAATCATTGAGTTGTAGCCTCATTTTGGTTGTTTGAAAATCATGAAGTTGGTTAATTGATTTACCCGAAATGAAAGAATGGAAAGGAATCGAGATATTGGCTATCTATATTGAATGACCTTGAAAAGAATGTGTGTGTTGGTTTAGAATACTTCACATTTATCGGATGCTCATATTTTAGTTGATTCTCATATACTGTTTAGCATATCTCTACTGGGTTTTGGCTCACCCTACTTGGGAAACCATTTTTCAAGTACAGGCGACATGCCGCCTCCAAGGACTTAGCTTGGGAGGCTTAGGGGCTGAAGGCTCCGTTTTTGTTATCTTTTTTTGTATTTAAATGTAAATTCAAGCCGAGTGCTTTATATGTAAAAGAGTTAGGACTCTTCTTTTGTTGAAACCAAGTAACAACTTGGAAAAATGTAAGCTCGTAGGGCACTTATTCTGTTGTTAGTATTTAGAAACTATATGTAATATCTTCTGTGATATAAACTCTGTTGAATGAAATATACCGTTTCTATTATGTTTATGATTCTTGTGAATGGTTGATTTATATAATATTTTGAGGGCGTTACAAATTAAGTTGGCCGGAGTATCCTGGGTGAAAGTCTCGAAACCGCACGTATACATGGGTGTCGATCCCGCGGACGAAATTTCCGTAAAATGACAGATTGAAATGTTTGTGTGGTAATTGTGTTGATTAGATAACCACTGAGTTGTAGTTTCAATTGGTTGTTGAAAGATAATAAAATTGGCTCATGGATTGAAATGAATTGAAGGAAAATGAAATAAGATATGAACGTTTGGTACTTTATGACTATACAGAATATGAAAGTTTTACTACTGGCATTAAATGCGCATCATGCTTATATCTTCGTTAAATCTCATATATTGTGTTAGATTGTTTCTACTGGGCTTTGGCTCACCTTATTTGGGGAAAAACATTTTCAGTGTTGGTGATATGCCTCCGCCAAGGCAATAACTGGGAGGACTTTTGGGAGCAAGAGCTTCTTTCTTTTGTTGTATTTTTTTATATAGCCAAGGGCTTTAATTGTATTGAGTTATGCTCACTTTTATTGTAACCAAGCAATGACTTGAAAGATGTAAGCCTCTATGGCATATGATTATCTGCTTAGTTTTTAGTTCTTTTTATCATTACAACACATACTGTAGATTCAAGATGAACATTTGTAAATGTATATCGCTTGTGTAGCTTTTGTACACGAACTTGATGAATGAAAGTATATTATTTTTATTATCTTTTCACTTGTGGGTTGGATTCATTATATTATCTTTGGAGCGTTACAAGTTTATAATTTTGTCTATAAAAATATAACAGATACTACTCATGTGTGTATTTTCAATTAAAAAAAACACTAGCAATTATAACAATTGGACCAAATTGAGACAAAATTATAAATTTAGGGTCAAAATTTTGCAAATTAAAATTGTAAGGACAAAAATATTAAAATATAGATTACCAATGCAATTCATCATTTTAAGAATAAGTACGTAATTTCTTACTTAATTTTGAATTGTTAATAAATACACCATACAAATATGTACATACTTCCTATTTTTGTTATAAATTTTTAGAAAAAATATATTTACTAATTAAAAATTAAATAAATAGGCAGTCTACTAACTCATGGATTGGACATGAATTAGTCGGTTCTCTAAGGACTAGGCTTAAATCAAGAATTATTGACAAAAAAAATCGACTTGAACTAAATTTTCTTGGCTACTTTTTAGTGTTTAATCCAATATTAGAACTCTCAAATTAGCTCATATCAGTCATGAACTAATAAACTATGATATAATTTAAATATAAAATTTAAATTTATTAGAAGTAGAATATGACCAACAATTTAGGGTGGCTTTATCTTAAATAATTTTTTTATACATAAATATATATAACTATTCATTTAATTGTTTTAAACATAAATATATAGTTTTTTTTTTTTTAAACTATAGTTCAAACTTTTTAATAAGTATGCATAAAATAAGTCCATATTTCTTATTTTTATTATAAAAAAATATTTACAAATATTTATTTACTAATTTAATAAATAAATAGGTCAAATGATTCATATAAGTTAGGAACAGAACAAGACAATTTTTAATGATTAGGTGAATGGCAAGTTGGCGTAAATCTAATGTTAAGCCTAAATTTAATATCACAAGTGAATCTTAATTCATTTTTACGTAAATCTTATAACATAAGACAAATTATAATTTTTAGACTTCACAAAACATGAAAAAATTACTATATTGACTAATGTAATTTACCACTATCATATAATAAATTAAATTTACGAAACTCATAAGACAAAATGTATTTATATTTTATCATAAATATAATTTTTATGATTTATTTTTTAATTTTTACCAATTAAATTATGACATATATTTGTTATTAAGAACTTAGAGCACACAATTAATGACATAAGAACAATATATATAAAAAAAAAATTCTCTTATATGTAACTATGATAAAAATGAATAAAATTTAATTGATTCTAAATCATTTTTGCTAAATATTGTAGATAAATTTTTTAGATTATTATTTAATTTTTGATTATTTATTTATACCCTCGCATGGCATGGGTAATTATGCTAGTTCTTTAATAAATTAAAGGTTTAATGTTTAAATCTTACTCTAATTTTTTTGTTTTATCAAGAAAAACATAGCATAAGGGGAATCAACCAAAGACTTGGACTCCAAGTCTAGTCTTCACTCAATAATAGTACTAGGGTGTGTGCCCACTTGATGGGTTTGCTTAAAATATAAACTTTAATTTTGAATTGAAAACATATCTTGTATGTTGTTTAAGTGGTGAAAGTGTTCTTTACTAAGTCAATGACCATAAATTCAAGTCTTGTGTTCCTTTTGTAGTTACTATTTTTTCCTTTTAAATGGAGAAATTGACGCTTGGGCAAGGATCAAGACACCAAGTGAGTTGTTAACTTTATATACAGTATATTATAGTAAATAGTATACTAGTAGGTGTGTGCCTACTCAATGGGTATGCTATTAAATTTAATATTGATTTTGAATTTAAAACATATAGTATCTATTGCTTAAGTAGAAGTGGTAAAAGCGTTATTTACCAAATCAATAGTCTTAGGTTTGAATAAAAAATGGTTGAACGGAGAGGAGGGAATGGTGGTTGGATCCCGATTGTGCATCAACGGAGATGAGGTGTTTTTCGAAGCAACGAAGTTAGGAATGGCCTATTTACTGTATTTGTGGATAATCTTCCAGGTTCTATGGATGCAAAATCTCTGTTCAAACTTTTTACAAAGTTCGGCATTGTAAAAGATGTCTTCATCCCTTCCAAAAGAAAGAAAATGACAAACTCTAGATTTGGTTTTGTGCGGTTTGACTGTCATGTAGCATTAGATATTGCAGTCCAAAAAGCTAATGGACTCTTGGTAGATGCCAGAGTACTCAAAGTCAAGCATGCCACCTATGTCAGGCGCACCATGGATGCGCACAGCAGAGAAAGGCCCCAACCCTTTCGAGGTGCTGCTGAAGCACTCAGAAGCAAGGGTAAAATACCTTTTGTTGGTCACAAATCTTATGCAGAGGCTCTACAAGGCGCTCCAACCAACACAGCTGGGTCAGCAAGCTTAACCATCAATGTCAATGAAGATGGTCATGGTTGGCTATAAGATAGTGTAATTATCCGACTCAATTTAGAATACTCCATCCGTAGCATTAGAGATGTTCTGAAGAGGAATGGGCTAACTCAAGTTGTGGTTAGAGAGGGAGGAGGCCGTGATGCTGTTTTGACCTTTACTTCCCAAGCGGAGTTGAAATCCAATATTCACAACATTAAGGAATGGTTTAAAGATTAGAGCCAGTTCGTGTTGGAGTGGAGGCCAGGTGTCCAACTTGTTCAGGAGAGATGCGTGTGGTTGAGGTGCCAGGGTATACCTTTAAACCTATGGAATAGGAATACACTACTTGGCATTGGAAACCTGTGGGGGACAGTCCTCAATCTGGAAAGTGATAGTAGTCAACCAAAATCTTTCTCTTACTCCAGAATCAGAGTAGTTACAACAAGCATGGAGCTCATCAACAAAACCATTAACCTATAGTGCAAGGGTAAACTTCACCCAATCCTTGTATGTGAAGAGTTTCTTGTCAACCCACTGGAGTCCAGCAGTAGAATGCAAAATGGGACGGAAGATTGCAGCTCTATTACAGGTTACTGTAGGGTCAAGGAAGCTTGACTTGCAGAGGTGAATTGCAAGAGGAAGGAAGATGATGATGAGGTGGTAGTGGGGTGTGACATTTTTGCTACTGTAATCATCTCTTCCAATGAGGTGGCACTAACGAAGGGGCTCATTCACTGTTGCAATCGAGAGGAGGTAGATACAGTGGTTGAGGATTCACTGTGTGATGTTGAGCTCAGCAGACCTAGTGCAGTAGGTATGCAAGAAGCAATGATGCAGGAGCGTGTACCTTGCCTTAAGAGCCATGATGAACCCCTAAGATGTGTTGAGCAAGCTTCATCTTCTAGTATTTTAAAAAGTCTGAGTAGGCCACCAGATAGTCTTGGGCCTGGCATTAATTTGGAGGTGGACTTGGGCCATCCTCTAGATGTGCATCCAGTTAATAACTCTTTGAATTTGCCAGCTATTTCTTAGATTAATAGGCCCAGTTGTATCAGCCCACCTGGGTGCAACCCTCATGCTCCATCTAAATCCACTGGATCTTCTGCTACCATTGCCAATCGTTTGCGGCCAATCAAGAAAACAGGGAAAAGGAAAGCTCAGATGGAGGGCTTCTCTCGATTTGCTAGACTCTATGGCCACAAAGCTGCAGCACTTGCTAAACATTCCTCCAAGGCTGTTATCTTCAGACCAGCAGCTCCTGCTCTTGCACATTCTGATCTCTCTAAGGGTGAATCAAGCTTGCATAGTTTTCTGCTCAAAGAAGCCAAAGCCACTGTTCAAATGGGGAAGAATCTTGGAGTAAACTTCCGAGGAGAAGAAGAGGTTGTGCTAGGTACGATCATTGATCTGGAACTTAAGGATATAGAAAGACTTACTAAGGATGGTAAGGATAAGCTGTAACAGCAACAGCTGGGGGAGTTCAAAGTGTTCACTTTATTTCTTATGAAGCTCATGTCATGGAATGTTAGGGGGATTGGTAAGTCTGAGAAGAGGGGTAGAATAAAGAAGTTATTAAAGGATAGGCATATTGATATTGCTTTCCTTCAAGAAACTAAGAAGGTGGTTGATTCAGTTACTGCAGCTAGAGGAATCTGGGGAAGCAGGAATATGGAGTTCTTATATGTGGATCCGATTAGTACAGCAGGAGGGCTCCTTCGCATTTGGGATCCTGATGTTTTTCAGTTAACTGGTAATTGTTGTAATAGAAGATTTATTTTAATCTCCGGTACACTATACAACTCCTTTGATTGTGTTTTGCTTAATGTATATGCACCTAATGATGTCAGCAGTCGATCTACTTTCTGGAATACTCTTCTTAACCTCAGAGTTTCTTTCCCCAACCCTTGGTGCTTGGGAGGTGATCTCAATGAAATAAGGAATATGGGGGAGAGAATTGGTTGCTCCAGAAGAGACAGGGAAATGAAACATCTCAATGACTTTATAGATAATTGTGAGCTGAATGACCTACCTCTTTTGGGAAGGAAGTATACATGGTGTAATGCTCAGAAGGCACAAAAATGGAGCAGAATTGATAGAGTTTTGCTAAGCCCAGAGTGGTTGATTCACTTTAAAATGAAGCTTTGGGGATTGCCTAGACTAATATCAGATCACTGCCCTCTACTACTGATGGAAGTTGAAAGAAATTGGGGCCCTAAACCGTTCAGGTTTATCAATGCTTGGGTTTTACATCCTAGCTTCTCTTCTTTTTTTAAGTCTTGCTAGAAAAATACTAATGTTGTGGGCTGGGCTGGGTTTATTATCCAACAAAAACTGAAACACTTGAATGTAGAATTAAAGAAATGGAATTCTGAAGTGTTTGGAAATGTCTCAACTAAACTCAAGGCTGCAGAGAATGAATTGCATGAAATAGATATCACTGCTAAGGTTAGAGAACTGCTTGATTCGGAAAAGGCTAGAAGAAGGGTGGTCAGAGGTGAATTATAGTAGCTTTATAGAAGAATGGAGTGGTTATGGCATCAAAAATCCAGAGTGAATTGGTCCCTGCAGGGGACAAAAATACCAGGTTCTTTCATGTTATTGCAAGCACTAGGCAAAGTCGCAACATGATCAATTCTTTTACAGCCAGTGGTGTATCTGTTGACGAACCTAGCACAGTTAAGCATGAAGCTTTAAGTCACTTCAGGACCCACTTCCATGATAGCTGGGTTATCAAGCCTACTTTACATGGAGAGTTCAAATCAATCGAGGCCAGCACTGTATCCCAACATCTGATTCCAGAATTCTCTACTGCTGAGGTTTGGGCAGCCATAAAAGACTGTAACAGTAACAAAGCTCTAGGCCCCAATGGTTTTAATATGTTATGCTATCAGAAATTTTGGCAAGTCATGAAGCATGAGGTTTTGCAATTCTTTAAAGATTTCCACAACCATAGTAGGCTTACCTATGGTATAAACTATTCCTTCATCACCCTTATTCCCAAGATTGATAATTCCAGCAACCTGTCTGACTATTGACCCATTAGCCTAGTTGGTTCACTTTACAAAATTTTGGAAAAAGTCCTAGCACATAGATTGAAGTTAGTGATGCCTTTAATCATTAGGGAAACTCAGACAACTTTTATAGGAGGTAGGAGCATCCTAGATGGGGTGTTTATTGCCAATGAAGTGGTTGATGGTTGGAAGAAGGCTAAGCTGCAAGGGCTGATTATCAAGTTGGACTTCGAGAAAGCTTTTGATTCAGTTAATTGGGAATTCCTGTTCTCTTTGATGTCTAGCTTTGGGTTTGGGTCTAAATGGGTCTCTTGGATGAAAACTTATGTATCTACAGCTCGTATCTCCATCCTCGTAAATGGATCACCAACGCAAGAGTTCTCTCTACAAAGAGGTCTTAGGCAAGGTGACCCATTATCACCTTTCCTTTTTAATATAGTGGTTGAAAGGCTCAATATTCTTCTCACCATAGCACTTAATCTTGGCATCCTTAATGGAGTTCGGGTTGGGGCTCATGAGGTTCTTATATCTCACCTTCAATTTGCGGACGACTCTATTCTTTTCTGTGAAGCTAATATGGACCAAGTAGTAATTATCAGATACTTCGATGTTTTGAAGTCATGTCCGGACTTAGAATCAACTACCACAAAAGTGTGGTCTGTGGGTTGGGTGTAGCAGCTGAGTCATTGCATTTGTTTGCTAACCTCTTGAATTGCAAGGTTCGTAGCTTGCCCTTGAAATTCTTAGGGTTGCCTCTAGGCGCCAACCCAAGTAGGAAATCCACTTAGAAACCAGTGCTTGACAACATTAGATCAAGACTATCAGGCTGGATGAGGAAATTGCTATCTTTTGTTGGAAGATTAACCTTGATCAAGTCTGTCTTATCCAGCCTACCTATGTACTACCTTTCTGTCTTTAAGATGCCTGAAGGTGTGGCTCGAGAATTTGAAAAGATTGAAGCTGCTTTCTTGTGGGGTGGCAATGAACTAAAAAGAAAAGTTCATTTGGTGAAATGGACTAAGGTCACAAAGAGTTCTGCCCAAGGAGGTCTGGGCATTAGGAGGATTAGAGATGTGAATGTAAGCCTGCTTCTCAAATGGTGGTGGAAATTTGGGAATCAAATAAATGCACTATGGAGGAAAATCGTCTGCAGCAAATACAAAATTGAAGCACATAGTTGGCATCCTCCTGTCACTTCTTCTTATAAACACTCTAGGGTGTGGAAGGATATCTCCTTCATTGGGATTCAAAATAGTAACATCTTCAATTTCTTCTTGGAAAACTGCAAAATCAAGGTTCGGGATGGCAGCAGAATCAAGTTTTGGCATAATAAGTGGTGTGGCGCTTCATGTCTCAAGGAGGTGTTCCCCTCCCTATTCAATCTTTCTACAGAAAAGAATGGTTCTCTCCACCATTTTTATGCTACAAAAACAAGCAACTCTGATTGGCACTTCCTTTATAGAAGAGTATTGTATGCTTGGGAGATGGCTGATGAAGTGAGATTAATTGCTTTGTTATCCTTTGCTCCCTCACTGAACCCAGTTAGTGCTGATAGTCTAGCTTGGTCTTCCTCTTTTGCAGGTTCATGCTCTTTCTCAGTGTCTTCTTTATATTCCTTCAGCTCTTCTCTTCATGGGCCTAATCTTAGTATTAGCAAATTTATTTGGAGTAACATTTTACTACCCAAAGTCCATTTCTTTGGGTGGCTGGCCCGGAAAAATAGAATCAAAACTGCTGTCTTTTTGCAAAACCTCAGTATCCTTGGTATCTCTGTGTAGACACCCCATTTTTGACCGTCCTCAATACTTGGACGTCACCGTTTGAACACTCGGTGATTATCCATGTTTGTGTTTATCTTGAGTTCCCGGAGGTCTCGGCCACGCGCCCTGCCTCAGGATCTCTCGACTCGACTGTTTTGTGTCTGGTTTTGCACCAAACACTTGTGTTTTGCCTTTGAGGGGCAGGGAATGGCTTGTTGGCCATCCCCACACATCACTAGCCACAGGTTTGTTGCCACCGGCCAAATGTTTGGCCGACCGGCACTATTTTTGGCCGGCCGATCATCTATTTTGGTCAAATTGCATTTTTGGCCGGCCGACCACTGTGCATCTGCTTTTGCAGATATTTTTATGCCAGCTGTGCTAGCTGGCATACACCTTGCTCCCCTCCATACACGTGTATGGAGGGATCTCCCTCTTGACTAGCTTACTTGAGAAGCTTTGCAAGAGGGAAGCTCTATAAGAGGGAGCCACTTCTTCCTCCATTAGGGTTACAAAAAATTGACAGAGGGAGCTCTGAGTTAGGGTTAGGTCACAAGTGTATCTATCTATCTCTATCTCTCTCTCTCTTTTGCCTTAAGGTTTTTTGTGCTTAGTTTTGCACACAAACACCTAGAGTTACACTTTCCTTGAGCTACTGAGGTACTAAGGAGCTATTTTCAGTGGTTTTGAGCTAGTTTTGAGCTAAGGAAAGCAGCTGGACCATTGTTTGTGAAGAGGATCATCAAGGGTAAGAACTTCACTCTTTTTACCCCTTTTTTGCATAGCTTTTTCACCTATCTTGCAACTGTTTTTGAGCTTAGCATATAACTAATAAAAGTTCTGTTTTTGAGTGCTTTAAATAGTTGGTTAAGGGTGTTTTAAGCTTTGGGGTTGTTTGACCCCTCTTAGGGCTTGTTTGGCCCCATTTTGTCCTATTTTGGTGAGCTCCGGGACCACCTTGTTTGGGCCTCCTCACCACTGAAATCTTGAGGGATTTCAGTGGTGAGGATGGTGCCTTGAGGTCCCAAGAAGGAGAGGGCCACCCCCTCTCCTTGTTGTCCTTGAAAATGGCCATTTTTGCCTCATGTGTGAGCACCATGTTTAAGTGTATGATGGCCATGCCTTAGCTGTTTTTTGTGCTTATTATGTCATAATATAGCTATGTTTTTACTTGGTTTAGGCACACCATGCTTGCTTAGCATACATGTCTTGTAATGCCATGATTTAGCCTTAGCATGCTTTAAGCTTTGACCCTTGTTCTAGCATGGTTTTGGCCAAGCTTTGTGAAGCTTTCATGCTTGTTTCAGTGTGCCTTAGCTCCGTTTTCATTTGCTTTGGTCATGCTCAACATGCTTTGCATAGTCTCTTTGCATTCTAGCTTGTAGGCCTTGAATGTGGGATGTTATGAGCATGCTTTGTTTGCTTTAATTAGTTGGTTTGGAACCTCTATTTTATGCAATTTCAGAGCTCATAATGCATGCCATTAGTCCATGTTTATTCTCTTTTAAGTGTGCTTAAAAGTTGTCCCTATGTGCCTAAGTGTTGGACCTTGCATGCATGCCTATTTGTATGTGTTTTGGCTTCCATTCTTGAGCATGTTGGCCACTGTTTTAGGTCTGTTTGAGGGCTGCCTAAATTAGTTTTAAGACCATTCTAGCATATGGTTGCATGCTAGCCTTGCATGTTGTTGCATACTTGGCCTATCGCATGTGTTGTATGCTTAAATCTTAGTGCATTTGGCATGCATTCTTCTCCTTGCTTTGGTTGCTTAATATGCCACATGTCTTGCATCCCACATGCTTGCATGTTTGCATGTTTGCCCCATGATCATACTTGCATGCTTGTCCTCATAGCATGTTAGCTAACATGCCTAGGATGCATTGCATTGACATGCATGCCTTACCTCTTGACTATCCATGATTGAGGTTGGGCTTCATTTGTTTGTTTTATGCATTGCATTTCATTTGTTATCAAAATGCAAACTTGGTTCCCTTGGGCCATCATGCATGGAAATGCGCGATTGGTGGTCCGAGAATCGAGAATCATGTCCCTTTGAGTCACAAACATGATAAGGGATGTGTTGGTACATACATTTGCTTGAAATGCATTGACATGCCATGTTTTGCCCTCTGCTGCTATCAAAATAGGTTTCTGCAGGAAGTTTTGGCCGGTCGGCTACATAGAGTGCCGATCGACCATTCATGGGTGGCCGATAGCTCAACCAATGGCCGATGACCATCCTTCCATGGCCGGTGACCATTTGCCTTAGCCGATGGTGCTCCACAGTGTCCAAACAGTGCACCTTGGGACTTTGGCAGTCTTCAGAGGAGCAGAGCAGGGAAAACAGAGGCAGCTTGTGCATGGCAACGGATTTCCAAGCGAAAACGAGAGCGCATGCATTGGGCCTTCTTCCCAAGGCTGTTTACTGTTTTATTAGATTAGTTAATTTGTTTAACTAGTTTAATTTGTCTGTAATATTTAATTAGCTTGTAGGTTAATTAATTTGTATTATTCTTTCGGTCCCTCCGAGTGAGGGCATATTTGTAATAAGTGTGGGTGCGTGTGTGCATGTCTTCCAACTCCCACTTCTTTCTCCCTTTTACTTACCTGTTTTGATGGTTAGTATTAAGACATGTTTAATTTAGCATACCTTATGCTATGCATGCGTGCATCATTCATCCGTATTGCATGCACCGGGCTCGGCACATCATGCTATCAGCATTGTATTTCAATTCCAAATTGAATACGTGCTACTTGTTGCATCCCACGTGCCATCCTAGGATTAGCCGAGCCTATTCTAGTGACATTCTGTATGCGTTGCATTAGCCACTTAACATGGACTTGGATCATGCATAATTGCTAACATGTCTATTGTTTTGGCTTGGAGTACACTGTAAGTGTTTTATGTTTTAGCATCTCGTATGAGTGTGAATGTTAACATGACAGCATGCTTACCATATGGCTAGATGCTTATGTGATATAAACTATTTGAATGCCTGTGGGTGAAGGTTGGATTGTTTGAGTTGGAACGACTCGTTGAAATCCGTGTTTTAGCCTACTTGAGAGTAGCAAATCCCAAACCATTTTCCAAACGAACGGATATGCAATGCTTTGTTCCAAATTAGGCGATCTAGTCTATACTTTTGTGTTGTGCGCATCACCTAGTAAGATTAGCTAATTAATCGGAATAAGAACGCATAACGTTTTCAAAATCGGATATCATGGTTAGTAGAGGCCGATCGTCGGATCGGGCGAGAAGGGGTGCTCATAGCTGACCTTCCCCAATCGTACCTAAGTTCCCGAGCCGAGGCAACTTTGGTGATCACAGACACATGGCCTTAGGCAAACGAGTCAGGGTTTCCTAAATTCCCCCATTAAAAAATATTTAGGTGGCCACTCTGTATCTGGCAAAGCAGTCCATGTTTGGCACTTCTTTTCTAAAAATCTGTTTTCTCAAAACGATTTGCCGGATTTGAACTCTTTGGTTCAAATTAAGAACCGTGACAAATCGAGTCCGAATTGTGGCACGGAGGCCCTCACGCGAGGCGCATCCACACTCTGTCTCCACCTGCTGTTCTTTTTGCTATTTTGCCCCTGAATCTGCTCAACATAATTTACTCCATTGCCCATTCTCTTGGTCCATCTGGTCTCATGTGTTGTTTGAATGGAGGCTTCAATGGTGCATCCCAAATTCGGTGGCAGATCTCCTCAACTGGTGGATGGGTGTCAAATTTAAGAGTCCACTCAGGAAATTTTGGAGAGCTATTCCACTTTTAGTTCTATGGTCACTCTGGAAGCATAGAAATGAGTGTGTCTTCACCAATGCTAGTCCAAACCCAGCTAAACTGTGGGATCTCATCAAGTTCAAATTAGCTTTCTGGCTTAAAAACTCTCTCAAGGACTTTCCTTTCTCAATGGTTGATGTTGTTCTCAATTGGAAGCAAATTATTTGTTGCTATTGAGTTTATATCTCAGCTGCTATGCTTGGGTGATGTTTCTGTTAGTTCTGGTAGTTCTGCTTAGGTAATGTTCTAAGTTTTATATTAGTTGCTTCTGTTAGTTCTGCTGCTTGGGTGAGGTTCTGTTCTGTTTGGGTGACTGTTCTGTTTGGGTGATGTTTTAGTGATGTTTTTCAGCTCTTCCTGGCAGCTTCATTGATTCGATGCATGCTTTCAGATGCTCTCAGTAGGGTGGTGTTCAGTTGCTTTCTAACTGTTGACTGATCTGTTAGACTTTGGGCTGTAATTGGTTTGGTGTTGGTGATTACAGATGGTGGAGCTGTTGTAAGAGTGAACTTCAAATTATGCTGCTATATAGTTAATGTATTTTGTCTATGGTGTGGAATGGCGTGGATTGGTGGATGGTTGTTCAGTCATGGTCATGGTCAATTTGGCTGTTACACCCTTTTGAAGTTGGTCAATTTGTGCTCTGGTCAATTTGGTGGATGGTTTGAAACTGGTTTTTTGGAGTTACACCCTTCTGTTCATGCTGGTTTGGGGTATACTTTCTTGTTCTGCTTATGCCTCTTTGTGAGGAGGTTTGGAGCTCACTCTATTTGTCCTACTTTGCATCATTGTGAGGGTGGGCTTTTTGGTTTCACTCTTTTTGTTTCCCTCTGGGTTTGTTTTCTTTGTTGGTCTCTCACCAACTAGGAGGTTGGAACTTTTTTAGCTCCAAGCTCCTCTTTATTGATGTAATTTTTCATACTCTGTATGCGTTTTTCATCAATAAAGTCTTTCTTTTGCCGATCAAAAAAAAAAAAGTCTTAGGTTTGAGTCTCTTCTACTATCTTAATATTTAATTTTTTATTCTTGATAAAAAAAAATAAAATAATAAGGGATACGTGGCATAAGAAAGCTTGGATATCAAATCCAACCTTCACTATCTTTTTTTTTTTTTTTTTTTAATTAGAAAATAAAGGACATGTGATAGAAGGAAAAGCCACCAAATATTTAGACACTAAATCCAATACTCACATATATAATGGTATAGATTGTTAAATAGATAGATAGATAGAAGATAGATGGATATAGTAATATATTACAAATATTAATGGTCAAACGGGTGAAAAGTTACTTTAAGAGATACAACGAGAACAATATGAAACTAAAAGGGGCAAGATGTAATTATCATATGTAAAATTACTAAAATTTAGTAAGTAAGTTATAGTAATCTTTCTTGATTTTTGAAGCAAATATATCTAGTCCTACAATGTTGCCATAATTTACTGGCCTCCTTTATTGTTTGAATTACAAAACATTTAACTCCTGTTTGTTTGGGTTCAAGAATGGAGGACTTGTATATTACATTCATCATCAAGGTCTATTTAAAAAATATATATTGTTAATATGTGTTTTTAGGGCACATCTTAAGAAAACTTAAAAATTATTATATATTTTTTAATATACTCACTTTTATAGTAATGTACAATCTTTTCAAATATATTAAATGTGCTATTAGAACACACATTTATAAAAAAACCCTCCAAAAACCCAACCCCTCCAAAAAAAAATTTAAAAAATAGACAAAATAAAAATATTGAGTAAAGAGATGCAAGCAATCACTTGATAAAAGCATACGATAGGCGACATTCTGTGCAAAGATGCTAGAGAAGAAGTATCAATAGTAGTGGTTGTTCCCCCCTTTACCTCTACAGAGATACAACGTTAGTAGCATTACTGTGGTCCCATACTATTGCTGCTCCACTAACTTCCAAAATATAACAAGCACACAGAAGGAACCATATGAATATGAGTAATGCTAGGGATAGAAAAAAATCTACCAAATCTACTAAATGTTTTACTTGGTAGAAATTTTGGAGTCTCAAGCATTTTTCTTTGAATATATATATAGATATAGATAGTGAGAAAACATTCTTGGAACCTCAAACATTTTTCTTTCTTCCCACTCAATATTCTTCGAAATATTTCAAAAACAATATATGTATATATACTGAAAGAACATTCTACTATATAAATTACAAAGCATTTGATATTTGAGTAATTATATTAAATTAGATTTATTATCTCATATGTTACAATTATATTACATCAATAGATCTCACTTTTCATCTGTTACCAATCTAGTAATGGCCGATCACATCACATAATTAATCAAATATGATCTCTAAATACGATAGGCTGTGCTCTGCACAGAGAAACAGGGGAAGAAGTATCAGTAATAGTGGTTGTTCCCCCTTGACTTTGCACAGACACAACATCAATAGCATTATTGTGAATCCGGATCCTCTGTAGGCCTTTCCTGTAATGCCCCCATTGGAGCATAATTTAAAAATAAAAAATAAAAAAGAAAGAGAACAGAATTACAAGGAAAGAGTGAGTTTTGGGACAGAATATACTATGTTTTAGTGTAATTTGATTCGAGAAAAATATAATAAAAATATTAGAAGACGCAAAAAATAATATTGAGTAATAACATAAAACTAAAAATAATTTTTTGCAATTTCAAAATAAAAATATATAAGCTATTAAATTTAAAATCATGTGAATAATCATAAAATAATTTTGAAAAATATATCATTTTTATTATATAAAAATACGAAATTTCACATGGAAAGTTTTAGGGTTTTAAAAACTTTGAAAGGACAATTTAGGGTTTAAAAAATTTGAAAATATTGAAAAGACGTGTTGACAATACTGTGATTGTTTTTCTTATGTTATCAATAATTAATTGTTCCACTACATATAAACATACAAAACCCCCATTCACCTCCACTCCCCTCCCTTCCGGCCTTATAAATCTCACTACCTCCTCTCATTTCAATTGACATGCATTATCAGTGACAATGGATAGTGTCGTCGGTGGTAGGGGGAGTTATTTTGGTGCCAATTTTTTTGTAATTTTGAATTATAATAAAAAAATAATAAATTAGAATTATATTTATATTGTTATATATAAAAATCCAATCAGTCTCTTTCTCTCTTTAACCATCCCCAAATTGCTATCTATATATAAACCCTCTTCTCTCACTCTCTCCTCTTTTCTCTCATCTCGAAGTATGCTTCATACTATGGCATCTAAACGAGCATACCGGGTTGCTTCCATTGTAAAGGTTCTCCGTAAGAGGTTCAAATTCAAACTTGAAGAAACTTCTGCAATGGGTGGGTGTATTGAATTTATTTAATCTATTTTTTACATATGTTCAATTAAGTAAAAATATTTATTAATCATGTCCGTTCGTGTTGTTGGGTATGCAGATAACCTTCAGCAGAGATTGCGTATTTTTTTTCAAACCTGTAATGTTAGTTTCAGCTTTACAAGTTTTACCCTATATAATGTAACATTGTACACATTTTAGGGTTAAAGAAAAAAGAGAGGCTGCTGTAGTTTTTCAAAGAGTGGAAAAGCGATAAAGAGCATCTGTAATTCTATAATCAATATAGTGAATTGGTGTGGCTCTTAAGGACGTGGGCACGTTGTCGAACCTTGTATATCTGTGTGTTCTGTTAATTTTTTTTTTTTTTTTGTGCTTCATAGTTTTCAAAATCTATAGGGTTTTGGGATTGAACAGGTGTTAAAATCCTAACACGTGACCTAAATGTCACGTCCTGCTAAAAGTTCCTAGGGAAAGGCTACAAAATTTGAGGCTAACGGAAGGGTCTAGAATTTCCTAGAACAATCAAGAGATATTGGTAGAACATTGTAAATAATTCTAAAAGTGTGTATACTATTCTTATATATTCTAAAGTAAGACACATAAGAAGATGTAGGAAGGATCTAGAATTCTCTCCATCCTTACATCTTTAAAACGTTCTTGGTAGCCTATAAAAAGGGGAGAGCTTCATTTGCCCAAACCATTCAAGAGTTTCTCTCTCTAGAAATTCCTTGTGTGTTTGTGTCAAAATTTCTACCAAGTAAAACATTTGGTAGATTTGGTAAAACATTTGATAGGTTTGATAGATTTTTTTTTATGTCTAGCATTATTCATATTCAAACATGACCTTGGTCATATTATCAGAAAGAGAAGGAGAAAGAGTTCGAAGCATCTTTCTTAAAATCATAAATTAGATATAGTTTGTAGATTTTACACCAAAAGTTCCAATTTGATTTTTGTAGAGATTCAATGCAGCAGCAATGATGGGATCTTTTTTAGAAGCCATAAGTGATCGACCAGAGATTGTATATAAATACTTTCCCTCTCTAACCAACCTTTTTTGTCTTTAAAACCAACCTCTGTCTATCTTTTATCTCTATTGTCTCTCGTCTCTTCACACCTAAGTCTTCAATGGGTACAAAAAGAGGCTATCAAGTGGTTGTAGCTATGAAGCTTCTCCATTAGAAGTTGTGATCCACTTTTCGACAACTTCTTCTTCGATGGGTGGGTAGGAAATTGTTTATAATTTAGAATTTTTTAACTTATATTCATTTAAACTGGTTTATACATGATTGATTGATTGTGTGTTGCAAGTTTGATGTTGAGTTTCAAGTTCACGAAACTCATGTACGAAGAAAGGGGACTAGAGAAAATGCTCAATGTCAAATCAATCAACTCTAAACACATATAATATGTATACATATACATACACATATAATACTCCACAATCCACTCACTTATCGTTGGCTTCTTCACTCCTTCATTCTTCTCGACACCTGTACCAGCGTCTGTTTTCTTCTGATTTGCCTCCATTCTTTTCTTCACCATTTCCTCAATTACTCTTTGTCCGTAAATGAGTTTCATCAATTTGAGACTTAGTATCAGACCTACAAATATATAAATAGAATGTAAGTAAAAAAAAATAATAATAATTATTATTATAAACCATTTGAATATACTCTACCCACCCATCAGAGAAGAACAAGGTCATGGAAAAGCAGATCAGAGCTTCTCATAAAAAAAGATTCATAGTTGCTGCTCCTTGTTTTGCGGCCATTGAAGATAGTGGAGAGATGACAGAGAAGTTTTAGAGAGAAAAGGAAGAAAGAGAGAGATAATGGATTTATGTATAGTAGACGGATAAGGATAAGGACATGGACATAAATATATAAACAAATTACAATTACCTTCCCGTAAGGTTTATCAAAATTATGACAATTGTAAATACCTCCCTTCAGCTTTGAGAAATTACAGTTACCGCCCTTGCTGGGCCATCAGTCAAAATGGTGTTAGTTTTTTAGGTGATTTTACCATGTTACCCTTTGTTTGATAAGAGATAATTCAACAAGTTGGCCAAGGTTACAAATTTTCCCTTCTTGTACACTGAGACATGTATAGACTGCATTGTAGTTTGGTTCACATCTTGAGCTGCTTTGGTAGAGGTGACCTTGGTTCATATTGGTTCAAATTAATGATCAATCAATTCATAAAAATTTTGAAAGCAAATCAAAAAATAAAAAATTCAGAACTAAGTATTTTGTTGGTTTTTCAAATCTAAAAAATATATAATTTGGTTGGTTTACATGAGGATGAGTGTTGCATACAATTTACACATACAATTTTATTGGGAAAATTACACAAAAAAAAAAAATCTTATAGTTTGACTTTTTAATAAATTAAACGTTAAATTTTTAATTTTGTCAATTTAAATTTCAATCCTTTCATTTGTTTTCAATTTAAGCTACTTGTCTATTTTTGTTAAAAAAAAATCAATGGAAAAAATTTATATTTTAGTCATTAAATTCAATAAAAATGAAATTTTAGACATTTTCTATATACGTACATTGAATTTAATAACTAAAATACCTTTTTCTGTCGATTTTACTTAACAAAAATAAACGAATGGTTTAAATTGAAAGCAAATCAAAATATTAGAATTTAAATTGACAAAATTAAAAACTCAAGATTTAATTTGTTAAAATGGTCAAACTCAAGGGATAATTTCTCCAATTTTATTTTATGTTAGGATGATGAGTTTCAAATTGATTACTAGACTAAAATAGAATAATTTTTTTACTTTTGGGTTCTACTGAATGAGTTTTTCAAATATGGTTGATTATAATTGTTTTTTTTTTTTTATTATAAATATTTTGCATACTATCATTATATTTATTCTTAATTACTCGCATTTTTCCGTTGCTTATATCATGCAACGGATACTATCAAGAATTTTATGATTTTTTTCTTTGAGATATATTACGTAGATATGTTTCTAATTAGTGTAATAATTTTTTTAGCCATGGATTCTGCATTATATTTTGACATAAATGTGTATTTTAGTGGAAATTTGAGTTCAATTAGGAATGTTGATCCAAATAAATATAATTGACCTCATCAATTGGACGATAGAGCAATGAACGGAAATTCTATTTCCACACACTTAATTAGTTTAGGGCACACACTTAATGAAACATTAATTTAATGACAATTATATCCTAAATGAAAATGACTGTAATAGACATCTAGCAACATCCATAATATTATATGAAAAAATTTTCTATACACATCTTTTAAAAATAAAAAAATAAAAATCTCAATGTATATCCTTTAAGTTTTAAAAAAAATAAATCCTAGTTTTTCCATTGTTGTCACATTACTTGTTACACACTCCATACTCCTCTATTACTTGCAAAACCATACTCTCAAAACATCTCTTATATTACTTTAATTTCAAGATTTATACTCTATTATTTATATCATTTTTGTATTAGTTCCACAATTTTTGTTTGATTTTGATGTGGTAGAAGTGCAAACCAATAGAAGTTCAAACTCAAGTAAAAAATAAACAACTCAACATTTGGATTCTAAAAAATTATGAATGCTCCCATTCAGATTTATCCATGTAAAATAAACACTCGAGACAGATTTCACAAAATAGTATAGAAATTCTCTAAGAAAAAAAAAAGACAGATATAATACCTGAAACTGCTCTGTATTTTTTTTTATATTTTTTTTTTTTGTCTTTTTCAACAGAATCCCTTTCTCAATAGTCTTCAATTATTTCTTTCTTTAGTCACTATTCTTTATTTTTACTTCACCCCTCTATTTCTTTTTTTCCTTTTCTTTTCTTTTTTTCTCACTACAACAAAAATAGTCTTTAGAGACGAAAACTAATGACGAAATTTTTTTTTGCCACGAAATACGTATCTTTTAATGACAAAAATCATATTTTGTCTCCAAATGTACCATTTTTGGAGACAAAAATAAAATTTCGTCACCAATCTAAATCATAATAAAAAAAATTAGGTGACGAAATTATTTTTCGTCATTATTTACATTTTTTTTTTGTCACCAAATATTTTCCCACTAATATTTTCGGAGGGTGCCAAAATTTTGAGACTTTTGGTGACGAAAAAATTGGTCACCAATTATAAAATTATTAATGATGAATATATTTTTATCACCAATAATTTTTAATATTTTAATATCATTTAGTGACAAAGCGATTTTTGTGGCCAATATTTTTATCTTTGGTGAAGAAATAATTTTGTCACCAATAAATTATTTAGTCACTAAATATTTTAGGGGGAAATAAAAATGTTTTGGTGCCCCAAACACACACAATAATTTCTCGGTTGAAACCTATTTCACACACACACACACAGACAAAGAGACGACGCCGCTGCTCACTCTCCTCATCGATTTAGACATAGATTCATCGCCGATCGGTTCACTCTCCTCACTGCTGTCACCCTCTCCTCACCGCCGCTGATCTGTTAGCTTCTCCTCTCCTCACCGCCCCTCGCTGCTGTGCCGATCTAGCCTCTCCTTCCCTTGCCGATCTCATCTCCTCTTCTCACCGCCGCTGATCTGTTAGTCCCTTTTCTCTCTCTCTCGTTGCTATTTTCTCTTGAAGCTCTCCCTTTCTCTCTTTTCTTTTGCTACTCTCTGTTCTGTATACATTATATTGTTATACATATAATATATAGTTAGAAAGTAAGTAGAAACATTGTAAGTAGAAAGTAGTGGTGTTGAGGAAATTGTAAATATAGTGTAAATATAGTGTTATGATCTTGACACAATTAATTAAACGATGTAGTTAGTGTTGAGGAAATTACAAAATTTTAAAATAATACGATACAAACAAAACTCCCGATGATTTTTTTTGGTATTGTTTGGAAGCATGCTGTTTGATGGAGGAATCCGAAGTGGGACCATGATGTCTCTGACAATGTTATTACTTATAACATTACTCTTTGGGTGGATGGTGGGGTGGTGTTTGGCAATAGGTATGATTAGTGCTGGGAATGGGACACTTCTAGTTTTGTTGTTGTGATATGAACTAGTATCAAGTCATGCATCTTTGCTAACTACCCATGGGTTGGCTAATTTGGATACTCCTTCCCCCTCAAGTCAAACTCAAATTCATGCCACTGCTTTGATCATGATGAACAAAGTCATGATGGCCCTTTTTGTCCAACATGACCACCCAAATTTCTGGACTCATCATGCATCCTACAATCATTCATGTAGGGCTTTTTTTTTTTTTTTTTTTCTCCCCCCTTATAATAATTTTAACTTTTTTTTATTAAACCCAATTGTTTCTTGACGTGCATGGTTGGATATAACATATTTTACTTCCTACTATTACCACCACTAATATTACAATGTTTCTACTTACTTTCTTGCAAGCATGATGAGTTATAATAATGTATATATATATATATATATATATATATATATATATATATATATCCTGCTCTATTATCTATATAATATATATCTGTTTGGGTGAATTTGTTATACATATTTTATTTATAATTAGATTCTGAATATAACTCAATAGTTGATTTGTTGTTCAGATTGTTGAATATAACTCAATGTATATATAATATACGTCATGTGCCATTATATATATATTTTTTAATGATTTGTTGAATATAACTCAATGTATATATAATATACATCATGTGCCATTATTTTATTTTTTTTTAATGATTGGTTGAATATAACTCAATAGTTGAATGTAACTCAATGTATACACACATATTCAAGTGCCATTATTTTTTTTTTAATGATTTGTTGACTATAACTCAATAGTTGAATATAACTCAATGTATACACACAGATTCATGTGCCATTATTTTTTTTTTGATTGTTGAATATAACTCAATAGTTAAATATAACTCAATGTATACACACAGATTCATGTGCCATTATTTTTTATTTTTAATGATTTGTTGAATATAACTCAATGTATAATATACATCATGTGCCATTATTTTATTTTTTTTTAACGATTTGTTGTTCATGGTGGTGTTAGAATGTTAAAATCAATAATGACCATTTTTGTTAGTTTTTATTCCTTACTTGCATATAACATTATAACTTGTATAAGAATCTTCATTAAAGATCTGGACATATATTTGGTGAAGTTGTTATTGAATTTTTCAATTTAATTAGTTCATAAATACACAAGTCTACATTATACTATATTGTTCCTAATCTTTCATTTGTGATCAGACATGGATAAAGTTGGATTGCCCTAGGTAGGACGGCTAATGGAAGGATGAGTAAACCATATAATGATGGGGTCAAGTTATTTCTTCAATTTGCAATTGGGGTTATAGACCATAATGGTAATCTGTTGTGCCCATGTATAAAGTGTGTGAATGTTGTAGACAAAATCTTCAAAATATGAAAATTCATTTTCTCCAATATGGGATTATGCAAACTTACACTGTATGGCACCAGAACGGGGAACCCCGTGTTTCAAACGAGGCTTACCATGATGATGAGATGCGACTTGATGGTGATGAAATTGTAGGTGGTATTGAAGCCTTAGTGGAAGATCGAATAAGAGGGGAATCGACTGATACAACCCAAGGGGAGGAAGTGAGAACTTTTGATCAATTGTTGACTGATGCCAAGCGTGAGCTGTTCCCAAATTGTACAAATTATACTTTGTTAAAGTTTGTGATTGAGGTGCTTAATATGAAGGTAACAAATCATTGGAGCAATAAGTCAGTTGATATGATGCTAGAGTTTTTAAGTAGACTTTTACCGAAAGAAAATTTGGTTCCAAAGTCAACTTATGAAGCTAAGAAAATACTACGTGACTTGGGCTTGTCATATGAGCTCATTCATGCTTGCATAAATGATTGTGTATTATTTTGGAAGGAGAATGCAACACTAGATAAATGTCCGACTTGTAAAACATCTAGATACAAGATCAATCGTGGAAGGGGTAAGAAGATCCTCATAAAGTATTGCGGTACTTTCCTTTGACACCAAGGTTGAAAAGATTGTACATGTCAAGGAAGAGGGCTGAGGACATGAGATGGTACAAAGACAAATGAGTGGACGACGAGATATTGAGGCATCCCGCTGACAGTGATAAGTGGAAGGAATTTGATGCACAACATCCCGAGTTTGCCTTAGAGCCTCGAAATGTGAGGCTAGGGTTGGCCGTTGATGGGTTTAACCCTTTTGGGAACATGAACAACTCTTATAGTTTGTGGCCCGCCATACTCATTCCATACAACTTGCCACCTTGGTTGGTTATGAAGGATCCATTTTATTTGATGTCATTACTTATTCCTGGAGAATCGCAACAAGGGATTGATATTGACGTCTACATGCGACCATTGGTGGATGAGTTGAATGATTTATGGACAAATGGTGCATTGACTTACGACGCCTCCACCAATGAGACTTTTCAAATGCATGCAACTTTGTTGTGGACAATACATGATTGGCCTGCATTTGGTGACATATCTGGGTGGAGAACAAAGGGTCATTATTCTTGTTACACTTGTCATGATGAATCGTATTTTCAATCTCTGAGAAGTAAGACGGGGTACACTAACCATCGATGTTACTTGCCTGAGAACCACCCGGAAAGGCGAAAGAGTAGGGCTTACAATGGTAAGATTGAGAAACGGAAGAGATCTTTGGAGTTGCCGGCGAAAAGATACAAGACCAGTAGGACAACGAGACAGGTGTCATATATGGAAAGCATCCAAGTAATAGAAAAAGGCCCCGTCAAGCACCTAATTGGACAAAGGTAAGCATCTTGTATGAGTTACCCTATTGGAAGAAGCGAAAACTTGACACAACATTGATGTCATGCATGTGGAGAAAAATTTTAGTGAAAATGTTTTCAGAACATGTTAGGCATTGATGGAAAGAACAAGGACACAGACAAGGCACGATTAGACTTGGAAGATATGGATATAAGGAAAGACCTATGGCTAACACAACGACCCGATGGATCATATGTCAAGCCTCGAGTAATCTTTGCATTGACACCTGCAGAGAGGGAGGGTTTCTTTGAATTTTTAAAAACTGTCAAGTATCCAGATGGG
This sequence comes from Camellia japonica, assembly GCA_030407325.1. NCBI lineage: Eukaryota > Viridiplantae > Streptophyta > Magnoliopsida > Ericales > Theaceae > Camellia > Camellia japonica. The sequence continues at coordinate 135,982,601 of JAPPVO010000019.1, forward strand.
TATGTGGCAAACATATCCAAATCAGTGAATGCAAGAAATCGGGCCTAAAAAGCCACGACTGCCATGTACTAATACAAAGAATTCTTCCCATTGGAATGCGTGGTTACGTGGACAAAGAAATTAGCACAACACTTTTTGAGTTAGGAAATTTCTTCCAAGACCTATGCTCTAGAACACTAAGGCGGAGCGAACTGGAGAAATTAGAGGAACGTATAATACACATTTTATGCAAGCTTGAAAAGATCTTTCCTCCAGCCTTCTTCGATGTGATGATCCACTTGGCTGTTGATTTGCCTCATGAGGCTATTCTTGGAGGACCCGTACAATATCGATGGATGTACCCAATTGAAAGGTATTTTTACACTTATACTTGTAAATGAGATTTACGTAAGTGTGTCACATATGTAATTATACTCCTGATTCGTTCTCTCTTGAAGGTTTCTTGGAGCATTAAAAAAATATGTGACCAACCGAGCTCGACTAGAAGGTTCAATTGCTGAGGCTTACATTGTCAAAGAGTGCATTACTTTTTGTTCAATGTATGTTGATGGGATTGAAACCGTGCATAATCGACCAGAACGGAATGAAGATCGCAGTGAACGTCAACAAGGGTTGACAGTATTCACAGAAACTGCACGTCCAATTGGTCTAATCACACGAGATACTGAAATGTCTCAAGAAATTCGTGATATTGCTGATTGGTTTGTGTTGTACAATAGCCCGGAGATTGAAAAGTATTTGGAGTATGTGTTTCATTGAATTATTTTTATGCTTAGCTTTTTTATTTGCAGAACTATGTAGTAATCACTTCTTTTTTTTTGAGTAGGGAACACAAAAATCTATTACAAACTCAAGCTGGACATGACATAACCCACATACAACGACAAGAATTTCCCAAGTGGTTCAAAGAGATGGTAAAATATTTATAATTCTTCGACATTTACAACTTCAACAAAATTAAATTTTTATAAAATGTCGTCATTCATAAATTATTTGCTTTTTGTTTGTTACATGTAATTGTAGATAAATACATTGAGAATGGAAGAGTCATTAGAGGCAACTGATGAATTGTGGTCATTAGCAAATGGTCCTAATTTGCTAGTGAAAGAGTACTCAGGTTGCACAATCAATAGCAACTGGTTCCATACTCGAGATCTAGACAACCGTCGTACGAGTCAGAATAGTGGTGTGCTTACACACGGGGATCATGAAGGAAAATTGCATGACTTCTACGGTCACTTGTGTAAGGTTTTGGAATTTGACTACATATGTGGTAAAAAGGTTGTTTTGTTCCAATGTGAATGGTACAACATCGGTAACACTCGTAGAAACAGAACAATACGACTTGATACATATTGCACAAGCATTGACGTCACAAGTCGGTGGTACCAATCTGACCCATTTATCCTACCTAGTCAAGCTAAGCAAGTCTTCTATCTGAATGATACCAAATTGGGTGAGCCTTGGAATGTCATACAAAGGGTGCAACATAGGGGTGTCTTTGATGTTCCAGACACTAGTGATGGAGAATTATTAGATCCTTTAGAAAATAATGATGTGTTCCAACAAGAAAACATTACTAATGTTGTTCCAATTGACATTGACCCAATTGTTCGATACTGTAGGGATGATGTTGAATTCAATGTTATTTCGGAAGTAGGGTCATCAGATGGATAATGGAAAGAATAGAGATGATGAAGGAGATGAAGAACATAACATTCCTGATGTTGATATGGATCCTGATATGGATTATGATACGTAATTTTTAGTATATCACTTTATTTTCGAACATATATTATTAATTAATGTAATTTTTATTTTATATGATTATGTTACTTTCTTTTTCTTCTTCTATGTAATGATGAATGATGACATTGTTTATATTTTTCAATTAAAGTTGAATTATGTTATATAGTTGTAGAAATGGTCTGAGGCAAAAAACAATGGCTGAAACCAGGTGATTTGAGAACCAAGAAGCTAACAGAATACGACAAACAAAGAAATAAGCGAATCAAGGAGAATTGTGAGGTAATGAACAATCTTGGAGTGAAGAATATTACAAATTCTTTAGGGAGTGCGGTTCAGCCCAAATGTGCAACTGCAAGGGAAAAGGGAATTAGGGTTGAGGTAGATGATGATGTTGAGTATAACCCTTCAGAGAGTGAGGATGACAATGATGATGAGTCATTGGGTTCCTTTGACCGCGAGGTATTATACACATTTTATATTTGTGTGTGAACATGTCTTTTACTTTTTACATTTCTTCTTCACATATCTTACACATCATATCTTTTTTAAAATATATTTTAACTGTTTTAAATCTCGTTTTCACTGTTTGATTATGTTCTCTTCAGGAACAACAGATGGCACCAGGACTCCGTTTACGGTCTCATTCAAGGCCATTACCTCTCACCCCAGAGGAAAGGATGGATCCCCCAAGTGAGGAGGTCGGTACCCAACCCTTACCACCTCATAATGTGTAACCTGAGGACGAGGTGACTGCATCTACCATTGTTGGTAAGTTTGCAAAGTTGTTTTTAAGGTTTAACTTGCATTTGTTTACTTACTAACTCAATTAATATTATATCCTTACAGCATCACATGACAGACGTGGTCGTGGCCCGACACGCGGCATACAGGCCCATCGCATTGTCGAGAAGGATAGGAAGATGTTAGTTCCTATACCTGAACAGTTTCGTGCACCAGTAGGAGACAACCTCCAAGCTAGTCTCCAAAATTGGTATAGAGGTTCGAACGCAGTTACCAGACCTGAGCGTTCGCACGGGACTCTCAGTTTGAAAACTAAGTCCAAAAATGCACTTTTTCACACTTAAGCTTGAAAATAGGCCTTCGGGGGCCAAAATCATGCAACAGCCACGAGACGGCCCAGGAAACACCTCAAACACCTCGGGACAGACCAATGTGAGTTGTGGAAACTAACGAAACTAGCACGGGACTCCCGGTTTGAAAACTAAGTCCAAAAATGCACTTTTTTACAATTAAGCTTGAAAATAGGCCTTCAGGGGCGAAAATCGTGCAACAGCCATGAGACGGCCTGGGAAACACCTCAAACACCTCGGGATGGACCAATGTGAGTTGTGGAAACTTACGGAACTAGCACGGGACTCCCGGTTTGAAAACTAAGTCCAAAAATGCACTTTTTCACACTTAAGCTTGAAAATAGGCCTTCGGGGGCCAAAATCGTGCAACAGCCATGAGACGGCCTGGGAAACACCTCAAACACCTCGGGATGGACCAATGTGAGTTATGGAAACTTACGGAACTAGCACGGGACTCCCGGTTTGAAAACTAAGTCCAAAAATGCACTTTTTTACACTTAAGCTTAAAAAATAGGCCTTCGAGGGCCAAAATCGTGCAACAACCACGAGACAGCCCGGGAAACATCTCAAACACCTCGGGATGGACAAATGTGAATTGTGGAAACTTACGGAACTAGTACGGGACTCTCGGTTTGAAAACTAAGTCCAAAAATGCACTTTTCCACACTTAAGCTTGAAAATAGGCCTTCGGGGGCCAAAATCGTGCAACAGCCACGAGACGGCCCGGGGAACACCTCAAACACCTCGAGAGGGACCAATGTGAGTTGTGGAAACTAACGAAACTAGCACGGAACTCCCGGTTTGAAAACTAAGTCCAAAAATACACTTTTTTACAATTAAGCTTGAAATAGGCCTTCGAGGGCCAAAATCGTGCAACAGCCACGAGACGGCCCGGGAAACATCTCAAACACCTCGGGATGGACCAATGTGAGTTGTGGAAACTTACGGAACTAGCACGGGACTCCCGGTTTGAAAACTAAGTCCAAAAATGTACTTTTTCACACTTAAGCTTGAAAATAGGCCTTCGGGGGCCAAAATCGTGCAACGGCCACAAGACGGCCCGAGAAACACCTCAAACACCTCGGGATGAACCAATGTGAGTTGTGGAAACTTACGGAACTAGCACGGGACTCCCGGTTTGAAAACTAAGTCCAAAAATGCATGTTAAATTGTATATGTTATGGATAAGATAATAATTGTCTAACTAACTTCTTTTTTTTTTCTGTTTCATTTTTTTGCAGATTCGAGATTTGATATGGACGTGTTTGGTAATTTGGAGGGCCGATGGTAGCTCATTTTGTGTTTTTGTTCATATTACCTTACATGTATTTTGGTTGTGTTGTAAATTTTATATTTATGTTAGTATTACGGGGCATGTTTGGTAATCCGCCCTTGATATTTTATTTTTGTTGATATTAGTAGACATGTTTTTTGTTGGATATTAGGAGATGTGTTTGGTAATCTGCATACGGTTGATATTATATTTTTGTGGATATTAGTAGACGTTTTTTGTGGATATTAGGAGACATGTTTATAATCCGCATGCAGTTCATATTGTATTTTTGTAGATAGTGCTAAAATTCGATTGTGATGTTTATGAAAATGAACAGATTTTTGTATTGATTTGTAATAGATATTTTATTGAACAGGTTATTGAAATGCGCAGGGAATTGTTACTGAAAAGAAAAAAATTCGGAAGAAAATAGTACCCCCATTTTCAAAATTTTTAATTTTTATTAGTGACGAAATAAAAAATGTCACTATTAGTTTTCAAAAAACATGACGAATAATTTTGTCACTAATGATATAGTACGAAACAAATAATTTCGTCACATTTGCTAAATATTTCGTCGCTAAATTGAAATATTTTGTGACAAAATGTTTTTTGTCATTGAATAATTTTCTTTTTTGCTCATTTTAGTGACGAATTTTTTTGTCACCTCAATCCATATCATTGGTGAGGAAAACTTTCGATAATAAAATATATTTGGTGACGAAATATTTTGTAATACCCCTGTTCTGTATTACGTTAATTGGTCCTTAATATGAGTAGGATTATGTGTATGATATGATTTTGTGTGCCAATTATGTGAATATATGTGGTTTTGAATTTTTATCTGTTCACCGTAGGAATATCTGTTTGACTATCCGCTTTGGAAATTAAATTGAAGGCCTTATCGCCACAGAACCCGAAATTGATTACGCCATTGTGATTGGCATAATTTTTAGAGCCTACGGTGAAATTTAATTGGAAATTGATTCGGATCAAATTAATTGGATTAAAATAATGTTTAGTGCTCAAATATTTAATGTTGGTGATTGTAATTGAGTGAAATGGTACTTAGTGGAGCATATTACACCCAACCCCTCTTTATTTGTTCATTTGGCCGAAATCAACTCCAAGAGAGGAGAGGGAGGTTCGGCTAGAGAGAGAAAGTATAGGAGATTGTAAATTTGATCTTGAAGCTTGGTAATTTGAAGATTTAATTCAAGAATTGGATAGAGCTTGGGTGTTTGAGGCTCCTAGGTGAGTGATCAACCCTTGACTCATGGATTTTAATTTGTATTTTGTAGATTCAAAGATGAATGATGAGAAAGAGCATGTATTGAGTTGGTCTTGTTGAATTGAAAGACTATATATGCATGCATGTATGTAATTGTTTTGAATTTTGCATATTTGAGCTTGAATTACATGACTCATGTTGAGTTTTGATTATTGACCATGTATTTGACCATCTCTTCACCAATTAAGTTGAGGATGTTGTGTATATTTCACATGCAAGTGCAAATCATAGGAGTTTGAGTCTTGCATGTTTGAATCTAGTGTGTAGGTGATGAGTTTGAGTTAATTTGGGGCATGCATGTGATCAATTTGTGAAATTGAGCTCCATGTTGATGTATTTTAGTGTTGGTACCATATTAGTACAAGTATATGAGAAATTGGAGCCATAATATGTAAGAAATGTGGTTGAAATGTCGAATTTGAAGCTCAAGAACTTGATTTGGAATTTCCAGAATTTTGATGTCCGCTCGAGCGGGGAAACCGCCGCTTAAGCGTGAATTTCGTGCTCCCAGTATTTTTGCAGAGTTGAATGTCTGCTCGAGCGGGAAAGTTCACACTCGAGCGGGGAGCTATGTAGACAGGCCTTCAGCTCGAGCGCCAGACTTAACGCTCGAGTGTAATTTTGGTGCATCCAGTACTTTTGCAGACCTCATGGGTCCACTCGAGCGGGGACCCTATTTTCTGAAATTTTGTTTGGGCCTTCTGTGTTTCGTTTTCTGTTCTCTTTCACTTCAAGGTACTCTTAGGCATACATTGAGCATTGTAAATGAGATAAGAAGATAAGATTAAAGCCTAAAGAGGAAAATGTGAATTTAGAACGGATTGAATTGTTTGTGACCCTTTTGTGTTCATGGAATGTGTAGGGTCGAGCTCCAGGGCAAACCAACCAACCGATCACTGTGAGTAATATCTTAACAAGATATTTGAAATATACTGTTGTCCAATTGTTTACTTCTATGTAAGTTTTGTAAGTTCATTAATTTGAATGGTGGACAACGATTGATATGAATGATAGGGCCAAAGGCGATTGATATGAATGATTGGGCCAAAGGTCGATTGATATGAATGATTGGGCCAAAGGCCGATTGACATAAATGATTGGGCCAAAGGCCGATTGACATAAATGATTGGGCCGAAGGCCGATTGATAAATGATTGGGCCAAAGGCCGATTGATATGAATGATTGGGCCAAAGGCCGATTGATATGAATGATTGGGCCAAAGGCCGATTGACATGAATGATTGGGCCAAAGGCCGATTGACATAAATGATTGGGTCGAAGGCCGATTGATCCAAGTGATTGGGCCAAAGGCCGTCTGTTGTAACTGTTTCAAAGATTGCTTATGTATCTACCTTATTTGATATTATTCACTGGGCTTTCGCTCACGCTCATTCATGTACATGTAGGTGAGCCAAGGGACGTCCAGAACCAGCCTCGGTGAAATTGTGAGAAACAGTCAGAGTTTTGAGGAGTCAGCCCAAACGTCTCACGCACGAGACTGTCTTCGCTTTTGTCCTTTGTTCATAGTTTTGTTATGTTGGCTAAAGCATTGGACTACTTTTGTATATAAGTCTTGGGTTCGACTGACTTAAACTTGTATGATCCTGTATGTACAATGTTTTATATTGGTACATATTTTGATGTGAGTTATTAACACATAAATGTTTGAAATGTTATGGTGTGCATATAAGCACAGCTCTATGGACAAAGTTTTAATTTTGCTTCCGTTTGGCCCCTTTACTTTGATGAGTATTTGTTTTACATGGTTTGAGGCCGTAGGTAATCTCGTGATTACTGGCCGGTTACGGCCTTAACCCATAGGGGCAGGTTCAGGTCGTGACATATTTCGTCGTAAAAAACAATTAAAATAAAATATTATTTAGTTTTGGTGATGAAATTGGTGTTTTAGAGGACAAAAAATTCAACATTTGGAGACAAAACATTTCGTCGCCAAAAATGAAAAATAGGTGACGAAACTGTTTTTTGTCACCAGGTACTTTTTGTGACGACGTATAGGCCACGAACGTGGTGACAATTTTTTTTCGTCACAGATCACTTTAGTGACGAAATTTTGATGTTTGGAGACAAAATCAGTCTGTCACCAAAGGCCTTTTTTGTTGTAGTGTTCCCTCCAAGTTTACTTGGAGGCTACTCTTTATTTTCCCAATAAATTTGAACTCATCCTCTCAACTTCTTTCTATGGTTCTTCTTGGTCCATCTGTATCTCTCTCTCTTTCTTCATGATCAAAATTTAGAGTTTAGATTAAGAGTATTTAGAGTGAGAGTTAGCATTTTATTTAAGATGAGAGTTACAGATTTTGTTAAACTTTACAAACCTTTTCAATCCACAACCTTTGGAGATTTATGGTGATATAGCAGATGATTAAAGCATTGGTGTTTGAGGGATTTTTCATTAAGTGGTCATGGAATTGTTTTGAGGTAATTCGGGTGGTATACAATATGCTTCCTCTAAATCTTTTTGCAAATAGTTTTTATCTTAATTACTTCACATTTGTACTCCTCTTAATTATCATGGTCATATGTTAAATTCTGTGGAATCATTCTTATTGATATGTTTGATTATTCTAGTCATTTGATAAATTCAGTGAAGTTGTTTTGTGTAGTTAGTGTTGACTTGTTTGGCTAAATGACGTAGAAATGCTCCATACATGGATCGAATAGACCTTGCCAATAACTTGGACCAATAGCCCAGATAAGTGGTTGTGCTTGGGTGACGTGGATGAGGCCGATCACTGGTCATGTACCGAGTAGGACCGGGTATTTGGTCCTGTATAAATATCATATGTCGAGTTGACTCGTTTGTGCAATTAGGTAAATTACATGGTGTCTCGAATTAAATTGTTTGTGCCATGTCGTAAATTGTTGGATCCCTATTGATTTATTCTCTATCCGAGCATTGTTATTCTTGTCATATCGTATACTTCCCAAATTAATTTATTTTTTAGGTGTGGAACAAATCTAGTGGCGATTGGAGTTAAAGCATTTAAAGGATTATTAAGTTGGAGATTTTCGGGCTCGCAACTATATATTATTTTTGGAGATTTGTATAAATTATAAATTATAGACATTTGTGTAATTATTTTGGGGCCAATTTATATTTTTGAAGTTATTAAATAGTTAGAATTTTAAATCTGTGGCTGATTTGATTTATTAACGGCCCAGAAGTTGGGGCATTACAAATCTGCCTTCTAGGAACTAAAAATGAGATTGACTACTGCACCAGTATTGACATTGCCTTAAGGTACGAAAATTTTTGTGATATTTAGTGATGCTTCTTACAAGGGTCTGGGTTGTGTGTTAATGCTGAATGGGAGAGTAATTGCCTATGCCTCCAGATAGTTGAGACCACATGAAAAGAACTACTCGGCGCATCACCTAGAATTGGTTGTAGTTGTCTTTGCTTTGAAAATTTGGCGATGTCGCGCCCCCAAAATAATTACAATAATTCAACTCCAAACATTGGTATAATGTGATATAAATAAAATAAGAAGCTTTCATTCATCAGAGTTAATGTACAAAAGATGACACATGCGATGTACATTCATAAATCGTTCATCCTGAATCTACAACATGTGTTACAAGACGAAAAAAGAATGGAAGCTAAACAGATATTCATATGCCCTAATGGCTTACATCTTTCCAAGACCGTGCTTGGTTGCAACAAAATGAGTCATAAGCTCAATACAAATAAAGCCCTAGGCTTGTACAAAAGACAAATACAAAGTAAACAAAAGTGAGCCTTCAGCTCCACAATCCTTTCAAGCTAAGTCCTTGGCAGAAGCATATCACCAGCACCTGAAAATGGTTTTCCCCAAGTAGGGTGAGCCAAAGCCCAGTAGAAACAATCTAACACAATATATGAATATTAACAAAGATATAAGTATGATATGCAAATATAATNCGACCTCCTCACTTGGGGAATCCATCCTTTCCTCTGGGGTGAGAGGTAATGGCCTTGAATGAGACCGTAAACGGAGTCCTGGTGCCATCTGTTGTTCATGAAAGAACATAATCAAACAGTGAAAACGAGATTTAAAACAGTTAAAATATATTTTAAAAAAGATATGATATGTAAGATATGTGAAGAAGAAATGCAAAAAGTAAAAGACATGTTCACACACAAATATAAAATGTGTATAATACCTCGCGGTCACAGGAACCCAATGACTCATCATCATTGTCATCCTCACTCTCTGAAGGGTTATACTCAACATCATCATCTACCTCAACCTTAATTCCCTTTTCCCTTGCAGTTGCACATTTGGGCTGAACCGCACTCCCTAAAGAATTTGTAATATTCTTCACTCCAAGATTGTTCATTACCTCACAATTCTCCTTGATTCGCTATTTCTTTGTTTCTCGTATTCTGTTAGCTTCTTGGTTCTCAAATCACCTGGTTTCAGCCATTGTTTTTTGCCTCGGACCATTTCTACAACTATATAACATAATTCAACTTTAATTGAAAAATATAGACAATGTCATCGTTCACCATTACATAAAAGAAGAAAAAGAAAGTAACATAATCATATAAAATAAAAATTACATTAATTAATAATATATGTTCGAAAATAAAGTGATATACTAAAAATTATATATCATAATCCATATCAGGATCCATATCAACATCAGGAATGTTATGTTCTTCATCTCCTTCATCATCTCTATTCTCTTCCATTATCGCATCTGATGACCCTACTTCCGAAATAACATTGAATTCAACATCATCCCTACAGTATCGAACAATTGGGTCAATGTCAATTGGAACAACATTAGTAATGTTTTCTTGTTGGAACACATCATTATTTTCTAAAGGATCCAATAATTCTCCATCACTAGTGTCTGGAACATCAAAGACACCCCTATGTTGCACCCTTTGTATGACATTCCAAGGCTCACCCAATTTGGTATCATTCAGATAGAAGACTTGCTTAGCTTGACTAGGTAGGATAAATGGGTCAGATTGGTACCACCGACTTGTGACGTCAATGCTTGTGCAATATGTATCAAGTCGTATTGTTCTGTTTCTACCAGTGTTACCGGTGTTGTACCATTCACACTGGAACAAAACAACCTTTTTACCACATATGTAGTCAAATTCCAAAACCTTGCACAAGTGACCGTAGAAGTCATGCAATTTTCCTTCATGATCCCCGTGTGTAAGCACACCACTATTCTGACTCGTACGACGGTTGTCTAGATCTCGAGTATGGAACCGGCTGCTATTGATTATGCAACCTGAGTACTCTTTCACTAGCAAATTAGGACCATTTGCTAATGACCACAATTCATCAGTTGCCTCTAAAACTCTTCCATTCTCAATGTATTTATCTACAATTACATGTAACAAACAATAAGCAAATAATTTATGAATGACGACATTTTATAAAACTTTAATTTTGTTGAAGTTGTAAATGTCGAAGAATTATAAATATTTTACCCTCTCTTTGAACCACTTGGGAAATTCTTGTCGTTGTATGTGGGTTATGTCATGTCCAGCTTGAGTTTGTAATAGATTTTTGTGTTCCCTACTCAAAAAAAAAAAAAAAGTGATTACTACGTAGTTCTGCAAATAAAAAAGCTAAGCATAAACATAATTCAATGAAACACATACTCCAAATACTTTTCAATCTCCGGGCTATTGTACAACACAAACCAATCAGCAATATCACGAATTTCTTGAGACATTTCAGCATCTCGTGTGATTAGACCAATTGGACGTGCAGTTTCTGTGAATAATGTCAACCCTTGTTGACGTTCACCGCGATCTTCATTCTGTTCTGGTCGATTATGCACGGTTTCAATCCCATCAACATACATAGAACAAAAAGTAATGCACTCTTTGACAATGTAAGCCTCGACAATTGAACCTTTTGGTCGAGCTCGGTTGGTCACATATTTTTTTAATGCTCCAAGAAACCTTCAAGAGAGAACGAATTAGGAGTATAATTACATATGTGACACACTTACGTAAATCTCATTTACAAGTATAAGTGTAAAAATACCTTTCAATTGGGTACATCTATCGATATTGTATGGATCCTCCAAGAATAGCCTCATGAGGCAAATGAACAGCCAAGTGGATCATCACATCGAAGAAGGCTGGAGGAAAGATCTTTTCAAGCTTGCATAAAATGTGTATTATACGTTCCTCTAATTTCTCCAGTTCGCTCCGCCTTAGTGTGATACCCCTGTTCCGTATTATGTTAATTGATCCCTAATACGTATGTGATTATATGTTTTGATATGGTTTTGTGTGCCATTATGTGAATATATGTGGTTTTGGAATTCTATCTGTTCACCGTAGGAATATCTGTCTGAACAATCTGCTTTGGAAATTAAATTGAAGGCCTTATCGGCCACGGAACCCGAAATCGATTACGCCATTGTGATTGGCATAATTTTTAGAGCCTACGGTGAAATTTAATTGAAAATTGATTCAGGTCAGATTAAATTAATTTAATTGATGAATTGAGTGCCCAACTATTTTTATATTAAAATAAAAGGTTAGTAGGGCTTGTTGTATGTTAGCACTACTCCCCTTTAACTCTATTCAACTCAAAAATCTGAGATATACAATTGAGAGAGAGGGAGGTCCGGCCTTAGGAAGAGAAAGGGAGAGGAATGGTGCAAAATCTAGCTTGAAGCTTGGGAACCTTGAAGATAATCCAAGATTTGATCATAGATTGTAAGCATCAAGCTCCTAGGTGAGTGATTCTTGAATTATAGTTGTAATTTTGTGTGTGTTCAAGCTATTTTGGTGATCAAGAGCAAGATTGAAATGGAATTGAGTTGTATTGTTGAATTGAAGTTTAATATGTGCATGCATGTAAGAATTACTTTGAAAATTGCATATTTGAGCATGAAAATGTATAATCCTTGTGCAATTTAAATTGGAGCTTATGTCTTGATCACCATTTGTGTTGTCTAAGTTGAGAATGTGGCTAATTCATCACATGCATGTATATATTATGGGAATGGGAGCTTGAATGCAAGAATTTGTACATTGTTAATGAGTTTGATGTGAGATTGGGGCATGCATGTTACTTATTTGTGAAATTGAGCCCCATTGAGTTGTAATTTGGGGTCTATACCATGTTAGAACAGTTATATGTGAACTTTGAGCCTTGGAATGCATGAGAAATTGGCTGGAAAACCGAATTGGTGCTCAAGAACACATTCTGAGTTTTCCAGAATTTTGAAGTCCGCTCGAGCGGGGTAATGGCCGCTCGAGCGGAAATACGTGCTCCCAGTATTTTTTCCTGCAGACCTTAATGTCCGCTCGAGCGGAGAAGTCCACGCTCGAGCGGGGAGCTATGTAGGATGGACTTCCGCTCGAGCGTCCAAGTTCGCGCTTGAGCGTAAAAATGCTACATCCAGAACTTTTTGCAGACATGGTTTCCGCTCAGCGGGGATCCATGTAAAGAGGCCTTCCGCTCGAGCGCCAGATTTAACGCTCGAGCGCAAATTTCCCATATCCAGTACTTTTACAGGCCTCAGAGGTCCGCTCGAGCGGGGAAGTCCACGCTCGAGCGGGGACCCTGTTTTCTGAAATCCTGTTTTTGCATTCTGAGTTCTGTTTTCCGTTCTCTTTCACTTGTAAGCACTCTTAGGCATATGTTAAGCATTGTAAATGAATTAATGAGACAAGAATAAAGCCTAAGAGGAATATGTGAATTAAGGAACGGATTGAATTGTTAATGACCCTCTTGTGTTCATGAAATGTGTAGGGTTAAGCTCCAGGGCAAATCCACAAGCCGATCACTGTGAGTAATATCGATATTCGAATAATTGTGAATGTCCAATTGTTTACTTCCTTGTAAGCTTTGTGATTTGTTGATTGGGATTGTGGACAAAATTCTGACATGAAAATAATTGGACCAGAGGTCGTTTTGATAGTAATGAATGGACCGGAGGTCGTTTTGATAGAAATGAATGGACCTAAGGTCGTTTTGACACGAATGAGTGGGCCAAAGGCCGTTTTGATACGAATGTATGGGCCAAAGGCCGTTTTGATACGAATGTATGGGCCCAAGGCCGTTTTGATACGAATGTGTGGGCCAAAGGCCGTTTTGATACGAATGTATGGGCCGAAGGCCGTTTTGATATGAATGAGTGGGCCGAAGGCCGTTTGACATAAATGAATGGGCCGGAGGCCGTTTTGACATGAATGGAAATTTGAATGGGCCAAAGGCCAGTATGTTTGGAACTACAGTCACTTGATCTAAACTTTGTATAAATGTACATATGTTAAGTAGGAATATGAATTGGGCCCAAGGCCGTTTGGAGTATGTTGTTCTACATATTGTTTATATGACTTTTGTATTTGATATTATTCACTGGGCTATCGCTCACGCTCATTCATGTGTTTGTAAGTGAGCCGAGGGAAGTCCAAACCCAGCCCCAGTGAAGTCTGCCAGGAACAACATGAGTTTTGAGAAAGTTAGCCTTGTGTCTCACGCACGAGACCTATCCTTGCTATTTTGTTATGTGATTATATTTTGTCTTGTTGGCAAGGACTTTATGTATAGTTGTAAATAGTCTGTCATGGGTTGACTTAGTTGGATGATCCTGTCTGTAAAGAACTTTATGGTACTGCACCTTTGACGTGGGTTATTAACATATGTGTATGGTTTGTTTTGAAGTGCATATAAGCACGGCTCTATGGACAAAGTTTTTGATTATTGCTTCCGTTTGGCCTCTTTACTTGTTGAGTTATGTCTATTTTGGTTTGAGGCCGTAGGTAATCTCAGGGTTACTGGTCAGTTACGTCCTTAACCCATAGGGGCGGGTTCGGGTCGTGACACTTAGTGTCCTAGAGCATAGGTCTTGGAAGAAATTGCCTAACTCAAAAAGTGTTGTGCTAATTTCTTTATCCACGTAACCACGCATTCCAATTGAAAGAATTCTTTGTATTAGTACATGGCAGTCGTGGCTCTTTAGGCTTGTTAGTCTACCATTTCTTGCATTCACTGATTTGGATATGTTTGCCGCATACCCATCTGGATACTTGACAGTTTTTAAAAATTCAAAGAAACCCTCCCTCTCTGTAGGTGTCAATGCAAAGATTGCTCGAGGCTTGACATATGATCCATCAGGTCGTTGTGTTAGCCATAGCTCTTTCTTTATATCCATATCTTCCAAGTCTAATCGTGCCTTGTGTATGTCCTTGTTCTTTCCATCAATGCCTAACATAGTTCCGAAAACATTTTCACTAAAATTTTTCTCCACATGCATGACATCAATGTTGTGTCAAAGTTTTCGCTTCTTCCAATAGGGTAACTCATACAAGATGCTTACCTTTGTCCAATTAGGTGCTTGACGGGGCCTTTTTCTATTACTTGGATGCTTTCCATATATGACACCTGTCACGTTGTCCAACTGGTCTTGTATCTTTTCCGCCGGCAACTCCAAAGATCTCTTCTATTTCTCAATCTTACCATTGTAAGCCCTACTCTTTCGCCTTTCTGGGTGGTTCTCAGGCAAGTAACATCGATGGTTAGTGTACCCCGTCTTACTTCTCAGAGATTGAAAATACGATTTATCATGGCAAGTGTAACAAGAATAATGACCCTTTGGTCTCCACCTAGATATGTCACCAAATGCAGGCCAATCATGTATTGTCCACAACAAAGCTGCATGCATTCGAAAAGTCTCATTGGTGGAGGCGTCGTAAGTCAATGCACCATTTGTCCATAAATTATTCAACTCATCTACCAATGGTCGCATGTAGACGTCAATATCAATCCCTGGTTGCGATTCTCCAGGAATAAGTAATGACATCAAAGAAAATGGATCCTTCATAACCAACCAAGGTGGCAAGTTGTATGGAATGAGTATGACGGGCCACAAACTATAAGAGTTGTTCATGTTCCCAAAAGGGTTAAACCCATCAACGGCCAACCCTAGCGTCACATTTCGAGGCTCTAAGGCAAACTCAGGATGTTGTGCATGAAATTCCTTCCACTCATCACTGTCAGCGGGATGCCTCAATATCTCGTCGTCCACTCATTTTTCTTTGTACCATCTCATGTCCTTAGCCCTCTTCCTTGACATGTACAATCTTTTCAACCTTGGTGTCAAAGGAAAGTACCACAATACTTTATGAGGGATCTTCTTACCCCTTCCACGATTGATCTTGTATCTAGATGTCTTACAAGTCGGACATTTATCTAGTGTTGCATTCTCCTTCCAAAATAATACACAATCATTTATGCAAGCATGAATGAGCTCATATGACAAGCCTAAGTCACGTAGTATTTTCTTAGCTTCATAAGTTGACTTTGGAACCAAATTTTCTTTCGGTAAAAGTCTACTTAAAAACTCTAGCATCATATCAACTGACTTATTGCTCCAATGATTTGTTACTTTCATATTAAGCACCTCAATCACAAACTTTAACAAAGTATAATTTGTACAATTTGGGAACAGCTCACGCTTGGCATCAGTCAACAATTGATCAAAAGTTCTCACTTCCTCCCCTTGGGTTGTATCAGTTGATTCCCCTCTTATTCGATCTTCCACTAAGGCTTCAATACCACCTACAATTTCATCACCATCAAGTCGCATCTCATCATCATGGTAAGCCTCGTTTGAAACACGGGGTTCCCCGTGCTGGTGCCATACAGTGTAAGTTTGCATAATCCCATATTGGAGCAAATGAATTTTCATATTTTGAAGATTTTATCTACAAACATTCACACACTTAATACATGGGCACAACAGATTACCATTATGGTCTATAACCCCTATTGCAAATTGAAGAAATAACTTGACCCCATCATTATATGGTTTACTCATCCTTCCATTAGCCGTCCTACCTAGGGCAATCCAACTTTTATCCATGTCTGATCACAAATGAAAGATTAGGAACAATATAGTATAATGTAGACTTGTGTATTTATGAACTAATTAAATTGAAAAATTCAATAACAACTTCACCAAATATATGTCTAGATCTTTAATGAAGATTCTTATACAAGTTCTAATATTATATGCAAGTAAGGAATAAAAACTAACAAAAATGGTCATTATTGATTTTAACATTCTAACACCACCATGAACAACAAATCGTTAAAAAATAATAATAATGGCACATGATGTATATTATACATTGAGTTATATTCAACAAATCATTAAAAATAAAAAATAATGGCACATGAATTTGTGTTTATACATTCAGTTATATTTAACTATTGAGTTATACTCAACAAATCATTAAAAAAAAAATAATGGCACATGAATCTGTGTGTATACATTGAGTTATATTCAACTATTGAGTTATAGTCAACAAATCATTAAAAAAAATAAAATAATGGCACTTGAATCTGTGTGTATACATTGAGTTACATTCAACTATTGAGTTATATTCAACAAATCACTAAAAAAAAATAGGGAAAATTATCCAAAAGTCCCATATCAGCATTAGCAACCCCATTTAGTCCTACCAATTAACGCATATACTGATAGATCCCATAGGTGATAACATTATCACTAATAGGTCCTATTTTGATTTATATTTTGATATTATGGTCGCTTCTACCCCTTCATTTACTGCGTCACACCTCACTGTCACACGTCATAAGACTTATCACACTGCCACACTGTCTCATTATCACACACGTCACATAGCAAAAAGTACTATAGGGCATTTTCCCCAATGTGACACCTAAACACCCACTGCCACACTGCCACACTGTCTCACTGTCACACAGCAAAAAGTACTATAGGGCATTTTTCCCAATGTGACACCCAAACGCCTACTGCCACACTGTCTCACTGTCACACTGTCACACAGCAAAAAGTACTATAGGGGCATTACTCCCAATGTGACAGCCAAACACACACTGTCACACAGCAAAAAATGCACACCCAAACACACACTGTCACACAGCAAAAAATGCACACAGCAAAAAGTACTATGGGGCATTTTCCCCAATGTGACACCCAAACACACACCGTCACACTGTCTCACATAACCCACAAACAAGGGCATTTCAGGAAGATACACATACCGTAGGACCAAACGGAGTAATAAAAATCTTTAAGGACTAATTGCACCAACATTTCACATTACGGGACTTATCAGTAACTCTCCCAAAAAAATAATAATGGCACATGATGTATATTATATATACATTGAGTTATATTCAACTATTGAGTTATATTCAACAAATCATTAAATATATATATATATATATAATGGCACATGATTATATTATATATACATTGAGTTATATTCAACAATCTGAACAACAAATCAACTATTGAGTTATATTCATAATCTAATTATAAATAAAATATGTATAACAAATTCACCCAAACAAATATATATTATATATAGATAATAGAGCAGGATATATATATATACATATATTATAACTCATTCATGCTTGCAAGAAAGTAAGTAGAAACATTGTAATATTAGTGGTGGTAATAGTAGGAAGTAAAATATGTTATATCCAGCCATGCACGTCAAGAAACAATTGGGTTTAATAAAAAAAAGTTAAAATTATTATAAGGGGGAAAAAAAAAAAAAAAAAAAAAGCCCTATAAGAATGATTGTAGGATGCATGATGAGTCTAGAAATTTGGGTGGTCATGTTGGACAAAAAGGGCCATCATGACTTTGTTCATCATGATCAAAGCAGTGGCATGAATTTGAGTTTGACTTGAGGGGGAAGGAGTATCCAAATTAGCCAACCCATGGGTAGTTGGCAAAGATGCATGACTTGATACTAGTTCATATCACAACAACAAAACTAGAAGTGTCCCATTCCTAGCACTAATCATACCTATTGCCAAACACCACCCCACCATCCACCCAAAGAGTAATGTTATAAGTAATAACATTGTCAGAGACATCATGGTCCCACTTCGGATTCCTCCATCAAACAGCATGCTTCCAAACAATACCAAAAAAAACTCAAGTATTAAAGTCGCAGAAGAAATCCCACCAAAAGAGCTTAAGGGGCTTGGGATACCAAAGCTCATTGTAAATTGAAAATTATTCAACGTCTTAAATGAATTTTATAATTTATTTGTGTAGATGTTGAAATTAATATTTTTGGCATATAACCATATCAATGCCACATGAATAACATAATAATAATAATAATAATAATAATAATAATACTAATAATAATAATAATAATAATAATAATTTGCAGGGTACTTTCCTGCCTTTCTGAAGTAGGAATTGATACATAATAAATTATTGTTTTGGATGATGTTCAGTGTTAATGAAATTGCTTTAAAGTACTCCTGAGTCCTAGTATTTGGTTCACCATTTTGCTTGGGGCATTGGCTTTTTGTTGTCAGTGTTTCTAGGACTAAAAATCATGCCGGGAGTTCTATTTGTATCGTATTATTTTAAAATTTTGTAATTTCCTCAACACTAACTACATCGTTTAATTAATTGTGTCAAGTATCATAACACTATATTTACACTATATTTACAATTTCCTCAACACCACTACTTTCTACTTACTTTCTAACTATATATTATATGTATAACAATATAATGTATATAGAACAGAGAGTAGCAAAAGAAAAGAGAGAAAGAGAGAGCATCGAGAGAAAAGAGCAACGAGAGAGAGAGAGAGAGACTAACAGATCAGCGGCGGTGAGAAGAGGAGATGAGATCGGCAAGGGAAGGAGAGGCTAGATCGGCACAGCAGCGAGGGGCGGTGAGGAGAGGAGAAGCTAACAGATCAGCGGCGGTGAGGAGAGGGTGACGGCGGTGAGGAGAGTGAACTGATCGGCGATGAATCTGTGTCTAAATCGATGAGAAGAGTGAGCAGCAGCGTCGTCTCTTTGTCTGTGTGTGTGTGTGTGTGTGAAATAGGTTTCAACCGAGAAATTATTGTGTGTTTGGGGCGCCAAAACATTTTTATTTCCCCCTAAAATATTTAGTGACTAAATTATTTATTGGTGACAAAATTATTTCTTCACCAAAGATAAAAATATTGGCCACAAAAATCGTTTTGTCACTAAATGATATTAAACTATTAAAATTATTGGTGATAAAAATATATTCATCATTAATAATTTTATAATTGGTGACCAATTTTTTCGTCACCAAAAGTCTCAAAATTTTGGCACCCTCCGAAAATATTAGCGGGAAAATATTTGGTGACAAAAAAAATGTAAATAATGACGAAAAATAATTTCGTCACCTAATTTTTTTTATTATGATTTAGATTGGTGACGAAATTTTATTTTTGTCTCCAAAAATGGTACATTTGGAGACAAAATATGATTTTTGTCATTAAAAGATACGTATTTCGTGACAAAAAAAAATTTTGTCATTAGTTTTCGTCTCTAAAGACTATTTTTGTTGTAGTGTCTTGTACTCTTCTCTAACTTTTTTTTTTTTTGGAATGCCCACAATGAATGCCTCTTTCCTCTTTTTGTCATGCAAAGAAAGAGGGCAAGTGGGAGGTTTAAAATCACTTTTTCTTGCAAACCATAAAATTATTTTTAGCAGATTTTCATATCTTTTGGGAACATCACATTAATTGTTTGTCTTCCTCTCCAACAATTTTCTTTTCCCAACAATCATTCAACGGTTTATCTAAAGACCACAGTAAACAATAATGATCATTCAATGGAGTCTCTTTAATGGTGTTGTCAATGGAGGTCGTCAATGGAATAGAGGTCTTCAATAGAGCAAAGTTCTTCACTTTAAGTCTTCACTTTGACTGTTGTAGCACTGTAGGTCTACAAATTTCGAAACCGTAACAGTAGCAGTGTGTGTGAAAGGATGGTTGAAGGGATGTGTGTACAATGGTATGAGTGAAGGGTATAATTGATACATTTAGTATGTGGATTGAGAAAATTAATTAATAATTAAATTATAAAGGGTGTGTACTGAGAAATAATGTAAATTGAGACAATTAAGTGTGTGGAAATAGAATTTCCCGATGATGAGATGATACTGGCCCTTATTTATTAAAGTGGGTGAAGGGTAAAATAAACATTATTAATTAGTTCTTATTAAGTGCACTAAACACTTGTTAGCATGACCTAATTACTAATTCAAGAGATTTAAATGCATTATAAAATTATTAGACATCCCATTAGTTAACACCCGTAAATTTGAATTTTGTTTTCTAACATTGAACACCCCCAATTAAAACGAACCCAACCATTTACACAGCCAAGCACACCTTTGTCATTACCTCTAAAAGATGGGCACCAGAAATATGGTTACATTTAACCTAAGAAGTTTGAGTTAGTAGGAAGAAAGGAACCAAAGGTTTACCATTAAAGAAGTTGTAGGGTCGAATTTCACAAAAGTTAAGTCTTTTAAATTTGGAGGTTATTGGAATTTTGTCCGGTCTTTAATTTCATAATTTTAGGATTAATTTCATAATTTTAGCTCAAATACTCGATTATATATAAATATGGTTAAATATTATTAAATTTGGCTAACAAATGCCACCATGTGACGAGAATGAGGGTAAACTACCAATATGTCATAATAGTTGGACTTAATTCTCATCAAATCCTATTGAAAATAAGTCTTGGTAAAATTGTCGCTCAAAATAATTTTTTTGTGATAATTTTTTATACATGTCGCTAAAAATTGACAATTAATGACTTTTTTTTGTCATGATTTTTATACAATTAGTGACGTTTTTTATGACAAATTTTTCTTATAGGACCTATTAGGCAATAAGTTCACTTATTAAGACCTACACGTAAGTACCCCATAATTTAAGGAGGTGAAGATATAAGGGTTGTTTGGGAATAAAGATGTGTACAAAAATAAAAAATTAATGTGACTTAAAAAAATAAAATAAAAAGACAATAAATATGCCAAATAAATAGATTATGTTTTAACTTCCCTTACAAGGCAAGGTACTTGTGAGTGGATTAGGGGTTGGAGGTCCCCCATCATAAAAAAAAAATTAAAAAATATGAACAACTTTCCACTGAAAATTCTCTCAAACCTACGACACAAACAGGTGATAAGACAAAATATTATATTTTTAAATCATAATTATTTCACTTTTTCTTTTATAACAATTAAATCAACTACAAAATAAATAAATAAATAAATATCATCTTAAATACAATTTTTTTAATCAGACTAAAATAATCAAAGAAAAAAAATTAAAATAGCCAGTTCGCAAACCAGCCTAATAATCCTAACGGAGACAATATGCTTTACATCCTTCTCCAAGAAAGAGAGCTACAAAACAAATAAAAATAATAATAATCTCGAACACCATCTTCCAATTAATCAAAAATTTGTTTATTTCCTCTTGTCAATCCCAATTGTGAGGTCAAAAGTATGAAGAGAATCGTCGTGTGGTTGGGAAAATGGCATAATTTTAGGCTCAGACCCAGATTGGACTTTTTGTTGATGGAGGGTCGAACATTTCCTGAGACCAACCTACCCGTTCGACCTTCTGTAGGCTCTGAAGAGCTTGGCTTGCCACTGCTTGGAACGGCACCCCTCTTTGATGTGCTATCATGTTGAGAGGTAGGAGTGCAGTCTCCCCCAGAATCAGGTTGCTAATTAAGATACATAAGAAATTCATTAGCATATATTCAGTATATTGAAAAGTCTAAGGTAAGAAAATTATAAGCCATTAGGTTTAGTGTCCTTTGTTTTTCGTGATATGAGTTGGTATTGAACTAATAATGAGGAGCCACTTTATAATATTATATTTGTTTTGATGATGTTGCATTGGAGTTATAGTCCGAACGGATTATGAAATTTCTCAGACGAACGGATTAACAATCCCTCACGGGACTTGGTATTGAAAAAAGTAGCCATTGGGATTATAATATAAATGACTATACTATCCCACCACATCATCAAACAAAAAAACAAATCCCTCCTTCAAATTTTTAACCACACTAAGAAACAATCAATAATTTTCAAAAATTAAAAAAATTAAAAAAAAAATCAATTGCTTTTAAAAATTTTAACAAATTTCCAAAATCACAAATATAAAAAAATAATAACAAAAAAGATCAACAAATTCACAAACATATTACAAATATCATCCAATAAGTTCTCAAAATCAACAAAACAATAATAAAAAAATCAACAAAAATCACAACAAGATCACCAAGAGAGAAAACTGATCTAGCACTCTGATCTTCATCAAGTTCGCCTTACCTTGAATTTGAAGGTCAACATCGTTGTTGACGAATATGAAGGTTGAGATCGTCGGTAATAGAGCTCTAATCAGCTTGAACTTGTGGTCATCAATGGCAAAGCTTGAGCAAGAAAGAGACATGTGAGGTAGAAAAAGAACCGTAGTGGGAGAGCAGGATATTTGCAAAACAAGGCTAAGTCCACACTAATGGGATGAACTTTTTTGAAAACCATGGGCTGATTTTGAAGAAACCATTGGTTGGTTTCTTTAATAATAGTAATAATAAAGAGATTAATATTTGAATTTTTTATTATTTTCAATTATGTAATTTTAATTTTAATTTTTAAATAGTTTAATTAGATAATATATTTATTAGTTGGTATAAGTTCAAATTTGATACCATTACAATAAGAGTATTTATGTAATTTTACATGGTTAATCTCATTCCTATATCTCAAAACAAACATAAACTATTACTAGTCCATTATTAAATGAATACAATTTTTATTAATCTCCTCATTAACAGTCCCTTCACTAATAGTCCCTTCAGTAAGAATTCTCTCCATTCTACCTCTAAAGGCAAACAGACCCTTAATAGATATTTTTTGTTAGTGAGAGATCTACTATTTGTAAAATAATTTAGTGAAAAGTCATTTTGTTGATTTTAGAAGACATTTTGTTTCCAATTTTGTCTCTTAATTTATTTGATTACTTTTTTTTTTCTCGACTATCTATTCAAATTTTATTTCTATCTCTTCAATTTTTTATTTATCTGTTCAAATTTTTTGTCTATCTATTTAAATATTTTTTTATCTGTTGAATTTTTTATCTGTTCAAACTTTCTCCCTATCTATTTCTCTCTTTATCTGTTCAATATCTGAGTTTTGTTTTTTTTTTTTTAAATAGATCTGTTAATAACAACAAAAAAAATTATTTGTTCATTTTGAACCAGATCATATCCGCGTGATTCACAGTAGGAGTCGTTGTTTTGCATATTTGTTCAAATAAACCAGATCATATTCACTTGATTCTCAATTTGAAAAGATCATATCAATAAACAATGAATCCAAAACCTTAGAAATCTGAAATAAGAAAGACAACAACAACAAGCACTGCTAAAAACATTTATTTATCTCGTTGTCATCATCGTCGTAGTCATCATCAACAACAACAACAACAACAACAACAAAAAATAATAAAACAAAACAAAACAAAACAAAACAAAACAACACAAAAAACAAAAAACAAAAAAAGAGATAATCAGATCCAAGAGAGGAAAGAGAAGAAAGAGGAGTCCAGCTCTGTTAAATAATTTTTTTTAAAAAAAGATGACTTGTTTTTTCTAATAAAGTTTTTCAAGTGGTAGCCTCCTTCATCACAGAGATGAACAAAGCAAACAAAAAAAAGAGAAAAATAGCTGATTCAATGTTTAAATTTGAGCAGAAACATTTTTATGTCTAAAAAGAAATTGATCAATCTAGAATAATGATTGTATGAAGAAGAACCACAGGTTTAAGATGAGTTTACCACAGATCCAGATCTACCACATCTTAGATCAAAATCCTTAAAAAAAAAAACAAAAAAAAAAAACAAACAAACAAACAATGATTTGAGTTCGCAAAGGTAAAAGTGATAGAGACATCTTTGTAGTGTTTTGCTTTGCCGTCGAGTTTGCAGAGGAGAACGAAATTAAGCCACGTGAATCAGCGAGCTATCGCCGATGTCGGAGAATCGTCGAACTCTGATGTATCGAAGTAAGACTCCTGCAATGATGATTTCAACGACAGAGGATAATATGATATTCGAATCGAACGGTGGAGGTTGATTCGAACGAGAAGATCGATTCGATCTCCGGCTAGTGTTCGGCGACGAGCTCTACGGAGAGGTCGAGCTAGCACAGATTTGGTTGTGCGATTGCAGATGGATCGACAACCACCGTGGTGACAGATCTGAATATCATGGAGGCAACAGAGTCGCGATGGCGTCGGTACAAGCATGAGAGACGAAGATGAGATAAAAGGGGATGAGAGAGAGAAATGAAGGTTGGAGATGGAGGGTTTGAAGAGAGAGAGAAGTTGAGCTGGTGGGGTTTCTAGGTTGTGTAAATAGAATCACGCGTCTCTATACAAGAAAGATGGAAAATATATATACGGGGGGTAATTTGATAATTTCGTAAGAGCTTGTACCTATAGGCATTATATTTTAGCAACCCCGGTTGGTAGCTCGAAATTCGTGGGTTGAATTTGGCTCGACACCAAAACGACGTCGTTTTGGTGTCTGTTTTTTTTTTTTTTTAATCTTTTTCCTGTGTTTAATCAGAAACGAAGAAGAAGAGGGGAGAAGAAGAAGAAGAAGAAGAAGAGAAGAAGAAGAAGAAGAAGAGAAAGGAAGGGAGAAGAAGAAGAAGAAGAAGGGAAGGGAGAACTGGACAGGAGGGGGCATCAACCAGGGGCGGAGGAGCGGCAGAGGCGCGGCGGAGGCTGAGCTGCTGCGACGAGCTGTGATCGGCCGACGATCGGCCGCGCGGGGCTGCGACGATCGGAGCTGCGACGAGGATGGCGGGCGGAGGCGACGAGCTCCTCACGGTGCTGCTCTCTTCTCTCTCTCCCTCTCTTCTCCTTCTCCTCTCTTCTCTCCCTCTTCGAATTCGAGCCAAATTCGACGCACGAATTTCGAGCTACCACCTATTTTTCTATATTTTAGCCTTTGAATTTTTGGACAAAGAAAATTTAAAATTAAATTTATCACCCGAATGCTCAAAAATTAAGAATAAATTTTAATTAATGCAAATAAATAATTAATGTTAAAAACATAAAAACCTCTATTATTAATATTTATTGTAACATCTCGGAATAATAACTGTAATTCAGGTGCTGATGATATGCTTCTGCCAATGTTGTAACTTAAGAGGACTTGGAGTCAAGAACTTTTTTTTGTTATTGTCGTAATTATTTTTGTACAAGCCTAGGGCTTAAACTGTATTGATTTAAAACTCACTTTTATTGTAACCAAGTATTATTTTGGAAACCAATGGCAGAGCCAAAAAATTAATTTAGAGGGGGCACTTACTAATTATAATAATTTTTACAAAAATATTTCACGTAAATTTTTTACGATTGATTTCAGGAAACATCAAGAAAAAAAATATTATTTGTAACTAGTGTATCATGGACAATACAAAAAAAAAATATGGATATAAGCCTTAAAATAAATTATATAATGATAAATTATTTTTTGATACAAAATTTGATTAAAAATTCAATATAATGGTAATACCACATCATCACTAGTATGTAACATCACCCACTAATGGTAAATAAACGCATAAATAGTGAACCTCACATGTCAAATGTAACTAACAATCTAATAAATTTCATATCTTTATAGTGAGATTACTTATATTTGCATATCACTAATAATGACATCGTCGTTACATTCAAAAATTTTCATACCTAATATGGTTTATTTATAATAGTCTCTTCATTTTCAATCAACACAACCATTATTGTTTTCATAATTTTTAAAATGTCATTGACATTTCACTCTAATAATATTTTTGTAATTTTTTATTTATTTATTTATTTTTTATGTTTGCAAAAACAAAAATCCCAAAATCCAGGGGGGGCACGTGACCCCCATGGTCACATGCTCCCTCCGCCCCTGGTTGTAACTATTAAGGCATTTATATATCTGTTTAACTTTTATTTCATACCATTAACTTGTGACACATGCTACAGATTCAAGGTTAGGACTTATGAATGTATAACTGCATGTGTTACCCTTTGTACAATGGAAACATATGAATGGAATAATACTATATTCAAAACTGTATCATTATTTAATAATTGTTATGGGATGAATTATGGTTATTATTCTGGGGCGTTACAACTTGGTATTAAAGCTACCGGGTTCGAATGCGTTGGGATTGTGTGATGTGGTTTTTACCACAATGGGTTATTTTGCTAGTTTGTGTTAGAAGTAAACTTGGTATACTATGTGATAATATGCTTATATGACTAAGTGTGTATGTGATTTAATTTCTAAGATATTGATTGGGTCTACGAGTTTCTAGAAATCTTGTTAGAAAAGCACTTGATCACTACTATTTCTAATTGAAACTCTGGAATGTTGCATGACGATCATTATCTAGAAAGGAAATTCGTATGTGTTTATGTGACTACGTGTTGGTGTAGAGTGAATTAATTGTTGTCCATCGCATTAGGATGCAAGTGAATTAACTTCGACACATTTGTAAATGTGTTAATCTCTTGTCTTACCTTCATTAGGATGTTAGGACATGGACGCGTGGCAGGCCTAGACGGCAAGAGGTGCCGTTACCGGATGATATTTCGACACAGGAGGAAAAAATTGGTTAAGCCAATATGGCCGAACCAATTGGTCAGCAGGCCATGGGCGCTTTGGCCCGGGCCGAAACATTGCGGGAATCAATGGACATTCTTAGAGTTGAGAATCAAGTCCAGGCCTATGTTGCTGAGACAGGGCCATCGTTTCTAAAGAGGGAGTTCTTCCGATCTAATCTGAATGAGTTTTTGGGGGATCTGAAGGAGTCACTAAAGGTAGATGAGTGGTTGGAACAGATGGTGAAGACGTTCGAGATGCTTGTCATCAAAGATGATGGGCTGAGAATGACCTTGGCATCCTTCTAGTTGAAGGGAGATGTGAGTCAGTGGTGGAAGTACGCGCATGGGCGCATTAGGATGACTTGAGAGGCCTTTATTAATGCCTTCCAGGATACGTTCTTACCTCCCATTGCTAAGGAGAAGTTAAGAGAGCAGTTTCTGAAGCTCAAATAGCTGAAGACACCAGTAACTGAGTTTGAGGCAGCTTTTACTAGCCTCTCGAGGTTTGCACCAGAACTCGTAGCAACGGAGGAATATCGTTGCATTGAGTTTGAGAAGAGATTGAGGACTCGGCTTCTTTTCAAAGTGGCTGGGTCCATGATTAGAGACTATGGACGCCTTGTGGAGGCGATGGCTCATCTTGAGACTGTTGTTCAATCAGAAGAGGAACAGATGAGGAGCTCCAGGCCAAGGGGTCAGGAGGTTCAGGGAGAGACTCAAGACAACAAGAGGCAGAGGGTTTCCATCCCACAGCAGTCACAGGGAGTATAGTCTAGATCCACTTTTCCTGAACCGAGTTCTGGGTCAGGGTGGGGTCACTTACTTTAAGTGTAGTCAGCTGAGCCACAAGTCTTTAGTTTTCTTGTAGAGAGAAAGAGGGCAACAGTCTGCACCGTCATCGGTTCGTCCCTCGAGCCAGAGTTAGGGGAGAGGGTAGCCGTCCACCTGTTATCAGTGTGGGCATTTGGGGCACGTGATGAGGTTTTGCCCTTAGTCGAGTGGCACGTCTAGTGCATCTTGTTTGAGGCAGACACAGAGCCATCAGCCTACCTAGTTAGCACAAGCCTCGAGGGCTAATTAGGGAGCCTCTTCGACTCAATCCATCTTTCAGACTTATGCTCCAAAGGGTGAGCAGGTAGAGCAGAAACCTACAAGTCGTGTCTATGTTGTTACCATGCCAAATTTGTTGCCAATACCTTCGGTAGTGAGAGATAACTTCTTGTTGTCTAATTCTATTGCCAATGTATTCATTGATACTAGTGCATCGCATTCTTTCATTTTGTCTACATTGCATCAGCCTTGGGGTTAGTAATGGCTCAATTAGCATCTCCACTCAGGGTAGAGTCACCTATTAGAGGTGAGATTGTTTTGAACGAGGGATGTTGGGGTTGTGAGTTGGAGGTTGCTGGTTACCGACTTCCTTTTGCTTTTGTGTTGATTGACATGTTGAGTTTTGATGTCATTTTGGGCACGGATTGGTTGTCTTCTTGTCGGGCCATTATAGACTGTTAATGTCAGAGAGTTACGGTGTGTGCCTCAAGTGGTGATTGTTTTTATTTCCTAGGAGACCGAGTTGATAGAGCCATGTTGCCAGTGTATGATCCGCGTGGTCGGGGTGAGCTTAGTCTCCTTCTTGCTACATTCTTGGTTGTTAAGAGTGATGTGGTCCCAGTTGAGTTGTCAAGGATAGTTTGTGAATACTAGAACATTTTTCTCGAGGATCTTACTAGTTTACTACCTCACCGTGAGATTAAGTCCTCTCTTGATTTAGTGTCTGGCACGACACCGATTCCCATGGCACCATATAGATTTCCACCCACTGAGTTAAGTGAGTTAAAGATTAAACTCCAAGAATTGTTAGATAAGGCCTTTATCCACCTTAGTACTTCGCCTTGGAGAGCACCAGCTCTCTTTGCCAAGAAAAATGATGGCACATTGCAACTTTGTATTGATTATTGGAAGTTAAACCGAGTAACTGTTACATGTACCCACTACCTCGTATAGATGACTTATTTGATCAGTTGAAGGGGTCTTGTTGCTTTTCTAAGATAGACTTGAGATCGAGTTATTACTAGTTGAGAGTGGGAGAAGCATATCTAGAAGACAGCATTCCGTATGCGGTATGGCCACTATGAGTTTCTAGTGATGCCTTTTGGGCTAACCAACGCACCGGCCCTGTTTATGGATTTGATGAACCGAATCTTCCGTGAGTTCTTAGACCGTTTTGTGGCTGTCTTTGTTAATGACATCTTGATTTACTCACCATCTGACAAGGAACACTTGCAGATTGTAATCAACTTGCTTAGAGTCTAAAAATTGTATGCTGAGTTCGGGAAGTGTGAGTTTTGGTTGAAGGAAGTGAAATTCTTAGGCCATATGGTATCCGGGAAATGGGTGACTGTAGACTCTTCTAAGATAGAGGCAGTGTAAGATTGGGAACAATGTAAGAATGTCTTTAAGATCTGGAGTTTCTTGGGGTTAGCTGGGTATTACCATCTTTTTGTGAAAGATTTCTCTAGTTTGGCCTCACCTTTGACTAGACTGATGAGGAAGGAAATTAAGTTTATGTGGAGTGAGACTTATAAGAAATCGTTTCAAGAGCTTAAGGTTAGACTTACCATTGCTCTAGTGTTGACTATTCTGGAGAGGGGTTTGGGCTATTCAGTGTATTGTGATGCGTCTCGGGAAGGTTTGGGTTGTGTTTTGATGCAATAGGGGAAGGTAGTAGCATATGGCTCACGATAGTTGAAAACACACGAGAGAAAATGTCCTACCCACGACTTAGAACTAGTAGAAATGATTTTTGCTCTGAAAATTTGGAGACATTATCTTTATGGTGAGAGATTTGTGGTCTTTTCCGATCACAAGAGTCTGAAGTATTTGTTTTCATAGAAAAATTTGAATTTGAACCAAAGAAGGTGGATAGAGTTTTTAGAGGATTACGACTTTGAGTTGTATTATCAACCAGGGAAGGCCAATGTAGTGGCCGATGCTTTGAGTGGGAAGACCATTAGTAGTGTAGCTAGTATTGTCATCCGGGAATAGGATATGTTGGGCGTTATTAGTTAGTCTGACTTGCATCTTGGCAAGTCTGTTGAGTCAGCAACTTTTTTTACCATAGTTGCACAACTTACACTTGTGAGTTGAGTTATAGAAGCATAGCGGGGTGATCATAAAGTAGAAACCATCGGGGAGAAGATATCTAGTGGAAAGGTAGAGAAGGGCTTGAACGTGTATTTTGACTCGAGTATTAGATATCTTGACTGTCTTTTCGTGTCGGAGTCTTGTAGAGAGGAAGTACTCCGAGAGTTCCACCATTCGCACCTTGCAGTACATTCGAGAGGCACAAAGATGTATCACGACCTTAGTCGCTAGTTTTGGTGGTGGGGAATGAAGAGAGACGTAGCTTTGTTTGTATCGAGGTGCCTTACTTGTCAACAAGTGAAGACCGAGCATTAGAGGCTTGCGGGTTTGTTACAACCCTTGCTTATAGCCGAGTGGAAATGGAAGCATGTTACGATGGATTTTGTTATGGGTCTTCCGAGGACTCAGCGGGGTAATGATGTCGTGTGGGTGATAGTCGATCAGTATACTAAATTAGCGCACTTTGTACTTATACGCACGAGTGACTCGGTAGATTACCTTGCTGATCTCTATATTAGGGACATAGTTCGACTTCAAGGGGTCCATGTGACTATTGTTTCGGATAGAGATCTACGTTTCACGGCTCGGTTGTGGCAGAGTCTATAGAATGCCTTGGGCACTAGATTGACATTTAGTATCGCCTATCATCCTCAGATTGATAGGCAGTTAGAGCGTACCATTTAGATCCTAGAGGATATGCTACAGGGTTGTGGTCTTAACTTTAAGGGGTCGTAGGAGAGGCACTTGCTTTTAGTGGAGTTTTCCTGTAACAATAGTTTTTAGTCAAGTATTGGCATGGCACCTTATGAGGCCTTATATGGCTGACTGTGTAGATCCCCAGTGTGTTGGGCTGAGGTAGGTGATGCACCTATATTAGGTCTTGAGTTAGTCCAAGAAACAATGGAGAATATGGCATTTATTTGTGAGAGGTTGGTTTCGGCTTAGAGTCGCTAGAAGAGCTATGTCGACCGTAAGAGGAGATCGTTATCATTTGAGGTAGAAGATCACGTCTTCTTGAAGATATCACCGAGACAGGGTTTAATGAGGTTTGGGAAGAGCGGAAGTTGTCTCCTAGATTCATTGGGCCTTTTGAGATTCTAGAGCATATTGAGGAAATAACTTATCGTTTGGCCTTCCCACCCTAACTTTCTGGGGCTCATGACGTGTTCCATATCTGTATGCTCCAAAAGTATGAGCCTGATCTGTTACATGTGTTGGATTGGACCGAGTTAGAGATAGATGAGAATGCCTTGTATGAGGAGCGACCGGTTAGAGGTTTAGATACTCGGGACCAAGTCTTCTGAGGCAAGACAATTCCACTGGTAAAGGTGTTGTGGAGACACCATGGTGTTAAGGGGGCGACTTGGGAATGTGAGGTGGAAGTCCATGAGAAGTATCCATACCCTTTTGTTAATGTTTGAAACTTGTAATGAAAATCTTGTTATGATTGATTAAATGTAAACATTGCATATGTTTTGAAAAAAGTGAATTGTATATTCAGTATTGAAAACTTTGTTTATCATTGTTATAAGAATGAATGACCGGTGGATGGGTCATGGTTATGAGTTTGACTTGTCATTATTGTTGTAATTGATTTAACATAGTGTTGTTGTTTGATTTAAAATTTCGAGGACAAAATTCTTTAAGGGGGAGGTTATAACGATTCCGGTTTAGACCCAACCCGTTTATTATTTTGGATCTGGGTGTCCTTATCCTTGAAAACTATCCATGTTCTTGTTTATCGTATTCCTTATTGAATTGGGTTGTGTGAGCCTTATGGTTGTGTCTAAAACAGGTTGGGAGTTCATTTTTTAAAGGAGTCATTGCTAGATTTTGGTCAGTTTCGCTAGAGTGGTTCTTTGGTCGCTTGAGCATTCTTTGAGAACTTCCAGTATATTTGCAAGTCTGCAAATATACTAGAAGGGTGGTATTTTTCACTCTACTTCTTGCGCTTGAGCGGTCTTGGCTCAAGTGGTCTTTACGCTTAAGCGGTTAGCCTCTGTCTGCAAAACTTCTAGGAGGGTGTCATTGTGTGCTCGAGCGGTCTCACTCATTGTGTCTGGTCGCTCGAGCAGTGTTTTGGTTGCACGATTAGTCTGCGCGTATATCAGTTCGTAAATGTCACTTTTTTAGTCACTTTCTCATTTCTCTCTCTCTCTCTCTCTCTCTAAACATTCTAAAAACCTAGATCTACTCTATCTCTCTCTCTCTTTAGAACTTATCTACTACCTTCAAATACACTATCATCCATTGATCTCTACACCCTAGTCCCTTTGGTAAAAAGGTATAGCTCACCTAGAGCTTCATTCTAATCGGAACAAAGTTAATTTTCGGCTTGTCGAGGTTTCTTCACTCTCTCTCTTGCCTTCTAGTTTTGAGGTAGAGATTTCTCCACACTTTTGTATGGTTTTTAACATAATTATTTGCTTTTTCCTAAACAAGATTGTGATTTGAGGATTTTTGGATAAAACTAGGGTTTTGGTTTTGAAATCAAAATAGGAGTTTTCAAAATAGTTTCTTGGAAATGATTGTGAGAATGTATTTATGGTTGAGTTATGATGAAATGATGGATTTTTATCTTTGGGATGATTTATAAAGAAAATGGGATTTTTCCCTAAAATCTTAGATATTTGATTTTGTAAAAAGGAAAGGGAAACGATGTTCAATTTTGTGAAATTGGAACAATGGTGATGATAATGAAAATGCTGGAGTTAGATATGTATTATCACTCCCATCTAGAGATTTTGAAAGTATATCTTTAATGGAAATTATCTATATGTTTAGAGATAGTTGTTTTGGACTATCGGTGGAGGATTGCTATGATTGTTGTAGAAATTGCATGATGATTAGGTGAATTGAAACTAATTTCTCATTCATTTGCATTAGGCATTGTTCCATACTTAACACATTGAAAATGTACATTGTTTTGAGAAAAAATGGGTGAATACCTTAGTGAATCTGGGCATGGGGCGTGGTTATGGGATTATGTTGGCCTGTGTGTTCTTGATGAAAGTTCAGAAACCCTCGTGGTTAGGTGCCAAGCCTTCTAATTAATATCGGTAAAAATGGCCTTGGTAGTGCTTGTATAGCCTACTGGCAAACACGTATCTAGAGATTTCCAGTGCTTGTATCCACTGCCCTGTTTTCTATTGTAAATGAAATGTTTTTAAGAATTGTGATATAAACCTGGCATTGCATGGTTTGGAAAGAAATATAAAATGTTTTGGCACGAATATTGCATATGCATTTACCTTATAGCTTTGTTAAGATTCATACGCTGTGTTAGAGTATCTCTACTAGGCTTTGACTTACCCTATGTGGAAAACCATTTTCAGGTGCTGATGATATACCTCCGCCAAGGCCGTAGCTTAGGAGGACTTGGAGCCAAGAGCTTTTTTTTGTTATTGTTGTAATTATTTTTGTTCAAGCCTAGGGCTTAAACTGTATTGAGTTAAAACTCACTTTTGTTGTAACCAAGTATCATCCTGGAAAGTTGTAGCCATTAGGGCATTTATATATTTGTTTAACTTTTATTTCATACCATTAACTTGTGGCACATGCTATATATTTAGGGTTAGGACTTATGAATGTTGTAGATTGTTTTTCGTGTGCCTCGGAGGGGTTTAGTCTCCTCGGATATGATAGCCCTACAGTTCGAACTCCCGTGATTCTAAATTTGATTTCACAAGTGCAATGTGAAACAATAAAAACACAAAAAGAGTTCAAATCCGAAAAATCTTTTGAAAAATCGATTTTTAATCAAAAAGGTCAAAAATAAACTGCATTGCCAAATTTCAGAGTCGCCACCTAAACAACCCCTTAGACAGTTCCTTCCAATTCCGTTTGGTAGAGTCCTCCAGTTTAGCGTACCAAATCGGAGCCACGTTCGATAGAGTTCTTCCAAACAAAGACAGTGCCCGAGCTCGAGATAGGCCCATCGGCTTAGAACATTCAAAAATAGGCGAACATGAACAACTAGTTCCCTACTACCATCAAATCTATCGATGTGAGGCATCTTGAATTTTTTTGGCAATCTGACTTAAGCCTCGGTGTAACTGTCTTCAATATCCGGAATGTAATTGAAGCCTCAGGATTTTTTCAGTGCTTTCTCTAGCCTAGCAATTTTAATCATAGCCGGATCAATATCATTGATGTCAAAGGGAAAGAGTCCTGCATAGGGCTGTGCTAGACGCCTATAAGCTGGAGCCTGTGCAAACATCTCCTGAGGATCCTGGACCTGAGGGTTTTCAACTAGTGGAGGTGGATTAGGATTTGGTTAGGCAACCAAGACTGGATGTATAGTGGATGCGAAGGCCCCAGATGGGCGTCGCATGTCAACGATAGTTTCATCCTAAGCGGTTATCCTTTGATTCAAGGTGCCCATGGTTCACTGGAAAACTACCATCATGGCAGCAACCTCTTCTGCACTCTGAGCCATTACAGGTCTGGGAGAGTTAGATGCTGGTGAATTGATTTGGTGAGAACGGATAGGTGATTATTGGGTAATCTGTATCGGTGCTAATACTTACATGTTCCTACTTCGTCGAACAACTGGTGAAAGAGAGACCAACACTGGCTGACCCCAACAAGGTCTTAGGTTTTGCAAAGTTTGCCAGAGCGAGTCCATAAAAATTGGGGGATATCGGGCACTTCAGCCCATTTCATAACAAATATAATCACAATTGAAACACTGTATTTCTCATTGAACTCTGCCCCCAAAACTGATATCACCTTTGTACCACTAATATGATGCGTTCTTGTATAGTATCACTGTAAAAGCACATACCAGAAAAAAGAGAGCCAAAAACACCCCTATAAGGGGTAGGGCTACCCTATCCTAGATTTTGATATGATCTAGGTTTTACTACTTCAAGCAAGTAGTTTCACAACATCCTGTATAAAGGTGAGCATCTTGTCTTAAGTTGGAACAGACACTATGGCTTTACTACATGCAGTTAGGCCAAATGGTCAAAAGAGGTACCCCGGCAAGATTACCTAATATACCTCTCAAACCTAACATCGAGAAGTTAAAGGTGGATCAAGTGGTACAGTGGTAATCTAAATCCAAGGATTGTGTTTCCAACATGGCAAAGCCCATGATCGGCCAACCTTTTGGCAAGCTTTTTAGGCAAGTCTCCGATAAATCATCTAGGAATGGCAGATGGAATGACAAATCATCCAGGTCTGGAAGAGTTAGATACCGGTGAACTGATTTGGTGAGAACGGGCAGGTGATTGTTGGGTAATTTGTGTCAGTGCTGATACCTACATGTTCTTACTTCGTCGAACAATTGGCGAAAGAGAGACTAACACTGGCTGACCACCAACAAGGTCTTGGGTTTTACAAAGTTTGCCAGAGTGAGTCCACAAAACTTAGGGTATATCGGGTCTGTCTGAAGTTATGATTCCAAACTACCTAGCAAAAGAAAGAAAAGAAAAATGATAATAAAAAATTGAAGAGCACTTCGGCCCACTTCACAACAAATTTAATCACAACTGAAACACTGTATTTCTCACTGAACTCTGCCCCCAAAACTGATATCACCTTTGTACCACTGATATGATGCGTTCCTGTACAGTATCACTGCAAAAGCACATACCAGGAAAAAGAGTGCCAAAACACCCCTATAAGGGGTAGGGTTACCTTATCCTAGATTTTTATATGATCTAGGTTTTACTACTTCAAGCAAGTAGTTTCACAACATCCTGTATAAAGGTGAGCATCTTGTCTTATGTTGGAACAGTCATTATGGCTTTACTACATGCAGTTAGGCCAAATGGTCAAAAGAGGTACCTCTACAAGATTACCTGATATACCTCTCACACCAAACATCGAGAAGTTAAAGGTGGATCAAGCGGTACAATGGTAATCCAGATCCAAGGGTTGTGTTTCCAACATGGCAAAGCCCATGACCGGCCAGCCTTTTGGCAAGCTTTTTAGGCAAGTCTCTGACAAATCATCCAAGAATGCCATATGGAAAACACAGTGACTTATGCAAATGCAATGCGAAGAACATATAAGTGTAGATAAAAATTTACATCATGAAGTTCGAGTCATGTTCTCTAATTCCCCAGCAGAGTCGCTAAAAATTGTAGCTTGCTGTTTGTGCTCCTCGGAGGGGTTTAGTCTCTTCAAATACGATAGCCTTACAGTTCGGACTCCCGTGGTTCTAAATCTGATTTCACAAGCGTAATGTGAAACATTAAAAACACAAAAAGAGTCCAAATCCGGAAAATCTTTTGGAAAATCGATTTTTAATCAAAAATGCCAAACATGGACTGCATTGCTAGATTTCAAAGTTTCCATCTAAATATTTTTTAAAAAATTTCAGAAACCCATGACTCGTGCCAAAGGCCACTTATCCATCATCACCAAAGTGTCTCGGCTCGGGAACTTAGGTATAAGAGAGGAACGTCATGAATTGAGCACCCCACTCACCCGATCAAAGATCAGCTTCTACTAATCATGATGTGATTTTTATTTACATTATATGCTCTTGTTCCGATTATTATGCTAACATTACTATGTGATACACACAAGCATAGACTATTTCACTCACTTTGGAACATTTTGATTTCATGTTTGTTTCGAAAAGTGTTTTGAATATATACCACTTGAAAAAGTGATCTCATATGTACATTAATCAAATTATCCTAACTTAAGCAAAAAAGCCTTCATCCATAGGCATTCAAATAGGTATATCAACTAATCACTTAGCCTCATGGTAAATATGCTTGATATGGCAATACTAACATTCATCCAATATGCTAAAGCAAAACTGCTCACCTAGTACTCCGAGGTAATCCAAAGAAAACAAAAACGAATAGAAAAATGCATGATCCTAAGCAATGCAACATGACTAATACAGCGTATACAACATGCAATTAATAGGCTCAGCTACTAGTATGGCATGTGAGTCAATTCAAGGCATGAGATAAAAGCATGTATTCAATTAAGGAAGTTTGAAATTGACACTGATTAGCATGATGAGCCAAACCTTATGCGTGCAAAATGGATATACGTCAGGGAATGACATGAGAATGTAAAACATGATGCTACCATTATAAGAAAATAAATAAAAGGGAAAAAGAAATGGGGGTTGGAAGACATACACTCATTATTACATATTTGCCCTCACGCAGGAGGGTCCGAATGTCCAAGTGTTCGGTTTAACAGCTTATTACAAATCTAAATGAATGAATAAGCTAGATTAACTAATTATTACAAGTTCAAAGGAATCTGAGTAATTAATTATAATACACTATTATTAAAGCGCTAATTTTACGAGCCACGGGGAGTAAAGAAGTGCACATGCATGAACAGGAATATCCTCCCGAAAACACCTCTATTTTGCTGCCAGAACTGTTCTGTTTTGCAGTCGAAAAAATGATCTGTTTTAGCCCTAGCCTCTGCTCTATTCTGCCATGAAAATGGCACTGCCTGTATAAAATGAAGTGGCCGGCTGGCCAGAAAAAGTGGTCAACCGGATGGTTAGGTGGTCGATCGGCCACTGTTTTGGGGGTCTGCCCTGCTGCAACAGAAAAAAAACAGAGTACAAATAGAGTATTTTCAGGAGATGTTTGTCCCTTTTGCCTCTCCCTATAATGGAACAGATCTAGGTATGGATAGACTCGATTCGCAAACCATCAGTTGACGCAAACTCGTTGTGTCATGATCTATGAATCGATGGGACAAAGTCTTAATAAATGGAAAGTAAATACCAACAAAACCTCCTCCCTATCATGGAGTTACCTCAAGAGAGGTGGTAAACATTGATTCTTGAGCCATTATCATCACTAAAGAGTATAAAATGACTCAAGACTCAATGGGTTCAATTAACGTCCGATTGAACCTGACTTTATTTTATTCTCTTGCTTCTTTTAGTCCAATTTTATTAGCCTCTTTTAATTAACTTTCCATTCTTTAATCATTTAGTCCAAAATGAGAATTAAGTCCACTAAATGAAGAGAAGTGTCAAACGAGAAGTTGTTTTTGACAAGAGAGAGATGTAATGCCTTGATAATGAACCTCCGAAGAGATTAAACCATTAAGCATGGAAGGGTCTCTTTCGCATGCTTTAAACAACACTCGTTTGAAATAACTCTTTCAAACAAAGAAAACCAAGAAAGGAGGAAGAGTGCAGAGATGATTATTACAAGTGTGAGCACATGTATGGAAAGCGTAAAATGAAAGTTATCAACTCAAGTAGGTTGGTATCTAAGGCCTAAACCACGAAACCTGTGAGGACTACAACACTACATGCATACTATACAAAGCACAAATGAAGTAAACACACTAAAACAATCCTAAAACTCACAAAACAATGCTGGAATTAGCATGAAAAAGATAGAAAAAGTGAACTAAAATAATTGAGAAATGAAGCTAGTAAGCAAGCCTAAGGAGGGGTGGCTAACCCCTCCACCTTTTGAACCTCAAAACCACATTTTTAGCCTTTGAAAAACTCTGAAAAACAGTGGTAGAAATTTGGAAAATAGATAGGAAACACAGGAACAAAAGCTTAGAGAACAAGGTTCAAAGAAGGGTGGTTAACGTCTCCACCTTTAATAGCTTCAAGTCACAAGTTTCAACCCATAAAAATAGTATGAAATCAACAAGAAAAGAGTATGAAGAAGTAGTGTAAGGATGGTGTAGACACCCCATTTTTGACCGTCCTCAAGACTTGGACGTCACCGTTTGAACACTTGGTGATCATCCGTGTTCGTGTTCGTTTTGAGTTCTCGGAGGTCCGGGCCGCGCGCCTTGCCTCAAGACCTCTCAACTTGACTGTTTTGTCCATTGGTTGTGGACCAAGCATTTGTGTTTCTGCTTTGAGAGAAAATGGTGGCTTGTTTGCCATTTCCTCAACCCACCGGTCATGGTCTGAGGTCACCGACCATGATTTCTTACTACCGGCCAATTATATTGGCCGACCAGCACAATATTTGGTCGGCCGGCCATGTGTGTTGGTCGATCGGCGCCTTTGTCTGGCCGAGACCTTTTCTTTGCCTTTTTCAGGCATTGTGCATGCCAGTTATGCCAGCTGGTGAGCAAAAATCCTGCCCTCCATACACATGTATGGAGGGATTTCATCCTTACACTTAGCTTCCTTTGGAAGCTTGGATTTGCATTGTCTATAAGAGGAGGGCCTCCCCTCCCTTTCCAGGGGTTGAACAATCTGAGATATAAGATATATATCCCTCTCTCTCTATATCTCCCTCTATCTCTATATTTGTGTGTGTAATAGTGTTCTAAAGGGGTTTTTGTTCTTAGTTTTGCACTAAGACACCTAGTGTTACACTATACTTTGGTTGCTGAGGTTTTAAGGGGTTGATTTCAGAGTTTTGAGTTGGTTTTTGATCAAAAGGAGGTGCTGGACTTGGTGTTCTTGAAGTGTTCTTCAAGGGTGAGAACTTACCCTTTTATTCTCCATTTTTGCTTAAGGCTTTAGACCAATTTGCATATCGTTTTGAGCTTAGTGTATAACTGATAAAAGTTTTGTATTTTCATGCTTGTTATAGTAGCTTAAGGTCACTTTGGTGTTTGGGGTTGTTCACCCCCTCTTAGGCCTTGTTTGGCCTCTTTTTGTGACCTTCTTCTTGAGCTTTGGAACCCTTTTATTTCGACCTTCTCACCACTGAAATCCAGAGGATTTTTAGTGGTAGAGAAGTGGTTTTGAGGTCTTGTATAGGGGAGGGACACCCTTCTCCCCTTTTGACTCATTTGCTTGCATTTAGGGCTCATAAAGGTAGCATGTTTGCATAGATTTATTTGGCTCCATTTCAGAGGGTATTTGGTGTTAGTTTATCATGTTATACCTCTGTTTCATGTTGGTTTGTTGGCTTATTGCATGCATCATGCACTTGCTTTGTAATCCCCTCCATTGTCATAACATGTACCATACATTTAGACCATCATGCTTGCATGTTTTAGCTTGACTTCATGAAGCTTTTATCCATGTTGTGACATGTTTAAGCTCTGTTTGGTGTTGATTCAGTCATGTTTGCCATGTTTTGTATAGCCACCTTGTATCCTAGCTTGTTAGCTTTGAGTGTGTGAGTCATGAGCATGCTTTATTTGGGTTATTTCAGTGATTTGGAATCACTTATCATGCTATTTCAGTCCATGCTCCATGCTTGTATGCTTGCATTTACCACCCCTTTCAATACTTTGAAGAGTTGTTCTTTTGTGCCTTAAAGTAGGTCATTGTGCATGCCTCTTTGTCTGAGTCCTCGGGCTACCATATCAGTGGATTTTGGGGCTCCTTTGGCGTATTATAGCTCTGTTTTTCTTTGAATAATCCATGCCGTGTGTGGTTGAGGCAGTTGTAGTGGAATGCTCTCTTTGCGGCCTTGAATGCCCTTTGTTTTGCGCCATTTTCTTAGCATGTTTTTGGCCTCGTTCCATGCATGCTTTAGCCTTATTTTGGTCTACCCCGGGACTGTTTTAAGTCATCTTGGCCCTTTGAGGCTTGGTTGATATGGCCATGGTTTGAACCCCTTTGGTAACCTTGAGTTTTGGGCTTTGTGGCATGCCTTACTTGCATGGTTTGGTTGCTTTGGCATCATCCTTTACACATTTTCAGAGCTTGTCATGCTTGTGATTTGTCCATATTTGTCTCTTCTTAATGTGTTTAAGAGTCGACTCTTTTATGCCTAAGTGATTGGACCTTTACATGTGCATGTTTGGGTGTGTTTTGTCCCTCATTTTTTGGGTACTTTGGCCGCTGTTTTGGTACGGCTGAGGCCTATCCATACTTAGTGTAAGTCCATAGATCATGCACTCATGTATTGTTGTAAGCTAACCGCATTGCATGTCGTCACATCCTTGTGGTTAGTGTCATTATTGCATGCCTATCATTTTGTACACTTGCATCCCTATTATACTACCATGTTGTTTGCATGTTAAATTGCATTGTTCATGTTGCATGGCATTAATTGCATGTTTCGCATTGTCTTTGGCATACCCGCATTGCATTCTTGTTTGGTTTGGGGTGTCAAACCAAACATGAGGACCAAGGGGCGTTTCCTACTTAAAGTGACGAAACGTGCCTCAATCCTCGGTCGCCGACACTATTGACCCAACATGATAGAGTGTGTAGCATTCATTTGTTTGTTGCATTCATTCTATATTGATATGCACCTTTGGCATCTTTGGCCATCATGCATCGAAATGCGTGATTGGTGGCCCGAGGGTTGAGGGCCACACTCCCTTGAGTCCATAGCATGATAGGGAGGGTGGTCGTGCATACATTTGGCTTGTAAGTTCCATGCCATGCACTGTCTGTCCTCTGTTGTAGCAAAACCAGTGTTCTGCAGGAAGAAATGGCCGGTCGGCCAATTTCAGTGCCGGCCGACTACCAAAATCAAGCCGGTAATCCCATTTTTGGTCGATGACCATATTTCCATGGCCGGTGGTGTTTTCCCTTGGCCGGTGGCATCCCAATGTTCTCATGGAGTGGTTCAGAAGCAACCTTAGGATTTTCACAACTCTCAGAGGCGCAGAACATTGTAGACAGAGGCAACATGTGGCATGGCATCGGGTTTCCGAGCAAGGCGAATCGAGGATGCATCATCCAATCATTTCAAGGCGGGGCTGAGGCGGCCTTTTGAATTTCATACTTAGTTTATTTTGTAATTAATTTGTTAATTAATTAAGGGTCTATAATAATTAATTAGCTAGAGTAGTTAATTATTTACTTGGTTTGTATTATTCTTTCGGACCCCCCCCGGTGAGGGGGCCAACTGTTGTAATAAGTGTGCGTGCATGTGATGCATGTCTTCCAACCCCACGTCTTTCTCCCTTTTATTTACCAGCTTATTATGGTTAGTTCTAGGGCATGTTTCAATTAGCATCTATATGTTCGCATGCTTGCATTCATTCATTTGTATTGCATGCACCGGGCTCGGCGCATCATGCTAACTGCATTGTATTTCAATTCCAAGTTGAATACATGTTATCCGTAGCATTTCATATGCCATTTTAGAATAGCCGAGCCTATCTTAGTTGCATTTTTGCATGTGTTGCATTAGGCATTTCAGCATAGTTAGGATTCATGTATAATTTCTAATTAGTTTCTTTCTTTGGCTTGGAGTACTTAGTAAGTATTTATGCTTTAGCATCCTTGCAGGCGTGTGAGTGACTGTCATGATAGCATGCTTACCATGAGGCTATTTGCTTATGTGATATAACTGCCTGAATGCCTGTGGGTGAAGGTTGGGTTGCTTGAATTGGAATAATTCGTCGAAACTCGTGTTTTAGCCTACTTGCGAGTAGCAAACTTCAATCCATTTTCAAAACAAACGGATATGCGATGTTTTGTTCCAACTTAGGCAATCTAGTCTATACTTGTTTGCTGTGCGCATCACATGGTAATTCTAGGCTAATAAACCAGAATAAGAGCACATAATGTTTTCAAAACTCGATATCATGGTTAGTAGAGGCCGATCTTTGATCGGGCGAGCGGGGGTGCTCACGAAGTGACCTTCCCCAATCGTACCCAAGTTCCCGAGCTGAGGCAACTTTGGTGATGACGGACACGTGGCCTTAGGCACGAGTCAGGGTTTCCTAAATTCCCCCAAAATAAAATATTTAGGTGGCGACTCTGTGTCTGGAAAATCAGTCCATGTTTGGCACTTCTTTCTAAAAATCTATTTTTCAAAACGATTTACCGGATTTGGACTCTTTGGTGAATTATCGGTCTCGCATTGCACTTTGCGGGATTAGATTCAGAACCGTGACATTTGAGTCCGAACTGTAGTAAGCCCAAAGAACAAAACGGGATTCCCTCCCGGGACGTTCGGGGACGTCTACAGTTTCTGGCGACTCTACTAGGGAGTTAGAGAACTTGACTCGAACTCATGATATCTTGTTTTGATTACACTTATGTGTTTCTTTGCATTGCATTTGCATTGGTGCGCCTAGGACACCGTGTTTGCCATCTGCTATTCCTGAATGGTTTGCCGAAGGCTGCATGCCATAAGGCTGACAAGTTACGGGCTCTGCCACGATGGGAACACAAACCCCGGTTTTTACCGGGGCACCCTTTTTGACCATTCAACCTAATGCATATCGGAATCCATAGTGACTATCCCAAACTAGGACAGGTTGCTCACCCAATTATAGGTTGTTTGAAACTGCTGCGTGCGTAGTGAAACCCTAGCTCC
Organism: Camellia japonica; assembly: GCA_030407325.1. NCBI lineage: Eukaryota > Viridiplantae > Streptophyta > Magnoliopsida > Ericales > Theaceae > Camellia > Camellia japonica. The sequence goes on from JAPPVO010000019.1 coordinate 136,025,806, forward strand.
TGACAAAATAGGATAGGGAAACACTACCCCTCCATAGGGGTGTTTTGGCTCTCACTTGTTTGCTATGTGCTTTTAGAGTGCGTCTCTACAGGAATGCATGTATCAGTTTACAAATTTGGGTATCAGGCCTGCGGGCACCAGTTCAGTATTTTAGGGAATCAGTTATCTGCGGGTATCAGATTCAGTTTTGGGGGCAGTGATTTGGGAACAATGATCAGTGTCTGAGAATAGTGTATTCAGCTTATCAACTGCGTGTTGTTATACCCAACTGTGTGTTGTGTTTATTTAAGCCGTTATGTTGTCCGTTTTCTGGTTGTTTATTTCCTTATTATTGCTTTATTTATCTTTTTGCTAGGTAGTTTAGCACAATTGCTTCCGACCAAGCAGATATTCCCCAAGCACTCTGGACTAGAGGTCGTCGACTCCATCGATCTGAGGATCTGGTAGACGGACAACCAGTGTTTCATTCCTTACCCCCGGTTACTAGACGGAGGGTAGTCAGACAGAGGATATCAGTTCAGCAATCAGTTCAGAGGGCTTTGTCTACCCTACCTCAGTATAGTAGGGATCAGAGTTCTGTTTCTCCCCTAGAGAGGGAACATATACCGGCAGTACAGCTAGATCAGGGCAGTATGGCAGGGATCGAAGAAATGATGCGCCAGCTCCAGGAGAGCATGAGAACCATGTAGGAGGACGCTGTTCGTCAAGCATAATTTGCCAAACAGCAGGCCGCCGTCATGGCCTAACAGGTAGAGCTAATTACCCGGCTACAGCAGCAAGTCGGAGCATCAGCCTCATATCAAGCTCCTCCCCCACCAAGGGTCCCGCTACCCGGGGAGACACCAAATGTCCAGAATATCCAGGAGGATACAGACATCCCAACAGGGTTGGCTCCACCCCGGATTCTACCTCAACTATCCAAGGCACCTACGTCCATTAATCAACCGGACTCTCCTTTTGAGTTCGAGGTGGACCCTACAACGTTGAAGTTGAGCAAGCTTGAAAAGTTGTTCAAGAAATCCCAAGGGGTAAAGTCCATCCCAGACATTGAGGACGGGTATACCGATGCAGCTGTGACGTTGCCGACCGGTTCAAGATGCCACAAATCGACCGCTTTGACGGGTCCGGGGATCCCATGGTGCATCTATGTCTGTTTTCGGACATACTAAGGCCGATGGGCCTCACCAGACTACAGAAGCTTTCATTGTTTGGCCGGACCCTATCAGGTGTGGCAGCCATCTGGTACGCAAAATTGGAAGACGATGTCAAGCGGAATTTGGATGGGATGGCCGAGGCTTTCATTGCACATTACTCCTATAACATGCAAATCGAGATTACCACCCGTGATCTCGAGACAACAAGGCATGAGCCTAAGGAGAGTTTCTCTGAATTCGTAACCCGCTGGAGGGCCAAGGCCTCAATGATGACCACTAGGCCCACTGACAAGGATCAGATTCGGATGATTGTGCGCAATATCCAGCCCAAGCTTATGCAGAAAATGATTGTTCTCCCTTTCCCCACCTTTTCAGATTTACATGAGATGGGGGTACAAATTGAGGATGCGATGAAACAAGGTCTGATTGACCAAGACAGAGAGCAACCCAGGAGAACCTTCAACCGCAACACCAATACAGGCACAAGCAATGCTGCAACTACCAGAGCTTCAGAAGTAAGCATGGTCACCACCAATCCCCCAAGAACCCTTACAGCTACGCCATTCACCGGTGCGTCCGGTAGTAGTTCGCAAACAGGCAGATACCCACCCAAAAACCAAAGAACTTTCACTCCACTATATATGTCATTGTCCAAGGCTTTAGGAGTTTTGATTAGGAAAGGGCATTTGAAGCCCCTAGAGTCACGGCCGTTACCAGAAAAACTCCCCCCTCCCATAATCCAGCCAAGTACTGCACTTTCCACCAACAGCACGGTCATGACACCGATCAATGCTTCTGATTACGTCATGAGATTCAAGATCTCATTGATAATAGGGTGATTGTGCCTCCAGAGAAACCCAACGTCACAACCAACCCTCTCCCACCACAAACCAAGCTCCACCTCCAAACAAATCAACTTTATCCAAACCGGGGTCATGTCATACGACCCCAGCATATATATCACCCCATCTCACCTACCCAAGTCGGAGGTGTTCCTTCCCGACAGCACTGACTTGTGCATGTTGGACATCTCCCAAACCCAACCTGAACCAATGGTGGTGACCATTGAAGATGGAACAGGGATGATTTCAGAGGAAAGTGGTACAGTAGATTCAGGGACTGAGGAATTGGGGAGCTTTGCTGAGGAGGTATACAATCCGAGTGGCTACATTGCGTTAGCAGGTCAGAATAGGCCAAATGTGGAATTGCCGGTGGAGGCAGAAATTTGTGTACTATAGGGGGATGGACTTGATCAGAGGATAGATGATTTAGCAGTTCTGGAAGGGGACATTGCTGACCTTCAGATTTTCAACGAACAAGATCCGGGGGACATGACAGTCAACTGGTTCAATTTTGAGAAGTCAGCAGAGGTCACTGGGTGGCTTGACGACCAACCAGATATTGTTGAAGAATCTCAGCTGGAAAGGGGCCCGTCAGGGGCAAGGACATCAATTGTGGCCGGAAGGGCCGGGATCAGAATACATCGCCGGAGAGCGCCGGTGTTAAGAATTTCGTTCGGGATTTGGGCATTTTGAATACAAGGAATGTTGAACAGCAAACTGTACTGACGCAGTTGGAACAAGAAGGAATCGAAGACTCTGAGAGAGCCAGAAAAGCCAAGGCCCCTGCGGGGATTGAAAGTGCCGTGTGCACAAGAATAGAGGATGCTGTGAGCACATGGACAGAAGATACCGTGAGTATAAGGACAGTGGTAACGGAGCCGGACAGGTGTCTGTCGGCTGTTGATGGAATGTGGTGGGAAGACGATGATCTATGTCTTGCCCACACAGATGAGGATTAGGGAAGCAATCAACCGGATGATACCTGGTACATTGGTGAAGTTGACCATATGACTAGGAGTGGAAGGTATTTCAAGCCCCCACACCTAGATCAGCCAGAAGCGTCCGGGAAGGACAGGGAGTTGGAGAGGCAAAAAGAGAAGCTACTCGAAGAAGAGGTCGTGCTGAAATAGTTGAAAAAGATACAAGCAGACATCTCCATCTGGGGACTGCTTATGGCTTCACGTGTTCCCAGACAGGCTGTTCTATCGGCTATGGATAAGGCCAAGCTCTCAATAGACACCACGGCAGAACAGCTGGTGGGATTGGTCTTTTCGGGAGGAGGTTCCCCGATGTTGACTTTTTCTAACAAAGAACTGCTGCCTGAGGGTGCGAATCATAACAAACCGCTCTACATCTCTGTGGAATGTAGAAGCAAATGGATACTGGTGGTTCTTGTCGACACGGGATCTGCTATTAACGTGTGCCCGTCAAGGACGACATATGCAATCGGGTTGAAGCCCGCAGATTTCGTGCCCAGAGCCCAGGCGATAAGGGCGTATGATAACACAAGCAGAGAAGTGATGGGGATTGTGAAAATTCAGACCCAGGTTGGTCCGGGACAACACGAGATTGACTTTCATGTCTTGGACGTTCCCGCAACCTTCAATCTACTTTTGGGGCGGCCGTGGCTGCACCAGGTAAAGGCAGTCTCTTCCACCTTGCACCAGATGTTGAAATACCCCCACGGGAAGGGGGTGGCTATTGTTTTCGGGAATTCGTCAATCCATTCACCGCCAGAAGTGTCTACACCAGTCTTGGAAATCGAGCACGGCACGGAGGATGTGTTCTTATCGGGGTTTACTCTGGCTGAGGCTCAAGTCGTGTAAAAATCTTGGCTGTTGATGAGGGGGTGTATGTCAGCGCACAATCGATATATACCTCATGAACAAGCTTCAACACATCCCCGGGATGGGATTGGGAAAGAGTGGCCGGAAGGGCATTGCAGTATCGGCCGAAGTGCCGCACAACCCACATACCTTTGGCTTGGGTTATCTGCCCACCAAAGAGGATTGGGTGAGGAAAGGCAAGGAGATGGCCGGGAGAGCCAGAGCAAAGAAGGCGGGGAAGCCTTTTGAGTTGATGCACCGACCCATCCAGGGTACCCTAAACGGACGCTTCGTCCGGGAGGGGGAAGATTTTCCATTTTGCGGCTTCCCAAAGCCATGGTTGAATGCGGAAAGGAAGCGCGTGCTAGGTTTTGAGATCTTCTTCGACCTGTAGTTATCTGGGGATGATGTTGCCGAGAAGCAGACAGATCCATCAGCTGAGGTTGAGCAGTATAAAAATGTGGATTCTGAGAGCACCGAAATTGAAATGGGGGTAGTGCTGGCTTGTCTACTTTCAGATCCTCCGATCGTACAGAAGTGCTTGGGAGATAACTTCTCGGTGTCCATGATTGGGAATGAAACGACTGCGAGCTTACCTGCAAGTATTTTGGATGCATCCATCGCACCCTCTCTCACCTGGCAGTACGAGGAGGGATTTTTGTCAAGCAGCACCGGGTTAGGTAGTAAGCCGGAATCTGATTCCACCGAGTCTTTAGAGTTGGAATCAGGTTCCAGCTCGTCTGAGTCTGAGTCCGGTATTCCTGGGGGTGATAACCCGAATGCCACAGTCCTGTCCAGGTCGTCTTTTTTTTTTTCTCTTTTGAGTCTGTTGTAATAGAGGAATCGGACGATTTGGAAATGCTTAATGAGAATGGAATGGATGTCGTTGCTGAGTACTTTTCTGTGCCTTTGATTTATTGTATTAATCAGGACTTTCAAAAATTTGATGAAAACGACGGGGAAGAAATTCCTCCGGTTTTACAACGCTTAATTGATCAAGAGCAGGAAAGATTTGTTAAACCTTTAGTTGATGAAATCACTACTGTTAATGTTGGTACTGAGGAGGACCCGCGGCTGGTCCAGATCGGGTCCACGTTGTCTTCGGAGGAACGCGAGCGCTTAGTCGCTTTATTAAAAGATTCAAAGATGTTTTCACGTGGTCCGACGAAGACATGCTTGAATCGATCCTGAGATTGGTAGCACCGGATCCCTCTTGACCCCGAGCCCGACCCGTTAAACAGAAACTCAAGAGGATCTGCCCGGACTAGGGTCTCAAGATTAAAGAAGAGGTCACAAACAAATTGACGCAGGGTCCTGCTGGTATCCGAATACCCGACTTGGTTGGCCAACATTGTTTCGGCGCCAAAGAAGGATGGCAAGATCCGGGTATCCGTAGATTTCAAGGATTTGAACAGAGCCAGTCCGAAGGACGACTTTCTCTTGCCGCATATTGATGAGTTAGTGGACTTCACAGCGGGGCATGCTTTGCTTTCGTTCATGGATGGATTCTCAGGCTATAATCAGATAGTGATGGCACCCGAAGACTGGGAGAAGACTGCTTTCACCATCCCGTGGGGGACTTACTGTTACAGGGTGATGCCATTTGGGTTGAAGAATGCTGGAGCTACATATCAACGGGCCGCGACCACGATATTACATGACATGATCCACAAAAAGGTTGAGGTGTACGTGGATGACATGATTGTCAAGTCCAAAGAAAAAGAGGGCCACTACACCGCCTTGCAAAAGTTTTTCCAAAGGATCAGAGAATTTCGGTTGCGGCTAAATCCTCAGAAGTGCACGTTCGGTGTTACAGCAGGGAAAATGCTGGGGTTTCTGATTACACAGAGAGGTATCGAAGTCGACCCTTCCAAAATCAAGGCCATCTTAAAAATGCCACCACCAAGGACTGAAAAGGAGGTGAGAGGCTTTCTGGGTAAAGTGCAATTCATAAGACGGTTTATCTCAAAATTAACCTTGACTTGTGAACCACTTTTTGGTCTCCTGAAGAAAGGAAAGAAATTCCAATGGGACGGCTGATGCCAAGCTGCTTTTGAACAGATCAAGGAATACTTACAGAACCCACTCGTGTTGTCACCGCCTGAGCTGGGGAAACCGTTGATTTTGTACCTTTCAGTGACTACGATGGGCTGTATGCTTGCGCAGGAGTCTGAGGACAAGGTGGAGAGAGCTATCTACTACCTGAGCAAGAAGATGTTGGAATACGAGACCCGCTATACTCCACTCGAGAAGGCTTGTTTGGCCTTGGTATGGGCTACCAGGAAGCTGCAACACTAACCTGTTAGCTCACTCTGGTAATGTTGGTTTCAAGATTAGATCCATCAAATATCTCTTCGAGAAAACCAGCACTTACGGGTAGGCTAGCCCGTTGGTTGCTTTTGTTTTCCGAATTCGATCTAAAGTATGTGACTCGCAAGTCAGTAAAGGGGAGAGCGGTAGCTGAGTTCCTGGCCGATCACCCAGTTAAAGGGGATGAAGCAGTTGAGCACTTATTCCCAGATGAGGCTATTTTGCATATCGACGATGAGTTTTGGACGATGTATTTTGACGGAGCGTCAAACCAGTATGGGTATGGGATAGGGGTGTTGCTGATAGGCACGACAAGTCCCGCATCCCTCTAGCATTTAAGCTCCGGTTCAAAGTCCGAACAATGAAGCAGAATATGAAGCATGCATTGTTGGTTTAGAAGCAGCCCTGGAACTAGGGGCAAACGGCTGGACGTCATCGGGGACTCGAACCTTGTTGTATCTCAAGCTAAAGGAGACTGGAAAGTCAAAGAAGAAAAGATGATAATGTATCACCAGACATTGGACTTGTTAATTCCTCGGTTTGAGAAGCTGACCTTCGCTCATCTACTAAGAGAGAACAACAGGTTCGTAGATGCGCTAGCAACTCTATCTTCCATGATAGACATTCCTTTTGGAGTTCGGATGCGTCTGATCATTATTGACCAGAAGTTTGTGCTGGCTTACGAGTCAATTGCTGCCATAGAAGAGGTTCAAGATAAGAACCCCTGGTATTACGATGTCTGGAACTTCTTGGAGAAAGAAGCGTATCCACCAGGGGCAAATGCCAAGGATAAGGGGCAATCAGAAGAATGGCTGCTCAGTTCATCATCTGGGAGGAAAACTGTATAAGAGAGGTCATCTGGGAATGCATAATAGCTTGTGTGTTGGGGCTGATGAAGAGTCGAAGCGCTAATGGAAGCCATCCATGGAGGAGAGTGCGGAGCGCACATGAACGGGGTGATGTAGCCCGTAAGATCCTCAGACAGGGTTACTACTGGTCCACCATGGAGGAGGATTGTATCGGCTTTGTTCGGCGATGCCACAAATGTCAGATCTATGCAAATCGCATGAACATCCCGCCGTCGAAGCTGTACAATATGACTTCGCCATGGCCGTTTTCAGTTTGGGAAATTGATGTGATTGGGGCTGTCACTCTGAAGGGGTCTAATGGGCATGAGTTCATTCTGGTCGCGATAGATTATTTCACAAAGTGGGTTGAGGCCCAATCTTATGCGGTGTTGAAGGCGTCGCAGGTTGCAAAGTTTATCAGAAACAAACATCATCTGTCGCTACGGGGTCCCAACGAGATTATTTCAGATAACGGTTTCCACTTCAAGAAAGAAGTGATTGACCTTGTTGGAAAATACACGTGGCTTTTACATAAGTCATCCACATATCGGCCGCAGACCAACGGAGCAGTTTGAGGCCGCAACAAGAACTCAAACACATTTTGCAGAAGATGGTGGAAACCTACCGGGACTGGCCAGATAAGTTGCCATTTTGCTCTGTGGGGCTACCGGACTTCGATTAGAACTTCCACTGGAGCGACTCCGTATTCATTAGTTTACAGGATGGAGGCCGTTCTACCTATCGAGATTGAAGTTCCGTCGTTGAGAGTGCTGGCTGAGTGTCAGATAGCTGAAGCAGATTGGCAGCAGAGCAGATTTGAAGAACTCATGCTCTTTGATGAAAGAAGACTGAAAGCACTGTACCATGTTCAAGGTTATCAGCGTAGAATTGCCAGGGCTTTCAACAAGAAGGTTAAGTCCCAGAATTTGAAGGAAGGAGATTTGGTGCTCAAAGACAACGAGCTCCCATCCATGACCCTAGGGGCAATTCAGACCCAATTGGACTGGTCCTTAGATCATCAAGTCTATCTGGTCAGGAGGAGCTGTCGTTCTGATGGACCTAGATGGCCTAGAGTTCACAAACCGATTAACAGGACAAGTTGAAGAAATATTACCCCTGAGAGGCTCGCTAGGCCGAAAATCCGAAAGGGCGACCTAGGCAAAAGTTAGAGCATGAAAAATTTAAAATTACAAAAACTGAGCTCGCAAGGTTTAAAACCTGCAAAGGGTGGCCTTGGCAAAAGTTTAGAGCATAAAAGAAGAGTGAAATACTCGAGTGAACCCCAGCCGAAGTACGTAAGGCTTGATTCCCATCTTTGGGATACGTAGGCAACTTCCTGAAGTCCAGCCATAAACCTTTCACCCGATCAACTTTGTCCATTTGATCATCTCGGTCATCTTTGTCTATTCAGCATTCAAGAGCTTCGGTTGTGATCTCCAAGTGAAGTGCTACTCAGACTAGGGGCAACTTTCCAGTTGCTGGAATCCGAGGTTGTGCATCTCAGTGACAGATCTCAGGCATGTCCAGTTCTGATCCATATCGAAAATGGTTTTGAAAAGTTTTAATAAAAGTTGATTTTGCTCAAATTAATCTTTTTACAACTTAGACCATTTTGGGACCAAAGCGAAAAATTTTCAGTACCCACAACCTTCAATTACATTGATTTCAATACAGAGTTCTCCTGCTCTTGCATACAAATTGAAGTTGTTTTTTATTACATTCATAAAGAAAACTTGAAAGTTCTGATTAAAGCAAATAAATCAGGGGCATAGTCAGGTGTCCGTGTCCCCTCCCAGAGCTGGTCAAAGCTTCTGATGCCAAGCTGGGCCCAATCTGTGCCTCTTCATTGAGCCAATCTATGTACTCATCAGATAAGGTGCAATTGAAGTTGGGAGCAGGGGCCAGGAGCTCTCTAGTCCTCCATGTTGTGGTATACCGAGCAAGCTGCGCGCCTTGGACCGGAATGCAGCAGGGTATTCTGTCCCCTCTGCCGGGCAAATTTGATCATGTCGAACTGGCACTGGAACCAGAAAGGAAAGTAGAACACGCAGTGTGTTAGGCCAATCAACTGAATCCCAGTCTGTCGGGACATGCTGTAGCTCATTGCCGGTAGTTTGAGCCAAGGACAACGCCAAGCAATACGGTCTGCAGACAAGCTGCACATCCAGTCGAACCACCATCCCTCATCAAGGGCATCGACTAGACGACGTCGGAAGAAGTAGCCGCGAGCTGAGTATGCTGGGCAAGAGCCCACAACCTGCAACTTATCCATCAACCACACCTGGGGACGGATGAAAAATGAGAGATTAAAGAATAGAGAGATGTATGATGAGAGAAAAGTGAGAAAAGGGCTTTGTGAGAAAAACTGAGCTTGAGAGCCGAGTGATGTGAGCAATATACATGTGAGATAAGGTGGGAAACATTACCTGCAGCAGTAGTGGACTCCCCGCAAATCCGGTCGTCTCTCGGCGATGAAAAGCATCCAAGCCCATCAATGTCTCGGCCAATGACATGGCAATGCAGCTTTTGTCTTCCCTTAAGCCCTGGGCAACCTCAATCAACCGGACGCTAGATCCTCCGGAGCCTGATGCGAACAAGAAATGAGATAGCATACACAAACAAAGGGCATGTCGCCGAAAGCCTTGCCAATGATGGTCACCACGGTCGCCGACATCGGAAAACTAACAAATCAAACTCGGAATATCCAGCATTCCGTCACAAATCAAAGATCGAGCATCGTGTATAGTGAGCCCACACATTCGACCTAAGGCTTGGGCGTGACCGAAGCAGAGCTGGGGCAAGATTTCTTCGTTGCGCTCGGATTCCATCAAAGCTTGAAAGTCTTCGAAGGTAGGACATATCTCTTGCCCGCCAAAACTAAAGACATGTGTTACCGGATTCCAAAACCTTGCCGCGGCATGGCGAAACAGAAAATGCAGCGGGGCGCGACTCAGCGTGAATAGTGCATTTATGCCAAAACCTCAGAAATTCAGCTTTTACGAGCCATCCAAGTTGGCAATCCAATTTGCGAGATTTTGGGCAAGAAACTCTTCCATTTGGCGCAAACCAGTGTTGAAATGAGGAAAACCATGAAGCTGGGGATTTTGTAGAAGGTAAGATGTGAGTGGGAGACAGATGGCAGCATTCTGGTGGTCCTTGCCATTTTTAGCCGGTCGACCAAAAATAATGCCGGCCGACCACCATTTTGGCCGATCGGCTTGTGATTATGGCCGATGGCCATTTATTGTGGCGTTAGCCTCCTCCTTTGGCCGATGGTCTTCCATTTTATCCTCAGGACTGCCTGTTTGCTGAGTATGCTGAAAAATTATGACTGGTTCCATTACCGGTGCCTTGGGTGATGATTTTGCAAAGTCACACCTATTTGCTTATCGAGTGGTTGTACATTTGTTTATCGAGTTGTATTTCGTCCTCTTTAAGTCTTTGTTTTGCTTATCGAGTTATATTTACACTTGATTAACTTACTAAGGTCTTCGTTTTGCTTATCGAGTTGTTTTGTCGTCAGTCGGTTCACTACCGGATTATTACAGTGCAAGTGCTTAATTTTCAAAACAAAGTTCAATCTGATTTACATTGTTATGTAATTTGATGCGATGCAATGTGATGTATAAATGCAAAACTTTTTCAACAAAAAAGCTTGTTTCATTCCATCATCTTTTCAAGTACATAGTTCTGAGAAAACAAAAACCTGCCTGAGGCAGTGCAATGTGCTCAAACTACCAATAAAAAGAAAAGTAAAACAAAAAAGGAAAAGAGGAAGGAAAGTAGTAGATGTCTGAATCGGCATCAATCATCTCAAGCACAGGGATTCGTCCAAATCCTCTTCCTGGATGAAAGTGTTGTTGAACAAGCGCACTGGAATAAGCGCACTCGCTACGCATCTTTCTTTGAACAATGCCTCGTCTTGTTTTGGTTGCATCTCAATATCGCGAATAGCATGCCTTCACCATACTTAAGCTGAACATTATTTATTCTTCGCTTTACACATTGCCTGCGTTAATCGCGCATGCTTTACTTACATGTGTATATATATTTTCAGGTGGTTACACATTGTACACATTTCTGCATGTGCTTTACTTACATGTGTTCATACCTTGCTTGCTTTACACATTGTACGCGTTGTCGCGTGTACTTTACTTACATGTGTTCAAGTTTCTCTTATTTTTACACATTGTATGCGTTGTCACGTATACTTTACTTATATGTGTTCATGTTCCTTATTATACACATTGTATGCGTTGTCGCGTGTGTTTTACTTACATGTGTTCAAGTTTCTCTTATTTTCACACATTGTACGCGTTGTCGCGTGTACTTTACTTACATGTGTTCAAGTTTCTCTTATTTTTACACATTGTATGCGTTGTCGCGTGTACTTTGCTTACATGTGTTCAAGTTCCTTATTATACACATTGTATACGTTGTCGCGTGTGCTTTACTTACATGTGTTCAAGTTCCTTATCATACACATTGTATGCGTTGTCGCGTGTACTTTACTTATATGTGTTCAAGTTCCTTATCATACACATTGTGTGCGTTGTCGCGTGCACTTTACTTATATGTTCAAGTTTCTCTTTATTACACATTGTACACGTTATCGCGTATACTTTACTCACATGTGTTCATAATTATCTTCACCTTCACACATTGTAGGCATTGTCGCGTGTACTTTACTCATATGTGTTCAAGTTCCTTATTTTCACACATTGTATGCGTTGTCGCGTGTACTTTACTTATATGTGTTCAAGTTCCTTACCATACACATTGTATGCGTTGTCGCGTGTACTTTACTTATATGTGTTCAAGTTTCTCTTTATTACACATTATACATGTTATCGGGTATACTTTACTCACATGTGTTCATAATTATCTTCACCTTCACACATTGTATGCGTTGTCGCGTGTACTTTACTTATATGTGTTTGTGCCTACCTAGCATTGTTATGCTTGTTTCAAATCGCATTGTTGTGCGTCTTACTCGGCTTGCGTTGTCGCGCATGCCCTCCTTGCATTGTTTTGCATCCAATCCACATTGTTATGCGTCGTCCTTAGGTTGCATTGTCTTGCATCCCTTCACCTGCGTTGTCTCGCACGCTACTTGCATTGTTATGCACATTTCACCTGCGTTGTCACGCACTTCTCACTTGCATTGCTATGCATGTTTTCTAATGATGTTGTACCTGTTAAGTTTTCATTTGAAGCTGGTACGACCAGACGAACCGCAACAAGTATTGTATCCTCACGTGAGACGTAGCGAGAATTAAATAGTTCTCTTACATCCTTTTTGCATGAAATGTAGTTAGATTTATGTCTTGGCTTGCTTAAAAATGTTGCATTTGTTGTATGTATTTGCTTCGTTACAACTCTCTTTGCATGATCATAAGTTATGTTCGGCATCGTGCATGTTCCTTACATCTTGCCCCTGCCTATGGGTACATACTTTTGCTATCTTGTATGCTTGTCTAAGTCTTCGGCCTCGTCAAAAATGGGTCGTCTCTGGGCTTTGACACTCACTCCCGTCATTGTTATGACTTACGAGTTCTGTCAAAGAGGGGCAACTGTAGACACCCCATTTTTGACCGTCCTCAAGACTTGGACGTCACCGTTTGAACACTCGGTGATCATCCGTGTTCGTGTTCGTTTTGAGTTCTCGGAGGTCCCGGCCGCGCGCCTTTCCTCAAGACCTCTCAACTTGACTATTTTGTTGTATTGGTTGTGGACCAAGCATTTGTGTTTCTGCCTTGAGAGAAAAGGGTGGCTTATTTGCCATTTCCTCAACCCACCGGCCTTGGTCTGTGGTCACCGGCCATGATTTCTTACTACTGGCCAATTATATTGACCGATCGGCACTATATTTGGTCGGCCGGCCATGTGTGTTGGTCGACCGGCCCCTTTGTCTGGTCGAGACCTTTTCTTTGCCTTTTTCAGGCATTGTGCATGCCAGCTGTGCCAGCTGGTGAGCACAAATCCTGCCCTCCATAGTGTATGGAAGGATTTCATCCTTACACTTAGCTTCCTCTGGAAGCTTGGATTTGCATTGTCTATAAGAGGAGGGCCTCCCTCCCTTTCCAGGGGTTGAACAATCTGAGATATAAGATATATATCCCTCTCTCTCCATATCTCCCTCTATCTCTATATTTTGTGTGTGTAATAGTGTTCTAAAGGGGTTTTTGTTCTTAGTTTTGCACTAAGACACCAAGTGTTACACTATACTTTGGTGCTGAGTTTTAAGGGGTTGATTTTTAGAGTTTTGAGTTGGTTTTGATCAAAAGGAGGTGCTGGACATGGTGTTCTTGAAGTGTTCTTCAAGGGTGAGAACTTACCCTTTTATTCCCCATTTTTGCTTAAGGCTTTAGACCTATTTGCATATTGTTTTGAGCTTAGTGTATAATGATAAAAGTTCTATATTTTCATGCTTGTTATAGTAGCTTGAGGTCACTTTGGTGTTTGGGGTTGTTTACCCCCTCTTAGGCCTTGTTTGGCCTCTTTTTGTGACCTTTTTCTTGACCTTTGGAACCCTTTTATTTCAAACTTCTCACCACTGAAATCTGGAGGATTTTCAGTGGTGGAGAAGTGGTTTGAGGTCTTGTATAGGGGAGGGACACCCCTCTCCCCTTTTGACTCATTTGCTTGCATTTAGGGCTCAAAAAGGTAGCATGTTTGCATAGCTTTATTTGGCTCCATTTTAGAGGGTATTTGGTGTTAGTTTATCATGTTATACCTCTGTTTCATGTTGGTTTGTTGGCTTATTACATGCATCATGCACTTGTTTGTAATCCCCTCTATTGTCATAACATATACCATACATTTCGACCATCATGCTTGCATGTTTTAGCTTGACTTCATGAAGCTTTTATCCATGTTGTGACATGTTTAAGCTTTGTTTGGTGTTGATTCAGTCATGTTTGCCATGTTTTGTATAGCCATCTTGTATCCTAGCTTGTTAGCTTTGAGTGTGTGAGTCATGAGCATGCTTTATTTGGGTTATTTCAGTGATTTGGAATCACTTATCATGCTATTTCAGTCTATGCTCCATGCTTGTATGCTTGCATTTACCACCCCTTTCAATACTTTGAAGAGTTGTTCTTTTGTGCCTTAAAGTAGGTCATTGTGCATGCCTCTTTGTTTGAGTCCTCGGGCTATCATATTAGTGGATTTTGGGGCTCCTTTGGCGTATTATAGCTTTGTTTTTCTTTGAATAATCCATGCCGTGTGTGGTTGAGGTAGTTGTAGTGGAATGCTCTCTTTGCGGCCTTGAATGCCCTTTGTTTTGCGCCCTTTTCTTAGCATGTTTTTGGCTCGTTCCATGCATGCTTTAGCCTTATTTTGGTCTGCCCTGGGAATGTTTTAAGTCATCTTGGCCCTATCATGGAGTTACCTCAAGAGAGGTGGTAAACATTGATTCTTGAGCCATTATCATCACTAAAGAGTATAAAATGACTCAAGACTCAATGGGTTCAATTAACGTCCGATTGAACCTGACTTTATTTTATTCTCTTGCTTCTTTTAGTCCAATTTTATTAGCCTCTTTTAATTAACTTTCCATTCTTTAATCATTTAGTCCAAAATGAGAATTAAGTCCACTAAATGAAGAGAGAGTGTCAAACGAGAAGTTGTTTTTGACAAGAGAGAGATGTAATGCCTTGATAATGAACCTCCGAAGAGATTAAACCATTAAGCATGGAAGGGTCTCTTTCGCATGCTTTAAACAACACTCGTTTGAAATAACTCTTTCAAACAAAGAAAGAAAACCAAGAAAGGAGGAAGAGTGCAGAGATGATTATTACAAGTGTGAGCACATGTATGGAAAGCGTAAAATGAAAGTTATCAACTCAAGTAGGTTGGTATCTAAGGCCTAAACCACGAAACCTGTGAGGACTACAACACTACATGCATACTATACAAAGCACAAATGAAGTAAACACACTAAAACAATCCTAAAACTCACAAAACAATGCTGGAATTAGCATGAAAAAGATAGAAAAAGTGAACTAAAATAATTGAGAAATGAAGCTAGTAAGCAAGCCTAAGGAGGGGGGCTAACCCCTCCACCTTTTGAACCTCAAAACCACATTTTTAGCCTTTGAAAAACTCTGAAAAACAGTGGTAGAAATTTGGAAAATAGATAGGAAACACAGGAACAAAAGCTTAGAGAACAAGGTTCAAAGAAGGGTGGTTAACGTCTCCACCTTTAATAGCTTCAAGTCATAAGTTTCAACCCATAAAATAGTATGAAATCAACAAGAAAAGAGTATGAAAGAAGTAGTGTAAGGATGGTGTAGACACCCCATTTTTGACCGTCCTCAAGACTTGGACGTCACCGTTTGAACACTTGGTGATCATCCGTGTTCGTGTTCGTTTTGAGTTCTCGGAGGTCCGGGCCGCGCGCCTTGCCTCAAGACCTCTCAACTTGACTGTTTTGTCCATTGGTTGTGGACCAAGCATTTGTGTTTCTGCTTTGAGAGAAAATGGTGGCTTGTTTGCCATTTCCTCAACCCACCGGTCATGGTCTGAGGTCACCGACCATGATTTCTTACTACCGGCCAATTATATTGGCCGACCAGCACAATATTTGGTCGGCGGCCATGTGTGTTGGTCGATCGGGCCTTTGTCTGGCCGAGACCTTTTCTTTGCCTTTTTCAGGCATTGTGCATGCCAGTTGTGCCAGCTGGTGAGCAAAAATCCTGCCCTCCATACACATGTATGGAGGGATTTCATCCTTACACTTAGCTTCCTTTGGAAGCTTGGATTTGCATTGTCTATAAGAGGAGGGCCTCCCCTCCCTTTCCAGGGGTTGAACAATCTGAGATATAAGATATATATCCCTCTCTCTCTATATCTCCCTCTATCTCTATATTTGTGTGTGTAATAGTGTTCTAAAGGGGTTTTTGTTCTTAGTTTTGCACTAAGACACCTAGTGTTACACTATACTTTGGTTGCTGAGGTTTTAAGGGTTGATTTCAGAGTTTTGAGTTGGTTTTTGATCAAAAGGAGGTGCTGGACTTGGTGTTCTTGAAGTGTTCTTCAAGGGTGAGAACTTACCCTTTTATTCTCCATTTTTGCTTAAGGCTTTAGACCAATTTGCATATCGTTTTGAGCTTAGTGTATAACTGATAAAAGTTCTGTATTTTCATGCTTGTTATAGTAGCTTAAGGTCACTTTGGTGTTTGGGGTTGTTCACCCCCTCTTAGGCCTTGTTTGGCCTCTTTTTGTGACCTTCTTCTTGAGCTTTGGAACCCTTTTATTTCGACCTTCTCACCACTGAAATCCAGAGGATTTTTAGTGGTAGAGAAGTGGTTTTGAGGTCTTGTATAGGGGAGGGACACCCCTCTCCCCTTTTGACTCATTTGCTTGCATTTAGGGCTCATAAGGTAGCATGTTTGCATAGATTTATTTGGCTCCATTTCAGAGGGTATTTGGTGTTAGTTTATCATGTTTACCTCTGTTTCATGTTGGTTTGTTGGCTTATTGCATGCATCATGCACTTGCTTTGTAATCCCCCATTGTCATAACATGTACCATACATTTAGACCATCATGCTTGCATGTTTTAGCTTGACTTCATGAAGCTTTTATCCATGTTGTGACATGTTTAAGCTCTGTTTGGTGTTGATTCAGTCATGTTTGCCATGTTTTGTATAGCCACCTTGTATCCTAGCTTGTTAGCTTTGAGTGTGTGAGTCATGAGCATGCTTTATTTGGGTTATTTCAGTGATTTGGAATCACTTATCATGCTATTTCAGTCCATGCTCCATGCTTGTATGCTTGCATTTACCACCCCTTTCAATACTTTGAAGAGTTGTTCTTTTGTGCCTTAAAGTAGTCATTGTGCATGCCTCTTTGTCTGAGTCCTCGGGCTACCATATCAGTGGATTTTGGGGCTCCTTTGGCGTATTATAGCTCTGTTTTTCTTTGAATAATCCATGCCGTGTGTGGTTGAGGCAGTTGTAGTGGAATGCTCTCTTTGCGGCCTTGAATGCCCTTTGTTTTGCGCCATTTTCTTAGCATGTTTTGGCCTCGTTCCATGCATGCTTTAGCCTTATTTTGGTCTACCCCGGGACTGTTTTAAGTCATCTTGGCCCTTTGAGGCTTGGTTGATATGGCCATGGTTTGAACCCCTTTGGTAACCTTGAGTTTTGGGCTTTGTGGCATGCCTTACTTGCATGGTTTGGTTGCTTTGGCATCATCCTTTACACATTTTCAGAGCTTGTCATGCTTGTGATTTGTCCATATTTGTCTCTTCTTAATGTGTTTAAGAGTCGACTCTTTTATGCCTAAGTGATTGGACCTTTACATGTGCATGTTTGGGTGTGTTTTGTCCCTCATTTTTTGGGTACTTTGGCCGCTGTTTTGGTACGGCTGAGGCCTATCCATACTTAGTGTAAGTCCATAGATCATGCACTCATGTATTGTTGTAAGCTAACCGCATTGCATGTCGTCATATCCTTGTGGTTAGTGTCATTATTGCATGCCTATCATTTTGTACACTTGCATCCCTATTATACTACCATGTTGTTTGCATGTTAAATTGCATTGTTCATGTTGCATGGCATTAATTGCATGTTTCGCATTGTCTTTGGCATACCCGCATTGCATTCTTGTTTGGTTTGGGGTGTCAAACCAAACATGAGGACCAAGGGGCGTTTCATACTTAAAGTGACGAAACGTGCCTCAATCCTCGGTCGCCGACACTCTTGACCCAACATGATAGAGTGTGTAGCATTCATTTGTTTGTTGCATTCATTCTATATTGATATGCACCTTTGACATCTTTGGCCATCATGCATCGAAATGCGTGATTGGTGGCTCGAGGGTCGAGGGCCACACTCTCTTGAGTCCATAGCATGATAGGGAGGGTGGTCGTGCATACATTTGGCTTGTAAGTTCCATGCCATGCACTGTCTGTCCTCTGTTGCAGCAAAACCAGTGTTCTGTAGGAAAAAATGGCCGGTCGGCCAATTTCAGTGCCGGCCGACTACCAAAATCAAGCCGGTAATCCCATTTTTGGTCAATGACCATATTTCCATGGCCGGTGGTGTTTTTCCTTGGCCGGTGGCATCCCAATGTTCTCATGGAGTGGTTCAGAAGCAACCTTAGGATTTTCACAACTCTCAGAGGCGCAGAACAGTGTAAACAGAGGCAACATGTGGCATGGCATCGGGTTTCCGAGCAAGGCGAATCGAGCATGCATCATCCAATCATTTCAAGGCGGGGCTGCGGCAGCCTTTTGAATTTCATACTTAGTTTATTTTGTAATTAATTTGTTAATTAATTAAGGGTCTGTAATAATTAATTAGCTAGAGTAGTTAATTATTTACTTGGTTTGTATTATTCTTTCGGACCCCCCCCCCGGCGAGGGGGCCAACTGTTGTAATAAGTGTGCGTGCGTGTGATGTATGTCTTCCAACCCCGCGTCTTTCTCCCTTTTATTTACCAGCTTATTATGGTTAGTTCTAGGGCATGTTTCAATTAGCATCTATATGTTCGCATGCTTGCATTCATTCATTTGTATTGCATGCACCGGGCTCGGCGCATCATGCTAACTGCATTGTATTTCAATTCCAAGTTGAATACATGTTATCCGTAGCATTTCATATGCCATTTTAGAATAGCCAAGCCTATCTTAGTTGCATTTTTGCATGTGTTGCATTAGGCATTTCAGCATAGTTAGGATTCATGCATGATTTCTAATTAGTTTCTTTCTTTGGCTTGGAGTACTCAGTAAGTATTTATGCTTTAGCATCCTTGTAGGCGTGTGAGTGACTGCCATGATAGCATGCTTACCATGAGGCTATTTGCTTATGTGATATAACTGCCTGAATGCCTGTGGGTGAAGGTTGGGTTGCTTGAATTGGAACAATTCGTCGAAACCCGTGTTTTAGCCTACTTGCGAGTAGCAAACTTCATCCATTTTCAAAACAAACGGATATGTGATGTTTTGTTCCAACTTAGGCAATCTAGTCTATACTTGTATGCTGTGTGCATCACATAGTAATTCTAGGCTAATAAATCGAAATAAGAGCACATAATGTTTTCAAAACTCGATATCATGGTTAGTGGAGGCCGATCTTTGATCGGGTGAGCGGGGGTGCTCACGAAGTGACCTTCCCCAATCGTACCCAAGTTCCCGGGCCGAGGCAACTTTGGTGATGACGGACACATGCCCTTAGGCACGAGTCAGGGTTTCCTAAATTCTCCCAAAATAAAATATTTAGGTGGCGACTCTATGTTTGGCAAAGTAGTCCATGTTTGGCACTTCTTTCTAAAAATCTATTTTTCAAAACGATTTGCCAGATTTGGACTCTTTGGTGAATTATCGGTCTCGCATTGCACTTTGCAAGATTAGATTCAGAACCATGACATTTGAGTCCGAACTGTAGTAAGCCCAAAGAACAAAACGGGATTCCCTCCCGGGACGTTCGGGGACGTCTACAGATGGTAGAAGTTATAACTTTTGAAGAGGGGTAACTTCTTTGTTCACAAACCACAAAGTATTCACTATCAAGGGCTGAGATTTGAGCTCAAGAACCTCAGCAAGAAGCGCCAAATTTTTGGTTTAGGAAGTGTAGAGAGCGAGTATATAGATTGCAAGATAGAGAGAGAGAGTGTGTGTGTTTTACAAGTTTTTGGCCTTTGTTAATTTTTTCTAACTTAATTTCAGGAGAGGTGGTCATGTATATATAGAAAAACCAGTGCCTCTATCGAAAACAGTTGTATAGAGACAGCTGGTGTAGTGCATGCACATGGGGGGACAGCTGGCAGCAAAATATTTGCCCATCGAGAAACATGGCCGGCTGGCTAGTAAAGAGACGGCCGGCCACTAATTTTTGGCTAGCCAGCCACTTGTTGGCTAGCAAGCCTCTGGGTGGTCAAGCTTGAAAAAAAATAGGTTTTGGCTCAAGGAGGTGCAAGGTTCTAGGCACTGGAGTTGGAAAACCAAAGCCTTTTTGTTGAGGAACTTGAACAATTGTACAGCATAGTATTTCATCATCGAGTGATCAACCTGAGACGCCAAGTCTTAAGGGCGGTAAAAAATGGGGTGTCTACAAATGTATAACTGCATGTGTTACCTTTTGTACAATAGAATCATATGAATAGAAGGATACTATATTCAGAACTGTATCGTTATTTAATAATTGTCATGGGATGAATTATGGTTATTATTTTGGGGCGTTACATTAATTATTTAGGAGTCCTTAGACAATAAGGGTACTTTTTTGTTGGACCTTAAAGTTAGTTTTTTTGCTTGATAATGTTTTTTTGGGGACGATTTACATGGAGACTCCTTAGACATGGATTCTTGTTAGGTTTCTAGACAAGAACTATTTTAATGAGACTTTTGACAAAGATCAAAGAGGACGGATAATAATTTGGAGTAACAAGTCCCATAAAGTAGACTTAAGTACTACTAAGTTCTATTGACTTTTTGAATGCACTAATAAGTCTTACAATACATATACATATTCAGTTCTTCTTTTATGTTCTTTTCTATTCTCTTCTCTATCTCTCTATCATTTTTCAAAAAAGCTTCTTTCTCTCTACCATAGTTTCAAAAGCTTCACACCACTATTGTTTACTACCACCATCACTGCCATCGTCCATCTATCATCTTCTTTTCTCTCTTTCTCTCTCTCTCTCTTTCTCTCTCTCTCTCTCCACCATTTTTCCAAAAGCTTCACACCACCATTGTCATCTATCCACCACCACCACTGTCATTTTGATGCAGCCACTGTTCACCAACTACCTCCACCATCGTCGCAGATCTGCACTCTACCATTGTCAATCTACACTTTACCGTCGTAGATCTACACTTTACCGTCGTTGATTTATACAGCCACCATATCACCACTGCCTCCTTTGTTTCAGATTTAAATTTATTTTTTAGTGATAAATTTATTAGTCTCTCTTGTTCTTTTGTGTATGTGGAAGAGGATGGTGGATTCTTGTAAGTGAGTGAGTGAGTGAATATGAGTAAAGATAATGGATATTAATGAACAAATTTACAGTGATAAATTTATCAGTCAGGACTTGTAGGTAAATAAGTTTAATTAATAGGATTAGCCCCATAAGTGCCCTTACTATTTTTTTTTTAATTTTGTTAAATTTTTAGATGAACTATTTTTTAATAAGGCTTTTTGACAAAGATCAAAGAGCGAGGTTTCAAAAAGAGGTTTCGGTCATCATAACGGTTGTATAACGGTTCCGATTTTGACACGACCTATTTCTTGCTTTTGAATCCAAGAATCCATGTCTTTAATTATTGTTCATTTCATTTTCATCTTGTTACTAGTTGAGTTTAGCTATTTGGGAGTTATGGTTGCTTTTTAAACAAGTTTTGAGTTAGTTTTTCAAAAGTTGTTGCCCAGATTGCCTGTTCGCTTAAGCGATTTTTCTTACACTCAAGCAATCTTCTACAGTCTGCAAAACTACTAGAAGTGTGGTATATTCACTCGTGCGGTATTTATTATACTCGAGAAGTCTTTTGTAGGTCTGAACTTCTGAGAGAGGGTCATTGTGCGCTTGAGCGGTGGTTTTGGTCGCTTGAGCGGTGTCACTTATTATGTTTGATGCTCGAGCAGTATTTTGGTTGCTCGACCGGTCTACGCATATATCAGTCCGACAGAAGGGCAATTTGAGTCACTTTTTCACTTTTCTCACTCTCTATAAACCAAAAATCCTCTCTCTCTCTCTCTCTCTCTCTCTTTCTCTCTCTCATTCTTACATTCTATCTCCAAATACTCCCCATCCATTGATTTCTTCACCCTAGCCCTTTGGAAAAAAAAGGGTAAAGCATGTCGAGGGTTTCGTTCTAATCGAAGGAGTTGTTTTTTGCTCAACCAAGTTTTTAAATTTGCTCTCTCTTGTCTTCTACTTTAAGGTAGGGATTTTTTCAACCTTTGGTATACTTTTTACCTTAGTTATTTGTCTATTGATAGAACTTAGTGATTTGGGAATTTTGGCCTAAACCCATGGTTGACTTTTGAATTGAAAAGAAAGGTTTTCTAAATAGGTTCTTGAGAAAGGTTGTGGGATGTATTATTGGTTGAGATATGTTAAAATGGTGGATTTCCTTACTTAAAATTGATTTTGAAAGTAAAGGGGTGGTTTTGGTCCTAATATTATGAATATTTGGTTTTGTGAAAAAAAAAATGGAAAACGATGTTGGGATTGGTAGGAATGGACCAATGTATATATTGATGATAACCGTGGAGTTGGATATGTAATACCATTCCTATTTTGAAAATAGAGAGATTATATCTATTGTTGGAAATTATCTATTGTGTAGAAATATCTGTTTTGTACTATCAGTGGAGGATAACTTTGATTGTTGTAGAAATTACATGGGTATTAGGTGAATTGAAACTAATCATTCATTCATTTTGCATTGAACATTGTTACTTACTCAAACATTGAAAATGTTTTGTTTTGAGAGAAATGGGTAAATATCTTGGTGAATCTGGTTAGAGGGTGTGGTTGTGGTTATGATGTTGGCCTATGTGTCCTTGGTGAAAGTCCAGAAATTTGCGCGGTTAGATGCCGATTCTTTTGGTTACTACCGGTAAAATGGCTTTGGTAATGCTTGCATTGCCTACTAGCAGACATGTTCCTAGAGATTTCTTGTATTTTGTATCTACTGCTCTGTTTTCTGTTATAAAAAAATTATTTTCATGAATTGATATATAATCTAGCATTGCATTATGTTGAGATGAAAAATGTGAAATGTTTGACAAATAGCATGCATGTACATTCACCTTATAACTTTGTTAAGATTCATATATTATGTTAGAGTAGCTTTACTGGGCTTTGGTTCACCCTAAGTAGAAAACAACTTTTTAGGTACAGATGATATTCCTCTAACAAGGATGTAGTTTAGGAGGACTTCGAGCTAAGGGCTTCATTTTTTCTATTTGATGTAATGTTCTTTTTTTTTTTTTTTTTTGGTATAAGCCTTGGGCTTTTGTTGTATTGAGTTGAACTCATTTTGTTATACCCAAGCATCGACTTGGAAAGATATAGCCATTAGGGCATGTAATTATTTGGTTTTACTATTATTTTAATTCATGCATCCAGGTCATATGCATTGATTCAGAATCTAAGATTTATGAATGTATATCGCATATGTCATCTTTTGTATTAATTGAATGTATGAATGGAATAGAAGTTATGTTATTATTGATCATTTGTAAAGAATATTACCAAGTGGGCTATTGTTATTTATTTCGGGGCGTTACAACTTGGTATCAGAGCTACCGGGTTTTAATACTTTGGGATCGTGGGATGTGATTTTTACCACAATGGGTTATCTGGTTAGATGATATTAGAAGTGAACCTAGTATGCTATGTGATAACATGCTTATGTGATTAAATGAGTATGAGATTTAACTTCGAAGATATTGATTGGGTTTACGAGTTTCTAGAAGTCCTATTATATGAGTATTTGATCACTACTATTTCTAGCTAGAACTCTGGTGATGTCGTGAGACAGTCATTATCTAGAAAGCAAGTTTGTTTGTGTTTATGTGATTAGGTGTTTATGTGGACTAAATTATTTGTTGTCCACCATATTAGAACGTGAGTGAATTAGCGTCGACACTTTTGTAAATATGCTAATCTGTTGTGTTACCTTTATTAAGATGTCAGGATGTGGACGTGGTGGTGGTAGTAGGCGTGGTAGGCCTAGGTAGTAGGAGGTGCCGTTACAGAATAATATTCTGGCCCAAGAGAAGGGAGTTGGTTAGGCCAACGTGGCTGAGCCAGCAGGTCCAAGCCATAGATGCTTTGGCCAGTGAAATGGCTGAAGCTTTGCAGGAATCCATAGAAATTCTCAGGGAAGAAAATCAAGTCTGGACCCGTGTTGTTGAGACAAGGCCGTCTTTTCTGAAGAGGAGTTCTTCCGGTCAAATTCGAATGAGTTTTTGGGGGATCCAAAAGGGCCATTGAAGGCAGATGAGTGGTCGGAGCAGATGTTGAAGATGTTTGAGATGTGTAGACAACCCATTTTTGACCAACCTCAAGACTTGGACGTCATTGTTTGTGCACTCGATGATTGTACATGTTTGTGCTCGTTTTGAGTACCCGAAGTTCTCGGCGAAACGCCTTTTCTCTAGGCCTCTAAACCCTATTTGTTTTGTGCTTGTTTTTGAACAAAACATTGGTGCCTCTTGCCCGGAGGGGGAAAGGGCCTTGTCGGCCACTTTTGGCTATTGTTGGCCACTTTTCCACCTTGTCAGCCACTTGAAGTGGTCGGTCGGCTAAGGGAGGTGGCTGGCCAGCCACCTAAAGTGGCCGACGACCATTTTTCTCATTTTTCAAATATTTTCTTTGCCAGCTGTGCCAGCTGTTGATCACTGAATGCCATCTCCATACACGTGTATGGAGGGATGAAAGCAAGCTTTTGGCTTGCATTTCTATATAAGGGAAGGTCTCTCCCCCATTTGAGGGGTTACATAATTTTGTGAGAAAAATTTCCTCTCTCTCTCTAGAATTCTCTCTCTCTCTCTATTTTGTGCTTGAAAGTGAGAATTCTCTACACATTTGCACTAAGACCCTTAGCCAAACACCTTCATCTTGGAGTTGAGGTTCTTGGAGGCCTAATTTGAGTTCTTAAAAGTGGTTTTAGCTCAGAATTGTTGCTATTTGTTGCTGTGCTTCAAAAGTATAAGGCTTACCCCTTTTAAGCTTTGTTGTAGCTACTTGTTTGGCCACCTTTGCATGCTATTTTGAGGCTGGTTTTAACCTCTAAAAAACTCTGTTTTTAAGGTTATAAATGATGGTTTGAGGTTTGTTTTGGAGTTAGGGGTGGTCCACCCTCTTTGTAGTTTGTTTGCTAGAGTCTTGTGCCATTTTTCAAAGCTTTTAAAACAACATTTTTTTGGCATTTTAACCACTGAATTCCAGGGGACTTTCAGTGGCAAAAAGTATGTTTTGAGGCCCAAAATATGAGGGGGTGGCCTCCCCTCCTTGTGTCTTGTTTGCAAGTGTAGATAGCCTAACATGTGAGCATGTTTTTCTATCCTTTTGTGACTTGATCTCAGTATGTTTTAGCTACTGATTTGACCTACTTTAACTCTGTTTTGAGCTGTCTTGGTCATATGAGCCTGGTCTTGCATGGTTGTAGTGTAAATGCCTTCTGTAGGTCATTGTTTCGAGGCCTCTAACATGCTTTGCTTGAGATGATTGCATGCTATAGCATCAATTAACATGTGATTTCAGTGCATATATGTCTATCACACTCTCACTTATTTCACTCTTTCATTACTTTTGAGAGTTGTGCTTTGAGCCTTGCTTGCGAGCCAACATGTGAGCATGTTTTTCTACCCTTTTATGTTTCAATCTCAGCATGTTTTAGCCACTGTTTTGGCATGTTCTAGCTTTGTTTTGAGCTAGTTTGGTCATTTGAGCTTGGTGTTGCATGCCTCTAGTGTAGTATTCTTCACTAGTTTTAGTGTTTTTGGCTTTTGAACATGTTGTGCATGTGTTGCTTGCATGTTGTAGTACTTTTTTTTCATGCCATTTAGCACTGAAAAGTCTGCAACCTCCCTCTATTCTTTACTTTTTAATTTGTTTTGAAAGTGGTTTTGAGCCCCTTGTTGGCTTAAGTGTGAACTTGAGGCTCTCATGCTTAATGGTTTTAACCCTCTCTTCAGGGTTCCTCCTAACCAACAGCATGAGGTCTCTTTCATGCTTGAGGCACTTGTGGCTTAACCAACTTTCCAATTAGAGGGCTCTCACATTGGACTTAATCGGTTAAAAGGATTAATCGGTAAGTTAAAATGTGTAAACAAAATGAATCAAGTAAAACTTGAGTAAGATAAACATATTTGTGTTGCATTGTATGTGTTTGGATCAGACGTTAATCCAAACACAAGAAATGTGGGACGTTTCATACTCAAAGTGATGAAACGTGTCACGTTTCTTGGTCGTCATCACCCTTGATCATGCATGATAGGGTGGTGGCTCTTTGAGTCTTATTTGTGCATTCATTAAGCTTGTACAAGCTTGGTTCTTTGGCCATCATGTATGAAAATGATTGATTGGTGGCTTGAGAGTCAAGTGACATACTCCTTTGAGCTTAATAAATGATGAGGAGGTGGCAGTACACACATTCCTTGAAAAATGCATTGCTTTGCCTCTGTTGCTCTCTGTTGTAGCAAAAGCAGAAGTCTGGAAGAAGCAGTGGCCGACCGGCCACCTGAAGTAGCCGACCGGCCACCTAGACTAGCCAACCGGCCAGTTAAAGTGACTGGCAGCCACCTTCTGTGGCCGACCGACCACCAGTCCATTTTTGTGCAAAGTATTCCTGTTTTGGAGCAGAAACAATCTGGAAGTTGGTCCAGTGTTCAGAGAGCACAATGAGTAGGCGATGGATTTTCGGGAGGAAGCCAAACGAGCATGCATGTCTCCCTCGCCCACGAGGCCACTTTATTGCTTTATTAGCTAGTTGTAGCTAATTAATATATGCGTTGTAATTAATTAGTTCAATCTGTTTTGTAATATTTTAATTAGCTTAGCATAGCTAGTTATTTAATTGTGTTGTAATAACTAATTAGCTTAGACTAGTTAATTAGTTATTTTGTAATAATTAACTTAGCATAGTGCAGCTTAGCTTATTCATTAGGACCCTCCTTTGAGAGGGCGCAGTGTTGTAATAAGTGTGTGTGCGTGTGTGCATGTCTTCCAACCCCGCGTCTTTCTCCCTTTTATTTATCCATTTTCGGTGGTTAGATTAGGGATTATGTTTCGATCAGCATACCTTATTCTTGTATGATTGCATCACTCATTTGTCTTGCATGCACCGAGGCTCGGCACATCATTCAAACTGCATTGTATTTCAATACTTATTTGAATACATGTTTCAAAGCATGTTATCAAATCAATTCATATGCCATCTTAGATTGCCGAGCCTATTTAGTTGCATTTTTGCATTTGTTGTATTAGGCATCTTGTATAGTTAGGATCATGCGTGATTTCTAACTAGCTTTTGTTTTGGCTCGGAGTACTCTGTAAGTTTTACGCTTTAGCATACTTGCATGAGTGTTAGTGTTGCCATGATAGCATGTTTTCCATGAGGCTATGTGCTTATATGATTAAACTGCATGAATGCCTGTGGATGAAGGCTTTATTGGTGGAATTGGAATAATTTGATGATTGTGAGTTTTAAGCCCACTTTGCGAAGTGGCAAATCATCATGTTTTAAGCCCACTTGAGGGTGGCAAATTCAAACCATTTTCAAAAACAAACATGAGTTGATTTGTTCAAATTTTTGCGATTTAGTCTATACTTGCTTGTGTGCGTCACATAGTAAAGTTAGCTAAATAACCAGAATAAGAACACATGTGTTTATAAAACAACATATCATGCTTAGTAGAGGCCGATCTTTTGATCGAGCGAGTGGGGGTGCTCATTTCAGGACCTTCCCCTCTCGTACCCAAGTTCCCGAGCCGAGGCAACTTTGGTGATGATGGACATGTGGCCTTTGGCACGAGTCAGGGTTTCCTAAATTTCCCAAATAAAAATATTTAGGTGGCGACTTTGTAATCTGGCAAAGCTGTCCAGTTTTGGCAATATTTGATTTAAAATCTGATTTTCCAAAATGACTTGCCGGATTGGACTCTTTAGTGTTTATCAGTCTCACATTGCACTTTGTGAGACTAGATTCAGAATTGTGACAAGAGTCCGAACTGTAGGACCAATTCAAGCTCTTCGAAAGGGGGTGCGAAGAAAGTTGAGTCTACAGTTTCTGGCGACTCCGCTGGGGATTTAAAGAACTTGACTCGAACTCATGATATGTTGTTTTATCTACATTTATGTGATTCTTTGCATTGCATTTGCATAGGTGCGCCTAAGTCACAGTGTTTGCCATCTGCTATTCTTGAACGGTTTGCCGGAGGCTTGCTTGGAAAAGCTTGCCAAAGGCTGACCGGTTACGGCTCTGCCACGATGGGAACACAAACCTTGGATCTGGACTACCGCTGTACCGTTTGATCCTCCTTTTACTTCTCGATGTTAAGCGCAAGAGGTATATTAGGTGGTCTTGCTGAGGCACCCTTTTTGACCAATTGACCTAGTTGCTTATTGGAAGCCATAGAGACTGTTCCAAACTAGAACATGTTGCTTACCCGAATGCAGGATTGTTTGAAACCGTATGCGTGCGTAGTGAATCCCTAGCTCCTGACGAAACTAGGACAGGGGAACCCTACCCCATCATAGGGGTGTTCTGGCTCTCACTTGCTTGATATGTGCTGTTAGGTTGTGTCTCTACAGGAATGCATGTATCAGTTGCAAGCCTGGGCATCAGTTTGAGGGTATCAGTTTTCAGGCAGAAATTTGGGGGTAGAAATCAGTGTTTGAGCACAAATTGCCCATCTTATGATTTCAACTGTGTGTTGTCTTTGTCTATACCGAGGTGTTGTGCCTTTGCTAATTTTTGTTTCCTTTTTGCTTTATTTTTCTTTTTGCAAGGTAGTATTTCACAATTGCTTCCCATGAGGCAGTTTCCCCCCGAGCACTCTGGACCAGGGTCAGGAAGATTTACCGATCTGAGGATCTTATTAGAGGACAACCAGTGTTTGCTTCGCTCCCCCTGGTTACGAGACGGAGGACAGTCAGGCATAGATCACCGGTTCAACAGTCGCCAATTCAGCGGTTATTATCAGCTTCACCTGTGCGCAGTCGGGCACAGTTTTCTGCTTCCACCTCAGAAAAAGAGTATACACCGGTTCTGACATATCAGCACCCCTCAGACAATATAGAGGATATGATCTGTCAACTCCAACAAACTATCAAGGCCAAGCAGCGGGATGCTGCTCGCTAAGTAGAAGTTATCACTCGCCAAACAGAGGTTGTAGTCCAGCAGGCTGAATTGATTTCCAAGCTTCAACAGTAACAGTAACCACAACGAGCAGCAGCTTCTACTTTGCACCCACCTCCACCTAGGGTTCCAATACCTGAGGATACAGGTAATGTCCAGGAGAATACAGTCACTCCAGCAGGGCCAGTCCCACCTCAGACTTCCAAGCACCAGCTCATCCAACGGACACACCGTTTGAGTTCGAGGTTGGCCCTACCGCTCTGAAAGTGAGCTAGCTTGAGAAGCTTTTCAAACGAGCTCAAGGTGTCAACTCGATCCCAGACATAGAGGACGGCTATACAGATGCAGCGGTGACATTGCCGGATAGATTTAAAATGCCTCACATAGACCGCTTCGACGGTTCAGGTGATCCCATGTCCACTTGAGGCTATTTTCAGATATTCTATGGCCGATAGGCTTGACTAGATTGCAAAAGCTATCCCTCTTTGGCCGGACCCTGTCTGGTATTACGGTTATCTGGTACGCTAAACTGGAGGATTCCGTGAAAAGGAGTTGGGAAGAGATGGTCGAGGCCTTTGTCGCCCAATATTCTTATAACACTCAAATCGAGGTCACAACTCGTGATCTCGAGGCTACTCGGCAAGAATCGAAGGAGGGCTTCTCCGATTTCGTCACTCGGAGGAGGGTTAAGGCCTTCATGATGACAACCCGACCAGCTGAGAAGGACCAGATAAGAATGGTCGTTCGTAATCTGCAACCGAAGCTGCTGCAGAAGATGATTGTCTTACCCCTCCTTACATTTGCTGACCTTCATGAGATAGGGGTACAGATAGAGGATGCGATGAAACAGGGTCTGATTGACAATGAAAAGGAGTAGCCCAAGAGGGCGTTTATACGCAGTTCAAATATGGCTACGAGTAGCAACGTAGCTGTGAGGACCTCTGACGTTGGTATGGTCACCACCACACCAAAAACTGCCACACCCTTTACCGGCACATCCGGAACCACCCAACAGCTTGCAAAGTACCCACCCCAAGGCTAGAGGGTTTTCACCCCACTCTACATGTCTCTGTCTGCGGCCTTAAGGGTCCTAATCAGATAAGGGCATCTAAAGCCCCTGGAACCACGCCCGTTGCCTAATCCCCTCCCTCCTACACACAACCCGGCCAAGTATTGCGCCTTTCATCAGCAACATGGTCATGATACCGACCTATGCTTTAGACTCCATCATGAGATTCAGGATCTCATTGACAACAAAGAGATAGCGCCTCCCGAGAAGCCAAACGTCACTACAAATCCACTTCCACCACATAACCAACCCCTTCCTCAACCCAGGCAAGTAAACCTTATCCAAACAATGGCCATCCCATACGACCCCAACATATACATCACTCCCTCCCACTTGCCTAGGCTGGCACTATTCATCCTAGAAAGCACAGACTTGTGCATAATGAGCACGTCCCTATCCCAACCCGAACCCGTGGTGGTGGTTGTGGTAGAAGAAGGCCTGCTTGAGGGCTTCGTGAGCTTAACTGAGGAAGCATACATCCCTTGCTGTTACATCGTGCCAACTAGCCAGGCCAAGCCGAGGGTGGAATTGCCGATGGGGATGGAGGTTAATGTAGTCCGGAGGATGGGGCCAAGCCAAGGGCTGGATGATTTAGCTGAGCTTGAGAAGGATATCAGTAACTTGCAATTCTTTAATGAGCAGGATCTGGGGGATGTACAGATTGGTTGGTTTGACATGAACAGATCAATGGATAATACATGGTGGCTTAGTGATGAGCCGGATGTTGATAAGGGGTCTCAACCAAAGCAGGAACAGTCAGAAATAGGAACGTCTACAACGGTTGGAACGATCGACAACAAGGGAAAGTTGCCGGAGAACACCGGTATTGAGAATTTTGCTTACGAATTGAGCAGCTTGTGTACAGCTAATACAGAACAAGAGGCCGCATTGAAGCGATTCAAACAGGAAAGAACTGAGAAAGATCAGAAGGCTAGAAAAGCCAAAGGCCCTGTGGGGACAGAATGCGTTGTGAACATGGAAACAATTACAATGGAACTGGACAGTTGTTTGTCGGTTGCCAAAGGAATGTGGTGGGAAGATGAAGACTTGCATCTCGTCCACACGGATGAAGACTGGGGACAGAATCTGCCAGATGATACATGGTATACCAAGGAGGTTGATCACATGACTCGGAGTGGGCGGTACTTTAAGCCCCCACACTTGGACCAACCAAAGCCATCAGGGAAAGATAAGGAAGCTGAGAAACAGAAAGATAGACTGTTGGAAGAGGAAGCTGTATTGAAGCAGCTGAAAAAGATTCAAGCAGACATCTCCATTTGGGGATTGCTCATGGCCTCACGGGTGCACAGACAAGCCGTCCTATCAGCAATGGATAAGGCTAAGCTCTCTATTGATACAAACCCTAAGTAGTTAGTGGGACTGGTGTTCCCGGGAGGCGCCTCACTAACTTTGACATTCACAGATAAAGAATTGCCACCTGAGGGCTCTGAGTACAACAAGCGCTATACATCTCTGTGGAGTGTAAGAGAAGTGGATACCAGTTGTCTTAGTTGATACGGGATCTGTAATTAATGTGTGCCCGTCTCGTATGACCTATGCTATCGGTTTAAAGCCGACAGATTTTGCACTAACGGCCCAGGCGATTCGGGCTTATGACAATACAAGTCGGGAAGTGATGGGGACAGTTCGGGTTAGAACTCAGGTTGGCCGGCACAACAGGACATTGAATTTCACGTCTTGGATGTTCTAGCCACCTTTAATTTACTCCTTGGACGACCGTGGTTGCACCAAGTGAGGGTTGTCTCTTCCACTCTGCATCAGATGCTGAAATACCCCAATGGGAAGGGGGTAGCTATTGTTTTTGGAAACTCTTCCATACATCCGACGCCGGAGGTTACTACACCGGTCTTAGAAATTGTACACGGCGAGGAGGATGCCTTTTTGTCTAGGTTCACCTTGGCCGACGCCTAGGTAGTGTAGGATATTTTGGCTGTTGATAAGGGATTATATGTCAGTGCGCAATCTGTCTATCTCATGAATAAGCTGCAACATGTGCCCGGAATGGGATTGGGAAGAAGCGGCCAGAAGAGCGTCGCTGCATTGGCCGAAGTGCCACACAACCCTTATACCTTTGGTCTAGGTTACATGCCTACCAAAAAGGATTGGGTAAGAAAGGGAAAGGAAATGGCAGGAAGGGCCAAGGCTAAACAAGTTGGGAAGCACTATGAGTTAGTGCATAGACCTATTCAAGGAACCCTGAACGGCTGTTTTGTCCAAGAGGGGGAGGATTTCCCATTTTGTGGCTTTCTGGAGCCATGGCTGAATTTTGAAAAGTGGCGCTTGCCCAGCTTCGAGATCTTTTTTGATCTACAGTTGCAAGGGGATGAAGTTGTAGAAGAGCAGACTGACCTACTAGCTGAGGCTAAACAGCGTAAAGAGGATGAGTCTGATGGCATAGAACTCGAGATAGGAGCAGCGCTAGCTTGTCTCCTCTCAGATCCTCAGATCACACCAGAGAGCTTGGGGGATGACTTCTCTATTTCCATGATTGGAGATCAATCAGCTGTGGGCCCTTATTCCGGCATTCTGGATGCATCTATTGCACCCTCCCTCGTTTGGCAGTACGAGGAAGGCTTTTTGTCCAACAATTCTGAGTCAGGTAGTGAACCGAAATCTGATTCCACAGAGTCTATGGAGTCAGAATCATATTCTAGCTCTTCTGAGTCAGAGTCCGATATTCCTGGGGTTGATAACCTAGATGCCGTTGTTTTGTCCAGGTCGTCTTTTTCCTTTTCTTTTGAGTAGGTTGTAACTGAGGAATTGGACGAACTGGAAGATGTGAATAAGAATGGTACCACTGCTGTTTCTGAGTACTTTTCTATGCCACTCATTTATTGCATTAATCAGGACTTTCAAAACTTTGATAAAAACGACAAGGAAGAAATTCCTCCGGCTTTGAAACATTTGATTGCTCGAGAGGAAGAGAGGTTTGTAAAACCTTTGGTTGATGAAATCACTTCAATTAATGTTGGTACTGAGAAGGATCCGCGTCTAGTCCAGATCGGGTTCACGTTGTCTTTGGAGGAACGCGAGTGTTTCGTCACTTTATTAAAAGATTTCAAAGATGTTTTCGCGTGGTCCTATGAAGATATGCTTGGAATCGATCCTGAGATTGTACAGCACCAGATCCCTCTTAACCCTGAGGCCTGACGCGCCCAGATTGGGCTCTGAAAATCAAGGAAGAGGTCACCAAGCAGATAGATACAGGTTTCCTATTAGTATCTGAGTATCCTACTTGGTTGGCCAACATTATTCCGATGCCGAAGAAAGATGGCAGAATTCGGGTGTGTGTGGATTTCAGAGATCTAAACAAAGCTAGTCCGAAGGACGACTTTCCTCTACCGCACATCGACGAATTGGTGGACTTCATCGCAGGGCATGCGTTGCTTTCCTTTATAGATGGGTTTTCTAGGTACAACCAGATCTTGATGGCACCCAAGGATAGGAAGAAGACTACCTTCACCATGCCGTGGGGGACCTACTGCTACAGGGTGATGCCGTTCGGTTTGAAGAACGCTGGGGCTACTTATCAACGGGCTGCAACCACAATCTTACATGATATGATCCACAAAGAGGTTGAGGTGTACGTGGACGATATGATTGTCAAGTCCAAGGAAAGAGAGGGCCACTACACTGCCTTGAAGAAATTTTTCCAACGGATCAGAGAGTATCAGTTGTGACTGAATCCTTAGAAATGTACTTTTGGTGTCACAGCAGGGAAAACGCTGCGGTTCTTGATTACACAAAGCGGCATCGAAGTCGATCCTTCCAAAATCAAGGCCATACTCAAAATGCCACCGCCAAGGACTGAAAAGGAGGTGCGAGGCTTTCTGGGTAAAGTGCAATTCATAAGACGGTTTATCGCAAAATTAACCTTGACTTGTGAACCACTATTTGGTCTCTTGAAGAAATGAAAGAAATTCCAATGGGATGACTGATGCCAGGTTGTTTTTTAGCAGATCAAGCAATATCTACAGAATCCACCCGTGTTGTCGCCGCCAGAGCCGGGGAAGCCATTGATTTTGTATCTGTCAGTAACCGACATGACAATGGGCTACATGCTTGTGCAGGAATCTGAGGATAGAGTGGAGAAGGCCATCTATTACCTGAGCAAGAAGATGATGGAATATAAGACCCGTTGCACTCCGCTAGAGAAGGCTTGTTTAGCCTTATTATGGGCTACCAGGAAGTTGAGGCACTACCTGTTAGCTCACTCTGTAATACTGGTTTCAAGATTGGATCCCATCAAATATCTCTTCGAGAAACCAACACTTATGAGTGGGCTAGCCCGTTGGTTGTTTCTTCTCTCTCCGAATTTGATTTGAAGTATATGACTCGCAAGTTTGTGAAAGGGAGAGCGGTAGCGGAGTTCCTAGCCGATCATCCAGTGGAGGGAGACGAAGCAGTAGAGTATCTATTCCCGGATGAGGCCATTCTGCAGGTCGAAGAAGAGATTTGGACTATGTACTTTGATGGAGCGTCTAACCAATACGGGTATGGGATAGGGTGTTGCTGATAGCGCCTGACAATTCCTACATACCTTTAGCTTTCAAACTCCGGTTCAAGGTATCGAACAACGAAGCATAATACGAGGCATGTTTCGCTAGCTTGGAAGCCGCCCTGGAACTAGGGGCAAAACGGTTGGACATCATTGGGGACTTGAACCTGGTTGTGTCTCAAGCGAAAGGAGATTGGAAGGTTAAAGAAGAAAAGATGAAAGTCTATCACCAAACCCTGGATGTTCAAATTCCCAAGTTTGAGAATCTAACCTTTACGCATTTGTTAAGAGAGAGCAACAGGTTCGCTGACGCTTTATCAACTCTATCTTCCATGATAGACATCTCTTTGGGAGTCCGGATGCGTCCGATCATTATTGAACAGAGGTATGTGCCAGCTTATTAGTTAATCACCGTGATAGATGAAGTACGAGATCAGAACCCCTGGTATCATGACATCTGAAACTTCCTAGAAAATGAGGCTTATCCACTAGGGGCAAACGCCAAAGATAAAAGGGTAATACGGCGAATGGCTGCTCAGTTTATCATCTGCGAGGGTAAATTGTACAAACGGGGCCATCTGGGAATGCATAAACTGTGTGTTGATGCTGAAGAGTCAAAGCGCCTAATGGAGGCCATCCACGGAGGAGAGTGCAGATCGCACATGAGCGGAGTGATGCTAGCTTGAAAGATTCTCAAACAGGGTTACTACTGGTCAACCATGAAGAAGGATTGTATTGGTTTTGTTCGGTGATGCCACAAGTGTTAAATCCATGCAAATCGCTTGAATATCCCGCCATCGAAGCTGTACAACATGACTTCACCATGGCCATTTTCAGTCTGGGGGATTGATGTTGTTGGGGCAGTTACTCCGAAGGGGTCAAACGGGCATGAGTACATCCTGGTGGCGATAGACTACTTTACAAAGTGGGTCGAGGCCCAATCCTACGCAGTGCTGAAAACGTCACACGTAGCCAAGTTCATTAGGAACAATATCATTTGTCGTTATGGGGTCCTGAATGAGATTATTTCGGATAATGGTTCCCACTTTCAGAAGGAAGTGATTGACTTGTTGGAGAAATACAACGTGACTTTTCATAAGTCATCCACATATTAGCCGCAAACCAACGGAGCTGTTGAGGCCGCGAACAAGAACATCAAACACATTCTACAAAAGATAGTGGAAACCTACAGGGACTGGCCAGATAAGCTGCCATTTGCTCTTTGGGGCTACAGAACATCAATTCAGACATCTACTAGGGCAACTCTCTATTCTCTGGTTTATGAGATGGAGGTTGTTCTACCGATTGAAGTTGAGGTTCCGTCGCTGCAAGTTATGGCTGAGTGCCAGATCGTGGAAGCGGATTGGCAGCAGAGCAGGTTCGAGAAACTTATGCTATTTGACGAGAGGAGGCTAAAAGCACTGTACCACGTCCAAGGTTATCAACGTAGAATGGCCAGGGCTTTCAATAAGAAAGTTAAGTCCAGGAATCTGAAAGAAGGGAATTTGGTGCTCAAAGACAATCGAGCTTCCATTCACGACCCTAGGGGCAAGTTCAGACCCAATTGGACTGGTCCTTATATCATCAAATCTATTTGGTTGGGTGGAGCCGTCATTCTTATGGACTTAGATGGCCTCGAATTCTCCCAACCAATCAACATGGACAAGTTGAATAAATACTACCCCTGAGTGGCTCGCTAGGCTGAAAACCCGAAAGGGCGACCTAGGCAAAAGTTAGAACACAAAAAATTTGAAATAAGAAAAACTGAGCTCGCAAGGTTGAAAACCCAGAAATGGCGGCCTTGGCAAAATTTAGAGCGCAAAAGGAGAGTGCTAAAACCCGAGTGAACCCGAACCGAACTACGTAAGGCTTGATTCCCATCTTTGGGAAAGGTAGGCAACTTCATTCTAAAGTCCAGCCATAAACACTTCCAAATCAACTGTGTCTATGTGATTGTTCTGGTTATCTTTGTTTTTTCTGCATCCAAGAGTTCGGTTGTGATCTTTGCTATCAGAGCTAGTTATAGTGTAGTGCAGTGTTCTTCAGACAAGAGGTAACTTTCCAGTTATTGGATTTGGGGTTATACATCTGAAGGATAGATTTCGGGTGTGTCCAGTTGTGAACCTTATCAAAAATGGTTTTGAAAAGTTTTAATAAAAGTTGATTTTGTTCAAATTAATCTTTTTCAATACCCACAACCTTCAATTTCTTTGATTTCAATACAAAGTTCTTTGACTCTTGATAGAAATCGAAGTTGCTTTTTTATAACATTCTAAAGGAAAACTTGAAAGTATAGATTAAAGCAATAAACTTGGGGCATAGTTGAGTCAGGTGTTCCTACGTTCCCTCCCAGAGCTTGTGGAAGCTTCAGATGCTAAAGAAGGCCCGGTTTGCGCCTCATCTTCAAGCCAAGCTATGCATTCGCCAGAAAGGGCGCAACTAAAATTGAGAGCGGGGGCCAAAAGTTCTCTTGTCCTCCAAGCAGTGGAATACCAAGCTAGCTGTGTGCCTCGGATCGAAAAAGAAGCTGGGTACTCTACCCTATCTTCCGGGTAAGTCTGGTCGTGTCTGAACTGACGCCTGAATCGAAAGCAAAAATAGAAGACACAGTGTGTCAAGCCAATTAACTGGATGCCAGGTTGTCGAGACATGTTGTAGCTTATCTCAGGCAGATCAAACCAGGGGCAATGCCAAGTAATGTCAACAGCGGACCTATTGCACATCCAATGGCACCACCATCCCTCATTCAGGAAATTAACTAGCCGTGGGCGAAAGAAATAGCCGTGTGCTGAATACGCAGGGCAATAGTCCACTACTTTCAACCTATCCATGAGCCATACCTGGGGAGGGATGAAAAATAAGAGAGATTAAAGAATGGAGAGGTGTATGTGGAGAGAAAAAGTGAGAAAAGGGTTATGAGAGAAAATCAGAGCCTGAGGGCCGAGTGATGTGAGAAACACATGTGAGAAGGGTGGGAAACATTACTTATAAGAGTAGTGGACTCCTTGCAAACTTGGATGTCTCTCGGCGGTGGAAAGCGTCCAAGCCCATCAAAGTTTCAGCTAGTGCTAAGCCAATACAGCTCTTGTCCTCTTTCAAGCCTTGGGCAACTTCGATCAAGCAAATACTAGATCCTCTGAAGCCAGGGGCAAGCAGAAAACGGGCCAACATACACAAACAGAGGGCATGTTGCCCAAAACTTTGCCAAAGACGGTTGCCACGGTCGCCGACGTCAGAAAACCGATGAATCAAGCTTGGAATGTCCAGCTCTCCGTTGTGAACCAAAGATCGAGCATCCTGTAAAGTAAGCCCACGCATTCGTCCTAAAGCTTGGATGTGGCCAAAACGAGACTGGGGCAAGATCTCCTCATCACGTCGGGATTCCATCAAAGCTTGGAATTCTTCGAATGTGGGGGATATCTCTTGTTCCCCGAAGCTGAAAACATGCGTAACCGGGTTCCAGCATCTAGCCGCGGCATAGAGAAACAAAAAACACAGCGGAGTACGACTCAGCGGGAATAGTGCATTTATCCCAAAACCCCAAAAAAATTCGCAATCCAATCGAAGAGTTTTTCAGTGAAGAATGGCTCCATTTTGTGGCAAGAACAGAGCTGGAATGAAGAAACCACGAAGTCCTAGCTTTTGTAGAAGATAAGGCACTGAGTGGAACACAAGTGGCAGCAATCTGGAGATTCCCTGCATTACTGGCCAACTGGCCAATTAAGGTAGCCGACCGGCCACTTTAGTGGCCGACATCCTCTTTTTGTCTCCAGAAGAATGTCTTTGGCCTTCTTGTGTGTTGAGGATACTGAAAACATGTGTTCTGTTCTACTTTGGATGCATCTTGCAGTTTTGTTTAGTAGTTTTGTTGAGTTGTTTTCAAGTTGGTTTCAATTTATTTACCGACTTGTTGCAATTTGTTTATCGAGTTATTGCAATTTGTTAATCGACTTATTGCAATTTGCTTATCGAGTTGTTGTTTTCTTTATCGAGTTGTTGCATTAGTTGTTCTTTGAGTTGTCTTACTTTGTTTGTTATGTCTTGGTTGGTTCACTACCTGACTAAGCAATTGTCAAGACCATGTACAATATTCAATTTTCATCAAATCCCGTTTTTGCGTAAAATGGTGCAATGCCATGCTCAGAATATAAAATGCAACATGTTTTCATCAAAAAGTTGTTTTCATTCCAATCATGGTTTCTTTTTACAAAAAGTACAAGTTTTAAAGAAAATAAAATTGCCTAAGGTTGTACAATGTGCTAACACTACTAGCAAAAAAGAGAAAGAAAGCAAAAACCATTTAAATCAATGCCACCCATCTCAGGATCGAGAGACCCTCTTCGTCCTCTTCCTCGACTGAGCGGACTCAGAGCTATCGCCATCAGCACCACTGTCTGAATCTAAGCCGGAGCCTAAACCAGAGCTGCCTCCGCTCCCATCCTCGGAACCCTCCTCAGCGTCATCACCATCCTCAGAACCCAAGCCAGTGCCATCGTCTCCACCCTCAGATGACTCTAACTAGGGACTCGCTGGCTCCTCGCCCTCACTGGTGTCGTCATCGTCATCACGTATGACAGGCTCCTGACGTCTCCCTTGGCCGGGTGCCGGAATCTCTCTCCCTGCTGTTGGAGAAGGCTCTGATGGTCCTAAATGAAGAGGTGTGACCTGAAAAGGCAGCTTGAATATATCAACCATAGTAGGTGTATCAGATGCAAGTATGCTATGCAAGGCGAGTACATGTAGAAATCAGATACAGTATGTGAATGCAATGTGTCAAATGTGATCCATACATGCAGTGTATCAGTGCAGTGTGGGAAAATGTTCAGTTGAGATGTCAGTTTCAGTGTATCAGCAGAAATATGATAGTCGAAATGCAAGAAAACTGAAAATTACCTGAATGCCGTGGGAGTTAAGCATCGTCCCTCTCCTCAAGCTCATGCCCTCGAATGAGGCCAACACCTCGAGTAAGCCCTCGACATACCCTATGGAGGACTGCAAATGCAAGTTTAAACGATCAGTGAATGAATGAAGGTCTGAGTATCTGAGTGATAAATGAAAGCTGTAATGCATATCGGTGGTGAATCGGGTGTCCTGACATATCTGTGACCAGGCAACGGGGGCTCCAGCAGAATCTGATAAGGCACTCTGGAGTACCGCCAACCTGTCAGCTCAGTCGGAAGATCTGGCCATCCAACACTCTGCCTGGTAGGCTGGTAGGAGGCATCCCTCTAGCTCCACCCCTCGGTGCCCGAGCCCTGCTCGTCGAAGGGGCATCTGCTACTCGGGCCCTGCTCGACGAGGGGATATCAGCCGCCCTCGCCATGTGAGCACGAACACCTGACAATGGAGGCATGAGGTACGTCTGTAGATAAGTCGTATAGTCCCCCTTCCCGATAAACAGATCTACATCTGCGCCCCGCATAAAGTCAGTAAGCTCTTGAGGGAAGAGACTCTCAGTGGCCCACATAGAAGGCGGAGGCGGTAAAGGAACTGACTGTAATGGCAGGCCCAGTGTCTGGCACATGAAGCGCTTGCCAAGAAACCAGCCTCGGTCTACGGGTCCCTCGAGCACAAGGCGATATCGGGAAGTGCCCCAGGCTTTAGCAAAATGAAATATGGCACCCTTTCGCATCGTCGCCCAGGGCTGCCATGTGACCTGCAGACAGCAAGTGCATAGATTGATTAGTTGCCATCAGATATGTAAAATGAATTGAAGCTGAAAGCAGGAAGAACTGTGAGCTTTGAATTATCTCTACTATCCTCACTGTGTCAAAATACTGGCGAAGGTATGAGAGGGTCTCCCGGGTCCTCGGCTAGCACTGATCGTCATATCGATGAGAGTACGGCACCTTGAGAGTCGTTTCAACCTCTGGCTTTGGGGCAAGCGCCGGGAAATAGGCGTATACCCATAGCTGTGAAAAACAAGACAACGGCAGTGAGAATACAAATAAACATAGATAATGTGATAGACAGAGTATGTGTACAATGTCTAGAAAATGCAGAATGCAAAGAATACAGAATACAAAAAATGCAGAAAGCAAAGTGTGGCACAGTGTATAGAAAGTACAAGTGCAGCAGAGATTAGACTATGTGTGTGCAGTGTGCAGTGTGCGGTGTGTGCAGTGTACAGAAAGTGCAAAGCAAAAAGCATGGCAGAAAATGTAAAGCTGAAAAGTAGAGTATACCTCCCAGGCTCTCTAATAGCTGCCCACTCTGTTCCCGCTCCTGCGGGAGGTCGAGCTCATGTAGCAATATAGGGTGGCGAGGCCGGCACCGCCCCAATCATAGTGCTGAACCTGAGATAGGTCCACTAAGGCGCTTAGAAGATACAGCCTGACTGTGTTCGCCTTGTTGGCAAACAAGGTAGTGCCGAAGAGGAACGCCAGGAAACCTCGGGCATACTACTCAGTCCCCTCCACAATCGCTGGGTCTGTCTCTCTGAAGTGGTCCGCGAACCATGTATATCGGACCATACCTGATCGGAAGATAGGTGGGTGCGCTCCCAGCAGATAGGTCTAAGCAGCCTCCCACTTACCCATGTCGGAGTTGTTTGGGATTGGCCGGCCTCCCACCTCAAGGCCCGTTAACATGGCGAAGTCATACGGGGGCATCGTCATATCCCCGGTGGTAGAGAAATTGAAGGAGTTGGTGGTGTCCCACCATCTCTCTACCAATGTGCCCAAGAGGGTCTTGCTCGCCATGAGGTGCGACAACCCCATGCAGAACAAACCGAACCCTGCCTCATCAATAATCGCCGGACGCCGTCTGGGAGGTCCATATACCACTCCCTCGCTGTGGTGGACCCATATCCGAGAGTGAAACGAGAATCTACCTGTGTTCAGAATGAGCAGAAATGCAGTGTGTGAATGTGTTTAGAATGAGCAGAAATATAATCTGTGAATGTGTTCAGAATGAGCAGATGAAATACAATGTGTGAGTGCGAGCTATGCAAGAAATGTAAAGTACATCGCAGAAAATGTATGAATGCAGTATCTACCTCAGAGGCATCGTGGGATAGATGAGACTCTGGCTCTCGTAGTAGAAGATCTGCTGGTGCGCGCCGTGCAAATTCACTAAAGTGGCGGACTGCGTTGGGTGGTAATGCATGTGCCTCAGGGTGGTACCTCTCTGCGTCGAAAGGCCGGACTCTGGGCGACAATGGAATGTACTCCGGCTCTCCCTCCATCCCCGGAGAACCCTCGTCATGTGGAACGTTGTCTGCCATCTGGAAAGAAGGTGAGAAAGTAGGCGAAAATGAGCAAAATGGGCGAAAAGTGCCAAAAGTCAACTCTCGGAGAGAGAAAATGGAGAAAAAGTCAAAGCCCGGGAAAAGGTGCCAAACTCAAGATAAACTTGAGGGAAACAAACCTCAAGTGGTGAAAATTGAGAAAAAAGCTCCGAAAACAAATTTTGATCGGTTCAAAACGAAGGAAACCGAAAGGTTTTAGCGAATCAACATCGCGGGGGCGTTGGAAAACGTATGTAAAGCACGAATCTAGGAGGAAAAAGTGTCTAGGGATAAAGAAGAAGAG
Source organism: Camellia japonica (assembly GCA_030407325.1). Classification (NCBI taxonomy): domain Eukaryota; kingdom Viridiplantae; phylum Streptophyta; class Magnoliopsida; order Ericales; family Theaceae; genus Camellia; species Camellia japonica. The sequence continues at coordinate 136,067,731 of JAPPVO010000019.1, forward strand.
GTTTCGGCACTGTGGGTGTGAGGGAATGTGTTATAGGAACGTGTTTTTAAAGATCCCCATGCAAAAAGACCGAAATGTCCCAGAAATATCACAACTGGCCGACCGGCCACTTAGGTGGCCGACAGCTATGGCAGGTGGCCGATAGGGCTTCAGGGTGGCCGGCAAGTGTACAGTGTTCTCCTTGTGTGTTTTTAGGCTGTTTTGTGTCCTTGGTTCTCGAGAAAGTGCAAGAAAAATCCACTTTTTAGCTCCAAGTAACTCTGTGGAAATTTCAACTCATGTCTTTCATGCATGACTCATTATCAGCCGGCATGAACGAAGTGTATCCTTTTGAAATACATTGTAACTCCTCCGAGAGGTAAATCGGAGGTTGCAACTGAATCAGTCTTGCTAAGGCACGCGTTTTTTTATTCGGTGTTTTGCATTGAACATGTTATTGATGTTGCATTAAACATGTATTGATCATTGTGCACAGAATGTGTATGCTATATTGCATTGCACTATACATGTTCTTACGTTTGCATAGAATATGCATGTCGCATTGTATTGCATTGTGCATGCCCTCACATTCGTATAGAAATTGTCCGTACCTGTTGCATTGAACATGCATTTTTTTTATATTGTACTTGTCAAAGTTTCTTTCTTATACAGGCACGATATTGTATGTATGGTTCATTCAAAGCTGGTGCAACCAGGCGATATTGTATGTATAGTTCATTCAAAGCTAGTGTAACCAGACGATATTGTATGTACGGTTCATTTAGAGGAATTCCGGGTAAGATCATTCTTGTCCTTTGAACTCCTTTGTTGGTTAGAAACATTCGGGTACGCCCGGTGTTTACACCACTCCTTTGTTGGTTAGAAACACTCGGGTACACCAGGTGTTTACACCACTCCTTTGTTGGTTAGAAACACTCGGGTACGGCTAGTGTTTACACCACTCCTTTGTTGGTTAGAAACACTCGGGTACGCTTGGTGTTTACACCACTCCTTTGTTGGTTAGAAACACTTGGGTACGCCAGTGTTTATACCACCCCTCGGTTAGAAGCGTTTGGGACGTGTGTCCGACGCTTATACCACCTTGCTTTGGTTAGAAACACGCGGGTACGCTTGGTGTTTATACCACCCCCTCCGGTTAGAAGCATTGGTTGTGTGCCCGATGCTTATACCTCGTTGGTTAGAAGCATTCGGGTACGCCCGGTGTTTACACCGACACCTTGTTCTGGTTAGAAGCATTCGGGTACGCCTGGTGCTTACACCGCACCTTGTTGGTTAGAAGCATTGGATTGCGTGCCTGATGTTTATACCACCCCTTTGGTTAGAAGCGTTTGGACTGTGTGCCTGACGCTTATACGTCTCTTGTTGGTTAGAAGCATTGGGTTGTGTGCCCAATGTTTATACCACCCATTTGGTTAGAAGCGTTTGGACCATGTGCCTAACGCTTATACCTCTCTTGTTGGTTAGAAGCATTTGGACCATGTGCCTGACGCTTATACCTCCCTTCCGGTTAGAAGCGTTTGGACTGTGTGCCCAACGCTTATACCTTCCTTCCGGTTAGAAGCGCTAGGGACGTGTGTCCAATGTGTATACCACTCTATTTTGGTTAGAAACATTGGAACGTGCTCTGATATTTATACCACCCTTCGGTGTTTCCACCGCTCTCTTTTCACTCTCACGTGCGGCGCGTTAGGACGCCTTGGTTAAATGCATTTGGACGAACTCCAATGCTTATATCGCTCTTTGTTTTGGTTGCATAATGGTTGGATGTGTTTCACTTGTTATCAATACTTCTTTCCTCGCGTATGCCACGCGTTGGGATCTTGTTTGCCGCCTCAGGTGCGCCCGACTGTTGTTGTTCTTTACCTTTCCTGTGTGAGGCGCTGGTAAGCTTGCATAATTTTCTTACATCCTTTCTGCATGAAATGTGGTTTGGTTCGTGTTAACTTGCTTATGTACGAGTTTGCTGTAGTATTTCTTTGCGTAACATTTGCATCTATATGTTTCATTACAGCCCTCATTGCATGATCATAAGTTATGTTCTGCATTGTGCTATCATTTGCATCTTGCCCCACAACTACGCTGGTTTGATTCCTTGCAAAGGGATACGTAGGCAGCCTGTGGGCACAACCATTCTTTGTTTTGTTTGCTTGTTTGTCTGAACCTTCGGCCTTGTTAAAAATGGGTCGTCTCTGGGCTTTGACATTCACTCCCGTCATTTCATGACTTTCGAGTTCTGTCAAAGTGGGGCAACTGTAGACACCCCATTTTTGACCGACTTCAACACTTGGACGTCATCGTTTATGCACTCGATGATTGTACATGTTTGTGCTCGTTTTGAGTGCCCGAAGTTCTCGGCGGAACGCCTTGTCTCTGGGCCTCTAAACCCTCTTTGTTTTTGCTTGTTTTTGAACCAAACCTCGGTGCCTCTTGCCTGGAGCGGGGAAGGGCCTTGTCGGCCACTTTTGGCTATTGTCAGCGACTTTTCCCCCTTGTCGACCACTTGAAGTGGTCGGTCCGCTAGGGGAGGTGACTAGCCGGCCACCTAAAGTGGCCGACGGCCATTTTTCTCATTTTTCAGATATTTTCTTTGCCCCCTGTGCCAGCTGTTGATCACTGAATGCCATCTCCATACACGTGTACGGAGGGATGAAAGCAAGCTTTTGGCTTGATTTCTATATAAGGGGAGGTCTCACTCCCATTTGAGGGGTTACAAAATTTTGTGAGCAAAATTTCCTCTCTCTCTCTCTCTCTCTCTCTCTCTCTCTCTCTCTCTCTCCTTATTTTATGCTTGAAAGTGAGAATTCTCTACACATTTGCACTAAGACCCTTAGCCAAACACCTTCATCTTGGAGCTGAGGTTCTTAGAGGCCTAATTTGAGTTCTTAAAAGTGGTTTTAGCTCAGAATTGTTGCTATTTGTTACTGTGCTTCAAAAGTATAAGGCTTACCCCTTTTAAGCTTTGTTGTAGTTACTTGTTTGGCCACCTTTGCATACTATTTTGAGGCTGGTTTTAACCTCTAAAAAACTCTGTTTTTAAGCTTATAAATGATGGTTTGAGGTTTGTTTTGGAGTTAGGGGTGGTCCACTCTCTTTGTAGTTTGTTTGCTAGAGTCTTGTGCCATTTTTCAAAGCTTTTAAAACAACATTGTTTTGGCCTTTTAACCACTGAATTCCAAGGGAATTTTAGTGGCAAAAAGTATGTTTTGAGGCCCAAAATAGGAGGGGGTCGCCTCCCTTCCTTATGTCTTGTTTGCAAGTGTAGATAGCCTAACATGTGAGCTTGTTTTTCTACCCTTTTGTGACTTGATCTCAGCATGTTTTAGCTACTGATTTGGCCTACTTTAACTCTGTTTTGAGCTGTCTTGATCATATGAGCCTTGTCTTGCATGGTTGTAGTGTAAATGCCTTCACTAGCTCATTGTTTCGAGGCCTCTAACATGCTTTGCTTGAGATGATTGCATGCTATAGCATCATTTAACATGTGATTTCAGTGCATATATCTCTATCACACTCTCACTTATTTCACTCTTTCATTGCTTTTGAGAGTTGTGCTTTGAGCCTTGCTTGCGAGTGTAGACACCCCATTTTTGACCGACCTTAAGACTAAGACGTCATCGTTTGTGCATGAGATGATCGTGCATATTTGTGCTTATTTTGAGTTTTCGGGGCTTTCGGTTGAGTGCCTTGTCTCGGGGTCTCTTAACTCTCTTCTTTTTGGCCTTGTTTTTGGACCAGACCTTGGTGCCTTTGCCTGGAGGGAGAGAGAGGCTTGTAGGCCACTTTTTTGTAGCTGTAGGCTACTTTTCTCTCTTGTAAGCCACTTGCAATGGCCGGTAGGCTAGTTTCGGGAGCTTTCGGCTGAGTGCCTTGTCTTGGGGTCTCTTGGATCCCTTCCTTTTGGTTTGTTTTTGGACCATACCTTGTTAACCCTTGCCTAGATGGAGAGGAGGGCCTGTCGGCCACTTTTGGTGGTTATAGGCCACTTTCTCCTCTTGTAGGCCACTTGAGGTGGCCGACGGCCATTTTTCTATTTTTGCAGATATTTTTGGTGCCAGCTGTGCCAATTGTTGGGCACAGAATGCATCCTTCATACACGTATGGAGGGATTCTAACAAGCTTCTAGCTTGTCAAACAAGCTTGAGGCTTGTAATTCTATATAAGGGGGGGCTCTCTCCCCCTTTCAAGGGTTCAGAAATTTTTAAGAACAAAAATTTACTCTCTCTCTAGATTTCTCTCTCTCTCTATATTGTGCTTAGAATTGTATTTTCTTTGCATTTTTGCACATAACCTCCTATCCAAATTGGACTACCTTGTTGCTGAGGTAATTGGAAGCCTTATTTGAGTTTTAAAAGTTGGTTTTGGCTTAAAGAAGTTGCTGTTATTGCTGTGCTTCAAGGGTGAGTCCCATATCCTCTTTAAAGCTTTACTGTCATTGCTTATTTGGCCATTCTTGCATGCTATTTTAGGCCTTTCTTGCAACTATAAAAACTTTGTTTCTAAGTGCTTAAAATGGTTGTTTGAGGCCTCTTTGGTGTTGAGGGTGTTCTATCCTCTTGTGTGCTTTATTTGCTTAAGCTTGGTGCCATCTTTTAAAGCTTTATAGGCACCCTTTGTTTGGCCTTTCTGCCACTGAAACTCAGAGGAATTTTAGTGGTAGAAACCATGTTTTAAGGTCTAAAGTAGAAGGGGGTGGCCTCCTCTCCTTGCTTCTTGGTTCTATGTCTTGTTGGCTTCACACTTGAGCATATTTTTCTAGCATGTGTTGGCTTGATCTCAGCCTATTTTTGGTCTTATTTCAGTATGTTGTAGCTCTGTTTTGGCTTGGTTGAGTCACCTTATGCATGCTTCATACACTTGTAGTGTAATCCTACTCGCTAGCCTAACATGCTTCATGTCTTAGCCTATAATTCTAGCATGTATTGGCTCCACTCCAGCATGTTTTTGGCCATTATTTAACATGCTTCAACTCTGATTTTAGTTGGTTGGATCACCTCTTGCTTGGTTCTTGCACTTGTAGTGTAATCATGCTCCTTAACCTAGTGTATTTGGTGTTTTGGCCTTTCATTCTAGCTTGTCTTGGCTATACTCCATGCATGTTTTGGTATTATTTTGACATACTTTAGGACTTTTTTGAGTGTTCTTGGCCTTTTGGGGCTTGCTTTGTATAGCTATAGTGTAAATGGCTTCACTAGTCTTGAGTTTTGAGGCCCTTAGCATGCTATATTTATGATGTGTGCATGATATGGCATCATTTGGTATGAAATTTTAGAGCTTATATCTTTGTCATGCTTCCACTTAAATCGCTCTTTCAATGCTTTTGAGAAGTTAAGCATCATGCCTTATTTGTGAGCCAATACTTGAGCTTATCTTTCTTGCCATCTATGTTGCGAGTCTAGCATGCTTTTGCTACTGTTTTGACCTACCTTGGGTCTGTTTTGAATGGTTAAGGTCATTTGAGCATCGCTTAGTATGGTTGTAGTGTAAAGGGCCTTGACTAGCCTTGAGTTTTGGGGCCTTTAACATATTGTATATGTGTTGTTTGTATGATATGGCATCATTTGGCATGGTATTTTAGAGCATATACTTCCATCATACACTCATATATATCGCTCTTTAATTGTGTTTGAAAGTTGAGCCTTATGCCTCGTTTATGAGCCAATGCATGAACATCATTTTCTTGCTTTTCATGCTATCTTCTCGGTTCATTTTAGCCACTATTTTGGCCTGTTGTAGCTCTGTTTTGGGCTGGTTTGGTTGTTTGTGCATAGTATTGCATGCCTCTAGTGTTGTGTCCTTCGCTAGTCTCGGCATTCTTGACTCTTAGCATGCATTGCATGAGTTGTTAGCGTGTTTTAGCATCATTTGTCGTGCCATTTCAGTGCTGAAATGTATACCATTCCATGCCATCTTTCATTTGTTGTATCACTTTGAAAGAAGTCTTAAGCCCTTTGTTGGTTTAAGCACGAAATTGAGGCGTTCATGCCCAACGGCATGTTGCTTCTTTCATGCTCAAGAAGCTTGTGGCTTGGTCCGTCTTTCCAAATTAGAGGACTTCTCACTTTTGGACTTAACCAGTTAAAGGACTTATCGGTAACCTAAAATGAGTAAACAAAATGGATCAAAGGAAAACATGCCAAGATAACATGTTTGAGTTGCATTGCATGTGTTTGGATCGGACGTTAATCCAAACATGAGAAACGAGGGGCGTTTCACACTCAAAGTGATGAAACGTGCCTCATTTCTTGGTCGTCGTCCCCCTTGATTATGCATGATAGGGTGGAGGCCTCTTGAGTCTTGTGTGTTATTTGTGCATTCATTAACATGTACAAACTTGGCTTCTCGACCATCGTGCATTGCGATGCTCGGCTGGTGGCCCGAGAGTCGAGTACCGCACTCCTTTGAGCTTGAGAAATGATAAGGAGGGTGGTTGTACACACATACCTTGCAAATGCCTTGCCTTGCCCCTTTTGTACTATGTTTGTAGCAAAATTGGAGTGTGTAGGAGCAAGTGGCATACTGCTTCCTCTGGTGGCCGACAATCCTCAGGCTCAGAGGTGGTCCAAAGTTGTTCTCATTCTGGAGTAGAAGCAGCCTGGAAATTGGTTCAGTGTTCGGAAATCAAGGTGAATGCAAACAGAGGCAACTGGTGGCAAAGCGACTGATTTTCGGGAGGAAGCCGATCGAGCATGCATGCATCCTTCGCCCTCGAGGCCTTTTAACTATTTTGCGTAGATGGTTAATTCGTTGGTTCTGTACTTAATTAGTTAACATGCTTAGCTTATCGATTTATGTTGTAATAACTAATTAGTTAACTAGAATAGTTAATTAGTTTTGTTTTCTAATAAGTAGCTTAGCTTAGCGTAGCTTAGCCTATTTATTCGGACCCTTCGTCGAGAGGGAAAATGTTGTAATAAGCGTGCGTATGTGTGTGCATGTCTTCCAACCCCATTTCTTTCTCCCTTTTACTTATCAGCTTTTGTTGGTTAGATTAGGGCATATTTCGATTAGCATACCTTATGCTCCGCATGTTTGCATCCATTCATTTGTCTTGCATGCATTGGGCTCGGCGCATCATTCAAACTGCATTGTATTTCAATACCTATTTGAATACATGATTATCAAATGTTGCATTCATATGCTATTTAGGAATAGCCGAGCCTATTTTAGTTGCATTTTGCATGTGTTGCATTAGGCATTCAACATAGCTAGGGTCATGCATTGATTACTAACTAGCTTTTGTTTTGGCTCGGAGTACACTGTAAGTGTTTATGCTTTAGCATCCTTGCATGAGTGTGAGTGTTACCATGTCAGCATGCTTGCCATGAGGCTATTTGCTTAAGTGATTAACTGCATGAATGCCTATGAATGAAGGCTCGATTACTTGAATTGGAACAATTCATCAAAATGTGAGTTTTAAGCCCACTTGGAGTGGCAAATCATGTTGTTTTAAGCCCACTTGAGGGTGGCAAATCCGTGTTTTAGCCTACTCGCGTTTCACTTCCAAACCACTTTCAAAAGACAAACATTGAATTGTTTTGTTCCAATTTAGGCGATTTAGTCTATACTTGTATGCTGTGCGCATCACGTAGTAATGACAGATTAATAAACAGAATAAGAACACATGTATTTTCAAAAACAACATATCATGTTAGTAAAGGCAGATTCGTTGATCGGGCGAGCGGGGGTGCTCATTTCAGGACCTTCCCCTCTCGTACCCAAGTTCCCGAGCCGAGGAAACTTTGGTGATGACGAACACGTGGCCTTAGGCACGAGTCAGGGTTTCCTAAATTTCCCAAAATAAAACATTTAGGTAGCGACTCTGAAATCTGGCAAAGCAGTCCATGTTTGGCGCTTTTTGATTAAAATTGATTTGCAAGATTTGGACTCTTTGGTGATTTATCAGTCTTACATTGCACTTTGTGAGATTAGATTCAGAACCGTGACAGGAGTCCGAACTGTAGTAGCTAGAACCCAATCCGCGCCCTCTCCAAAAGGGGGGCCGTGCGGAGAGAGTTCGGGCGGTCTACAGCGAGCCAACATGTGAGCATGTTTTTCTACCATTTTATGCTTCAATCTCAGCATGTTTTAGCCACTGTTTGGCATGTTGTAGCTCTGTTTTGAGCTGGTTTGGTCATTTGAGCTTGGTATTGCATGCCTCTAGTGTAGTGCTCTTCACTAGTTTTAGTGTTTTTGGCTTTTGAACATGTTGTGCATGTGTTGCTTGCATGTTGTAGCACTTTTTTTTCATGCCATTTCAGCACTAAAAAGTCTGCAACCTCCCTCTATTCTTCACTTCTCAATTTGTTTTGAAAGTGGTCGTAAGCCCCTTGTTGGCTTAAGTGTGAACTTGAGGCTCTCATTCCTAATGGTTTTAACCCTCTCTTGAGGGTTCCTCCTAACCAACAGCATGAGGTCTTTTTCATGCTTGAGGCACTTGTGGCTTAACCATCTTTCCAATTAGAGGACTCTCACATTGGACTTAATCGGTTAAAAGGATTAATCGGTAAGTTAAAATGTGTAAACAAAATGAATCAAGTAAAACTTGAGCAAGATAAACATATTTGTGTTGCATTGCATGTGTTTGGATCGGATGTTAATCCAAACACAAGAAATGTGGGACGTTTCATACTCAAAGTGATGAAACGTGTCATGTTTCTTGGTCGTCATCACCCTTGATCATACATGGTAGGATGGTGGCCCTTTGAGTCTTATTTGTGCATTCATTAAGCTTGTATGAGCTTGGTTCTTTGGCCATCATGCATGAAAATGCTTGATTGGTGGCTTGAGAGCCAAGTGTCATACTCCTTTGAGCTTGAGAAATGATGAGGAGGTGGCAGTACACACATTCCTTGAAAAATGCATTGCTTTGCCTCTGTTGCTCTCTGTTGCATCAAAAACAAAAGTCTGGAAGAAGCAGTGGCTGACCGGCCACTTGAAGTAGCCGACCGGCCAGTTAAAGTGGTCGGCAGCCACCTTCTGTGGCCGACCGGCCACCAGTCCATTTTTGTGCAAAGTATTCCTGTTTTGGAGCAGAAACAATCTGTAAGTTGGTTCAGTGATTAGAGATCACAATGAGTGTAAATAGTGGCAACCGGTGGTGAGGCGATGGATTTTCAGGAGGATGCCAAACGAGTATGCATGTCTCCCTCGCCCACGAGGCGACTTTATTGCTTTATTAGCTAGTTATAGCTAATTAATACATGCATTGTAATTAATTAGTTCAATCTGTTTTGTAATATTTTAATTAGCTTAGCATAGCTAGTTATTTAATTGTGTTGTGATAACTAATTAGCTTAGACTTGTTAATTAGTTGTTTTGTAATAATTAGCTTAGCATAGTGTAGCTTAGCTTATTCATTAAGACCCTCCTTCGAGAGGGCGCAATGTTGTAATAAGTGTGCGTGTGTGTGTGCATGTCTTCCAAACCCGTGTCTTTCTCCCTTTTATTTATCCGCTTTCGATGGTTAGATTAGAGATCATGTTTCGATTAGCATACCTTATGCTTGCATGATTGCATCATTTATTTGTCTTGCATGCACCGAGGCTCGGCACATCATTCAAACTGCATTGTATTTCAATACTTATTTGAATATGTGTTTCAAAGCATGTTATCAAATCAATTCATATGCCATCTTAGATAGCCGAGCCTATTTAGTTGCATTTTTGCATTTGTTGCATTAGGCATCTTGTATAGTTAGGATCATGCATGATTTCTAACTAGCCTTTGTTTTGACTTGGAGTACTCTGTAAGTTTTACGTGTTAGCATACTTGCATAAGTGTGAGTGTTGCCATGATAGCATGCTTTCCATGAGGCTATGTGCTTATATGATTAAACTGCATGAATGCCTGTGGATGAAGGCTTTATTGCTTGAATTGGAATAATTCGATGATTGTGAGTTTTAAGCCCACTTTGCGAAGTGGCAAATCATCATGTTTTAAGCCCACTTGAGGGTGGCAAATTCAAACCATTTTCGAAAGAAAACATGAGTTGATTTGTTCAAATTTTTGCGATTTAGTCTATACTTGCTTGTGTGTGTCACATAGTAAAGTTAGCTAAATAACCGAAATAAGAACACATGTGTTTATAAAACAGCATATCATGCTTAGTAGAGGCCGATCCTTTGATCGAGCGAGCGGGGGTGCTCATTTCAGGACCTTCCCCTCTTGTACCCAAGTTTCCGAGCCGAGGCAACTTTGGTGATGACGGATACGTGGCCTTTGGCACGAGTCAGGGTTTCCTAAATTTCCCAAATAAAAATATTTAGATTGCGACTCTGTAATTTGGCAAAGCAATCCAGTTTTGGCAATATTTGATTTAAAATCTGATTTTCCAAAATGACTTGCCGAATTAGACTCTTTGGTGTTTATCAGTCTCATATTGCACTTGGTGAGATTAGATTCAGAACCGTGATAGGAGTCCAAATTGAAGGATCAATTCGAGCTCTCCGAAAGGGGGCGCGAAGAAAGTCGAGTCTACAAGATGCTTGGCATCAAGGACAACGGTTTGAGAGTGACTTCGGCATCCTTCTAGCTGAAAGGAGATGCGAATCAATGGTAGAAGTATGCACGAGGGTGCATTGGAGTGACTTGGGAGGCCTTTGTCAATGTTTTCCAAGACAAATTTTTGCCTCCCACAAGTTAAGAGATCAGTTCTTGAAGCTCAAGCAACTGAACACACCTGTAGCTGAGTTTGAGGTAGCTTTTACTAGCCTTTCCAGATTTGCACCGGAACTTGTAGTGATTAAGAACGCTGCTGTATTGAGTTTGAGAAAAGGTTGAGGATCGGGCTCCTTTTCAAGGTGGTTGGGTCTATGATTAGGGATTACAGTTGCCTTGTGGAAGCGGCAACTTATTTAGAAGTCGTGATCCAGGCGAAGAAGGAGTGGATGGAAGGCTCCAAGTAGAGGAGTCAGGAGGTTCAGGGAGAGGCTCGAGACAACAAACAATAGAGGGTTCCACCATATAGCAGTCCCAGGCAGCACAGTTCAAATCTACTTTTCCTCTACCAAGTTATGGTTTAGGGAGAAGTAGTCAATGTATGATCACTTGTTTCAAGTATGGTCAGTTGGGCCACAAGTCCTCAGTTTGCTCGCAGAGAGAAGGAGGGTAACAATCAACACTGTCTTCGGCTCGATCTTAGAGCTCAAGCAAGGGGAGAGTGCAGCTGTCTACCTGTTATCAGTGTGGGCAGTCGGGATGCTTTGGGAGATTTTTCCCTCAAACAGGTGGCACATCTAGTGCGTCTGGTTTGAGGCAGACACAGAGCCATCAGCCTACCCATTCAACATAGGCCTCGAGGGCCACTCAAGGAGCCTCTTCGGCTCAATCAATGTATATGTCTTATGCTTCGAGCGGATGAGAGGCTCCAAGTAGCGGAGTCAGGAGGTTCACGGAGAGACTCGAGACAACAAACGACACAGGGGTTTCACCCTATAGCAGTCCCAAGCAGCACAGTTCAAATCCACTTTTCATGTACCGAGTTATGGTTCAGGGAGAAGTAGTCAACATATGATCACTTGTTTCAAGTATGGTCAGCTGGGCCACAAGCCCTCAGTTTACTCGCAAAGAGGAGGAGGGTAACAGTCAGCACTATCTTCGGCTCGATCTCAGAGCCAGAGTCAAGGGAGAGGGCAGCCACCTACCTGTTATCAGTGTGGGTAATTGGGACACTTAAGGAGGTTTTGCCCTTAGGAAGGTGGCACATCTAGTGCATCTGGTTCAAGGCAGACACAGAGCCATCGGCCTACCCATTCAACATAGGCCTCGAGGGCCACTCAAGGAACTTCTTCGACTCAATCAATGTATCAGTCTTATGCTTCAAGGGGTAAGCAGGTAGAATAGAGACCCATAGGGCATGTGTATACTATTTTGATGCCAAATTAGTTCTAGTACTCTCTGTTACGAGAGGTAACTTTCTATTGTTCAATTTTATTACCAATGTGTTGATTGATACTATTGCATCTCATTCCTTTATTTCGTCTTCATTCGCATCAGTTTTAGGATTAGAGGTGGCTCAGTTATACTCTTCGCTCAGGGTAGAGTCGCCAGTTGGGGGTAAGGATGTCTTGGACTGGAGATGTCGTGGTTGTGAAATAGAGATTGCTGATCACTGATTTCTTTTTGCTTTTGTGTTGTTAGACATGTCGGGTTTCGATGTCATTTTAGGCATAGACTGACTGTCTTCGTATCATGCTATTATAGATTGTTACCGTTAGAGAGTTACGGTGTGCACCTCGAGTGGTGATTGTTTTTATTTTCTAGAGAACTGAGCTGATAGAGCTTTGTCACCAGTTTATGACTCACGTGGTCGCGGCGAGCTTAGTTGTACCCTTGTAACTTTCTTGGGTAATAAGAGTGATGTGGCCCAAGTTGAATTGTCGAAGGTCGTTTGTGAATACCTGGACGTCTTTCCCAAAGATCTTACTAGTTTGCCACCCCATCAAGAGATTGAGTTCTTTATTGACTTAGTGCTCGGCACGGTACCAATTTCCATGACACTACACAGATTTGCACTCGTTGAGTTGTATGAGTTGAAGATTCAACTCCAAGAGATGTTAGATAAGGGCTTTATTCGCCCAAGTACATTGCCTTGGGGAGCACTGGCTCTTTTTGCTAAGAAGAATTGCGGCACTTTGCGACTGTGCATAGATTATCGAAAGTTGAACCGAGTAACTGTTAAGAACAAGTACCCATTACCTCGTATAGATGATCTGTCTGACCAGTTAAAGGGTTCTTGTTGCTTTTCTAAGATTGAATTGAGATCGGGTTTATCACCAGTTGAGGGTAAAAGAGGAGGATATTCAAAAGACGACATCCTGTACGCGGTACAACCACTATGAGTTCTTAGTGATGTCTTTTGGGCTAATCAATGCACTGGCTTTGTTTATGGATTTGATGAATTGAATTGTCTGTGAGTTCTTAGACCATTTCGTTGTCGTCTTTGTTGACGACATCTTAATCTACTCACCCTCCGAGGAGGAACACAAGGAACACTTGCGGATTGTACTTGAGTTGCTTAGAGCACACAGTCTATATGCTAAGTTCGAAAAATGTGAGTTTTGGTTAAAAGAAATTAAGTTCATAGGCCTTGTGGTGTCTAGGGAAGGAGTGACTGTAAACTCTTCTAAGATAGAGGCCGTGCAATATTGGGAACAACCTAAGAATACCTTTGAGATCTAGAGTTTCTTGGGCTTAGCCGAGTATTACCAACATTTTGTGAAAGACTTCTCTAGATTGGCCTCACCATTAACTAGATTAACGAGGAAGGGGATTAAATTTGTATGGAGTGAGACTTGTGAAAAGTCATTTCAAGAGCTTAAGGTTAGACTCACCACTACTCCAATATTGATTATTCTGGAGAGGGGTTTGGCTTATTCAGTTTATTGTGATGCGTCTCAAGAAGGTTTGGGTTGTGTGTTGATGTAAGAGAGGAAAGTGGTAGCGTATAGTTTACGGCAGTTGAAAACACATGAGAGAAATTATTCTACTCACGACCTAAAGCTAGCAACGGTGATTTTTGCTTTAAAGATCTGGAGGCATTATTTATATGGTGAGATATTTGAAGTGTTTTCCGATCACAAGAGTTTGAAATATCTATTTTCACAAAAGGATTTGAATTTGAGACAAAGGAGGTGGATGAAGTTTATAGAAGATTATAATTTCGAGTTGCATTATCATCTGGAGAAGGCCAATGTAGTGGCTGATGCCTTGAGTGAGAAATCCATAAGCAATGTAGCTAGTATTGCCATCTAGGAATGAGAGATGTTGGGTGCTATTGGCGAGTTTGACTTGCATCTTGGCAAGTCCGTTGAGTCGGCCATTTTGTTCATTGTAGTTGCACAATCTACACTAGTGAGCCGAGTTATAGAAGCACGGCGGGTGATCATGAAGTAGAGGCCATCTAATAGAAGATATCTAGTGGAAAGGTAGAGAAGAGTTTGAACGTGTATTTTGACTTGAGTGTGAGGCATTTGAATCGTCTTTTCGTGCCAAAATCTTGTAGGGAGGAGGTACTCTAAGAATTCTACCATTCACGCCTTGCGTACACCCGGGAGGCACAAAAATATACCACGACCTTAGACGCTAGTTTTGGTGAAGGGTGATGAAGAGAGATGTAGCCGTGTTTGTTTCAAGATTCCTTACTTACGAACAAGTGAAGGCCAAGCATCAACAACTAGCGAGTTTGTTGCAATCCTTACCTATAGCCAAGTGAAAATGGAAGCATGTCACGTTAGCTTTTGTTGTAGGTCTTTTGAGGACTCAACGGGGTAATGATGCCATGTGGGTGATAGTCAACCGGTTAACTAAATCAACACACTTTGTACCTATACACATGAGTGACTCGATAGATTATCTTGCCGACCTTTATGTTAGGGACATAGTTTGACTTCATGGGGTCTCTGTGACTATCATTTCGGATAGAGAATCACATTTCACAGTTTGGTTATGGCAGAGTCTACAAAATGCCTTGGGTACTAGATTGACGTTTAGTACCACCTATCATTCTCAGATTGACAGGTAGTTCGAACAGACCATTAAGATTTTAAAGGACATGCTTCGAGGTTTTGTTCTTGACTTTAAAGGGTCGTGGGAAAGGTATTTACCTTTGGTGGAGTTTACCTATAATAATAGCTTCCAGATGAGTATTGGCATGGCACCATTTGAGGCCTTGTATAGCCAACCGTATAGATCTGCAATGTGTTGGGCCGAGGTGGGTAATGCACCTATGTTAGGTCCTAAATTAGTCTGAGAAACGATAGAGAAGGTCGCACTTATTCGTAAGAGGTTGGTTTCGGCTTACAATCGTCAGAAGAGCTATGTCGACCATAGGAGTAGACCTTTGTCAGGAGATCATGTATTCCTGAAAATATCACCAAGACGGGGGTTAATGAGATTTGGGAAGAGCGGGAAGTTGTCTCCTAAATTTATTGGGCCTTTTGAGATTCTAGAGCAGATTGGGGAGGTAGCTTATTGTTTAGCCTTGTCGCTCCAACTTTCTAGGGTTCACGATGTGTTTCATATTTGTATGCTCCGGAAGTACGAGCTTGATCCTTCACACGTATTGGATTGGACCAAGTTAGAGGTAGATGAGGATGTCTCATATAAGGAGAGTCCGGTATGGGTTTTAGACTATCGGGACCAAGTCTTGCGAGGCAAGATTATTCCATTGGTTAAGGTGCTATGGCAACACATGGGATTGAGGAAGCGACTTTGGAGCATGAGGCAAATGTCCGTGAGAAGTATCCAAACCTATTTGTTGATATTTGAGAACAATGTTGAACATCTTATTTATGTTGTAATATATAAGCATTGTATATGTTTCAGAAAATTGAATAGTAATAGTTGTTGAAAAACCTTGTTTATTCTTGTTACTAATGTGGATGAACCATGGTTTGATTTACATTCAGTGTTTGTTGGTTGGTTTTAATTTTGGGGGCAAAATTCCTTAAGGGAGAGAGATTATAATGGTTTCGATTTAGACCTGACTTATTTCTTGTTTTTGAATCCGATAATCCATGTCTTTAACTATTGTTCATTTAATTTTCATCTTGTTACTAGTTGAGTTTGGTTATTTGGGAGTTGTGGTTGTGTTTGAAACAGGTTTTGAGTTAGTTTTTCAAGAGTTGTTGTCCATATTTTTGCCCATTCGCTTGAGTGGTCTTTCTTGCACTGGAGCGGTCAGTTACAGTCTAGAAAACTACTGAAAGTGTGGTATATTTGCTCAAACGGTATTTCTTGCACTCAAGCGGTCTTTTGCAGGTCTGAACTTCTACGAGGGGGTCATTGTGCACTTGAGTGGTAGTTTTGGTCACTCGAGCGGTGTCACTTATTGTGTCTGACGCTCAAGCGGTGTTTTCATTGCTCAAGCAGTCTACGTGTATATCAGTCCAAGAAAAGGGCATTTTGAGTCACTTTTTCACTTCTCTCACCGTCTAAAAAACCTAAATCTTCACACACACACACTCTCTCTCCCTCTCTCTCTCTCTCTCTCTCTCTCTCTCTCTAGTTTTTACATTTTAGCTCCAAATACTTCCAATCCATTGATTTCTTCATCTTAGCCCTTTGGAGAAAAGGGTTGAGCAAGTTGAGGGCTTCGTTCTTGTAATGACCCCAAACGTCATCCTTATTTAATTAGGGGTTAATGTGTTTTAATTCAACTATATCTATTGGAATTCAGAATGTTTTATCTTATTTTGGGGTATTGATTGAGGTGGTGGTATGATGGTAAAGTAAGATTGGACCAAAGAATATAATCCGGATAGTTATTCTACGGTCATCCGTCACTCATTTGCCCTTTTCTTTTTCTACACTTTGAATTTGAATGTGAGGTTAGAACCATTGGAAAGCTTATTTCCGGGGCTTCAATTTGGGCACAAGAACGACCTAGAACGGAGTCCCGATGAGAGAGTTATACCCGTTCGAAGTTTTCACATCTGTGCCGGAAGCAAAGCCGCACGTGCGGGCTGTGCGGGACAGCAGCTCAAAAACAAGATTTTTGGCCCATTTCTTACATTTTCTTTTCCTCTCTTCTTCTCCCCTCTTCCATGTCCGAAACCCTAGCTCCCAAAACCTTGATTTCCTCCACTTTTGTCAACAAATCCACCATGGATCTTGCATCAAGGATGGAGAAGAAGAAAGGGTCAACATTTCCAACCGATTGAAATTCGAATTTTTGGAGGATTCTTCTCAATCTTTGCTCCTTTGCTTGATTCTTGAGGTAGGGGTCCTTATTCCCTTTCAATATTTGCATTCATGAATGGATTTGTGGAATTTTGTGTATATACAAACAAAATCTATAGTTTTGAGCATATTATGTCCAACTTGAGAATTGGGGGTTTAGAGTTGGAGATGTTGGAAGTTAAATTGGTGGGTCAAAATGATGGATTGTGACTCCTAGATGTATAATCATTTGGAAAATTGGAATAAAAAGTAATGGGTTAATAAGTTTGAATTTTTCTTGAAAATTCAATATTTTCTTGAAACCCTAGGTTGATTAATGATGATAACCAATGAATTGGCTCAAATTGAAAGTAGAATAATGAAATTGAGGTATGGAATTATATGTGTTCAAGTTTAATTGGAATTTCAAAATGTTTGAAAATTATGTTTAAAATTTGCGAATGAACTATGTTATAAACATTGTAATTCATGCTGTAATGTGAAGGGAAAATTGGGGAAATAATCTATTAATGATATGGATGATATGAACTCGGTTTTGGAATGTTGAAATGGAATTCAAGGATTTATTTTGAATTATGTTAAATTACAAATGGTGTTGATGAACTAAGTGATATTGACTTTGTTGGGTTATGTTGTGTTGACTCATAGTGAATTGATTGGTGTTGTCCTATGATGAATTATGTTTGAATTATGTGAATTGTGTAGGGTCAGCTACAGGGGCGGATCAAGCACCTGAACGCTGTGAGTAGTAGTACGTTGATGTACCTTTAACCGTTTATCGTTATTGATGTTAAATCTTTGTCGTAAGAATTATGTTGACATATATGTTATGTATGCTATGTGAGAAACACTGTGACATTATGGAAACTTCAAAAGAGTTTGTGAAGTTATGTATATTATGTGAGAAACATTATGAAATTATGAAAACATCAAAAGAACTTATGAAATATGAAGTTATGAGGCCAAGGGCCAAACTTGTGAACTTGTGAATCCAAAGGGCCGAAGGCCGATGTGATAAGTTGTGAATCTATGAAACCCAAAGGCTATTTTGAATGTGTGAACCCCTCAGGCCAAGGGCCGAACTGTGAAATTGTGAAACCAATAAAGTCATCTGTAATCTAATGAAAATGTGCTTACTTTTCGTTACTAATTATCAGGAATGCCCTGTTAACTTTACGTTAATTATGTCCACTCATGGGAATGATGTAACGATTACCATTAGGACTCTGTTAATTACAAGGCAAGGCAACTATGTTAACATATAAGAATGATTAAACAAAGGTGTATGCTATTGATTAATAGAGCACGTAAAGTAAGTCATTTACCCAAAAGAATTTATGTTCATTCTTGAAGGATGGATTCTAAGTAAATATAAGAGTAGCTATGTGTATCCATATGAATTGAAGTTATTTTGCTATGTTGCTTATAAATTGGAAGTTATTCAGACTCTACGATATAAGTGCAAAGTTTAGCATCATTGTGTGACCCTCATGAGAATGTGAATTAGTCTCTCATTGTTAAGCGTACGATAATGACATGATACAACAAGAAATGCTCTAGTTATGATATGTTCCGTTTGAATTAAGGAATGATGTTCAAGTATGTTTCAGGCATGTTTCCAGTATGTTACAAGTTCAAGTATATTCAGGTATGTTTCAAGTATATGTTACAAGTTTAAATATGTTACAAGCTTATGTATGTTACAAGTTTATGTTGTTACAAGCTTATGTATGTTACAAGTTTATGTTGTTACAAGTTTATGTATGTTACAAGTTTAAGTCTGTTACAAATTCACGTATGTTACAAGTTCAAGGATGTTACAAGTTCTTTGTTTCAAAGGCTTTATGCCAACTTTTCAAGGGCTTCATGCCAATGTTTCAAGGGCTTTATGCCAACTTTTCAAGGGCTTCATGCCAACTTTTCAAGGGTTTCATGCCAACTTTTCAAGGGCCTTAGTGCCATATGTTACAAGGGCTTTATGCCACATGTTTCAAGGGCCTTAGTGCCATATGTTACAAGGGCTTTATGCCACAAGTTTCAAGGGCTTATAGCCACCATGTTTCAAGGGCCTCGTGCCACCATGTTTCAAGGGCTTATAGCCACTATGTTTATGTTGCAAGATTGAACCTAAGCCGTTATGTACTTAGCACAGAATCAGACTAACTATGTGAACTCTACATCTTTATATGCATTGCTATGTGTTATGTTTCAAGTTAAGCATCGTTTTATTTATGTATTACTATTCACTGAGCCCGACTGACTCTCTGTTATGTTTGTTTCTGTAGGTCACCAATCAGGTGATCAGTCCTAGCCATGACACCGCTTTCTTTTGTCAACCTTCGAGTGTCCAGGCACTATACACAGCCATTGATTTTGTTAAGCTGATAAGATGTTGGCTTGCTTATTGAATGTCTATCTAAGAGTGATGTATATAGCTTTCATGTTTTTGTATATGCCCTATGATAAGGCTGGGTCTGTATATATGTATGTATATAACCGATGTTCAGGTGTATGTTTTAGATTTTATTTGTTTGTTAAAAGTTTGTGATCCTGGCATGATAGTAGTAGCTCGATGGAGTTTGTTTCCAGTGTCAAATTTTGATATTTAATGCTTCCGTTCAGACCCCATATATATAGATAAAACAGGTTAAGTGCCCGTTTCTGAAGTAGTCATGCCCAAACTTCTAGGGGCGGGTTTGGGGTGTGACAGTTCTAATCAGAGGTGTTATTGTTTTCGGCTCTGCCAAGTTTCTACCTTTGCTCTCTCTTGTCTTCTACTTTAAGGTAGGGATTTCTTCAACCTTTGGTATGATTTTTACCTTAGTTATTTGTCTATTGATAGAACCTAGTGATTTGGGAATTTTGGGCTAAACCTAGGGTTGATTTTTGAATTGAAAAGAGGGGTTTTCTAAATTGGTTCTTGAGAAAGGTTGTGGGGATGTATTATTGGTTGAGATATGTTAAAATAGTGAATTTCATTAGTTAAAATTGATTTTGTAAGTAAAAGGGGGGTTTTTGGTTCTAATATTATGAATATTTTTGTGAAAGAAAATGAAAAATGATGTTATGACTGGTATAAATGGACCAATGTATATGTTGATAATGACGGTGGAGTTGGATATGAAATATCACTCTCATTTTGAAAACAGAAAGATTATATCTGTTGTTGGAAATTATCTATTGTTTAAAAATATCTATTTTGGGCTATCGGTGGAGGATAGCTTTGATTGTTGTAGAAATTGCATGAGGATTAGGTGAATTGAAACTAATCATTCATTCATTTTGCATTTAACATTGTTGCTTACACAAACATTGAAAATGTTTTGTTTTAAGTAAAAGTGGTGAATACATTGGTGAATCTGGTTAGGGGATATGGTTGTGGTTATGATGTTGGCCTGTGTGTCCTTGGGGATGAAAGTCCAGAAATCCGCACAGTTAGGTAACGATCATTTCGGTTAGTACTGGTAAAATAGCTTTGGTAGTGCTTATATAGCCTATTGGCAGATACGTACCTAGAGATTTCCAGTGTTTTGTATCCACTGCCTTATTTTTTATTATAAAAAAGATTATTTTCATGAATTTATATATAATCTGGCATTGCATTATTTTGAGATGAAAAATGTGAAACGTTTGACAAATAGCATGCATGTGCATTCACTTTATGACTTTGTTAAGATTCATATATTGTGCTAGAGTATCTCTACTAGGTTTTGGCTCACTCTATGTGAAAAACAACTTTCAGATGCTGATGATATGCCTCCACCAAAGACATAGCTTGGGAGAATTTGGAGCCAAGGGCTTCATTTAGTCTATTTGATGTAGTTATTTTTTTTTATTTTTTATTTTTTTAAGCCTCGAGCTTTAGTTATGTTGAGTTGAACTCATTTTGTTGTACCCAAGCATCAACTTGGAGAGATGTAGCCATTAGGGCATGTAATTATTTGGTTTTACTATTATTTTGATTCATGCATCCAGGCCATATGTTATAGATTCAGAATCTATAATTTATAAATGTATATTATATATGTCATCCTTTGTATTAATCGAACGTATGAATGGAATAGAAGTTCTGTTATTATTGATCATTTGTAAAGAATATTACCAAGTGGGTTATTATTATTTATTTTTGGGCATTATAGCGTGCGGTGGCATGGTTGCAGTTATAGGGTGTAAAGACCGTAGCGTAATGGTTGCGGTAATCGAAACCATGATTTTTTTTTTTTTATGTTTCGCACAATTTGAAAAAAAAACTTACCGTGATTTTGATAAAACTTTTGTTAATTTTTAAGTATGATCTAATATATTTCATATTTTTAAATCATTATAAAATGAGTTTTTTATATTTTATTTTAATAGTTAATGACTTTAAGAATAATTGATTTTGAATGTTTACTAATTATTTTTGACCAATACTTGAACTAACTGAATAAAAAATATTTACAATTATTAAATGAAATGATTATAAATACAAAATTATGATATAAACAAAAATTATTTTTTAGGCATTGTTTTAGACAACGCTTTACAGTTAACCAAATAAAATTATTTACAATTAAGTATTAAATGAAATGATTGTAAAATAAAAATAATGCCATAAACAAAAATTATTTTTGAGTTACTAATTTTATTTATTTTTTTAAAGGTATTTTCTAGACAACATATTACAGTAACAAAATAAAAAATATTTATAATCAAATATTAAATAAAATTATTATAAAAATAAATACAACCACTATTTATATATTTTTTACTTTACATGCTAATGTAATGAAATAAAAATAAAAATAAACAAATTATAAAGAAAAAATCATATAAGATTTTTTCTTTAGGTTTGGATCATTTGAGTATTTATTCTTTTTTTGTAAATTTTTGTTTTTTTATTTTTTGAAAGGAAACTATTCAGAATATTTTAAAAGTGTGTAATGGCGTGTAATGGACCGTTACAGCTGTTACGGTATTGTTACAGTCGTTATGTATCGGCTATTACACATGTGAATTTTTGTCACAATGCTATAGTGGCCATAACAAGTGACGACAACTATCACAACCGTTACATAGTAGCGTTATGTAGTAGTTGTGTCCGCTTTTTAAAACCTTACCAAAGAGGATAAAAGCTACAGACCTAGAATAAATTTGTGTGATGTGTTATATTTAAAATAAATCTCATTTACATAATAAAAAGTTCATTAATTAATAATTGGCATACAGGGAAAATTTATTAGAAACTTTTCTTTCAAGTACATGCATCCCAATTAGTGCATAACATATTTTTATATTCCAATAAGTCTTATAATTTGTACATTTGATCCACAACGTCTTAATTATCATATTTAGCATATTTTATGGACAATTTTACCCTTACAAATATTTTTTGAATCCTAAGCAACTTGGTGTTAACTATTTTGTACTTTTTATATATTAAACTTTAAAAATTCATAATTTTTGTTGTACACACACACACACACACACACATGTGAAATTTATATTTTTGAAGCCTAATTAACAAGATTTATCAAATAAGATCTTACTTCAATATGTAATTTTATAAAATAAAAATAAATAAAAAAAATTTGACAATGTGAATGTTCACATTTACAGTGGGAATGTTCCTATTAGGAAACATTCATACTGTCAATGTGAACATTAATGGACGATTCACCCTATTATTATTAAGGGTATTTTGGTAACAATGTTATCAATAGGACTTATCGGAATATAAAAATAAATAATAATAATTTAGACTAAGTAGAATATAAGTAGGGAAAGAAGGATTTATGAATATATAAATGTCCCTTTTTTGGAATCATTTATTTTTTATTTAAATATGAAAAAAATTATAGAGGCATTCCTCTACAAGTTTATGTTAGAGTGTAAGGACAACAAGAAATTATTTGCTAGTTAAACTCCTTTATATTTTAAACTGTAGAAGAATAAGAAAAACATTTGACATAAATGGACCAAACTATCCTTACAAAAAAAAGTCCCTAGATATCTTTCTATCCTCTCTCTCTCTCTCTCATCAATCACCATATCCACTAGAGTTCACCGCTATTGTCACCATCATCTTAATCGCTATCACTAAAGCTGTGCAAAATACAACCCAATTCGCCAAAACCGCACCGCTCTAAGCTCAAAGCTCTAAGCGTTAATTGCAATTTAAACTTTAAAATTTATAATCCGCCTTCCAAACTACTCCGCTCTGCTATAGTTAATACATATATATTTTTTAACCTCGAATGAAATATCAATGTAAAAATGAATGTGAGAGAGATTTAAGATATTAAATATATTACAAATTAGTAGTTATATATATCAAACATATTATGCAAAATTATTGTGCATTATATATAAAAAAAATATCATACAAATTGGTGTTATATATTATGTAAATATATGATAATTAGTTAGAATATTTTTCAATCCGCCAAAAACCACCCAAACCGCAATATGTCAATTCGCTAATCCACCAACCCGCAATTTGGTTTGTAATTTTACTCTCAAACCGCATGAACAGCACCACGCACACCCTTAGCTACCGTCGTCGTTCTCTATGTCATTTTTAGATTCAACATCTCTCTCTCTCTCTCTCTCTCTTTTATATACACAGTTATTTTCTCTCTATATCTCTATCTTTGTAAAGCTTTCACTGGATCTGCCTGTGAGAACTAACGAAACCAAGGTTTTAAATAACAATGGCAGTTGCTGTAAGGGTAATGGTAGCGGTAGCGGTAGCGTTGACACGTTTGCGGGGTGTAACAGTCGTAGCATAATGGTGGCGGCAACCAGAATCGTGAATTTTGTAACTCTTCGCACAACTTTAAGAAAACATACTGATATGCATAATTTTATTTTAGAATCACTCTAAGTGAGATTCAAAATGGTTTTTAGCATTTTTGTTTAGTTTTAAAACATGATCCAATATATATTTTATATTAGTTATAAGTCGTTATGGAGAATTTTCCTATTGTTGGATTTATTTAATTTTCTTTGCTTTATTAATTATACTTATGGATAACTTCCAATTTTTTAAGAAAAAAACATGAAGTATGCTTAACATTAAAAATAATAAGTTCATAAACATAAGTTCAAAATACAAATATAATAATGTGAAAATACATAACATGAAATCTAAATTTTGTTCAATAAATTTAATATAAGATAAATAGATATAAGTTAATATTCAAATATAATTAAGTAAGAAAGTAATGAAATCTTGTAGAACTAGAAGATTGGACATTCAAAACATATATAGATAAGATTTTTATTTAAATTCTCTGTAACTATAAAATAAAAAGAGAAATAAGCATTATACACAAAATTTATAAAAAAAAAAAAGTTTAAAATTGAAAAAAAGAAGCGTAACGATTGTAACGATCATAGTGGTGTTGTATCTGCAATGTAACGGCCGTTGCGGCCTTTATGTAATGGTTGTAGCCATTACGGTTGTGAATTTCTGTCACACCACTATAGTCGTTATAACGGGTGGTAATAACCACCACAACTGTTACGTAACGGCGTTACATAATGGCTGCGAATGTTTTTAAAAATCTTGAATGAGACGGTTTATCATCCAATCTAAACATATCCTGGATTGTTTAATACCATTGAATAATAACATAAAAGATACCAACACTTCAATCAAGAACAATCAGTGTTTGGAAAAAGTAGATAGTTACTGAAGTGAGTTAGAACTAGTTTTTGGTGAAAAAACGCATTTGAAAAATCTAAAAGCCCTTGAGATATTGATTTGTGATTATGATTCAATTTAAACAATAAATAACAAATCCAATCAAATAATCAACAACAAATTAGCACAATGATTTAAAATGGAAAAAATCACAATCGAAGCACCTCCAATTGTGATAATAAAAAAAAAAAAATCACGGGCCAAAACTACAAAACAATCCACTAAGAAGACAAAGAGATTACACATGAGAACTCTTAATTACATGGTGAATCCATGCCCGAATTATAGCAAACCCAATGTGCCTCTTCCACCACTATCTTCATCCCAAAATTTCTTTTTGAAATGTTGACTCTACAAATGCCGATGTCGAAACTGTGACGATGAGGTACTCCGGAATTCTCCAAAGCTTTAGGCCCAAGTTTTCCAAAATCTACCGATGAACACTTCTCTCTTTTGTGAATGAAAGAACCAAAACAACCATTGATGTTTGTCAATATGAAACTCATTGATCAATCAGTTATCCTCAAATCATCAAGGAAAAAAAATACATAAACACCCTCCAATATAAAACACTTTGTTTTCTCTTCCTCTCCAAGAATTTGGATGGGTTAAACCCTAAGAATAGCAAACAATGCACTTTATACTAAACAAAGATGTGAACACTGCTCGAGCGCACACTTTATCGCTCCAGCAGTACTCACATATATGCCATCGCTCAAGCATAACATCTACCGCTCAAGCGATATAACATATTTCTCAGAAGTTCAGAATGTAGGCAGAGATATTAGATGAATCACTTCACTGCTCGATCCTTGTACTTAGTCAACGAAGTGCCAAACAAGGATGGTCAAGTCAAGATATGGAATGTTAGCACAAACTCTCTGAACAGGCACAACTCGGGTTGGATTCGCATCTAAATTCTAATAACCTCACAGATGCAATAGAGCGAATAAAAATACAACTGAATGGAGTTTTGTTCAACGGGATTGCAAATTACAAAAACTTAATAGTATCAATTTTATTGGTCAGTGAAATTTCATTGACCTTGAGTTAGACTAAAATTCAGTGAAATTCCTTTGACTCTGACCTCGTGCAATTTTATTGGATGTAGACTAAAAGACTCACTAAATTTTCATTAAATAAGAGATTCAAAACTTTAATTGACTTTCAATTTTATAACTTTTAATCATTTATTGAAAATCTTCTTATGTTAAAAGTTATGAAATTTCTTTTATATAACTGTGTTAACTTAAAAAAAAAAAAAAAAAAAGAAATCACTAAGCTTTTAGCTATTAATTACAAAAAATTATTTTAACAATCAGTGAAATTTCATTAATTTAGTAGAGTGAAATTTCAATTTGCCGGAGAGTTGCTGGAAAAATGTCGTCAGAATCGACGGTGGTCATAGACAACCGTATGTGGTGGCTAGCGACCGAACGTATTGGCTTGAAATGGCAATGGTAATAGAAGGTGATGGAATAATGAAATTAAGGGTTGTTTCATCCCAAAAAAAAAAAAAAATTGTGTTCCTAAACTAAGAATTATATTTTAATTGTCCTGAAACTAATACGAAACTTTTTCTACGGAGCTGAATATTTTAAACCCTTTAAATATTAATTTTTTTATTTTTATTATTTGGGCTTTTATATAAGTGATGTGTTTTGTGGCCATTTGATGTGATTTTGATCCTTTCTTTCAAACTATAGCAAAACCATGACAACAACACCCACTCTCTTCCCATCTCTGGTACATAAAAGAGCAATTACAATCATATTCTTTATTTTTTATTAATTAAAATATAAAAAAATAATTATTTATTTTGTCTAATTTTTTTTTTATCTATGAACTCTAATACAATTTTTTATTTGGATAAACTATCAATAGGTCCTACTTTTGAGACTTATTATCCATTAAGTCCTATTGATAAATTTATTAAGTGATAAAGATAAATTTATCAGTCTTTTATTTTTATGAATAAATTTATAGTGATAAATTTATCAATTTTTTTATTTTTATGAATAAATTTATAGTGATTAATTTATCAGTCTCTTATTTTTATAGTGTTAAATTTATTAGTTAGGACATGTAGGTAAATAAGTCTAGTTAATAGGACTAATTGGTAAGTACCCCTTTTTATTTTACTTATTTATACACACAAACGGTTTAAGGAGCCTCCTAAGACTCTTTAAATGTAATTAATCTTAAAAAATTTTGTTAAAATAACTATTGTAATAACTAATCCATTAAATTGACTAAAATATGATAATATTAATTATAATAACTAACAAACAACGTTGAAGATTTCCTTAGAGAGATGCTCTACGAATTTGACTTTTCCTTTGAGCATCTTAACATTTAGATTAAATTTTCAATTATTATTTTTTTATTTGTTTATTTTGTCAAGATTCTCATTTATTTTCTTTTAGTTTTCCCTTTTTTTAAAAAAAAATAAAAATAAAAATAAAAAAATAAAAAAAAAAAAAACTATTTTTCTCTACCAATAAATCATCCCCTCCTTCAATTTCTTCCACAAACCGTTTCACCTTTATATTCTTTAAAAATATATTTGGATAAACAATAAAGATCTTACAGAATCCAGAGGTGATCCACGGTGAATCGAAAATATATGTTGATGTGATTTTTAATTTATTTTTATTTGTGTATATATATGTATTTTTTAAGGAATAATCTAACGGGCGCGTCAAATTGTCTAGTTACAAATTATGTTACTTTAGTTTTAATTCAAAAAAAGAAAAAGAAAAATAAACAACGTAAAATAGTCTATTGTGCGTATCGGATTCCGCACTAGATGAAAGTGAATCGGGGCTCCGCGCACAGTTGGACCATCCAGGGACTGGGGTTCCTGCAACAAGAAGCACCGTTAGAGCTACCCGGCCAGGGCTGGCCGGATCACCCCTCCGGCGTGGTAATCAGTGATCGGTGAAGGAGTATAGAGTCGAATGGGTGTGTATGTGTGTTGTTGATTAGAGTTGTTCAGTTACCTTCAATGTGAAGCTCATGTTGTATATATAGCGTTTCTTACTTGCTTCTCAAGGTGAGTTAATGGAGTATAGGTGCTGCCAGGTGTCTTCTCAGCAATGCTCCACGTGGTGGACCACTTGATAGTTGCCATTCATTGTATATTCTCATTGTAAGCATGCTGATAACTAACCACATTCCCTTGGCTTAACAACTTCCGTGATTTTAGGCGTGGGGGACCAGCTGAGGTGGCATCCTGCACATGCTTGCGCTCACAGATCCCACGTTTCTTTACGAGGTTTCTCCAGTTCGGTACTTACGCTCTTCAGTTCGGTACCAGTGTACATTAGCTCGACCTTTTCCAGGCTCATTCACAGAGGTGGGCTGGGTTATTATCTGTTCGGCCCACAAACCCCATCCCGCAGCTCGGCCCAGACCAGCGCTGCGACTGGGCTGACCTTTCCACTGCGGGTTGGGCCCAAGTGCTAGAGGACTTGGGCGTACTATTGATCATGAAGTTGGGCTCAATTGTTCTGTCCGTATGCTCATTTGACCCACTTGGATTTGGGCTTTGTCGGATTGGGCCGGCCCAAGGCTTGGACCTGACCCATTTCACATTCAGCCCCTTCATTTGCCTCCTAGCTCGCGCTAAGGTTCCCTTGGGGGGAGCTATTGTTCTGTCTTCCAAGCGTCGCGTTGTCTCGGCTTCTCCCCAGTTCGGCCTTGGTGACGGTTCAATCCTGACACACGGTTCCTGCATGCGTCCTTTCGTGTGACACGTAGCAACGTGTGATAGGCGTGCAGAGATTATGCGTCGATTCCATACTGAAGATCGTGCTTTGTGTGCCTGCGCGCCGACTAGTGCAATAAATGCTCAGGCTATCAATTCAAACCCCTCGATTTGATCTTCTCATCCCTTTAGTGAGTTCCAAAGAAAGGGAAAGAGAGAGAGAGAGAGGGAACCTCCTCCTATTCCGCTGGATTGATCTCGCCGGTGCTCCGCTTGGGCTTCTTCACCGCTGATTCTTGCTTCGTGATCGCTGCTGTGATTTCTGTAAATTTTCTTACGATTCTTCCTCTCTTTCTGCTTTAATCATCTGGTCCTGTGTGTTTGCCATCTGCGACTCGTATTCCGCTATCTGAATCCTGTTTCTGCCCAACAGTTTAATCAAATGGGGAAGTTCCGTTCCCTAGTCGATACCCCGGAAGCCATGGCCATATTCCGTTTAGATTACAACATTCCTCATGATGTTACCTTGTCACTGGCGAAGGTGGATGCCAAACGCATGGGCACGAGGAACACCGTTGCCTTTCCCGTTGCTTCAATTGTCGAGGGAGGGGTTCGGTTTCCTCTTGACCCGTTGGTGCGCCGCTTTCTGCATCAGGTCCAGTTGACCCCTATGCAGGTGTCTGTAAATCTTTTCCGTGTTGTCTGTGGCGTGGCTGCCCTCAATAGACGACTAGGTTTGAACCTTGATATATGGGATATTCTGGGATGTTACACCCTCTCTCACAACAAAGACCATAGTACATACTACCTGCGTGTTCATTCCGCTGATTGTCACCTAGTCACTGGACTGCCGGACTCAGATAAACACAATGATGATTTCTTGCAAGTTGGTGGGAATTGGGAGTTCCCTGCTGGGACCGAATTTCAGTCTGAGAGAATGCCACAGAAAGATGGCTACCCAGGTCTGGGCCTCCCTTTCTAATGCCTTCTGCGTTTCTTACTTTGTTCTGAATATTGTTCTGATGGTTTGCTTTCTTCTCTTTTTTTTTTTTTTTTTTTTTTTTTTTTTTATAGAATCTTCCCGTTTCCAGCGAAGACCGAATCGGGAGAATGCTGAAGCCATCAAGGCTGCCTTGAGGTACAAGAGAAGATCTGCTCCTGAGTTGTTGGATTATCAGTCAAGTTACC
Organism: Camellia japonica; assembly: GCA_030407325.1. Classification (NCBI taxonomy): domain Eukaryota; kingdom Viridiplantae; phylum Streptophyta; class Magnoliopsida; order Ericales; family Theaceae; genus Camellia; species Camellia japonica. The sequence goes on from JAPPVO010000019.1 coordinate 136,096,995, forward strand.
GCTCTGTTATGCCGAAGAAGGCGAGACTCGCTGCTGCCCTTTTGGATTCTGATACCGAGACCGAGGTGTCTCTTACCCCGCTGGTTCCGAGACGCCGCACTGTTCAAGATGCACCTGAGGGAGTGCCCTCCCCTGCCCCCAGTTTCGCAGGGAGCGGATCAGTAGCGAAGAGGAGGGTGCTGGTGGACTTAGAGGCTGAGGCCTTCGGAGCCCCTGGCGCTCTGCAATTCCCCGTGGAGAAGACCGAGACGAAGAGCCTTATGGAGGTGAAGATGGAGGTTGGGGCATCTGGGACCCCGGTAACTGCCGCCGAGCCCTCCGCCTCAGTCGCTGCCCGAGCAAAAAAGAGAAGGAGGGAGACTGGCAAGGCCGTGGTGGGGGAGACTTCTCAGGATCCCGCTGAAGATGAAAATTTTGAGAGATGGGAGCCACCGATATCATATGAGGGCAGGCCCATCTCCACCTCTGATTCGGTTGTTGCTTCACAGGATTTTGCCTTTAGTTTAACCAAGTTTTTGTTGATGCCGGTTGATATGGCTGGACATAATGGGCCTCGTGACATTCCCATCCTGAATGGGACCCTCCAAATGTTGACTGCTGTAGGCTCTTTTTTCTTCGCTTTTCTTGACCTTACTGTTGTATTGCCATTGTAGACGTCCCCGAACGCCCCGGGAGGGTTAAGTCCCGTTCTGTTCATATTGGGGTCACTACAATTCAAGGACTCAAATGTCACGGTTCTTAATCTTGAACCAAAGAGTCCAAATCCGGCAAATCGTTTTGGAAAACAGATTTTTGAAAGAAGTGCCAAACATGGACTGCTTTGCCAGATAACAGAGTCGCCACCTAAATATTTTTTAAATGGGAAATTTAGGAAACCCTGACTCGGTGCCAAAGGCCACGTGTCCGTCATCACCAAAGTTGGCTCGGGAACTTGGGTACGATTGGGGAAGGTCACATCGTGAGCACCCCCGCTCGCCCGGTCAAAGACCGGCCTCTACTAACCATGATATCTGTTTTTGAAAACCTTGTATGTTCTTATTCCAGTTATTAGCCTAGGTTACTATGTGATGCTCGCAGCAAATAAGTATAGACTGGGCCGCCTGAATTGGAACAAAACATTTGAAAATGGTTTGATGGTGCTACCCGCAGGTAGGCTAAAAACGCGGATTTGCCACCCTCAGGTGGGCTTAGAAAACATGATTGATGAATTGTTCCAATTCAGATAACTCAACCTCCACCCACAGGCATTCAAGGCAGTTATATCATGTGAGCACTTAGCCTCATGGCAAGCATGCTATTCATGGCAACACTCACACGCATGCAAGGATGCTAAAGCATAAAACTCACCTAGTACTCCAAGCCAAAACAGGAACCGATTAGAAATCATGCATGGATCCTAAGTATACAGAATGCCTAATGCAACACATGCAATAATGCAACTATAGCAGGCTCGGCTATTCTAAACATGGCATATGAAATGCTATAACTATCATGTATTCAATTTGGAATTGAAATACGAATGCAGTTTGTATGATGCGCCGAGCCCGGTGCGTGCAAAACAGATGAATGATGCAAACATGCTATCATACTGTATGCTAATTAAAATATGCCCTATATCTAACCATCGTGAGCGGGTAAATAAAAGGGAGAAAGAAATGGGGTTGGAAGACATACATCACACTCACCCACACTTATTACAATTATGCCCTCGCGCAGAGGGTCCGAATAAATAATATAGTCCGAAATAATAATATACATATTTCTAATTAATTACAAATTAAACTAAGAAAGTGTAAAGCTTGCAAGCCAGGGGCTGCCTCGCTTCTGATGAATATGCATGTTGGACTGCGTTGCGCAGAAATCCACTGGGATGCCCGATTAGCCTCTGTTTGCAATTTTTCTTCGAAATGCGCGCCAGACTCGAAAAGTTGTCGATCCTTGATTTTGCTGCAACAGAGAGCAGGAAAAGGGCATAGCAATGTATTTCACAAATATATGCATGCCTCGATCCTCGTGCCACCAATCACGCATATCGATGCATGATGGCCGAGGAGTCGGATTGCACAACTCAATATGGGATGAAATGCCTATGAATGCTACAACAAAAACCTAACTCCATCATGGGTTATCCGGAGCGTCGGTGACTGGGGAATTGAGACCCGTTCCGTCACTCGGAGTACGAAACGTGCCTCGTTTCCCGTGCAATATGCATGATATGCATGAAATGCAACTAATATACAGTTCTAGCATGCACAATGCTATGAGAATGAGGTGCCTCGAAATGCGCGCACACGGGCACGCATACCGAGAAAATGATGTGAAATGCAAATCGGATAAAATCGAAGTGCCTCGAAATGTGTGCCCACAGGCACGCACACCGAGGCGATGATGAAATGAGAAATCGGATAAAACTGAAGTGCCTCGAAATGTGTGCCCACAGGCACGCACACCGAGGCGATGATAAAATGAGAAATCGATAAAACCGAAGTGCCTCGAAATGTGTGCCCACAGGCACGCACACCGAGGCGATGATGAATGAAAATCATAAAACCGAAGTGCCTCGAAATGTGTGCCCACAGGCACGCACACCGAGGCGATGATAAAAAGAGAAATCGGATAAAACCGAAGTGCCTCGAAATGTGTGCCCACAGGCACGCACACCGAGGCGATGATGAAATGAAATCGGATAAAACCGAAGTGCCTCGAAATGTGTGCCCACAGGCACGCACACCGAGGTGATGATGAAATGTGGAAATCGGATAAAACCGAAGTGCCTCGAAATGTGTGCCCACAGGCACGCACACCGAGGCGATGATAAAATGGAAATCGGATAAAACCGAAGTGCCTCGAAATGTGTGCCCACAGGCACGCACACCGAGGCGATGACATACAGGCATGAAAAATGTAGATTGGGCTTACACTAACATGAGAGGGCCTCAGCCACACTCACATAGATGCCGGAATGAAAACGGAGTGCCTCGAAGTGCGTGCCCGACGGGCACGCAAACCGAGGCAATGCAATAAGGCACATGAATGACATGGGAAATGATATGCAAACATGCAAAACAAATTCCAGCAACTAAATGAAGGGAAAACACCCCAAAATAGTAATAAAATGCACCCGATGCCCAGAATGCTCCCGAAATGTGATATTTAACCCCCGAAATGGCCTACAGCTATGCTATACATGCAAAATTGACACATGGCAGCAAAAACAGTAGCAAGGCAGCCCCAAATAGCATCTTTTCAGTACAAAACAAGGCCCAATTATGATCACAAGTATGGCAACAATAGCTTGCAAAAATACGGAAAAAGAGAGGAATTACAAAGCAAGTGGTATCTACAATGCTTAAACCCAAAAACTCAGTTTTACAACATTAGAGAGGACTAAAAATATGCATTTTTACAGAAGATGACAACCTCAAAATCAGTGTGTAGATATACAATACATAGCATGTAAAATAAGGGTCAAAAGAGGTTTATAAAGAGAGGTATCATAAGCAATGACCAAACAACTTAAGACCCTTAATAAAACTTGAAGAATAGACCAAAATAGGACACTTCACAAGCCTGATGAAGGCATAAACAGAAGCTAGAATGGCCTAAACAAACATGCAATTTTACGGTAAATTTGAAGAATTTCAAAGCAAGTACTAAAACCAATTATCAAATGGCTTAAGACCTTCACAAAGCATGATGTATGGACCAAAATAAGACTCCTTCAAGGCCTGATGAAGGCCAAAAACAGAAGCAAAATAGTCTAACAAAGCATGCAAGATAGGCATAGAACATGGATTCAAAGCAAGTGTATGATAGAGGAGGAAAACATGGTTGAGCCCTTCTTCAATGTTGAAAGGGGCTCAAAATGAGCACAATATCAGTAGGTTTCATACTCCAATCAGATCACAAATAGGCTAATTAACTCATGCAATTTTACGGTAAAATTGAAGAATTTCAAAGGAAGTGCATGCTAGAGTCACCAAACATGATGGAGCCCTTCTTCAATGTTGAAGAGGGGCTCAAACAAGCCCACTAACAGTTTACATCAGTCTCGAAATCAGATCACTCATAAGGCAAATAAAGCATGCAAATTAATGGCCTAAAGAGTGCTATTGAAGGAAGTATATCATGGAGACATCAAACAGGGTTGAGCCCTTCTACAATGTTGTAGAGGGGCTCAAAATGAGCACAAAACCAGAAGGGTCAGAACCCAAAACAGATCACAAGTAGGGTAAAACTTTGAAGCAAAATAATGCTAGAAAAAGGGAAATGATCACTTACCCTTGAAGATCAGTTTTTGCTACCTCTTGCCTTGATCAAAGTTGCTTCTTAGCCCTTGAGGAACCTCTTCTTGCTGCTGGAATGGAAGTGGGGATGGTAGAGCTTAGGGTTGATGAAGGATTGGCCTAGGAACTCAAATGTTTTTAGGGTTTTTGAATAGGAAAATGGAGGTTTTGGGAGAGGTGTTCTTGAGAAGAAATTGTGCAACCCTAGCAAAGGAGGAGTTGGGCCCTTTAAATAGGCAAGAAAGGGGGTGTAAAAGGGGAGGGAATGCATCCAAGTTTTCCCTCCCAAAATATCCCCGGGATGCCCGGGATATTTTGAAAAATATCCGGACAGCTGGAAAGAGCTGGAAAGCAGAAAGCTGGCCGGCCAGGTAAATTTCTGGAGGTGGCCGGCCGGCCACCCCACCTGGTCGGCCAGCCACTCACCCTGGCCGGCCGGCCATGCCCAAAAATGACCTAAAAAAATGCTGGCCGACCACTATACAAAGGTGTCCTCCCAAGTGTGTAGAATAAGGCCCCAAGGTCGGAAATTGGCAACACTGAAGCAGGAGCCACAACATAGAGCTTGAAGAAGAGGCTCAAAAATGAAATCAACAATTGCTGGCCGACCACCACTTTTTGATGTCCTCCCATATGTGTAGAACAAGGTTCCATGGTCGGAATGTGGCAACACTGAAGCAGGAGTCACAACATTGCATCTGAAGGAGAGGTCCAAAAATGAAACCTGGAATTTCTGGCTGACCAGTAGTTTTAGGGTCCTCCCATGTGCCCTCATCACAAATATGTAGCTTTGGTTGGAAGAAGATGGGCCTAGGGTGTTCAACATTGGCCCGGAAGTGAGCAAAACGGGCGCCGGAGGAGCGAAATTGGTTATCTGGGATAATTGCTGGCCTCCTACCCTCCAGTGATCTTCCTAATGCTGAAACAGAGGTACCTGCCAAATTTGAACAAAACTAATGAGAAATGAACGCTCGGGGCCCAAACCGCGCAGTTCGGGGTCCCGGAAATGGGCTGTAGGCACCGGAAGTGGTGTTCAGCAGCGAAGTGGGCATCTGAGGCCCCAGGGTTTCTCGGTACGACAAAACAGAGGTACCTGCCAAAAACCGGAGAAAACCGATGCAAAATGAATGTGCGGGGCCCAAATCACGCAGTTCGGGGTCCCGAAAACCGGCTGCAGGTGCCGGAAATGGCATACGGCCACGAAGCGGGCATCGGGGGCCCCAGTGTGCTTCATAATGATAAAACAGAGGTACGCGGCAAGAACCGGAGGAATCGGAGACGGTTGGGCGGTCCCGAACCGAGGCACACGGCCTGACGGCTCCGAAAACCGGGAACCGGGCTCCGAAATGGGCAAAATGGCCTACGGCCACGAAAAGTAGCGCACGGCCACCGGGAGACAGTCTACAGGACCACTCCCTTCCCTCAGGAAAGAAAACAGAGAAAACCGAGTCTGGTTCGCAAACCGAGACAAGGCACAGAAGAGGATTCGGAAGTTCGGAGGCAGGACGCACGGCCGCGACTCTGAAACTTCTGAACGAGCACGATATGCAACATCACCGAGCGCTCAATCGGAGACGTCTGAGTCTTAAGGTCGGTCAAAAATGGGGTGTCTACAGCCATCTTCCTTTTTTCTAAGTTCTTTGTCGTCCTTTGCAGTGTATCTAGAGAATGCACCTGTCCATTACCCGCGCTGAGGAGCTGGAAAGGCCGTACTGGAGGCTGCAATGAATGCGGAAAGACTGACAGTAAGCTTGGAGTCGGAGAAGGAGGACGCCGAACCGCTGAGAGGGAAGCCTTCCGTTTGAACAAAATTGTCACTTATGCTGAACAATCGAAGGAGGCTGCTATTGAGACCCAGGCCCAACTTGAGGGGAAGGTGGCCGAGCTGGAGGCCGTTATTGCTGTGATGGCTGCTGAGCCTACTGCGCTGGAGGCCAAGCACTGGCAACAGGGCTGGGATGAAGCTGGAGCCGCCTATAAGGAGGAGGTTCTAGTGCTGCGAGACAAGCTCTTGTGAAGGGTTGGACGAGTGCCTTAGCTGATGCGATGGTTCCTGAAGGCTCTTCTGTGTATCGTGATGTCCCTGTTCCTCGAAATCCTCTGGTTTAAAGACTACTCCTATCCCTGCTGTTCTGCCGGACGATGTTTCCCCTGAAGATGACCCTGTGAATGAGACCAGAGCATGAATGTTGCCACTAAAACGATGGACATTGAAGGGGTTGCCACCCTGGAGACCGAAGCCACGGAGGATGTGGTTAAGGTGGTTCCTA